>JAYGXS010000003.1:57906499-57938556 GCA_036362985.1 Ligula intestinalis
TGTGTACGCAGAGGGACGGAGAAAAAGGAAAAATAAAATTGATTTTGGATCACGCCACTCCAACATAAGGACGTGTTCTCCGTAGTCAATCTTCTTCCTCCTTATTATCTATCCCTCTGCGTACAAAATATACTATTTCTTTCAGTCTGGCCTCCACTGACTTCTTCCCTAGCAAGTAACCATGGTCTGAAGATCGCAATTTCTGGGTTGAACTCCCTCAAACCCTGCGATAGGCAAACTGCTATTTTGCAGGGTATGCAGCATGGCGCAATTGAAAAATTTCCAAGCATAAGTAGCCGTGAAGCAGTGGATCTTGGCGGCGAAACGCAGGGGTGGGTTTAAAAATACGCACGCACTAAGGTAAAGAAGCTAACACTCGGTGCCGAATACGAAGGAAAAAGTGGCCTTGGTCAGATGCACCTCCATAATTCCTCCTTGTTTTACTTACCTGTGAAGGCTTCCGGAATTGGGCACGCGTTACGCAAATTCACAATGACAGCTCTTTAATTTACTGACCATGACGCAAGTTATAGCGTCAACCACGGAAGGCTTCCCCAAATCAAGGCATGCAAGACAGAGTTGATGGGACAGCTTCTTTTCTATAGCAAGAAGGAATTGTACAAGCTGAATCGGGAGCTGGCTGCTTGCTGCGTCCATTCACCAGGCCTCAGTGTGTCTCTGCCAGCGCTGACCACAAATCTGGTGCATACCAGTTATCAGCTGTACGCAAAAATCGATGGACTGATTAACTGATTTGACCGCCAATTCACGCTTAGTAGAGCAGTCATCACAAGTGGCGACGCACGTCTAGTGTAAACCAGTAATCGGCGATGCGCAAAAATCGATTGACTGGCCACATTGACAGAGCAGGCAAAATGAGTGATCATGGCAGCGCTGGGGGGGGGGGGGACAGACTCCTACAGTTTCCCTCGGCGAGACCGAAGGCGGTGTGAAGCAACGCCAAAGGCAGGGCTGAGACCTAATAAATGGGTAGCAAAGTGGTCACGAAAGTTTACATGGTGACCTCTGCGGGTAATAAGAGCAGGATGCACAGGGCAAGAGTTAGTAGCAAAGGGAATGCTGGAGGTTTCTCCTCAAGGAGTGTTAGCGTTTGAGGAAGTAACAGTTGGGTTGGAGGTAGGTGCAGTAACAGGTTGCGGTTGCGGACAGGAGGGAAGAGGTAAAATGCGGGACGGTGGAATCGAGGGTTGAGGAGGAGGGTAAACAGGGGGCAGAAGACCAGAGGGCTCGTCCAGCGAAGTGTCCGGGACAGCAGCCTTGAGCCGGTCAACGCTCACGACCTCCTCGCGCTTACCACTCTGAATGCTGTAGGTATTCGTCCTTCGTGAGGCGATAGGGAAGGTCCCCCGTAGGGTGGCTCCAAGGGCCACCGTACTCGATCACATCTTAGAAGGACGTGAGAGCAGGTCACCAAGTCTTTCTCCTGATAAGACTCGGACACAACCTCTCTGAAGATTGATAGTCTGCAACTGGACTTCGGTGGACAGGAACTTCGGCAGAGCAGGAGAAAATAATATTTCGTATGTAATTTTTCTGTCAAATCTGTAATGATTATAGAGACGCTGGTTTTGTGACCTGTTAGCCTGGGACACCTCTACGGTCCTTGGTAGGGAGTTGTAGGACCAAACTGAGAACTGGCATGTAATAATTAGGCGCCTTATTTTCTAAGGGGAAGCGTGCGCCCACATGCGGCGAACAGTCTTCATAGGCGAAGAAAATTAACTTTGTGGCCAACATGGAGCACGGGGTGACTAACGGGCCGTTTGGCTCACCTTAATGATGATTAATGGTGTGATTGGAAGTAAGTAGCACACAAATAATTTTAGGCTCATAATGCCTTGTGTCGCTTATCATTTTGGAAAAAAACGATAAAAATACAGCAGAATCAGGGTTCGTTATATCTGCATGATTGACCAGCTACTGTAGCTGGCTTATTAATTTGGGTTGGCAAAGTGCGTATTAAGGAAGTCATGTTTGGCGAACGAATGCTCTGTATTATTACATACGAGGCAATTATACGTCAGAAATGGAGATTAGTCCGCTTACTCACGGACCAACCCAGGAGAGTATGTCCTCGAAACACACTGAAACAAAACGCACGCTTATTGAAAACTGTCTGCAAGAAAACAGCATACCTGATTTTCTTTTCTTTAAAGTTATGATGTCCCTTCACCTTAAATCAAAGGTGCTGGCATCAAAGAATATATTCATTTTTCTCACATTGCCTTTCCTAAAGGGGATCCGACGAGCGAACGTCTGCATTCTCACATAAACACTGATATCGTGCACATGTACTCAACTGGCAATATAACTATTACTTTTAAAACATAAGAGAGCATGCTTAAACGATGAAGTGACCTTGCAGTGCATGGTAGGATGTCTAACTGCTAAGTTTCTCATACAAAAGTGGCCACAAAAATATATTGCTCGAACATATATATCAATATCTTCTCATTAGTTGTTTTTAGCACTCGATCAAAACGCATCAATGTTACAGATGCAAACTATCAATTAAGTTTCCAGACAAATTTTCAATAGGCTTCATTGTCAAAGAAGACTCATTAGGCAGATTTATTCACAAGAAGCTTCTTTTACTTTACCATCTTTCCAGTCGATGCAGAAATGTGCATAAATCTTTCGACGACAATGTGTCCAATAAATTACAAGGTTTGCCCTTTGCGAGCTTGTTTATATGACACGCTACGTGTTCCATTGTGCTTGAATCATATTCGCAGGATGCACTTTCAATGGATTTGGTGGCTGCGTGTGGTACATGGTCCAATAAAAGTATGCAAGGAGTTTGAACTTCCTTCTTTGAACTTCCTTCCTTGTTAATTCTGTGCAATTATCCACTTAAAACGTTTCCTCTCTTTATTTATCCACAGTCGGGGTATACTGAATCACTTTCCATACCAACAATGAGGTACCATCGTGTCCTTAAGACTGTACCTAAATGAAGATGGTATTAACCTTTTTTTAGTTTTTATATGCAATTTTTAGAACCACGAAACGTTCATTAATGAAGCTCACCTGTGCCTATCACAAAATTCTGCTTATTGAGCGTGCAAGATGTTCCATCTTCACGAGCATTATCAAGATCCTTTCAAAGGTTGTAGATAAGTGTGCAACTTCTCTCAAAACGAATGAAGGCAAGACGTTATTTGGAAAAGCAGAATGTTTAAAAGAGCACTTAGGGTTTAACATAGGTTTGGAGATGAAACCGTCATTTGTAAAATCGGTAGATCCTTTTTTGTTAACTGCTTAGTTTGAGGAGTAACATAAAGATGCATTCATCTTTTTGGTAGGATTGTGTCGTGAGGTCGTCTGGGGAAAGTGTGAAGCGCGCCCCGCAGGCATACGAACGAGTGAATTTAAGGGAGAAGACGGGCAGGGCATGCCGAGGAAGAAATGCGAACCCAATTTGAATGCCCACAAAAAAAGTAACGAGGGCAAGTTGGGTTGCGTACTCAAACAATGGAAAAAGACACTCAAGGTAGCTTTAATATCATTGCTTAACCCCCGCTCGACCAACGGCGAACGCGTGCATGTAGGGGGTGTACCAAAACCTCGTGTGAGGTCACTGAGAGACATTTTCCAGTGGTACCACCAAAACCATCTAGAAAATAGCTTAACAAAGTACAAAAGGCAGAATGATTAGGCAAACCACCCTTTTGAAAATTTGTGAGTAAGCGGTAATTCCCGTGGGTAGTTCAAAAGGCCAATTTTGCTTAGTTTGCCGATTTTAGCAGTTATGGAATGTGTTTGCCTTCGAAAAACCGTTATGCATTTTAATGCCATCAAAAAATCCTTGCTAGATCGACGAATGGCGCGTAGAAAACCAGAAGTGTATAGGTAATTCAACCTACTTAACAATTTAAGTAGGTAGCTATAATACACAAGGACCAACAAAGCCGCTAGAGGCAACCTCACCATCTTTTTTTGAAATATATTTTGATTTAAAAAAATATCGTAGCAATGAATTAACTTCTGACTTTGCTAGTAGCACTCTTTGCCGTGTGTTTATTTTAATATGAAATTACATTTAGCCATCTGGCTTGACCATTCAAAGTAAATCCTACTCAATTCAAAATTAACTGTAGCCAATCAGAAGTTTTCACACCTAGCATAGCACACAAAACAAGAGCAAACTTTTTGGTATGCAGTCCTTGTCCATGAAGCCTGCAAAATTTGAACAATTAGGCATAGTCTTGCCTCTAGAGGACCTCAAATAGTAATCTTGGCATCAACTGTGGCAGCGGGAAGTATTCAATGTACATAATTAAACATGTTTAATGTAAAGTTAACTTTTAATAGCAAACATTCGTTTTGTCATTAAATCCTACCTCAGTAGCGTACACAGCCGTTACAAATCAGTCATGACGACCCACCATTTAGCCAGGCAAGACAGTTGCACTTTCCAAAATGTTTATTCCCAGCAAGCTTATTTTCTTCAACGGACAGTGCTTTAATTTTATTTAATTCGGGCTTTATTACAGGTGAATAAAACTCTTTTGCTTCATATTTGGAAAAGGCTTTCTCCATATGTTCCCAATTAGTAAAAATACGTTCCATCTTCTATTTACTGTGATAAATACCGTCTTCGATAAAATGATTCAAGTTTATGTGGTCGCACATATTCCTTGAAAGTTTATACGATAAGTACTGTATTTGTTACTTTAATCTGTGAGAATTCTGGTTGATAAAATATCCACAAAGCATATCGGAATTGTCAAAAAACATCCTTCAATACCTTAAAAAATATATGAGGCCAAGGAGATTGAGGGCATACAAGGACTCATAACTTATCCCAACAAATACTGCACACATCATGCCTCCAGTAACATTATTTGCGATTGGTTCTGATGGCGGTTGCGAGTGTAAATTCGAAACGTCAGGTCAATAACATTCTTGCTTCAGTGATCATACCTCCTTCTCCTTGCAAACTGCATCCGTAAATTCGCATTTAAGCTTCGGTTAGTAAATTTTCTCGCTGATACGATTCCAACTATCTCGGTTATCGTGGTCTTGCTCAAACTCTCAACTACGAAATATTTAGAGGGAGATGGAAGCACTATTGTCTATTTATTATCAACCACTTACCTCATTCACTGCCAACAGGATGTACATGTTACCGCTTCTTATAAAACAGCTAGGTTTTTGAAATATATCCATTGGAAAGCTGAATGACTGTAGCGGTTTCAGAGAAAGCGGCACTGCACTCTTCAGATATAAGAGGCAGAACTGTCTTTGTGTACACAAATCCTTATCGCAGTGTACATAACTATAAATGTGCACTTTTTTTCCCTTTTACTTTGTTGACAGAAGCAGTGACACAAACAAAACGTCGGGAATATGCATAGAAAGTTTTTATTTATCATTTCAGAATAAATTTTCAGTATATGTATTTTTTACTTTAATCAATTAAAGAAGTACATGTAATTACTGTTTTTGCAATGACGATAACTAAGGGAGCTCAATACGAATTTACCGACCTCTGGTGAAATTTAGAAGGGAAAAGCAGTTCATCGTTGATATTTGAAAAATCGGTGAACATGGCCTGATAACATTACAACATTTATGGATATTGGCTTGATAACCGCTTCCTCGGTTTTACTTCAAACAATTCACTGCTTTTTGGCTGTGAATATTATATTGCGTTCTGGCAGGTAAAGAGCTAAAAATATTGAACAGCGCTGTCCCTATACGACTGAATAGATTAGCATATACATAGATAGGATTGTTGCGTTGTTTATACTCTTCCTAAATAGCTAACTCAGTACAAGGCTAACGAATATGTTGAATCGTTATCTAAGCATCCATTTGTTTGTATACCAGAAACTCTTTCAAGGAGTATGCAGCGAAAGTGCTAAGCAGCCAATATCTGTGAAACGTTGTATATGTACCCATTATAAAAGCTAGAGTCTATAAAAAGTTAAGTGAAAAACCTGTTAAGAAAACAACACTGTATGCCTTACGCAAACGTACTTTCGTGATGAAAGCTACAAATGTGTAAGGTGCGAAAACGATCGGTAAAAAATAGAAGGCCAGGAAGTAAAATTCAAGGAGCCTCTTGAGGATGCTTGATCAGCAATGCGTGCCCTTTTTCTACTCACGAAAACAAGTGGCTTTACTTTCTTTTCACTTCCTAAATGTGCCAACTGTCTGATATTTGAGGAATAAATATTATTATTGAGGATGCACAAATGCTTTCCCCGTAAGAGCAGGGCATTTGTATTTTTTGATTTCCTTAGAAATTAATTTCTTGCTCATAATAGGTCAGTTTGAGGGAAAAAATGTGCTTCGAGAATGAAGGGAAATTTCATTCAGTAAATGTTCGACATGGGATTCCGAGGTCATCGTGACAGCTTAAAGCGCCTGCTACGAACAACGCAATTTTTCAAACTGCGAAACAATTATACAGTCATCTAGCGTTAGCGCTAATTTGCAACTGCAGTTTGCGTCAGTCTATGTTGGATTGGAAAAAAAAATTAGTCAGGCAAACATTCTTCTACATTATCATATATGCTAAGGTCATGCTAAGTGTTACTACGAAACCTGTCACCGCTAGTGTCTGCCTTGTGTAGCCCAAATTTAAACAAACCTTAAGGCATTTCTCTATGAACCTTGGAAATAAATATTTTTGCTTGTGGAACATGGCCTTTCATATTTCATAGATAACAAAATACTTCAGAGTTTCTTTCTGCAAAGTTTGAAGTTGCTGTCAGCATAGAGCCAGGGGCAACAAACCCAGCAGGCCAAACCAGGCTTATTGATGATAAATAGTGTGATTGGAAGGAAAACACGCATAATACACTGTAGGCAAGTAGCATGCCTTGCGTCTCTGTTTATAATATATGGCCACGTATTTCGCAAAAAAAGAATGAAAAAATCCGCATTATTCGGTCTTTTAAGTCTGCATGTGTGGTCAATTGGCAGACCCGGCTTATTACAATTAGGTTGCCAAGGTGCGTATTTATGAAGTCAAGTTTAGAGAGATAACATTTCGAATATTAATAATCAGGCAATTATAAGTCAGAAAAGAAGTCTAGTCCACCACCTCAATTAACAACCTAGGAGGAAATGTTCTTCAGATACGCCGAAAAACGAACGCACGCCTACTGGAAACTGTCTGCCCAAAAACAATTTGTTCAGTATATTTATCATTACATTTATGATATCACTTTACTTAAAATCCGAAATGCCGGCATCTGCGAAGCAATCCTTGTTTCTAAAATTGCCTTCACGAGGGGGATCCAGCGAGTGAACGTCTGCCTTCTCACTGTAACGCTGATATAGTGCGCACGTTACCAACGGACAACGTAAGTCTAGCCGTTCAAAACAAACCAAAAAGCGTTTGAGAAATGTAGTAGCCCTGTAGGATATGGCTTATGAAATGATATTTACTCCTCAGACTTATGCTGAACTCTCAGGTCCGTACATATTAGATGACTTCCTTGCCAGTCGAGATTGCCTTTTCATGCAAATTTGAAGTTCATGGGACACAGCCATTACTTATTAATGAAAAGAAAAAGCAGATTCTTACAGTATACACCTCGATAGTGGTTTTACCAATTTAAAAACGACGGGATGGTAAATGCTTGTGCAGAAAGATGCAATAAACAGCATTCTAGAAGCTTACACATAGCACAAGTTTATTTCGTCGACCTCAGCTCAAATATTTCATCAACATTTGAGGATCGCATGTTGTAAAAATTCTGATAAAATTATGTGAATAGGGTTTAATTAATATTGCGGGCTTTATCACAACACCCTAATTTCACTTTTTGACTACCAAGTTGACATGCTTCCAAATCTTTTTTATGCTAATGTCGAAATATTCAACTTATGATATTTTAGTGATGTAATGTTATACAAGTCTGACCGGCAAAATTTATATCAAAGGTAATGCAACCTTTTTATTATGTAAGCTCATTCACATGAAGAGTGTGTGCTCTTTATCAGTTTGCATCCTGGCTTTATTCAATCAACTTTCACAGCAATAATAACAAAGCGTACGTTTAACGTTAACGGCCTTATTATCCAGTCCCAGTCGTGCACCGACAACCGCTAATCCAAGTGCAATTGATCCACCATCTGCCATCCTCCTCGTACAGTTACTTTCTTCGTTTTCCCCACTCAGAAAGCTACGGCGGTTATTTATCCAGTCCTCTCACACGCCAATGATAGGCTTGCCCAATGAAACTGACTAATTGTATGCAAAAATTGCAAGCAATCATTTTTAATGATGTCGTACAACATGGCGGTTTCAGCAATAAAGAAATCCTCCCGGCAGTTTTGCTACAAAATAAATCCTTTTGGTTCACGTCTCTTTTTAGCTTCTTTATTTTGATTTTTAAGAATTAACCAATTAACGGTTGTACGTGCTGCGGATCACCTCCTGTCAGATAGTTTTATGGGGTATAGAGCTCAGGCTTCTTCAGTCATCTTACGTGCCAATTATATGTCTTCCTTATTACGCCAACCAATCGTAGGTGGCAATATTAAATATTCCCCTGTTTCATGTGATTTGACGCAGGGTTGGATTCAGCCGTCCCAAAAATAAAGGAAAAAAGCCCAATTATGTTCAACATAAATTCCTCTTTTAGGGCTAAGGTCAAATTTTTAATTCTAGTCTTTGAAATTTATAATGTATCTTTAAACAATTGTAAATGATGCAGAAGGCTTTCTGTCACGGGATATTATGATATATTTTTTTCAAGTTGGTTTCGCATAGAGGTATCTGAGAACTGATATGTATCCAACGTCTAGATTTCAACGAGAAAAACACATTTGCTTGTTGCAAATAAAAAAAACGTACGTAGTCTATCCAAATTTCTGAAGATACATTTTTTTTTAAAAATCAATTAATTTTAATTGTTTTTCCTATAACGTAGCACGATATCACTGGCTTTTTTCTGTCCCCCCATTGACAACATGAATGTTAAAATATTGAATACCTTTCGTTCATTTTTTGAATTTCTGTTCGTTGGATGCGAAGTGGTGTTGCTAACTGTGTCGTTAATAATGTACTGCCGCCCGATATATAAAGAGCACAAAACGTTGCACAGCGTAAACTCTAAATGCAATCGGATGGATAGCTTCCCGAATTTCTTAAGAAGAACCCTAATCGCGTTGCATAATGTCCCACTATGATGCCGCATAAATGCGTGATTTATTTTACACGACAACTAGGTTATCTTTGTTGACTGTCACCTCCTTGACAATTATAGACCCGAATTGCTAAACAGCTATTAGTTAGAAAAGTATTGCGGCTTTCAAAAATGTGATGTTTGTTGAAATTGATAATGCCAAAATATGGGCCATGTATAAACGCAGAGATGCAATGTCTCGGTAAGGCACTTTTTTAAAAACACACAACAACTTTACTTCATGTGGGTTTTGGTATAATGTGCTGTCACCTGATAAACAAAATAAAATATGTTAAATGAGGTTTGTTTCTGAGGTGAAGTTAACGCTCACTCCTTTTAATCATGCACGCTCATTCTGGATAAACTAGTTTTGTAAGTACAAACAAAAAGAACGAGGCGACGGCAACTGGCAGTAAAACACTCTACTGCAGAAGGTGAAGTGTTTAACTGCGTTTTTTTAGGACAGGGCGGAGAAGTATACCTACCTGAGACAAGTTGACGTGCCGTACAATTGGATTCAGTCTTTTAGAAACATAAGCACTTCCTTTGAGACATATTTCAGCATTAACGCTTAGATTGTCTTTTTCTTACGGATACTGGCCGTGAAATAAGTGACTATACTCAATACGCTGTTGACTGTTAAGCGTAACAGGTGTCACAGAAAATTAAAAAAACTTTTTAATGCGAGAAAGTGACATCAGATAGTTTTCTGTGCTTATGATCTAGCAAAATTGTCTCAATATATGTATTATTTTTACCCATTGATTTCAAAGCTTTTAGAAACGAACATTTCACGTTAAGGGAACATAAATATAATTATGATTCATTTTATTGATTCGGTGTCACATTTTTCCCTTCGTTTCAAAGCCATCGCTTAAAATAAGAACGGATTTACTTTATAAAAACTTCAGGACCGCAAATTATACATAATTAATGCTTCATCTGTGTACATTTACTACTTCTGCTTATCAAGCAAACAAGATAGTCCACTTTCACTGCTTTCTCGAGCATTTGAGGAACGCTTCCTGAGGACGTTTGTAGAATTGTACCTTGACTGCATTTAATTTGCAAAACATCAATGTAAATAACAGCCTTAGACGCCGTATAGGTTCGATGAACTGGAAATACAATCGGAATTTATGAACGCATTTTATGCACGATCTCCCCCGAAGCCTAGGCTGACCATCGCAGCTCCATCCGAAGGCGATGAGGAATGTTCACTACCAATCCCTGACTATCTTCCTTACCAAGAGGACTTATCTCACTTGGGCCTTAAAAACAGCAGGGCACTTCAATAGGTAAAAACTTTAAAATAAACAATACACCAAGAGCACTCTGGACGAATTTGACTACTGTAAGAGGAACGAGTACAAGACTTTTCAGAAATGAGTGGCAGACATTTTTTTAGGATAAAATATAATTCCTTTTTAAAATTGTGGCCCAGACGAGAAGTCTGAAAGGTTAGCTCTGAAATATATTACACGCGGAGAATATTGCGTACTTGAGCTTCTTATTAGGAAACCTGGATCCCCGAATTTGCCCTTAAGTTGATGTCTTTAAATCTTAACGCGAATACCCAGGAACCGTGCCCTTTCAATCAAATAGAAAAACAGACAGGAATTCATAAGCGCGTCTTATGCATGATCTCCCATATGGAAATATCCTGTCATCGGAGCTCAATGTTGAACAGGTGGAAAAACAGTCTTCCAAAATGTTCACTATGAATCACTTCGGTTTATTGCATCCGACAGCGGATACAAGAGGGGGTTTTAATAATAAGGGGGTATTCGAATTTAATGGACCACAATGACTCTGGACGAGCGCAGCCGGTCTAAAATGAATGAGCCCTAGCTATTTAAGCGATGAGCGTGAGGTCTTTATTTAAGTTAAAATTTTCCTGTAGTCTACACCTTAAACTGCAGATAATATCACACGAACAATATTTAATGCATTAATTAATTGGTAAATCAGTTTTTTCTTATCAATCCACTTTATCATCAGAGGCACGCTATATTTGATAAAGTTTCCTTTTGCACTATATTATGAGTGACTGATGACAAATCAGTTGGTCTTACTATAATGAGTACAAGGGATTTAACTTCGGAGCGATTTGTTAGGCAAAGAACTTGTTGTACCCAGAAGCTGTAAAATATGTTTTTATTTCTGGAAGGTAATTTTCTATATTTGCCAGGCACATAATATCTACAGGGTTATTTTCTAATAGGCTGGGAGTCTCTATCAGATGTGTTTACTATGAAATAGCATTTAATTGACTCGTGGCTCAATGGGTAGGATGTTTGCCTCTGCCCGACGAGACGCTAGTTTGAAACTTGAGTGTGGCAGCAATTTGAGCTGATAAACTACTGATGACTAACGCCTAGCTGATGACGGCCAATAAGCTAGAAATCGATATTCTATGATTGACTGCGTTTGCAGGAAAACTACTTCTATAATTGACTCTATCTAAAACCAATTTGGATAAATTCATCTAAATCAAGCCCCGCGTAGTGTCGCACAATCCTAATAACCCATTGCAAATCATCTGTCTGTGTGCATGACAACTTTTCAGCATCAGCCAGTAAAGGAATCTGTGAAACAAACACTGAAGCTAGATATTCTGGTGGACGAAGTATTCCGGATTAAAGGCCTGATTTCGAAACCAAAATCATATAAAACTTTAAAAAACTTTCAACTTTGAGTGCGAATGAGAACGCAGACACCTACAACTGTTAGTGAATTTAGCTGTAAATCACTGGAGTCCACGTAGGTCCCTGAAATGCGCATTATTCTTGAGACTCTAACTTTTGTTTATTAACTTCAGTGATTGATATACTTTTTCCATAATTCTTGTATTGTTTAATTTCAGCGATTATGCCCATGTAAGCATTAAGGAAGTCAACTTAAGCGAAAGAACGTTTTCGATTAATTCATCATCAGGCAATACAGTTATAGAAGGGAGGGTAGAGTTAACGAAAGATTTAGGCAAACCAATCAGTAGTAGCAAGGGAGAAGAGTGGGAGAGAGGTGAAAGAGGATCAACGGGGGATCATAGGGACCAGATTCTGGTCTTAATTGGGGACAGAGTAATGGGGTGGGGAAGAGGGGAAGGGAATGAGGAAACCTGGTTGACATTAACTAATTGTCTGAGTCCTTCCCCTTCCCCTCTCCCCTCACACCCATTTCTCCTTCCCTAATTAAGACTAGAATCTGATACCCTTGATCCCTTCTTGATCCTTTTACACCTCACTCCCCCCTCTTCCCCCTTGAAACTACTGATTGGTTTGCCTAAAACTTTCGTTATCTCAACCCTCTCTTCTATAGCTGTATTGCTTGATGATGAATTAATCGACAACGTTCGTTCGCTTAACTTGTCTTCCTTAAATTTTTTCCATAATGTTTTTGATGCAGCAGTTTCGTTCACTTGTTCCTTGAGTATGCTTATTTTTCACTAGTGGTGAGATAAAAAAAGCTTATTTTTTAAACAGGTTTGTGGTATGCCTTTCAATATATGTTGAGCATATTTGTTCCTGGCCTTTAAAAATTGAACCAGAATATTGAAATATTGTTTTCTAATTTGAACATAGAGTAGATTGTTTATCTGATGAGATTAAGTGGTATCGACAAGGCACGATTTCACAATTGCAAGATTTCAGTGAACGTGTTGTCCCCATAAACTATCAAAGCAGTAAATTAAGTACCATAAGTAAAAAAGACATAGGTTGGTTGAAAAATTAATGCCTGTTAAAATAAAAATATTCAATTTTGTAACAAATAAACTCGAAATCTAGGTTATGCCTACATTAGAAGTCACTGCGCCAATGCGAACTGAAAAAGTGTTTAAGATATGGGAGCAATAAAGAATGGTAAATTAATATAGAATAAGTAAAAAAAATAATTTTTATGGTTTATAGTCTCCATTAATACTTACAATAGAATTCGCTCTTTCAGACATAGATGTGGCCACCTTATCTAAAGTTGTTTGTGCAGTGTGCATTTTGAGTACAAATTAGGTTTTTAAAGCACGAAATGATTCCTTCATGCTGTGTGTCAATGTCTACTCATAATTTTGTAAATTTTTTTGATGTAAATCAGACCTGAACTGTTGGTAGGTAGAGAGAAAGATTGGAGGCCACACGCGCATAGGCTAGTTGTTTACATAAAATAACCTAACCGTTGCACTTGTAATCAGATAAATACAAGTTTGTGCATGTTAGAACAACGTTTCATTTGGCATAGTTATTTGTAACTATTTCGAGAGTTTAAAAGCGACGAGCTGCAGATTTTTCTGTGAATTATGCTGAACACTTTACGGATTTAAGTGTTTTATTCCCTTTCAACCAATTTAACAAACGCATAAAAATAAGAAAAACCTCAGAATTATTTACCTTAATAATAAGTTTTCAAACATTATTTCTTATAATGCTGTCCGTGTTGGTCATGGTTTCAGAATTGCGCAAACATTTCAACTAGGTGCCGAGAGAATTCAACGTCAGCAAAAATTGTCGAAAATGAATGTGCCTAATGGAAATTTAAAAAATGTTCTCAAAGAACTGACATGATGTTAAATGGTTCTGTTATGATATTTTGGCGTCGAACATTTGTAAAAGTTACCATATTTACTGTTATTTCAAGATGAAAATGGGATATTTTAACCAGTTTTTGATTTTCCTGATCATAAAGGATAAATCCTCTGCTGCAAACATAAGAACCTACTTTTCTATGATTACTTAAAAATTAGGATCCCCGGCGGAATCAAAAACGTCAGGACAATAGAAACTTCCTTTTTTATACCGAAACAGTTTTCAGCATACTTTTTTACTTATGAGCACCACTGTTTGGTTGCAAATGCACGATAAAAAAAAGAGCATACCTTGTTCGATATTTTTAATTGCAATAAACGTTTATCTTTTCTGTTTAAAGTTTTCATATTCGTTTATTCTCTGACATATTTTGAAATAATGTTGACAGGGGTTCGCTTACTGTGTTATCGAGAATACTTATGAGATTTTTTGGCATTTCATGTAAAGTCAATTACGATCAGTAATTTTGGCAGAATAAAAAAGTGTCGGCCTTGTAAAATTATTCCTAATCGATATGTCAAAAAAGTAATAAATTTTTAAAGAAATAATTTTGTAAAGGCACATATTTCTTATCTCGACAAAAATGTTTTATCTCATATATAAAGTTACCTAAATTTCATGGACGCAAAACAATTTTTCGATTTTTTGAACGCTTATTATTAATTTTCTAGGATCTCTTAAATTTTTTATAGCAAACAGGGATAAACAATGCATTTTCTTTCACGGTGGTCAATAGCATAGGAAATTCCTTGCATATCAGCAAATGTTACTTTGACCGCATTCTGCCCATATTTGATCCCAGAGTCCTGAGCCGAACTGACTTCTCTTGCAGAGCGCAGCATTTTGCACCTCGAGCTAATTTAATGAACAAAATAGACAACTGCAAATGACTGTTAATTCCTTCATTCACATGTTCATGTTCAGATTTCAGTAGATACAGAATCTACTGTGCTTTCGGGAAATCCATGCAAATTTACTGACTGCCAGCATAGTTCAGTCCGGATGAGGTGGCGCCAGGTAGGATTTAGAGGTAGTGGCACGACTTCTGGTGAGCATTGACTTAAAGTATTAAAAAACTTACGTTTATTGCCTAGCTGCCTGTTTGGGTTCGAAGCCACCACAGCTCACTCTTGTTTGGCCGTGAATCATTTACTATAGTCCATTATCTTAAGAGATAAAAGCCCTGGAAAGTGCTGATTTTGGATAAATGAAAACGTTTTCATTTCAAGTATATTGAATGAAAGAAAAAAATGCCCTTGGAGAGATCAGTTGTACTTGTTTATAGTGATTCAAGAGTATTGCCCATCGAAAGGCATAAAAAACGTGGGGAATGGGATTAACGCACTACAGTGTTTGGCCAGAAGAGGCAGGTAAAAAGACGTTCACGGCAGCGGAGGGATAAAAGTGAACTGTCAGTTTTAGGTGTATGAGGAGCGACTTTTAAAATCCTATTTGCGTGACGCAAGATGCGGCATCAGTTCATTTCTTCTCCGCTAAGTAAGGATAAACGTCTGGAGTGGAAGGGTATCAGTGAAAAATGCACGCAAACCGTCTAGATTGACGTGTATGTTAATGCTGGCCGGACTCTAGTACTAATCTTTGGAAAAATCCTCTTGCTTGTCTCGTTTTTTCCATGGCCGCCACAATTGAAGCGGTGATCAAGCTTAGGGCAGTGCGCAAATGCGACTGATAAAGGCTTCCGTCGGTGAATGGTTCACTTAATTAAACTGAACATAATTCAGGGAACTGCACATGAATTACCAAATCATAGTGCAATGCAGTAGGATTTTAAAAA
The DNA here is from genome assembly GCA_036362985.1 of Ligula intestinalis. Lineage (NCBI taxonomy): Eukaryota > Metazoa > Platyhelminthes > Cestoda > Diphyllobothriidea > Diphyllobothriidae > Ligula > Ligula intestinalis. The sequence goes on from JAYGXS010000003.1 coordinate 57,922,045, forward strand.
AATGGCTCCACTTCTACTGAACCTCTTTAGCATAGGCTAATGTAGGCTTTTATTACATAAGGAATACACTAGCTGAATAACGCGCAAAGAGCACGTTTAAACAACATAGAGCGAACTAGAAGAAGGTAAGAAGTCTCTTACATATGCTTGATCTGACAAGTAAATCATTGTTCTCAAACCCGTGACGTTACTTTCTTGACCTCCCAATTGTGCTAACCATCTGGCCTTTGGGTGCGTTAAATTATTATTGACGGTGAACAGATGCCACGCCCTCAGGAATACGGTCCTTCCGACAATTTGTCTTCCTTTAAAATTAATTCTTTACTCGAAATACGTCAGTTTGTTGGACGTCTGTAAACTTACATCGGAATGGGATGTATACATTGGGGCCAAAATCCGTCAGCTACTGTGGCATGAACGAGTACTATATACATGCTTCCGATGGGCAGCCTATGATATTAAGCAGTGCTGTAATTTATCACACTGTTATCGGTAGTACTAACGAAAGGCACGGATATATGTTTGTCCAGTATTTTTCTAGTAACTGTGCTGCCTGTAGGATAAATTACAACACACGTTTTTTATCAAAATATTGGAATCGGTTTCAATAATTTACAAGAAACCTGGAGAACTTTTAGATAATTGCTTTTGTGACAGGACAATTTTCAAGTAGGTATTATAAAGACAGAAAGAGTATAGTGGGAAAATCTGACTGCAGTAATAAATATGTGTCCCAAAAAAGTATGCACATTTTTCATTATTTTAAAATTCTTGCCTATCATAATTATAGTATACTAAAAATGTAAAATTACTAACAAGTATAATTTAATTGTATTTTAAGCAGCATGTTCTCCGACTGAAGTCCATTTTGATTATGGAACTGTTTAAAAAACTCAAGCAATGGAATTGCCCACAATATGACATAATTTTCTTAGTATTTGGGTGAATTCATGGTCAATGGCTTCTCTCAATTTAGTTACTGTTGCAATAGTCAAATGCATTTAAAAAAACAATAAAGGATCAGTTAAAATTTTGTTTTCATTATTATACTTATAAAATTATCATCAACACTAGTTTAACAATTATTAAAAAAGTGTATAAATTTTTTGGACCCCCTGTATTTTGATAACTTACTGAGAATTGCACCCACTTTCGCTGCACAACATGAACCAACAGGAAGCTGTATACCTAATTATTTGATCGATTGATGGTCAAGACACATGTTTTAAGCTTTCACAAACGAAAATGGTCCTTTAAGTTAACTTGAAAGGTTCGAGAACAAACAGATCCAGTCAAGATATTTGCACTGCTAATAAACGTGTGCAGTTGTAGTCTTTTTACCGTGCTGATGATTATGATTGTAAGCAACCATTTATATAACAACCTGCGAAATGCCAAAAGCGAAAGATGTCTACACAATGTACATCTGCAGTTTACGATAAATGACTATGGAAACTTCTAGCAGACAAAGTGCCACAAGAATCGTAAGAAAGAAGTTTTAATTTTTTTAATTCCGCTCTGTCATGCATTATTTATTACCAACGGTGTCTAGAAATAAGCAACGTTGACCCAAATGATCAACATAAAAGCAGTGGGATGATTTTGTCCATCCTAAATTAAAGCATTCCATAAATATGATTAGGAAATATTAAGGCAATTTAAACTGCACTGTAAAATACCACAATTAAGCGGAAAAATCTATTATACATTGCTGATGACCAAACTGTGCCCAGAAATTGGCAGTGTGGACTCAAACGGTCCATATGTAAGCAGGATGACGATTTTGCTCGTCAAAGATTAAACATACCATAATGCGCCTATAACGTCCTTGCAAAGCGAACATGTTTAGGTTTTCTAAATAAAACTTATTATGAAATGAAAACAGGAAATAAATGCACAAGAAAAAAGTCACAATTAGCGGATATTAAGAAGAAAACATATTCTACAAAGCTCTTCATTTAACAGGACGTAAAGGGATAACAGGTCCTCACTCTGGAAAAGTATTTTATTCTGCGCTCAGCGCTCATTTCGAGATAAACCTGCAAAGTCGAATTAGGTGCTGATGTGAATTTATTTAATTCTGGTTTAATTTAGTACAGAAGGCTGTTCATCACTTAACTTTAAAACAATACCTCATTTTCTACAGAAAATAGTATAAAAAACTAATTTTTTCCTGGTCGCCTTCATTATTTGGTTTAAGGTCAACGCAGATCACTCATTCTCGACTGTGAATACTTAACCGTGTTCCGATATGTAAGGACCTAAATCACCAAATAATAAAGGCCTTGTACGACCGAATAGGGGAGCATATGCATAGAGAGAGAAGTGTGTTTTTAATAGTCTTCCGAGATTATGTTATTGGTACAAGTCTGACCCATATGCTGATTCGCTAATGAACATGAAATAATGTATGCTATTTACCTGTGCAACCAATATTTATGGAATTATGGATATACTACCCACAAATGGTGCCATAACTCTAAGCACGCTTTAGTCATGCTTTGTGAATATATTTTAAGCATATGCGTTTCTGACCTTCATCGATTAAAAGGGACAGGTAATTACTGTTTTTACAATTGAGTATAATTTATGGAATTTCATGCGAATTTGCCAACTTCTGGTGAACTTAGGTAGAAGGAGGGTGTTTAGCGTTAGGATTTGAAAAAAAATGGCGCGACTTATATAGAACAAGGGCTTATAGTATGACAAAATATAAACTACCTGCATTTATGTTTTCAATTCACGCAGCTCACTTTTCTTCAGCTGTGAATATTACGTTAGAGTATGCAAAGACCAAAAACACTGAACAACGCTTCCATATAAACTGACTTAGTTAGCATACGCTGACAAATATGCGGAATCGTTAATAAGAAGGACTGCTTTTTGTGTACCAATTACCTTCTAATGGAATATACGTCAAAAGTGCTAAGCAATTATTTTTTTTGTAAAATGGGAATAAACTGCCCAGGATAAAAGCTGGAGCTATAAAAGACAAATTATCAGCCTATTTAGCAAACAATATTGTAGTGCTTACGTACACGTACTCAAATGACGTAAATATCAACTGTACAAAGCGCAAAAACGTTTGAAAAAAAAGTACAGAGCGAGGCAGTAAAAGTAGAGACATCTCCTACAGATGCTTGATCAGCCAAGCGCGTCGTTGTCCTTCGTTTTCCCTCACGTTGCATTACTATCTAATGGTTGTGAAAATGCTACATGTTCGATATGTGGGAATTTTATAAGAATATTGAGTCTGTACAGATCGCTCGCTCGCATAGATGTGGCCTTTTTCGACTTTTCGCTTTCCTTATAAATTAATTCGAAGCTTGATGCGGATCAGTTGATTGACGAGCTTAAAGCATAGACCGGAATTGAATGCATATATTTTTACGGAAATCCAACAGTCACTTCAAGCTAACTGCCTAATCTGCACTTCTTGCCAATGGAAATTAAGCAGTCATGGTTCACGGGCCCTTAACCCATCAAGAGGTGCAACGAATTGCCCAATCCATATTCGATGCTGAAAATAATTTTGTCACATCAAATCGCCGCTCGGGGAACAGACAGGCCACTACCTCATCTTATGCAAACACCGCAAGGCCAGATGATCATTGCTGATGGGAATCAGTGCACACTCGAGGCATTGTTCGATTATTTCAGTTTCAATTATACGGTAAAACCCTGTACACACACAAACTCTGTTTTTAGCAACTGTTCTGTGACTGTGCATTTGATGAAGAATGCGCGACGGATTTCAACACTTCAGAAGAATATGCATATTGTCCCAGCAATCGTGTCCTCTTCTACTTCTCAGACAGTAGCATAACTTAATGCTGTCATCGACCGTACTGACGGCATAGGTACTAACTCGTGCTTCACCGGTTTTCCATCAATGCGCTCTTAGCTCGTACCTGTGGTGCCAGTATGGTAAATTATCACAGTAAATTCTACTAATGTCTGCCCCTTGACAGCATGCGTATATTTCATTGCTATACTGCGCTAGCTGATCGATATTGGTTCAAATATATGCACCTAATTTAGCAAAACAATTGCAATGACCTTTAATTTCTTTGCGCTTGTTCATTTTTGCAACACCTTAAAGCTTCTAGCTTACCGTACCCCTCCAAACTCCTCTTACCACGAAAGTAGTAGGTAACTTGGGTGGGGGGGGTTTTAAGTTGGCCTAAGTGGATAGCCCTACCAAAACACAAAGCAATCCAGTCAACCTGAACACATTTTCTTGCATAAATTCAGTCCGCCGATTGTGTCCATCTTTTTTTCACTCTAACGCTGGCCAACAAAAGTCGATGCAAGGGCCAAGGGAATTTAAAAAAGACAGCTCTGTCAATGCCAAAAGAGCCTGCGTTTCAAATGCTCCTGCCAATAGAGTTGATGGTTGGTTTGCACTTTAAAACTATAGGAGAAAAAAAATCGGTATCTTTTATAGTCCCAGTACAGAAGAGGAAGCGGAGAAAATTAAAACGTAGAAATGATGGATTATCATGCCATAAAAAGGGAAAATACAGCTCAAGAACACAACGATATCCTCCCAGTGAACCTGGTGGGTAGTCGTTTTCGTTGAAACGCAGAGAAAAAGAAAGTCAGGAAAGAAATTAGATTTCGAGAACGCATATGCTTTGTGCATTTTCATAGGAAGACGTGCGTGTTAAAGGATGAATATCTTCTAAAACTGGGACTGGTTTCGTACTTGTTGGTCATACAGAACGAAATGAAAAACAACTGTTTTTAAGAGGAATTTGTTTGAAAGGCAAATAAATTACGGTTTCAAAACGACCGGATTCATTTTGGGTTGAGCGCTTGTGCAGGAACATATGTACAGTTGGTTGATAAGGGACTAGTCTTACTTTTAATGATTCCAAGTATTGAGCTGAATATCCATCACAACAACACAATACAATCTCGGTACCAATGAGAGCATTTATAAGACTGACGGTATTGTCAGAAACGTCATCAGGTCATTCACCACATCACGTTATTCTCAATTTGTCATACAACTGAGGCTAGGGCTGATTTAACTTATGTTTACCAATACTCATTTTTTTGCAAATCCAATAAGATATCTTCCTTTTAACAAGCGAGCAATGACAAAAATATTATTTATTGGAAGAATGCTAGGGAATTTTCGAATACATGCTTTACCACCTGGAAATGCTGACGCTGTTAATAATATTTTGGAGAAAGGTGAAAGTTATGAAAAACTAGCGTGGAAGCCCGCATTCGCCTAGGCTTCCTTACCCATTGTTGTCCCTTATGAAACATAAGTAAGTGTCCTCTGCAGTAAAACCTTTTGAAACAATTAATACGTACGAGGGATAAGCAAACGTTAACGTTGAAAGGTATTAAAAGACGGAGAACTATAAGTTTGGCACCGGAGAGAGTGACATACGTAACTATTAAGGGAAAACGTAGTAGATGTCATAGGGAACGGTATGGAGGACACAAGTAACAGTTATACTGGGAAGTACGGAGGTAGGGTAAAACGGCAAGGCAGGGACAAAAAGGAGCCGAAGTTTGCGTGACATAGGAAATACAGGAGGAACGGTCATGAGTTGGGTATTAATTGCAACCATTAGGAAGTGGAAGATATAACCATCAGACAATTGCTTCATGGTTAGCAGCATTCTTTGAAGTCCCGTTAGGTGCCCAGACGTATAAATTTCGTTTTGAACCAACTCAAGATATGGCACCGTAGAGTTGGCCGTGGAAAAAGCACGATTCTTTAAGGTAAAGTCCAGCCATCTTGAAGGTTTTACCTTGGGACTTGTTGATGGACATAACAAACCGAACCTTCACGGGAAACTGCAGTCACCAAAACTGAAGGTTGTTCTAGATGGGATGATGGGAATTTCAGGGAATGTCAACAATTTCCCCTTTCGCACAACCGGTAATAATTGTGGCTTCTATCGGATAGCTCATCAGACCCTGGACAGTCAACATAGTGCCATTGCATATCTGCGGTGCGTCCAGATTTCTCATGAGCATAATCGGCGTGCCAACCTTTAGAATCGCTTTATAGGAAGGGACCCCAGGTATTTCCAAATTGTTCAGGAATTCAATTGGCTAATAAACGCAATCTTTGGGATCAATTGTCATGTCACAGGATTTGTACAGTTTGTCCACATCTGGCTGAAGGTGGGTTAGGCTCTCGTTAATTGCATTGACGAATTTGTTTTTGGGGGCCAGAATTTCGCGTTTGCAGAGCAACTCAGCAACAAAAAAAATGGTTAAAAGGTAAGAGAAAACGTTTTCTCTTAGGTCTTCGCCACTGCTCACCAAATTTGAAACAAAATTTGCTGGACTGATCGTTAGCATTGACGTGAACTCTCATAGGGATTGTGAGTTACAATGGCTTTACCGTAAACCATAACGGTGAATATTGCAGGCAGTTCTTTACCTGATCACCTCTGGTACCCCTTTGAATTACAGGTAGATTCTGACGAGAATTGCCAGATAAATACATTGTGATGCCACCAAACGGAGAGGTCTTTTCTGGAATATCACGCAAAGTTCTTTATAGCGCTTCCAAGGGCTTGAACGTGAGTGTGTCAATATAAACGTGCCAGTCTGGATTATCCTCTGAAATGCCTAAAAGGTGGGACGAACAGAAACAGTACTTTCAACTCACTTTTCTTGGCAGAAATCAGCTGTTTTACCGTCTGCTGACCTAGGGGTAGGGGATTTTAGGGGAAATAGCCCGAGTTTGGTATGGCCAGCGCGTCTACGTCAGCAGCCGGCAAAGATGGATAACGTGCTTCAAGTTGCCACGATGACCTGAGCGACGGGGTGTGAGTTCTAAGGATAATTGTGTTCAAGCGGGACGGAGTCAGCTGCCTGCTAAACAAAAGCTGGGCTGTCGATAATCAAACCTGGGCGTCAGCTTTAAGGTTTCCGTTGACATGATAACGTTTCTTTACAGTTTCTGCCGGTAATTTAAACAAAAGCAAAAACAGATTTGATGAGTATAGTTATCTTTAGCAAACTGCATAGGAATATCCTAAAAACGTTTGATTTTTGTTTTTTATTTGACTCTTGCATTCGTTTTTTGGTGTCACGTCTCTTGACGCAAGCCGCAAAACAAACCGTCACTGTAAATTCAAGTCGTCGGAAAGTGAGGTTATTATCAGACGCGACGAGTGGAATTGTAGTGGCTATCAACAGATTTTCCTGTTGCATAACGGGTCATAATTGTGGACTCTGTATGTTATGACATCAGCCGCTGAACAGGCAGACAAGTGTCATTGCACAGTCGTGGTGCATCGAGATTTCTCGTAAGCATAGTGGGTGCACCAACCTTCGGAATTAGTTTTTCTTATTGAACGCCGCATAGTGCTAAACTGTGTGGGAATTCTATTCAATAGTTAAGATAATCTTAAAAAAGATCAGCAATCAAATCGTATTATTTGTACAGGTTTTCCTCCCCCGTCAAAAGATGGGCAACTATCTCGTTACTAAAGTCGTAAATTTTGTGATTTTGAAGTTGACCCAAGAGGGATTTTTCCATAAAGTAAATCCGTTGGCCATTTTCCAGGTGGACACTTAAGTGTTCAATGGCCGGAGCCAGCGGATTTAGCCCTTGCGTCGTCGGCGTCGGGGGTTAATAGTGGTTCATGTGGCCGCGGCTGCATGGGGGTCAGCGTTGAAGTAGGTAAACATTTTTACGGTCGGCGAGTCTGTCTGAAACAGTTGATACGGAGCGAAGGATAGACAGCACGCAAAAGTAATTTCCAAGACCAGCAGACAGGCACGCGTCATAGCGCCGCTTTTGCAAAATATGCTATCAGGCGAACAAGCCTATAACTCTTGATGCCAGCCAATCAAAAACGGAATAGGAACCACACAAAACCAGAAGATCGCTTTTATTAAGCGTACAGAGGTTAAGATAATGTTACGTTGTAAACTATAAGCAACTTGCTTGTACTGCGCTCAATTTTCATACAACGCCCTTGTATTTATCCAGATGCAAATTGGTTTTTTATGCAGTTTGCCGTAACAAATCTTACTTATCCTTTTGGGAGCCATGGTTGTTATAATGCTCAGATGTTTTACCATTTGCGACTGTCGACTTAAATGATGAATCTGCTCTGTGACTATGTCTCTATTGAATCCGGTACGGATCTCGAAACGTCAGGCAGATTAACGTATTGTCCCAGCGATCGACTCGTCTTCTTCGTAATTACTTCCTGAGACTCGCCTGCTCGCTCTTGTATTTTCATTTATGTTGGAAAGCTTATCAGTAGTTTCTAAGTAAACAGACTATATACTGTCCGAACAGTGTCACGGTTGTTCTATATGCCAAAATATGTATTCATCCTTCTCCTACTAATCAATAGAATTTACTTCTTCAAATGACATAAGACCGCATACATTTGCTACAAGATTAAACATTCAGGTGCCTCGGATTAAGCCCCGGCTGCATCGTCCAAAATAATAGAATCCATAGGTAGCTATGCACAGTTTGCGAGACATAGATGACAGCTGCGAGTGCAAACATTATATCTGATTTAAGATAACTAGGACTTGCGCCAATTAGACCAACAAACACTACTTATCCACCACGTAACCCAGCGAAGCTCGAAGGCTCTTCTATCTTTGTACCTAGCGATGCAGGTATAAGTGCAAAATGCAAGAAGATGCTCAGAAAAAGGAAGTTCGGTGCCAAAACATCAAGTGACTTCCTCTGGCGTTTAAGACTTACTCTTAAAGGTAGCACCAGATAAGCATGCCGTATGCGACTGTCTATGATGCGGGCTTCGAGCAGGAAGCAGAAATGCAAGGCAACACAATTGTGTTATAACCGAGTGTATTCCTGAGAGAAGGCAAATCAGGAAAGCTGATAGTACTTAACTTTCATGTGTACTAGTACATCAGCTCTTTTTTACTGTGCTCCAACTATTAATGAACGGCATCCATTAACTAAAATAAATGCTTCAGCTGCTGTTGTACATTTCCAAGCGTAAAAAACCCTCAATAAATGCCTACACGGAACCGCGTGGGAGTTTATTTTTCTTGCTATGGGCCTTACCAACAAGATTTTCGGTCATGGCATGCTACCTTAATTGTCACGTCTTTTTTCTGTTCTAGATTCAAACCGGCATGGTTATCTTGAACTAAACCCCAAAGCCTTTACGTATGAAAATTTTCCGATGTGCCCTTTTGTGATTAAATTACATGTTCTATCAATGGAAATAATATTCCTAGGTATGTTGCCCTTGGCTTTGCAGTGAGTATGCATTAACGTTTTCTATGTTAGAGTTATATAACCATGAAATAACCGAACAAATATGTTTCCATTAAAAGGTATTAAAAATATATTTTTTGTTAATTAAAAATGCAGACGCCTACTCAAAGAAACAAATGGCAGTCATGTAGACATGTGGCGCTCTTATTCGCTTGCCAGTCATTTTGCAGTAATTGGCCGGACAATTTAGCCGGTGACTTAACGTTGGAGAAGTCTGCCGGCATCAAACTGCCATCACGTGACCTTGTTTGTGGCTTGACGCGTTCGAAAGATGTTGGGTTGCAGCCACTACAAGGGCATAGCAACATCAGCCACCTACTGCAACACAAATAAATGCATGCTATACTGGCGTGTGAGAAATCGTCACAGCATACGCTTCGTCAAGCACACCGCTTCTGTAAGAACTCTTCGGAAACAATAGCGTTTCATTGATGGGAGCCGAATGCCAAAGGAAACTGGAATAAATAATCTAGTCAAACAGGATAAAGGGAATGTCAGAAGACGTAGCGGCTACCTGCCTTCACAGGACCAACTCAATATTTGAATCGCAGATGGGGCAGCCATAATACTCTATTCCTAGCCAGAAACAATTGGCCATTTTGTACAGATTTCAGTGCAAAGTGTGCGGTTACATACGTTTATTTAAGCGCTCGACGACTCTTCTAACAAATTCATTTGCCATTGGAAGCTTTCATGCATTTTGATGCAACAATCCATGCCGGGCAACATTTTCAAATGTGGCGTCGTTTCGATGGCCACTCAAGTCAGAATTACTAACCCATGATCCCCCCGACCGCCCAGTATACCGCCACAGCAGTTTCCTTCCCTCCTGCCTATCTGATTAATGGAAGCGTCTGAACAGGAGGAGACGCAGTAATAAAAACCATTTATCGCCTCCGCGATCAACCAGGGGCGATGCGCACTGGTCCAGTATAGCCGCACATTTAAAATTAGCGGCTAACACATCAAAAATGGGGATGTAATAAGAAGAGCGTGCATGATTCTCCGGTTGCTAACGAAGTGTAGACTTAACCGCTACTCGAAACATCAGACCTCAGATAAAACCCTACCACATAACGCCGATTGTCCTTGTGAACTGATCAATGTTTTACTGAATTTCTTTCAATATATTTGGGAAAGCATTTGTTCTATAATTTAATGTGCATCCATCAATCGGCTATTTATGGGGTAAGGCTTAATCAAAATACTCTTTAAAAAGTGTGTGGGACGATAAATCGCCCATAATTCTGGTAGATCTGCGCCAACAATCAGTTCAGTTTAGTGTTAACAATTATCTTGGGCTCTGTATTTGGCTATTATTAAGTGTAAGGCTACGGTAACGTCTCAGATTGCCCATAAAGTGGCCCCATCGTATATGTGTTGAGCCAACACCGGGGCAGATTAATGGACCCTAAACGGGCCGCCAGATCGATAGCTCACAGGCATTTATGTTAATGTTAATCCATAGCAGCTGCGATCTTCAGGTCCAGCTCATTGTGGAAAGTGACGAAGTAAGAAGCTATAGTGTAAAGCATAGTGAAACACGGTCACATAACTATCTGCATTTTTTCGCGTCTTCCCTTTCCTTTCCACCCCCTCCCCGCTGATCTGTCCAGCTTGCAGTAACCCTCATTGCAGCGTTACCGGCAGACAATTATCAAACCTCCCATCCTCGTCCCAATTCCTATGCAAAGTTGTCTTTAATGATGAATCGAATTGTCCACATTTAAAGTTGTACATTTAGCCCCTTCCCATGTAAATGTAATGGCCCAATAAGAATGTATCGAAGGCCTACGTATGCTCGCTAAATACCCTTCTGAATTCTCTGATGGAATTTTTTGAAACGTTAATAACATCCTCATTATATGTACATGAACCTGAAGAAACGATGATGTTCTTCAGAACACTCAAGCGGTACATGTGAATTTTCTAGCTAGTGACAATAGCCCGTCTTAGGACAAACTACATGTAATTTCGAAAGTAAGCAAGTTACACTATAGAATTTAGGTGAGGTGGGCAGCTAGACCAATGGCGTGTTAAAAGAATGACTCGAGGCTTGGTTTTCTGCTACGGGTGGTATCAACCGCCGCGTTGACTTGAACGACCAATACGCTGACTTAAGGTCAAGACTTATCGCCCTCTGCCCTTATCAAACATCAGCGACCACCAACCCAGCTGCCCAGCCACTTTGACGTCAACTGACCAACCATTTGCCTCCTCCCCCTCCGCGCACAGAGCTCAGCATGTATGCACCCTTCACATGCCATTGGTCTAGCCGCATACGTCAGCCATATTCTATTGTGTAAATTTCGCATTTTATCAATTCCGCTTATTTTATCTGACGATGGTCTAGTGTCACCAATTCAAAAATACACAATGAAATCTTCATTTTTCCGAAAAATATCTTGCTTTCTTCAGTTTAAAATGTATATTTAACAAAAACGTTATTTAATTCCGTTAAAATTTGAAATAGGTCCAGAGAATAAGAAGAGTAATGCTCAGGTTATTTTGAGTTCTGCGATTGCTCCTGGCAGTTTTGGAGTGCGCTGTAGACATCGGGCTCTCATGGGCTCTCTAGTCCATTAGCTAGATTCGAATAGCAAATAACCTGTCTTCTAAAAGTGGGAGAGGTGCTTGTCTCTAAAACTCCCTCCCCGAATATCACATGCGTAGACAATAGACTGCATCTAAAATTTGGAACTTTTTATACGTCTAGTGGTCATATTGCTGTTAGGGAACTCGTGCAAGAACAATAGTCTTCACATACTACGAAAGTGTAAAAAATGATGTCATTTTTACCTAAGTATCTAGGAAACACGCATTATACCCAGTTAATCATTGCCTCCGGTTGAGTATTCTTGAATAGGCTTTCGGATGATCACTAAAAGTGAATACTCATTGGGTCACAATTTGGATTCAGTAAGGTTTTAATGTGAATCAGGAAAAGTTACAGACTGCATTTGTCTTTCGCTGGATAACACCAGCACTGTTTTGTAACTAAAGCAATCCAATTCCATTGTTTGACGCACAGTTCAAAATGTTTCTTAAGAGCTCGACCTAACTATTTGATTATACTTCAAACGCAATTTTGCGCTTAATCAAATTTCAAAAGCCACTTTTTATGATCTGATGATAATAAATTTTCTTTGTTTAATTAAACCTTTTGATAATCAAAACACCTCCAAATGTTGCCTTCACAGAAATGCAACTTGTCTCGGACTGCATGACATGCTTGTGTATTTATCCGCCGAATATAACTTCCGTGTCAGTGCCACTGTATGTCAAATTGGTGCCGAATACCAGTTTAAAAGCAGGTATGCGCTTTTGGTAACATACAGAATAGGAAGAGTTTGACTAACTTATCGGCACTTCTTCCCCTACCCTTCCGACTAAAGTAGTCCTTTAGATCGCCAACAGCAAAGGATAGTTTAGGCCGCGTCATCCACGCGTCATCACTCGCCTATTCACTAACTTACTTAAGGGGGTCTGCCGCCTAGGCTTTCATCTTGTAGTGAATCGGCTTTGCGTACAAGTAGAAAAAAAAGAGTCATTTATAGTCATCATTCAGCTCTGCTTTTTACTATTCAACATTTCTTTTGACGTTGACTTCGATGCATAGAATTCGAGTCGATTTTACTTTTATCTACTCTAATCGATCAAATGTTTAAACAAGATTATCTATACACCACAGCGCCACATTTACTCGTTTTCCTCCTCTTAAGCACCAGCTCCACTAGCTGCTAATTAGATTAAACTCAAGGTGCGGCCTTGCGTGAAGGGCTCCGTCCATAGCAGACTTAATGGTATCCCTGCGCACTCAACGCATAACGCTGCGTTCTTTGGAGACGGGAGGGGAAAGAAAAGGGTAGCTGAAAGCCTGTCAAAACACCCTTTTATTTGGAGACGAAAACATGGTTGGCAATCTAGAATCCCTCGTTTTCCTATCCATTTCCTTCAGCCCTTTGACTACTCGTGGGTTTCCACGGTAAGCTTAACTGTGCACGCTCGGAAGTTCGGAGTTCTTATGAATAAAAAAATGAATTCTACGTTTGATGTACAAGAAGCTTTATAATTAGAGATGTGGTTAAAATAAAAACAAGGTTGGTAATCACAGTTGCACATAATCAACTGCATAACAAAAGGAATGAGTAACATGTTATATATATTAAGTCAGATGTGATTTAAAGCGGACGTTCTTTAAAAAATAAAAGCCAGCAGTTTCAGGGTTAATATTGTGAAATGAGAAAGTGTGAGTAACAAAAAATCCCTTTATGTCGGTGGCAGAGTTCAGTGAGACACCGATTTCCAAAAATATATAGGAGAAAAAACTGCTTAAATAGGTAGTTACAAGGTCGTGGTACGATATGATGCAGTGAGAGTAAATTGACATACTGAGGCGTCGGAACGCTTCTTGTGTTTAGCAAACAGAATAAAGCATCATGGGGATGTGTGCAGAGAAGCTCGTCAGGCACAATGGGGTTGAAAGGAGAAGGGCACCATAGAGGTCACGATAACATCAGCGAGGTGCAACCAATCAGACCTCCGAGCCAACTGAGAAGTTGGCGAAAATTTGAGAACCCGCGAGTATCATCAACAGAGGCCTCGAAGACCACTGTTGCTGTTGTACAATGCAGAAGAGTTGGCATCATTCGGAAATGATACTTGACTCTGCAGGGGAAAATGTAGGCAAATGAAGACTATGATTCAATCACAATAACCACCCGTCTATGCGTTCAAGTTCACTTAGGCCTTTATAAAAAAAGGTGGGTAACAATAAAACAAATGTCTACTTTTTGGCAGCAACATAAACCAGCATTGGCCAGTATGTAAAGTGACTGAAGGATAACGTTCGCGTCGAGCATCAAATCGGCTTGTTTATTATCCTGAGCTTTCGAATTTTTGCAAGAATCCATCTTCAGAGATAGGAAACATTAACAAAAGAGGGGCTAGGAATAGTGTGTGTACATAAGTCAACTGTCAAGAGTCATCAGGTCGTGAGGGGAAATTATAGACATGTACCTTGATTAACTGTCAGTGATTGCAACGTTAATCAGGGTTTCAGCAACGAAAATGGAGCAGTTATAGCGTAGGTGGGCCCAATTTACAGTGACGGAAGTCTGTTTGTGATTGTACAGAATTGCACAAGGCTCTATACGCCAGCGCCAATTCGACATATCGGTTAGCTGAATTTCCGTCCACGGACCCGGCTTCGGTCAATTCTCTGCTTGTCTTTTTTCCCGCGTGGTCCTGTAGCTTGACGGCCGCGAAGTTGAACTCATGGCCTGTTTCAAAGGCGTGAGCTACAACTTGTGCTAATTCATCGCCTCATCGTTTAGCCAACTTGTGTTCAGGTACGCGCGATCCGAGCATTCGTTTGGTTTGGCCTGTGCAGTTACAAGAACGGCTTAGGCATGGGATGCGATACACTACACACTGACGCTCAATCGACGTAGTTCTCTATAACTACCCCCTCCCTTCTGTTCGTCGCTGTTTTTTCGACTGACGACCTCATTAAATATGACGGTTTATTAGTGTTAACACACTATAACTATCCCCCTGTTGGTGGTGTTTCTTATCTCTGAAGGTGGACTCCTGTAAGAGTTCGAAAGCTCAGGATAATTAACAAACTGATTCGGTGCTCGACCAGCCTTCTTCCTTACCCAGTAACTAAAGTGCCTGGAGGAGCACGCAGGGTTCCGTAGGCGGGTGTGAGTGCAGCGTGAAGATCAGAAGAAATGACATTCTCGCGCTCAAAGCCAGACAACCAATCGTCTCTAATGGTTGTTGTTTGCAGAGTAAAGCCTACACACATTGGAAGCTGAAAGTGTGACCGCTTTTAGAGTCCGGGAAAAAAGGAACATGGACAGACGGGCTCGCGATGTACGGCTCAGACGCAGCCATTTACACACGAGGTTACTCTTCATCTGTCCCCAGTTGACTTTCCACTGATGCCCTTGATAGCCGGACGCGAAGACACTGAAACAAACGCTCACAGACATTTATTCTGACCCAATTTTATAGCGTACGAGATGTATGCTATAAAAAGGACTATTTTATTATTTTACAGTTTAGAATAGCACGCCAAGACAGGAATCATCGTAAAAAGAATTTATCTTGCATAATATGTCCTAGTTTTATGGAAACTTTTATAATCGAAACATCGTTTAATTTTTTCTGCAATAACGCTGTTAAACGCTTCCAGTAATTTACTTTCCGCTTCTTTTCATCTTCATTTTTTTCGTGGGAGCGGGAAACTGTAGGATGCTTAATCAGGGTAGGAACGTTCAAAGTGATGATTATTGATAAAAACTGACTTCGTTTGTATAGTGCCTGCGCAGGTGCATTTCGGCGATAAAGCAAGTATTACCATGATCGCCACAATTCAAAGCTTTTTTCGAACTGCTTCACCCACTCGATTCAGTACTTGCGGGTGCGGGTGATGGTTTACTTAAGTGCCAAGAGGAGCCAGTTCAACGCAAGCGACCACTTGGGGGAAGGTCTGGGGACATGTGTGCGATGTTTAGTTGAGTTCATTATTTGAAGGTGTTTTTCCTGGTACAAATTGAAAACAGGCGAAAACACCAAAATTCATTGATATCAACAAATTTCGAGACAGCTCATCAGCAGCTTCTTGTCGTTGCATAAGAATGTAAACGTAGACACATACAGGAGTGGTGAATCTTACAGAATTACTGGTAACAACAAGGAACCTGAGTCAGTTTAAAAATTAATCGATAAAGGACGGGAACGTTAAGTCAACATATGGGGAGTAGTGGATGGGAGAAGTTAATGAAAAACACGTGGGAAATTAAATTAAATGGCCAATCACCAGGGCCTTTGGAGGTTGACGATATGATCAAGCTGATTGCATAGGTCAGATTTCTCCCACCGTGGGTATGCAGCTTATAAATAGCGCAGGTTTCGGTTTGTTCGGGCCCGAACCATTACTCGAAACGCTGTTTTAACGTAGACAGAATAACTGCATCTCTTAGACAGCGGTCATACTTTCGACGTTAAAACAGCGTTTCAAATACTTGTTTTGGACCGAACAAACCGAATCCTGTGCTATTTATAAGCTGCATACACACGGTGGGAGAAACCTGACCTATGCAAGCAGCTTGATCATGTCGTCAACCTCCAACTGCCCTGGTGATTGGCCATTTAATTTAATTTCCCACGTTTTTTTCATTTACTTCTCCCATCCACTACTCCCCATATGTTGACTTAACGTTCTTGTCCTTTATCGATTAGCT
>JAYGXS010000003.1:57953871-57967039 GCA_036362985.1 Ligula intestinalis
GTCGGTCTATTGCTTAGCAGAGTGCATAGCATTCGTAAAAGCTTGCATTATAGGACAACGGGCGCAACTGTTATGTATGCAATCATATAAATCATGGTTTTGTCCAATTAAGTAAATATTGAAATGAAGAGATGGTCATGAACTTTCTTAGGATCATTTCATCCAAAAACTTGAGTAAACGTCATAACTGCTACTACTGACACACACGTCTGAACCAGTCTGCAAACCATCTGTCCAATGCGCTTTTATGGTGGATATTTATCAAGGGCATGTTTTTGGCATAACAGTTTGTGGACTATATAACTTACAAAAAATTTCATAATGGAACTGTCGTTTTTGCTTCTTCTGGCACTTTCGTTTTAGCTGACACTGAGAAGAGGATAATTCAATTAACGTTTTAGGTTATTGTTAGCAATGTGCATACAGGAACTTCCAATTGATGAATAATACAGCACTGTGAATACTATATAACTCAGTTTTAATGCGTGCCTGATGTCTTTGTGTTCTTTTTCATTTCCTGGTCCTCCCAACTAGGCAATGCAAGCCAAAATTCGTAGTGATTTGACTAGGCTACACCCTTGTTTCAAATAATAATGACCTCGTTCGGCAGAGCATGCATACATGGACATATATTAGATATGGAAAATAAATTAATTCCCATAATAGTTAGTATTCATGCGCCAAAACTGTGTGAAAAAGTGCTGGCTAAATGACAACGGCTCAATCTTATTTTAAAAAAGCGTCCATGCTTTCTTGGCAGTTCAGCTATTTGAGTTGCAGAAGTGTGCAGGCCACCGGCCGAAATTGCAGGCAGTGCAAAAAAATGCCTTATTTGTCGTGGTGGAATTGCAGACAGAAGTTTCCACTAAATTTTGGCAGGTCGGACGGATAAGTATGTTAGCCTGAGTATGTACCACTGGCACAATCCCGAGAGGTAAGTATAGCTACTTCACCTCGAATGAGTCAATCGGCACCCGCTGGGATCGTATCGCGAGTATATGTCAGGCCAATCAAGAAAGGTGCCTGAGGTGGTTTAGGCACGTTCTGAGTCGTCTGCCCATGAGTTTATTTATGCTGTTTTCAATTCGGCGGCGCAGTCCACCTGGAGTCATCGAAGTGGGCATAAACTGAAGTTTTGGCTTGATACTTTCCGTCGAGACATGGACACAGTTCTTGGACTTCCTATCTTCGGTCTCCATCAATGGAAAAGAGACAGCGTGGAGCTCTCCACATCCGCAGCTGCCAATCATCATGCATGGAGAGGTACGGTCCGTGATATCATTGTAGCTGGATACATCAGGTATGATCACAGCCGTATCATGTTCAAGTAAAAGTTATCAGTTAATAAAAGAATATATTTAGCCAAACATGCAAAGCTGTCAGCAAAAAAGACAGGCGTTGCCTCATTATAATCTTGTCGGGAGTTATTGTTATCCCTTTTTTAACCTGACAGAATGCACGAGGGTACTCGAAGCACTTTGCCCTTCTGCTATTTTTTTCTCTTTTCTCCTCGCGTTATCTGAGCCCACATGGTTACTTTTAAGTTTGTGCATAATAATCAAAGTTGTCGCTTGCGAAGATGTCGCCGTTTAGCAGCATTGACCCGTCATGTGGCATCGTTGCATAGGGAATTCATGGCTACCTATAACCACGGTTCAGCTATCTAAAACGCGTTTTCCGTATTTCGTGATAATTCACTATAAGTCAATTACAATTAAAATAGCCCAATAAAAACATCAGCAAAATATTGAACAACAACTAGAAAATTAACGCCATTATATTAAAACAGCAGGCAGATTAACCACGTAGAAAATATATGGAGACGCCATATACACCATAGATTCCTCCTCCGGCTTGACTCAGATCAAATGGGCGTAAGAAAGCGCCCACCTGTCACTATTTGTTTTGCTGCAGTAAAATGTTTTGACCACCTACACACGACAAGGTCACGGTTTGAAGGTCATAGTCGGAGGTTTGAAGTGTATGACTGACAAGGCAACGACCACCTGGAACCACCACGCGCCCGTTATGACAAAAGCGTGTATGCACAGTAGACGCCGTGGATCACGCAACATTTCGACATAGGTGAAAGATTGATACTCTTTCGCTAATCGGTGTTGACGTAGGTTGTGATACTGATTATCGTGTAATCTATTCTGAAGTTAATTCCGTCATGGTAGGATGCGAACTTTTTAACGAGCTTCGTTCTGGCTACCAGCCAAACGCATCAATTGTAAAAACTGGCTATTTTAGTAGCATGCCTTTTTATCATTGATTTTGGCTGCATCTATCAATTAAAATCTATTCTATGGAAAACATGCACGAAAGAAAGATTTCTTCTTGTACATGTGTGATAGCAAATTACAACTTCTTTTAATTGTATACTGAAAGGAAGGGTAGCGTTTGGTTATAAAATAGTTGCTCCATAGCCGAGTAATTTTCTAATCTAGTGACTGCTACAACCCAATTCAACGTTTAACACTGCGCACTGTGTACATGCTGTTTAAGGAAAAGTACGTCTTCGCCTACTGTTTGCGAAAGAAGTCGCATGGTTGTCATAACATATTGAAATGCATGTGGAACATATTTTAAGCAGAATAGGCAGCATTAAGAAAATGACGGATATGAGGTATTATTAATAAACACCTCACTATGTTAAAAAAAGCTTATAATTAGCAACTTTTTTAAAACTGAAAGCTACACTTTCTTTTAGTATAAAATTTAAAAAGGCGTACTTTGTTAGCCCAAAAGTACTAGAAGAAATCTCTTTTTATGCATTTTTTCCTTTAAATATATTTGAATTTATTGAGGCAGTCAAAAGCAATGATAAAAAGGCACACTACTTAAGTAGCCAGTTTTTACAATCGCAACTTTTTGCTGGTCACCAGTACGAAGCTCTTTAAGAAGCCCGCATCCTATTATGACGGAATAAAATTCAGAATAGACTACACGATAATCAATATCACAACCTTCGTCAATACCGATTAGCGAAAGAGTATCAATCTTTCGCCCATGTCGAAATGTTGCGTATCCTCGGCGTCTACTGTCGTTTATCCCAGCTAACGAATTTAAAAGCAATTTCAAATGGACTAACACGGTGACCTTTTTATCGGATGATCGGCCGTAAGTATGTAAAAAGCGTTGAACGTGGCCAGATGCAAAAACAAATTGAATGTGCTTTCTTGAGCCTCTTGTTTGCGCACGAACATAAAAAAACATAGTGTTCATTGTGTTTTTCAGTGAATTTAACATTTGCAAGAGAGGTTCGTGATATTTTTTCCATGCATTTTATATTAAAACGGAAATAAACGTCACTATTGCTTCAACTGAATATTCCTTCCGTAAACAGTCTGCCTATTGCGCGTTTACGGTTGAGATTTATCAAGGGCATGCAACTTAAAAGAACTGTCGTCTTCGTTTCTTCTTGCCCTCACGTTCCAGCCCACGCTGTGTAAAATGTAACTTAAACAACAGCATGGTTTTTTCAGCACTGTGAACCCAATCTTTATCCGGGATACAGGAACGTTCAGTTGATGCAAGATACATCATTGCAGTGAAAAATGCAAAAATCAGCTTTAATGCAGACGTGATGCCTTAATTTTCTTTTGCATTTTCTACCCCCCCCGCTGTCCCTCCCAAATATTGAAAGCAATTTAAGTGTCTGTATGATGTAACCAAACAAAACCCTAGTTAACACTGATTATGACCTCTCTTAAAGCGAATCGTGTACAAGTTAAGATAAAATCTCATGACCTTAATCGTTGGTACTCATGAGCCAAAACTGTTTGGGAAAGTGGTGGCTAACTGGCAACCTGCAAAACTTCATCTTTTGTAAAAGAATCAATGACTTTTTCGGAATTCAGCTATTTCCGGCTGCAAATGCCTGCAGGCCTCGGAGAAAAACTGAAAAGGGATGCGCAAGAATGGTTATCTGTCTTAGTGGAACAGTTGAGAGATGTTTCCTCCAGATGTTGGCAGGTTAGACGGAAAAGAATGAAAGCCTGCTTATGTACCACCGGCACACAGTGCATCATTTTTTCAATATGGTAGCTGCGTTGCATTTTGCCTTTAAAAGAGCTATTTTTAATAAGCCGGGTAATCAGACATATATTGTTCAATTTTATTCACCGCCATCAACCAAATTTAAACTGACAAACCAAGTCTGCAGCGAAACCGGACATTCTCGCTTTAGAACAGTCATATATCAGGCATTTTTCCATGCACATTGGCTCGGGTCTCCCTCTAACAACATCGATATTTGTTTTACTTATGTGATCAGCACTGGTTAGGGACAATGCTCTGGGGGAAACTTATACACGTTAAGCCGCACCCTCCTAAGGCTGGGAGGTCGTTCAAATTCCTATACTTTATGATTGGGTTGCTTATGATAATTTATGCAGATTGATAAAATATTCAAATCTCCTTGCAGAGTATGGAGAATATGATAAGAGGACGACTCAATTGCTGGCACAATGTGTTTACTTACCGGACGTTTCGACATCCATCGCAGACTCATCATGGAACACTTGGTGCACTTGATTCCAGGGTCCTCCATGTTGACCAAATGGAGGATAGATTTTACGTTAAAGGTTAAAGTTCTGGCTACACTTCAGAAAAGTGTTATTGTTCATGTTAAGACATTGAAACTGAACGAGATATCAGTCTTCAAGTTAAAAAAATGTTCATCATCAAGAGGACAGATAATGGTTTTACGCACCAGGACTAAAAAACGTTTGTTTTGTGACCAAAAAGTAAGAGGAAGGACTCTCTAAGCATTTAAGTTCACGTATCTTCTGTATGCTCAAAATACCTCTGGAATGAAAGGGTCGTTGTTTTGGTAATGTCCGCTGAGTAAAATTGAGGCGTATACTCAAAAACCGCACAACGACTAAGATTTTCTTAAGTTTTTATGTTCAGTAGAAACGTTCGCAAAATGTGCATCTTGTACACTAAAAACACTGGTCCCGCATTCACATAACATGACTTTGTAACTTACTATACTAACAGGCTAGGTACTTGCTTAAAGGCCCTGACACGTGTTTTGCCGGTATTCTGCCGCTGTTTGACACAGCTACTAGGAGTCTGCATCATCATTTAGTCCCTCGCTTTCCCTATCGGCTTTCTGGCTGATATACTGGTTAAGAAAGTTAAGGTGTTTAATTTCCAGATAAATTAATTTCTGATTGAGGTAAATATCAGTATATATAAGGTCTATAGGTGAACACTGAAATCGTAAGTGCATATTTGTTATGAAACCCGTCAACTCCAATGAAATATACACCTGCTGCCACAGGAAGGTCCTAAGTAATATAAATTGACGTTGTAACTTACCATACTAACAGGCTAGGTACTTGCTAAAAGGCCCAGACACGTGTTTCACCGGTATTTCGCCGATGCTTGACACAGCTGCTAAGGGTCCGGCTCATCAGTGGGTCCCCCACTTCTCCTATCTGCTTTCTGGTTGATATACTGGTTTAGAAATTTCAAGTTTTTAATTTCCGGAGAAATTTATTTCTGATCGCGGTATATATCAGCATATATATAAGATCTTTAGGCTTAGACCAAAATTTTAAGCGTAGATTTGTGTTGGAACCCGTCAATCACAATGAAATATAGACCTGCTGCCACATAAAAAATCTTAAGTAGTATAAATTGACTTTGTAAATTACCATAATAACAGGCTAGGTCCTTGCTAAAAGCCCCTGACACGTGTTTTGCCGGTATTCTGCCGCTGCTTGTCACAGCTGCTAAGGGTCTGGCCCATCAGTGGGTCCCCCGCTTTCCCTATCTGTTTTCTGGTTGATAAACCAGTTAAGAAATTTCAGGGTTTTATTCTGCAGAGCAATCCATTTCTGATCGCGGTATGTATTAGCTTATATAAGGTCTATAGGCGAAGACCGAAATGGTAGGTGTATATTTGTGTGGAAACCCGTCAACCCCAATAAAATTAACACCTGCTGCCACAGGAAAGTCTTAAGTAGTATAAATTGACGTTGCTACTTACCATACTAACAGGTAAGGTACTTTCTAAAAGGCCCAGACACGTGTTTCGCCGGTATTTCACCGATGCTTGACTCAGCTGCTAAGGGTTCGGCTCATCAGTATGTAACCCAATTTCCCTTGAGGTTGACGGGTTTTAACACAAATATACACTTACAATTTCGATCTACGCCTATTGACCTTATATAAAAAATCAGATAGGGAAAGCTGGGGACCCACTGATGAACAAACACCCTAGCAGCTCTGTCAAGCAGCGGCAATGTACCGGTGAAACAAAAGTCTGGGCCTTTGAGAAAGTACCTAGCCTCTTAGTATGGTACGTTACAACGTCAATATTACTACTTAAGACTGTCCTGTGGCAGCAGGTGTTTATTTTATTGCGGTTGACGGGTTTCAACACAAGTATGCACTAAAAATTGCGGTCTACGCCTTTAAACCTTATATATGCTGATACATACTGCGATCAGAAATAAATTTCATTGGAGATTAAAAACCTGAATTCACATAACTGTCGGCAAAATATTAATAATCATTTCGTTAACTTTTGTAAAGGAAGTCCTTTGCCATGTAAATGTATCTTTTAAATGTCTCCATTTTGCATGCCCACAAATCAAAAAAACTGCTGGGACAAATTGTTATAATTGAGGATTTAAATGCAGAAAAACTGATTCTATTTAATAGGGATACCATGAGTGTATTAGCAATTGGCGGTGTAAATCAGTCCCCAACTAGTTGAAAGTAAGAGATAATAAGTTTTAACAAAATATGTGGTTATCGTTTATTTAAACTTAAGTGATTTATTGTTATATTAAAGTACGATCATCCCATCGACTCGACTGTGTCGTACAACATAGCTTTAGTGTAGAACATTTGCATGCCGTTTGTAGAGAAGAAAAACAAATCCCACTTACTATTAAGGAAAATCAAATGGTAAGTTTAAGTGGCTTAAGTGGCTTAGCTGACGTAATTTGGATGGCCTTAATTTTATAATACTTCGGAAACATCAGGCCGCCTGCGTCGCAGTAACCACACAAAGTTAACCTAAGTATCTAATTTTACGAAGCAATTTGTTCTTAAAAAGGCTTTTATATATATTTAACCTTTAAGGGTGGCAATGTCTCAAATAAACTCAAGTGGCGTCTACGTTTCACAATCGAGAGAACGTACAATGCAGCTGATCTTATCTTTCCTTACTCCCACGCAAAAACTTCCAGTCAACCAAACAAATGATGCGTTGCCTTTTCTCGACAACTTAAGATGTGTTTATGAATAAATGTTCACGTGCAGCTGCCTTATGCAAAGGCAATCGGCGACAAGGGCCGCTGAACATATATATAATTGGCTTTTAACCAGGAAGACAAAATGACGCAGGCTTCCATTACAAAGCACCTGCTAGACCGAGGTCGCTCTGTTGACCTCAAAATATTTTTCTGCGTTCTTGTCCAAGCACGAACAAATCAGACCTTGCGCTGCATGGAAGCAGCCTAAATGCGGCCGGAGAAACCTTATCTAAGCAGTTAGGCCATATGGAGTATCTCTGACTGCCCACATTTAATCAAACTTTTATTTTTTTTATTTCATCTTTACTTTACCCAGCTTGCATTTCATTCTATAAAAATTAAACATCCTGCGTGCCTCATTTCTCATCTTATTCATGCGAAAAAAGAAAACAGTTAAAAAGCGCTCACAAAACGTATGCGTACAAATAAATCCAGCTGTTTTGCTTACATTAAATGCTTACCCTGGGAAACAATGTTTAAAACAATTCTTTTTACAATTAAACGCTTCTTTATTTTCTATAGATTTGTTAAGTTAAGCTGACAGATTATTGTACGTAGAAGGCAGTTGGTATCATTATGCTCATGTAATATTTGTCTTTGCACACACTGATTGCTCAGAAAATGCGACTGTTGGAATAAGTTTTCTACTGGTGCTTTTATCGAAATTCTTTTAAATTGGAGATCCCTCCATCTTTTCGTCTAAATTGATTCGTATCGGAATTGTATATTCTTATTGTGAAAAAAAACTAATCAAAACTTTCAAATATTTATTTTGAGGCTTCGTGTCTATTTATTTGTTAGTGCTAAAGAAGATGTCCTATTTCATGAAATATTAACCAACATTTCAAAATTGCTTTTGAGGGGGTAGTATAACTTAAGAAGTTTCTGCATATTGGCTAAGATGCAGCTTAATGTCAGGCTTTTTCAGTCAGTTTAATTTGCCTGATACTGAACAACGTGCCCTCTGACTGCCTACGGGAAATATATACTGTAAAAATGGATTCAGATGCAACAGTAATTTGTACAATTAATCGTTGATGCTCCTAAAGTGGAAAATATTTTACAGAAACATGCAAAATTAAACCTTTTGTGCATGGGCTTGCTGACAGAATGCATCTTCTCAAATGTCTGAATTTCCATTAAAAGTATTTCTTATTACAGCAAAAAGAGCTCATTATCTAATTATATGCTTTTTATGCAGATATTTTTTAACGTAACTTATTTCTTAAATTGCCAAAGAAACGATAACTCAAAGGCTGACATCCGGCATGTTAGTGCTATGACAAGCCCGTCTGTTTTTTTGTTTAAATCGGTAACATAACTCAAAACTTATTGTTGACGCTTCATGAGGTGGATCATCTATTTATCATCATTATTTTTAGGTAAGGAACTTACCCACATACATTATCGAAGTGTATTAGCCTTTTCCGGAACCTTCACTGTGCCTTACTGTTTTATCTAATGTATCTTTTAAGCAAGATATATGGCTTCTGCACCCAAATGCCCTGAACGAGAATATAACGGCCGAGCGAAACGAACATTATTCAAAACAAAAAAACCGACTTTTTCCTATAATTAAAAGAATAAAATTAAATAATTAATTTTTTAAATAAATTATTGGGTCTGTTCATTTGCAGTGATTATAAAAATCTAAGACGTAGACAATTGCTGGTTATGGTGAGTAAAGTTATGAAGAATGATACGGTAGGTGGTGAAAAGGATTTTTAAATAGATAACGCTGATAAAAAGCAAGTGATTGTTCACGCACCCTCTTTTACAGACTCCCTGTTGTTCAGCCAATTTAAATGCTGGTCCTAAATATTTCCATCATTTGAGAGAAAACTTCAAATAGCTGTGAATTTAAGTCAAATAAGTAAAGGAAACTCTATATTTATTGCATACACCTCAAAAAATATTTTATTGACAAGGGCATATAAGCTAAGCGGACAAAACACCCTGCATCAATAGTTAATATTTATCAGTGGCTTTGCAAGGGGCTTGAAACGCGTGCTTTCGAAAGTCGGTATCAATGTGTCTCTGTATTGCAGCTTAACGTTTTGGAGATATACAGTCTATTTTGCCACTAAATCGGTTGTCGTGTCCCAAGATGAGCGGCCGTTAGGTTGAAGAAGAAGAAAGTTACACATATCTTCAAGCAAGGTTCCTAGCGAATGTGCAGAGTAAGAATTCTATTATGTTCTCAATCAAAGCAGCTTGTTCAGTTGTCTCAAGCCTTAGAAAAGACATCTTTAACCTACATTTCTGCGAGTGCTGCAAACAAAATTCAAGACAAAATGCAACTTGCTAGTCTGGCATATAGTTGGACAGGTTATTTTGATCAATTGAGCGGATTTGATATTAAGAAGGTCTTTGGTTTGGAAACTGTCCTCTTATTTAAAGTTATTGGTGTAAAAAGGCTCTTGCTTTTGCTAAATCAGGAGTATTTTTACATAAGTGAATTTCGTATGCTAAAAGGAAATACAGGACGAAGTTTGTTTCTAATATACATTGAGCTGTAGAAAAATACCATAATTAGTAAAAAAAGGTGGAACAATAATCCATTCTAGTACTGGAAAAGTTTGTGCCAAGTTCATCAAATGGAGTTTAAATAACCGTATTTATTTTCAGAAACAAGCAGCAACAGAAAAATTCAAAATGATATTAAGCTAGTCTGTGAACTTTTTATGCAAAAAATGCAAAAGCCAAAAAAATCTTCGTAGAACATTTTCTTTAACTGCACAGCTAGTCGTACGCGCAAAGTGTTTACATGTTACTGCGCAGATAGCCAAAAGAAAGCCTTACTTAACGTAAGTCATGTAGAAATATAGTTTTTGTAAGCAATAGGTTCCAATCAAGCGTTATTAGGAATTGGAATGACAGAAGGATAATAAGTATTTCAAAAAATAATCTTAAACGTGGCCTGATTTTTTGTTTTTGGACGTTTATCACGAATCTTGTAATAAATCTCCTTAGGCAATAAATTATTCGGTATAATGAGAAAGGTATGTTCTTTCATCTCTAGTCAACGGTAATCGTTGTCTTCAAGTAAATTAAGGACATTGTCAAAATCTCCAACGTGACTGTGACATCACCTTAAAAATGTTCATATGCACAGCATTTTGTCAGCTAAATTCCAGATGAAAGCACTTTTAAAGAGGTCACCAATTATGCAAAGTTTTTTTACTAAACTTAGGAATATCAATATGCACGGTACCTAGGACACATGTTATATGCTCGAGAATGTGGTTTGCTGTTTTAAAGCATTACAACATTTGATCAAAATCGCCATATGAATAAGAAATAATATCTAAAAGCTCATTGTTTCGCTAAATTCTGTTAAGTTTCATCTTATTTTAAAGGTTTTGATATAAATGTCGTCTAGAATGGAAAATTAATGACCTCTCAGTGTAGCCACTAAAAAAGAGCAAAATGACGAAAAAATTTATTGAATCATATTCACATTATATGTAAGCAATAATTACCATATGCACAAAATATTTTGACTAAAGGCAAATTCTTTCTTCATAAAGAAAGTGGTTGCTTCAAGTTTATATGTTTGAAAACCATTCAACTTTATTGTTCTAATTTAAAACCATTTTTGAGGTTTCTTCGGGCTGGAGGTTATCGAGAAAATTTTATTTTTCTTTACAAACACTTAGCACTTCTTATAATTTTTTTAAGTATTTAATATGCCTAATGTTGCTCATTATTATGCATAAGTTTTCGTAAATGCGTTCTTGCTGGTATGGGACAAATAGTCAAACATGTATTATTTTAGAAAATTTGTTTGCAGGGCTCGCAGAAATGTATGTGGTGTGTTAATTGCCAAGAATTGCTGCAGGTATCACACCTTCATTCGGTTTGCGCGCCTTTACGGCTGTGAAGGCTGGACTTTGCGCATGGAAGATTAACATATATTGGGATTAGTTTACCAGTAATGCTTGATGACCACTTTTGAGTGATGTGAATCAAATGTGAGTCAGACGTTGCAAGGAAGATCACGGCCACATAAACAAGAAAAATAAGATGGGTTGACTTAGTTTTTCATCATCAAATTCACGACGTCAGCGTTATTGCCCTTGATCTGACATTTTCATATACTTTGGAGGCTCACAAAGCCATCAGAAAAATTTAAGCTTGACTCTGTGCGTCAAAACACGGAAGTGTTTTCTTGAATCTTTAGTTTTTGGCCTGCATCGTGGGCCGCAAAAATGAATTGAACTGCACATGGATATTTGCATAAAGACGTACCTTCTGGGAAGGAAAAGATGCCGGTATGATCACAGCCGTAATAATAAATTGCGAAAGCAAGCGATTGCACACGCAAAAAATGAAGCATAAAAAGTTTTTTATTAATTAAACTCTTGCAATATTTGTAAATGAGGTGCTTTGGAATTATACTGGTTTCTGCTAGAATTCGCAGAATTGTGCTGCTTTTTCCCTCTTGCATTCTCTATGCATCGGTCCTTTCGTGATTACATCAAACACTTTTTCTTATCACATCTTGATGAAATTTTTGTTTCCAGTACAGAACATTTGGCCGGCTTTTAAGGACAGTCACAGACTGTTAGCATGCATTCGCACATCCTTACCATATTATAAACAACAAAAAACGCATAAGCATCATTTGTGTTTCATCATAATATGTAAATTCAATCTTATTTACCTAAGACTACATTTGTCAAATAACGGGCTCATGAAGAATTAAAAAACCTAAGTGCTTTAACGCCATTATTATCCCTAATTATGGAATTTAACAAGTAAACTCAACATAGGCTATTGACTATTGAAACGAATTGTATATACTTCCCTGAGCATGACTCAGGCCTTATTTTGCTTCACTAAAACTAATTGGATGTCTGAATATGGCAATTTCATGATCTCAAGGTCATACTGGCGAACGTTGTTCTGGTGCATGGCCGCTAATAGAACGGCCGCCGGCACACAATAGCTTAAAATACAATGGCGAGAGTGACGATAAAAGGTTCCTCCGACGACATTTTAATCATGCTGCCGAAAAAGAGAGAGCAAGTAAGCAAGAATCATTTTATTGTGATTATCGGCCGTCAAGAGGTCAAAAAAAGTTAAACGTGGGCAGATCTTAGAAATTCCAGATAATCCCATGTGTACGTTAGCTTATAGTTTTCCGTTGGCATCGGTTTGGCCTGTAAACATGTTATGAAAAAGAATGGCTTGATTATTTTTACCGATCTTTGCTTGCAAAATGTGAATCCTTTTATCAAATTTATTCCGTAAAACTTCAGCAATTTGTATACAACGTTACCATATAACCGTTGTATGCGGACATGTTTGTTTGTTTGTTTAGATTGGTATTTACAGATAGGGGAGCTTACACGTACATTAAGGGGTTTTCTATATGATTTTGAGATATAAGGTTATAAAAAATAAAAAAATGTAAGACCAGTGGCAATTACTCAAGCATCTACAATTACAAAAAGCAATGTTCACTCATGTTTTTTAAAGAAAGAGTGCCCTAGAAAAATTGCAACAGGTTCACGAAACGTTCTCAGGTCACTGGGCACCTGTTTGGAACTGAATTGGCGGAGAATTTTAACACGCTTCTAGTCAGGGTCTTTCGTATTTTCGGGTAGCTTAATTTGTCCCGCATTGAATAAAAATGTTCTTAATTGCATCCACTGGCTCTTTTTATTTAAGGTAAGGAGTCTATTCTGTATATAATAATCCAAAACATTTGTAAAACAATGCTATTTTTACTTATTTTTGTTTCCAGATCAAGCGGGAAGCATAAAACCATTATAAAAATTAAAATCAGTTTATTTAATTTAATTTTAGTTGATTTGACTCAATTTGGAAAAAAACTCAAGGCGTTCGGAAAGATCTGAACCTGCGTATTAGATATGGCCTTT
>JAYGXS010000003.1:57991217-58005604 GCA_036362985.1 Ligula intestinalis
TTATGGAAGTGGAAAAGCTAACGGAGTTGGAGATGCTAAGGTTGATAACTTTCTTATTGGAAGTGCTAAAACAAAGGGTTTAAAAATGTCCATGCGTTCTCTTTCAGATTTCTAAAGTACGCGACAAATATCGTCGAAATGAGCGGACAAACTCTTATATAGTTAAGCAACCCAATGGACGGAGTATCTGGCTGCAATGTGTCTATCTTAAGGTGGCCTTTATGGCCTTGCCAAGTAGTTAGGATCCGAGCAAGGTATAGTGGCACACATTAAAGCGGCTATGGCCACACCAGCCACCTGCACTTGACCCCATGTCTGGTCTTCTTGACTGCGTCAAAACACCGGGCACAGGTGGGTGAGGAAAGAGAGAAAGCGACAGGTTCCGAACAGGTCCGCCATACATTCAAACTGTTTTATGCTCAGGTCCCTGCGGTTGGCTTCAGCTTTCTTAGCCAGGCGGTGTGCTTCGTCTAACTTGCTGGTCGAATAATAGTGTTTACACAAGAATTTATTAAGCGCATCCCTTAAAATAGGTAATTTGTGTGCATGACACAAGGACTTTTGGCGTATATTGTATCAGTAGCTGGAACAACAAATAAACAATGCCAATACAAGTGAACATGCGAGTCCCAGGAAGTAATTAAGAAGAAGACGGCTCAATCGCTTGGACATTTATTCGCCTGACGTTTCGAGAACCATCGCACCACGTGGAGTTGAAGTCGCACACAGGCTGGAGGCAACCATAAGGCGTCAGGTAATTAAACTAAAAGACCCAGTGCAAACGCAAGAAACATATGGAGTCGTCTACATAATCTGGTACATTTGCGGGCAAAGCAACTATGTTGAAGAAACTGGCAGACTTCTCAAAACCCAAATTGTCGAATATGTGGCAGCAGTGCGCGAAATGCTGCCAATTCTCAAGTTGCGGCTCATTCGACGTGACCCGGCCACACATTCAAATTTTATGTGGCCGAAATTCTTGCAAGAGGGGACAATCGGGTGAGCCGATAATTACTTGAGTCTTGGTTCACGGCTCCCAATCAATAAACAAGTGCAACGATTTGCCTAAACATTATATGACGCTGAACCTAAATTTGGCCAAAGCAAGTCACCACTTGCGGTACGTGCAGGCCTACGCAAACGCCATAGCGCCAGATGGCCGAGCAATCATCACGACCCAGTCCACCACACGTGATGAATGTTTAACAGTTCAGAGCCCACATGCACTCCAACAATTTGTCAACGCAGAAGAACGCAATTAATTGTCTCTCTATGCTTGCAGCAACGACTGTGTCCTTTAAAAACTGCTATTCCCTGTGCATGTATTAGCCGTTTCTGCTACTGGTCGTTGACTATGTCTCTGATGACGACTCCGCGACGGACCTTGAAACGTCAGGCGACTAAAGGTATTTTCCCAGCGATTGATTCGTCTTCTTTTAGATTTGCAATGCCCTACTATGAAAGACATAGTATGCATATAACAACTAGACTCTAGGCTCCCCAGATTGCCTGTGTGATACACGTACGCAAAATTGCATTGTTTTGAGGTTATTTTTTCGCATCAAAGTCCGAGACTTGTATGAGCAAAATAAGTGAGTCTGGGCATTTCTGGTAAGTTATTCTTCATCATCTAGCCAAAGCGACTCCGATCGAAAACGACACTAGGCTTTGAAATCATTGAGGCTAAAATAGAATGATGAATAAGCCATCACTGGTCATCTCATTCGCCCCTGTGTTTGTCGGCAATGTAATTTTGCCTATTATACAAGCCCCCAAAAGGCAGGTGCTTGGCCCTAACAGTAAGCCTGAAGAGACAATGAGGCAAAGTGTGGTATGTAGCGTGAGAAGTCACAAATAATCGTCAATATAATACATATGTCTGCTGTAGTAAAATATATCAATAAATCTCATGAAATTTCAGGCGAAATTCGAAAATGGGGCTTTCTGTTACAAAGCATCAGGCAAATAGGGTGATCATTTTAATAAGCAGACGACATTATACCAGGATATTTCAGTTGCACTATGGAATTGGATTAAAATGAGCTTCTTACTGAGCGCCTACAAAAATGAACTTCTGTAATATTTGCAATGCCCTTGTATTTTATAGGAGCCAAGCACCAAAAATAATAATTCTTGTGTTTTTATAGCTAATTATAGATGTAAGCGGAACGGCATATAGTCTTCCAAATGCTTTTGGAAATTAAGTATTCTAGAAAGCCAAATTTAAGTTGCCTTAACTGTACCATTTGAAGAACCCATAATTTGCTGCCACACGGGTTCTGCATTTTTCTGTTACATATATTTGCCCTTATAGGGGCATTAAAATCCACAGGAAAAGTATAAATTATACTCAAGTATACACTTTTTCAGATTTTAAATTATAACCCCACTTATGCAATTTGTTTTCTAATCGAAAAACACTGTAAATAATTTGGATTTGCTTTCCATTAATCTACTCTAGGTGCCATGGGGGTCTTTTTATGGGAATATTCAAGACAATGAACATAAAACGTTTTGGGAGTCTATGGTAATCAAAGCGTAAAAGGCGAAGCTTAAATGTTAAGTGCATGAGTTTATCTTCCTTTTTAAATGCCCTAAGTAACCATCATAATGGTCAACCTATTTGTGGTTTTTACTTTGCCTATCGATCCTATGCACATACTTATTTGTTATTGCAGTACTGCGCTAACGAAATGTGGTATGTCCGGTTTAAAGTGACATTTTTAAGTTTGATAAATCCATGGATAATGTATTTCTCACTGAAGGCAAATAAATTAAACATTTTAGCCAAGGCCGACATAGAAGAGCGCCGCCAGCTGACAAGCAGAATCAAACCCTGCTCAGACTTATGCGCCCGTCATAAGGCAAAGCGATCAGCATTTTGCTGATGAGAAATCTGTGACAGTTTATATTTTAGACCGTGATTTTGCTTGATACATTATAGTCCAGTGCTCGACTCGTCTCCTTCCTTATATAAACAGATACCCGGAACGAGATCTTCCTCATTATTTTGGGACATAATACTCCCCTGTTTCTCTTTGACTTTGACTTGGCCTATAAATTGTGTTGCAAAACTCATAACTGACATTCGTGGGGAACATTCTTTTTGATCAAATGAAGTTGTTTTTCTACGTAGTTGAACTAATCACATCCACCCCGGTTGAGTTGGCAATACACATACACAGCTGCATTTGGGAAAATAATGAAAGGGGACAAAATTAAGAATAGCTGATTTTACCAAGGTACAGCTAGGTAAGAACGGACAACAACCTTTCCCTCAATTCCCGCTCACACAAAACGAAAAAGGTTAATCTTTAACAGCTTTAAATAAATTGTCAAGCATACAGCAGAAATCAGAGGGCGTGACTAAGAGTTCTGGCTTGGCCATATTGGATCAGCCAAGGGCTACCGCGCGCAACAGAAGCATCTAAGAATGGAAGCGAATGTGTGAAGTTTTACTTGCAGAGAAGACCAATGTGTGATCCCTGCGACATCATGTATATGAGTACGAGCTTTCGGGCTCATGCAAGAGGCCATCTTCAGACCAGTGAGAATGCAGGAAAACATATCGTGTTGTTTAATCTAAAAGGGAAATAGAAAACAAAACACAGGATTCTAGATCATAATTTTGGGAACTGATTTTCGGAATCAGAAGCAGACGAACACGTTTGCTCTATAATGTGGAAAGTATGGTATGGATGGACAACAAAAAAGACATATCGAGCACCAGATCCATTGGTTTATTGTCTTGAGCTTTCCAATTTCTTCAAGCGATCATCTTCAGAGATGAGAAATAGCAACCAAAAGGAGGGTTATTCAGCTGGCCATAAGCTAAGCACCTGTAAGGAGTCAGTAATTAAGAAGGATGGGACTCAATTATGATGGTGTACGCTAACTAGCTGTCAGTGAAGTCTGGGGTCGCACGGAGTCATTAACAGCTATATGGGTGGCGCCTTGTCACCACGGTAGAGAGTCTTGGTATTACAGCGTCCTCTTCCGGCCAATACCTTGTTGAGATTTCTTCGCCTATAATTCTTATTTACAGTTTGGCCTTGTTCTGTCCCTTGCCCACCTAATGGCCAAATACCTTTTAGGCCGTGAACAGGTTAAGATGCTTGTTGACAGGCTTGGCATCTGATTATCCTGTCTCAATCCTCAGCCTTTCGGCTTTTGAGGTTCCTCGGCTGGTGATGGTCAGTCTCTGCAATATGTGCTGCAAGTTGCCAGTTTAGGTCCATCTCCAAGCCGCTGGTATACGTTCGTGTAGGCGGGTCCGTCTGTTTTTCGGAACGTAGTTACTGTCTCCATCGTTGTTACGTATCTTATAAACAAGTGCAGGAGGCTATTTAGGAGTCATTGTGTCTTTAGTTTGCATCAAACGGAGGCGTATTGACGTCTTATGTCAATGAGCTATGCTTACGCCAGCAGGTTGTCAAAGTCGTAAGACTGCTCTGGAGACTCCTTTTATGTAGGGAATGGTACTCCAAATTTCAGGTTTCTGCTTCGCTGACCATTGTCTGTTCACTCGGTACTTGCATTGTTTGACAAATGAGCTCGGGTATTCATTAGTTCGGAAGGGTTCCTGAAGGTATTGCCGCTTCTTTCTTAGCTGGTGTGCTGCAAGGTGTTTCAACTCTTTGGAAAAGAGTACGTTTGTGGAACATGGGAGTATTTCTTTTGAATTTAGTACCTGATTCGTACTGGTGACGTTTTTGAATATTGTCGTTTTCAGTAGTCCAGGTGAACACCGGCGGACTAGGACATCGAGGATCGATTGTTGGTTATTCCTTACAGCCTCAATCGTGAATTAAATATTTGGATCAACCGAGTTCAGTAACTCTTTGAGGTGCTCTATCCCAGATATTTTGACAAGGAACAAAGTTTCATCGACAAAACGAGCCCAAAACCTCGGTTTATACTTCATAAGGACCAAATATTCTATCCGTTAGAGTGCCACTTCAGCAATCAGGCCTGATAGGGAGGAGCTCATGGAGGTGCGCTTAATACGTTCATTCGTTCACTAAATGTGAAGTAGGTTTTGAAGCCATGTAGTAGAAGTCTGAGCAAATGTTCAGTCGTCAAGGGTTTGTCCCTTTTGTCGCAGCGTTTGGTTAGAAGTTGTCTTGCCAAGCCTTTCACTGGTCGCTGTGGGATTGCTGTGAATATTGAGACAACATTACCAGAAAGGATGGATTCAGCTGGCTGTACTTTCAGGTGTTTTATTCGTTCAAGGAACTGTTTGAAAGATGCTGTTGTTTTTATTGACCCTACTGCCAGGAACTTAAGATGAGTGAACATCCATTTTCGAAACCTTAGGAAGAACTGCTGTGGAGGGAGATGATGCGCCTAAGCGGCATGTTTTCTTTGTGCGCTCTCGGCAGGCCGTAATATCATGATGGGGCTTAGTCAGTTGGTTTCATGGAAAACCAATCACTGGGCGTGACTGCGCTTTGTGTTTCGCGTTTTGCCAAACTTTTGCTCATTTGGGTGAGCAAATCTTTCATTTCACTG
This sequence comes from Ligula intestinalis, assembly GCA_036362985.1. NCBI lineage: Eukaryota > Metazoa > Platyhelminthes > Cestoda > Diphyllobothriidea > Diphyllobothriidae > Ligula > Ligula intestinalis. The sequence continues at coordinate 57,996,729 of JAYGXS010000003.1, forward strand.
ACTGGGCATATTCTGTACGAATTTCGGCCGTCAAGCTGGCTCTGGGATTTCGTTTGGTAATCAGATTTTTTGAGCACGTCTACCCTGCGGCCAAGGTGCTACAATTATTGCTGTTCATAACTTCGAGCGACCCTGACTGCACTGACGCTAATTAGCTTATATCACCAGAATTGCTTCTGATTCCTTCTTAATTGCCTTTTTCTAACCTCCTCACCATCTGATGACTTCTGACAGTTGATTGAGTAACGACAACGATAATCCCTACCCTTTTTGTCGCTACTTTTCATTTTTGAAGGCGGACTCCTGTAAGAGTTCCAAAGCCATACTGGGCCATACATTGCTATCTAATATTTAAAAATATAATAACTGGAACATACGGCTTAAAAGCATCAACCTTAACACAAGAGTTTATGGTAGAGGTTAAAAATTCGGAATATTAAAATGAAAATACGTAAAGTACTGCAAATTCGCAAACGCGACCCTAAATGCTTACTAGATTATAAAGTAGACGTCTTTTTTGTATGCTTCAGTGGAGTGTTGGGCCCTTTAAGGTCTTCGCATGGGTAAGCATGTCATGCAAAGTTATTTCGTTAAGGTAACGATAATATTTTTGAGTAGAAGCCGCCAGAATTAAGCTTAGACCTTATCTTTACCTTACTGGAATTCAGCACGAAACATTCATACTGTAGATGTTTTTCTTTTTACATAGCACCAGACAGAAATTCATTTATGTTCGCCGTATAAATCAGTATTATGAAGGTTTATAGGAATAGACAGAAATCGAATGTGTATTTATGGTCTAAATTCTGTCTAACACTGCGTTATATACAATTGCTGCCAATGGATACACAATGCCATTATTAATTGATGTTTTTTTTTGAACATACTTTATTCGAAGACTCAGAAACGTGTTTCACCGGCATTCTGCAGATGTTTGACAGAACTGTGAGGGTTTCGGCCATCTGTGCTTCACTCAACTTTTTCTGTTTGCTTTCTGGCTGATATTTTAGTTTCGAAAGTTCAGCATTTCAAGTTCCTTAGAAATTAATTATTTTATCTGCTTACAGTGGTAGATTTAAGGTATATTTACTTGTACTTACGTGCATATATACGCCCTTTATACCTGAAGGTATACTGCTATACACTGACAAAAGAAAAACTATTTCTCAAAAAGTAATGAGCTGAATTTTCAATAGCGTTATATCAACTAGTAAGCAAACAAAACGTGCGTATCCAGTTTAAAAACTAATGGTTTGAGATCCCATTTGTACACTGCAAAATACACTGAGGTTTATTCCATTATCACATCATAAACGGCAACGGCATTTTTGTTTAAAATTGAGATTATTGAGACAGAGATAAAGCTTAAGTTCTTTTCAAAACAAAACCGAGTAAACTTCCATATTATTGAAATAAATAGGTATAACAACACTTGTTAATTTAAAATGTCGGTACAAAGCAAAAGGAAAGTGCTTAGTTTTTCACGTGCATGTGAACATTTTTCAAGATATCACTAAGGTAAAAATATGTCAGGAAACTAAGCACCTTTGTGCTTTATAAATAGACACTATGGTTAAAAAATGAAAATCTTTAATGGAATTCAGAATTTTTATCTGCTAACATTCAGTCTTTTTTGAGGGCACACGCAAAATGAAGTATTTGTTGACATGCATTTTTTTCCTTAAAAAAAAGAGTGACCAAAATTACGCAGGCTTATTGTACTTTCAATTAAATTTTTAAAGCAATTAAGTGAAAGAGTTCTTAATATGCCATCCGTTATTTGTCTACCAAAATTGCAAAGCCCGCCTTTATTATTAATCAGGTCCTGTAGTCCCGACTACGAGACAGATTTTTCGTATCATCAAATTTCAACACATAAGTAAACGCGTAGAATATATGCGGCGTAAATTGAAAGCAAGTGTTTTTCGGTACCGGCAGGGGTATTTTCCATCGACTATTAATCATAGAGACAGGTCTGAAAGAGGGAAACCTATTTGCCAAATGCCGAAAAAGTATCTTGCAAAGCTTTTTAAGAACCTCAGTGAGCTTAATAACTTACAGTTTTTTTTTCATATTTCAGGAAACTTGGCCTGTATTCAGCCAAACGTTCATCACCCGTGGTACATCTGACTTGATGATTGTTTGACTCCTGGATCACTAGCGCTGGCGTCAGACTACACGTTCGCCTGTGCGTTCTGCGAGTGGCGAATTGTTTAGGTCACATTGAACCTCAGTACCGAATATAGGTTGGTCCGTCCAGATGTCAAAAAAGAAGCGCAGTTGTGTTTTTTTGCAGGCATACAAATTCGGTCCAGTGGATGGGACCCCAAAAGAATATTTATGTAGATTGGCTCATGTCAGTCAAACCTTCCAGGATCTATCAGCTCCGTATCGTCTGTTTTAGCCAGAATATTCTACTGATGACCAATAAACAAATTGTCGCCTATTATAAAGCAAATACAATGCATGAAAGGATCCACCAGTACATAACACCCTTGCCTTCGGGTTTTTTTTTTAACAGATGCCGAAACCTCACACCTACGTTCCTCGTCCATTGACTGAAGGAATTCATCCGTATATTACACAGAAAAAACCAATTCGCAAAAAGGTGATACATTGGTTCTTCCCTGCAATGCACTTAAGTGTTTAACATGAATAAGTTATTCCTAATATTTGCCTTCTTTATACATTCATGTTTAACGATAACTATTTGTCATATGTCACCCAGCGAACTGTAATTTCATGGACAACATCAATCATTAAGGGACTTATTTGTACCATTCATAATTTTTTGCATATTTCAGCACTTTTACATGGAGAATAAAATAATAAATTCTCGTTTAATAGATCCGTTCCGGAAGAATGTACGCAGAATCATAAGACTACATTTTACACTATTCAGTATACTTTAAATTACGAACTTTATTGTAGATTCTCAAACAAGAAACGTTCCTGACCAAAGAACGTACAAAAATTACCTTATTTTTTATTCCAAAGGGGATTTTTACCAATCATACCATGCAGCTGAAAGCAGATTTTCCGTTAAAAACGTTTTTTTCAACGAATCCAACTCAACTTGACTTTGCAAAAGGAAAATTTATTTTTAAACCTACCAAAACTACACTACCTGATTTCTCTTTCCATATCTTCCTTTTTTTGTGAATATTTTTTGTGTGGTAGAAGTTGCCCTCGTAGAACAAAACGAACACATGAGTTTTTTTTTATAATACTGTCCTTGCCTACAGTGGACAGACATTTATTTGGCCAAAGATAATGTATTCAGACAGTGGGTATGGAACATTTACTTTTCAAATTATAAATATGGGTAGCTTACTCTAGTACATCGTTAAGAAGTGCCCTCGCATGGACAAGTTCATTGCGTTTGTCCACTGGAAATTAATCACTTACCTGGAAAAAAATCAAAGTAAATTAATGCTTCTTGGCAAAAGCATTAGCTGCGTTTATCCTATTCACGTTGCCTTCTACAAATATTACATAAGGGACATTTCAAGGTAATTACTTAGGCAGAAAAGGGCTTTTTTTGAAAAAATTGCAATTTAAATGCGTACATTTTGGAGGTTGGTTACTTAGCTCCTGGTAAGATTTTGAGATATCAGCTGGAACAAATAGCTTCATTCTGCACTTACGGGTCTGTTTTACATTTCGTTTGCGTTAAACGTTGTCCTTGGGATAATTGTGCTGGCATCCAAATCGAGATGCCTGTCAATGCATGCCTCATGTGAGTGCACTGTTTCCAGACGGGTACAGCCGTTTTATGTTTAGGCAAGTGTCAACAATCCTCGGGTTCTCGTACGCAAATGTATGATCAGTTTTCAATGTGTTCGTAGCCACTTGGGATAAATAGTCTCGTTTTTGGCCACTTATTGATGTGCACGTGGTGCTTTAAGACGCACATCGCAGTTTGGCTACCACAAACTGTATTGGAAGTGGCACACACGATGTAATAAGCTGCATCATGTCTTTTAAGGTAGCCAATCTCGTCCTGAGGTTTAACAATCTGTGGGTGTAAGGTAGAGTGGGTATGAGTGGCTGATGAAATAGCCATTCTGCTCTCGGTTTTGTTTGTCAGTTGCATTCCATCCTCGACTGCCTTTGATGACTTTAAAGCAAGCTTTAGGAAAAAAACTGAATGAACAGTGCGATTAATAACTCATGAAATGCAAGAATTTTTACAAGTAACTACCTGTTACTGAAAAGCAACCGAAGCTGCGGCCACAAAATTCTTACAACAATAAACTAACGGTCGTTTTTGACAAGATGGCAGGTTGTGATTTACGAAGAAATATAATGTTTAATAGAAATACAAGATTTTAAGCAAAGTGAAAATTCCGAAAACGTGAAAAAAGGGCGAACTGGGTTAACTTAAGTTCTACTTGTAGAGGATGCTTGCTTTTACAAAACCACTGAATGCATTTAGCAGGAAAAGTAAAATAACGTTGGAAAATAATCATTTTCTTAAGTTTTCGTGCATATGTGCTTCCATGTTTTGTAGAATGTAATCTATTGATGTTGCCAAACAGCCCAAATTTAGAGTATATATTTTAATACGTTTTCATGAGAATTTTTAGTTTTTTCTATCGTTTATGCATTGCTGAGTTGCATTGGACTTAATCAAACACCGGTACGCTTGGCTTGGCCTATTGGGCGATCACAGAGGTATGATATTTCATAAGCTCACGTGTGGACATGCGAGCAAGTGAATAGTAAATTTAAATTTATTTGTCATCTGTGATTATAAATGCACTATTTTTTTACTCTAAGAGTTATTGCCTTCCGCCAAATAGTTTTGTAATTATTTTGCGATTTTGATTATGAAAAGGTTCAAGTCTTCATTAAGATTCTAATTATGACTTTAAAATTTTCACTGGCTTCAGTCAATTGACCATAAATAATGTTTATGTTCTATGTGCTTATCAAAACCTTCAAATAAGGCATATCTTAAAAGCTTCAACGTAAATAAAAAGCTTTTAAGCATTATTTTCTTACGTAGCTGTCTTTGTGTGTCATAGTTTTAGAACCACCCAATCATATGGACTCATTGCCGAGGTAAATGAACGTTTACTACAAAAGTCGTGAATGAATATGCCTTAGATTTATTTCAAAAAAAATTTGCAAAAATTTACTCTTAAAAACAGCTTTTCTTATATATTTTGGTGTCTGATGTGTGCGTGAGTTAAATTTTTTGATGGTTAAGTCAAGATCACATTGGTAAATGATGGCCAGAAACATGATTTCCCAAACAATAAGGATATATCTTCTGTTTGAAATGTAAAAACTAAGTGTTTTATCTTAAACGGAACAGGTCTTGGCATATTTGGTTACTTTTAGACACATTTCTACAATATTAAATGCAAAGCAGAGAAGCAGTCAAATCAAAGGCGGTATTTGAAGAAACTGTTTTGGCATATCATGTGACAACTCGGTCAAATGTTTGCCATGTTAACTGCCTCCAACATTGTATAGATTGTATACTTAATTTGGTTGCCACCCACTTCTAAATTTCTCATACGCATCCTTTGCCTATAATGCTTTAAATATAAACTAAAAATTATATGGGGTATAGCAAAGAACAAACTTACAAGTTAATCAGTCAATTTTATGGCACAAATCTTAGCAGATTTTTTAGACTCATTTCGCTCTTCTTATGCCAAAAGTAATGCGCTATTTCCTATTTAAACTAACCTAAATTTCATGCACGCAAAACAATTTTTTTAATTTTGTGAACAGATATCATTAAACATGTTGTGCTCTTAATGCATGTTCTTTTAAAGTGCGAAATGCATACAAAAAATGTTCTTTTCTGCAGCGCTTAAAAGCGTAGGAAATTCATCGGATATCAACAAACGCTGGATTTTACTCTATTTTTGCCTGAATTACCTCCTTATTTTCTTATCTTAACGAAACTTAATTCTAGTAAACAACATTGTGCACCTCATGTCGAACAAAAAAACTGAATAAAAACCGCAAAGTGTGCGTAAATTCTCCATTATTCAGACTTTTTTTTCAAATGTATAATCTGCTGTAGGTGTTCTATTAAAGGATTTTTAAGCACCACATATTCATATGAATAGCCATTGTTGGTTATCTACAGCATATTTATACAGTACGGCAGGTCCCGCAAACAACTTGCATGACGAAATTGAACATGGTTGTTAAGTATAAAACTGGACAGGTTATTTTGATCGAATGCGTGGATATAATTGTTTGAAAGCCTTTGGTTTTTAAAATTGCTCTGTTAGTTAAAATTATTTTACGAAAAAACTCATTTGAATAAAGCATGAATAAGTTTAGATGAAAGAAATTTCCTATGCTATAAGGCGTGATAGAACCATTTTTTATTAGTATACATTATGTTGTGGGAGAATTTCATAATACGTAAAGAATTGGAAAAATAATCCCTCCCAAAACTAGAAACTTTTGTGCGAATTTAAACAAATGGAATGGAAGTCTTCTTTAACATTTAGAAACATTTAGAAACATTCAAGATTTTGTATTTCAAAAGGTATGTTAACCTATGTTGTTGGGTTATTTTGCACAAACTGCCGTAAAAAAAGAAGTCTTTGGTAGAAAATTTTCTTTTACCGCATATCTGGCATTGCGCGTAAGCAACGTTTACATATGTTACCGCGAAGACAAACTATAAACGGCCTTATTAAATGGAAGTCATGTAGAAATAGGCTACTTTATGTAAACAAGGGTAATTTAGAAACGGAACAGACATTCCAAAAAATGGTCACACATGGGGATTTTTTTGCATTTAAAAGTTTATAATAGATCGCGTAAATTATCCCTTTAAGCGGAAAATAATCCGGTATAAAGAGAAAAGTATGTTTTTTCATCCAAAATCAAATTGACTTGTTTATTTTCAGCTTAGAAATTGTCAAACGTCTCCAATTTTCCTGTAATATGGCCATAGAAAAAGTAAATAAAGTAGTCGCCACCGGGCATGCAAATTTCATAGCTTTGTATTATGTTGATCATTGCTTGAATACCGATCCCAACGCATTTAGGAAGATTAAGAAATGATAATAAACTGAGTCAGGCATATTAGGTGGTTAAAGAAACTATAGGAATTACTAAGTGTTCGTAACGATAAATAAACTTTTCTCAATAATCCATGAGTTTTTAGACGTAAAGAAAGCTATAAATTATAAAAATAATTCAAATATTGTGTTTAATTGAAAACTTGAAGGAACCACTTCCTACACATAGAAAGATTTTTCTTTTTCAAGATATCCTATTAAACATTGTCTTACTGGATATGTATTAAGTGAATGTCATTAAAAAAAGTGTGTGAAAATGTTTCTTGTTTTGAATGGCATTTTTAATAATTTATAAATTCTGCATTTATTCGAAGTTTACACCAAAACTTTTTCAATAAGGTAAATTGTTTTTTGACATAAGTTTAAATGACGATGGCGTGGTTTTTGGTATACAGAAATGCCTCAAAACAGTAAAACACATTGTCGAGTATAAATCTTGTCTGCACTGGTGCTGTTAAACAAGAATTCCTAAAATTAATAAAATTACTTTCCGTTAATGGTACCCTCCCAGAAATTGCTTTGATTAGATATTCGGCTGACAAACTTCTGCGTATTTTAAATTTTTACAACGTAATTTTACAATGAAAATTGATACTTTTGAGATTTTATTTTAGTTTTCTGAAGATAAGCGATTTAATTTGACTGTAGATGAAAGTCATTTCTTTCTCTATGTAATGAATTATCTTCCGCATGAAAAGATTTATTCCAAATTCAGTAATTAACTGGCAAATTCACTAAAACTGGCCAAAGGCATTGCCATTTTTTGAACTACTAATTATTTTTTCTTCTTTTCCGTTCCTAAATGAAGCAAAAGGGGGAACGTGAAGTAAAGAAAAAAAATTTTTTTACGAATAACATCCAATATCGGCTTCATTGTCTAAAATTATTGAGGACATGTTCGACATCAAGTTTTCATTGAAGGACATTCGAGGTTCATTGGTGCATTCAAACAAATACTCTTCTGTGACGGTCATGAGTGTTTGCATTGTGAGTTCCTTGGCAAAGAGGAACTTAGTTGTTCCTTGACTAAATCAGTGAAACACCTGCATTCATTCAAATACTCTTCTGTTACTGCATTGTGTGCAAAAAGACTTCACAGAATAGCTAAACATAATTTTTAAATACAAACCATCAATTTTACTGCAAGGGAATTCGGTCCCTTTTACTTGGCTTCACTTCAATCTCAAAAATTTTGGATAAACATTTCCAGTTCTGAAAAGGATATTTTCGTTACCTATTTGACTTTTTTGCAGTTCTGTTCAAGTATTATCAACATAAAAGTGTAGTTTGGTTCTCTTTTTAGTAATGGCATAGGAAATTTATTCTATATGAGACGATTCCCGATTTTCCCAAAACGAATGGCTATTTCTCTAAATAAACCTAACTTAAATGACGATTTAATTAAGTACAAGGCTTTTTCAGCATTCAGTAAACTAAGTGAATCAAAAAAGTGTTACAAAATAAACGCTTACGTACCAGGTCAAATTTCATTATGACCGTTGCATGGTCATTGCCGACTACTGCATACAAAGACATTCATCAGCTATGTTTCCAATAGAAGCAGTGTTCAAAGAGTTAAAATTTTATGAAATTTTTCAATTAATTTTAGGAAATGGCAAACATATGTTTTCAGCAAATCATCGTCAGGCCAGAACATTTGCAAGGTAATTAAAACTATACAGATGGACAGGGTTAAATAGTGTAGTCTAATTACAATTCATCGTTTACGCGTCGCCCGCATGGCGAGGTCGGCGGTTAGAGGTTTGTGCGTCCGGGGAGGGGAGGAGGGGTAGTGAGGGTAATTGGGTTAGG
>JAYGXS010000003.1:58005614-58030473 GCA_036362985.1 Ligula intestinalis
ATCATGCAAAGAAAAAGCACAGGCGAGTAATAGAGATATATCAAAATAATAAAAGTATTATTTAATGGCCGATAAAATAATCTTTTGTCTACGTGGTTATGGATCAAATTGGCCTACCTTGTTTCATTCTAGCTCCTGCACTACGTGACAGTTGCTTACATTCCAATTTCTCTAAAAAAATACAATTGCTCAAATTCGCCTTCCGATGAGTTTATTGAAGTTTCATACTATTTTCTGGTAACAGGTTGGGTCTATTTGTATCTTTAGAAATTAAGGGATTAATGTTTGTCCTATGAAATAACAAAGACGCTGACATATGTTTGAACTCACCTAAATCCATTTCGTCTTATCTAAATTTAACAAAGATAAAATGTATTTTTCTATAATAAAAGATTAATTTGGCTCAGCTGGCTTCAAAAAACAAAATTAAAAATATCCAAAGTATACTTAAATATCTGCTTTAATTTGAACCCTACTTTATACAATTTTTTTTTGCCAGTTATGAATTGTACAGGATTCTACATTTAAACTCAACATCTTCTATTGCAACAGCATAGAAAGAATTAAAATTCTGGAACACAAAACGAGGAAAATGGTTTATCAAATATCAGATCCTTTATTAATTAAGGGGGCACTAAGAGGTGCTGGTAATGGAAAAAGCAGTCTAACTGGTAGATATCACATCTCCCGACCTCCACCTCTAAAAGAAACAGTCAAATATTTATTCGGAATCAGCAGAAAAATAAAATTAGCGATGCTGATGGCATGCAGGCCAATTTGAGAGCGCGTTGTGTGATAAGCACGTCAGGATGGTTTTCATCTTCTGCAAAAGTCTTTATTCAGCATTTTTACTGTAAGCAAATTATGTCTTTGTGTTGTAATTGCTGTGATAATCGTTCCGATTAGGAATAAATAGGGGCTCAAAGGCGTCTTTCTTTCCTTGAACTGAATCATCATGGTGCACACAGAAGCAATCGACCTTTTTTAAATGGCTGAAACGTTTTGCCTATTATCCATCAGAACTTGACGTTTGCAACAGGTTAAGGTGGTTATGTGCGAAAAGCTAAGAAAATCTGAGGAAAGTTTGACTTCATCTGCAAAAAAAATACAGGAAAACGCTTTAGCGTAAAAGTAATAGCCACATTTTCTTGCCAATATATCTTACGACCATTATATGTAAACTGCTTTGAAACAGCTCATGATAGTTAACATAAAATTGAAGACTTTTACGGAACACTTGAAGTCAAAGTTTCTGCGATTCAGTTTTTTACGTTTTATGTATCATTTCAATTATTTTATAAAGGAAAAATGATATGCCGACACATGACAAGAGTAGCGGATAGTCATGTCTCATGGGAGGAAAGAATCCTGAACACCAAATTCATAGAGATTAAAATGGATTCTTTTATCATGAACTAAATGTCCATTTTTTAAAACATTGGATAACTTTGCGATACATAGAAGTAAGCATATTAAAACATACGGGCAGAAGAAGAGGGTAGGCAAAGTAAGCGTTATTTGATGCGTGCATTTTCACGCAAATATCAAAATAAGTAACAAGAGCCCACGAAGGCAGTACATGGAGAATACAGTTATCTGTAAATGATAAGAGGGAGATGTTCAACAGCAACGTTAAGGCTGAATGCTTGTTAGCAACTTTAAAGACTTTAACTCACTGTTTGAGTGAGACCATGATTGAAAAAACCACGAACTACGATATTCACTTGCAAAAGCCAGGTGGATGTGTATTATACCGTGCAGTATATTGGCAGGTGGGGTTTACCTTACAAGAGCGTTCAATGGCAATTTAAAATCAATGAAATTAGAAAAACTGAAGAAGGCGACCGTGATTAAAATTATTTTAAAATATGCCCCTGAGTAACTCATTAAAACCAGCCAACTGAATTTAAGGTGACCCCTTAATTGTTGCAGGCCCTAAGACAATAGCTCACTACAAGTAGAACGTGTCTGGTGTTATAATTCTTTCGCAGAAATATTAACCTACTCTCGCAGGATCTGATAGTAAGTGCAATAATATTTTATTATATACTTTATACAGTAATTTTTATCAAAAATACGCACACACTGACGAATGAAGGGATAAAATCACTTATTTGTTCGCAAAAATGTCCTTGAACCAAGTAAAAACACTAGTTCATCTTATGGAAAAACGTTGACGATTAAGTCTATTTATTTAAGTTAAATCCGCTCGTTTATACTTCACTTATTGTTTATTCTTTCACTCTTTGCCTGGTTCGATCACCTGTGCCTGGCGGAGAATTTTCATCCATCGATGCAATTGTAAGTATTCATCTTTCTGTGACAAAATATATATTTTTATTTCGTTATATGTTTTGCTTATTTTGTTCCATTTTGGATGCACAGCCGTGTTTTGGATAGTAAACACACTGAGTTACTCAATTTGTGATGCTTAAAAAATTATCCCCGCACTGAGGTGTTCATCGAACGTCAGAGCTCTTTCCTGTAGAAGACTTGACAAGTTTGATGTCTTTCGTCCAATGCTAGTACTTTTGCCAACCATGAATGACACATTTTAATGATGACTGGTTTTACTATAAAGTATGGCATATTTAGCACTATCTATGAGTGCTCAAGGTTTTATGCATATTTCATTGAGCTTTTTAAACTGTCAACATATCTGCATATACTTATATTTTGCGTATAAATCCAATAATTTAACTCATGAAAAACATCCCAATGAAAAACCAATAATATTCTATCTGCGCATGTCTAAGACTTTTTTATCATAACGAAGAATTTAAGATTCCCGAGGGAATCCGAAACGTCAGGACAATAAACCCATTGTTCAAGTGATCGCTTCAGCTTAATAAAATGTAGACCAGTTCGAAAAGGAGACTAGCCTACAATGGCCAACATTTCACCCACCACGCCACGGAATCTGCACCTGTAACGGTTTTTTAATGAATGGCTAAACAATGTGTCCTCTGAGGGAATCCTTTATATACGGATATGCATAGTGGGACAAGTGATTTCCGTTAGCGCCCGGTAAACATAGATAACAGAATTAGCACGTGGCTCAGTAGTTCGATTTCGATCGAAAAAAATCGAGAGTTTGATCCCCTAGTAGTGCACCACTTGGGTTTGACTATGCTTGGCTAACGATAGTTTCTAAACCAGAAATGCCCATTCCAGTCCACCTGTAGTTCTCCGAAGATACATTCTACGAAGAATACTAGAAGACTGCTGAAAGTGCCTGAGACCCCGGGCAGAAAAAGCATCGATAATTTTCTAAAAACAGATACTGGCCCAGATCAATGAAGCGCAATTTTGCATGTGTTCTAAAAAAAAGCATTTACTAAATCAATGGTGATTAACTGAAGCATTTTCAGGCGGATTTGTTTCGCGTTCCGCACGAATCAGCTTTGGTTTGTTTTTAGTTCATTCTTTTCAGAAATTCAGAATGTTATCCTTTAGAAATGAGTCTGCTTTGATGTCCAGCAAAAAACTATCACCGCGCATACTCAATCTTTTCTTTGATTTAATAATTGTTTACCGGTGTGAGCAAACATTCCAAAAACGCATGCCAACTGACTGAAATGTTAAAGAGCATTTTAATCTTTGAACATATGTAAAGATTTTCGTGAGCCATCTTCATTTTTCCAATATATAAATAAGCAAAGGAAATGGGACCCAACGGGTTCGAATTCTTGGTAATATTGTACCCTAGTTATAAAATTATAAAACTGATCGATCATTTGGACATTCCATTACATATGCAATAAGATTTTTGCTTTTTATGAGTAAAACTTCCAAATGCCTTTTAGAAAACTGCAGAAACTATCTTTAAGCAGTTGGTTAAAAAAGCCAAGGCGCCAATGTATTCACTACTGGTTAAATTATGCTGCAACGACAAAGCAGTTTGCAGAAAAAATCTTTCTGGATACACAGAAACTATATGACTGCGATTGCATTTGCCAATTTTTCCTGAAATTACCAAAAAAATGAACGACAGCTTGGCATGTTTTGTTATAAAATAAAACGTTCTTGCAAGCCAAAGTAACAGTATGTTTTTCAGACAAAGCCATAGTTTAAGATTATTGCAAAATTTTATGAAGCAAAGTTAAATATAATGCGCATTGTTGGCATTCATGTTCTCAAATTGTATTAATGTTTGATTTTCTGCCACCACGTGGTAGGTCTTCTGTTTAGTTTGCTGAACAGTATGCAAGGCCAGACTTCATGCAGGTCCTATATGTTGTTTTTTTATATGATTCGTGCATTTGTGTCCTCAATATTTCATGGTTCTTAAAAATATGTTTTTTTGAATATGTTTGGTAAAGTGATAGCCCAAGCAAGCTCTTATTTTAATTCATGGACAACTTTTGTCTAGTTTTGATGGGATGGTGCTGTTTGGCTTACGTAGGCATATGAATAGATTTTTATTCTACCCTACAGAAGGTGGAAAGATAGTCGGGGATCAGGCTATGATATAATTCCGTCTCGTTGTGTCTCAAAATTTACTGCAGATAACTTAAAAGCGGTCAGTGTGCTGCCGATCGTTTACAGTATTGCTCCAATTTCATGCAACATGCCGCAGTTTGCAAAATATTGATACTGACTTGCTAAGAGGCATTGAGTAAGTTTGCAATACTGGTTATCATTTAGCCTATTCTGAAGTCAGTTCAGTCACGATAATATGTGGTATTTTAAAGATTGTATTTGTTACCGCTTACAAATAGTGTGTACTGTAAATGATGCCCACTAAAGTAGATTGCATTTTCCCCATTGATTTTGACTGCCTTTATGAATTAAGATATATTTTGGGATAAACATACACAAACAAATTGCTGCCTCATGTTTGACGGCGCATAACGCCTTTATAAATTTTAGGTTTCGCTTTAAGAAAGTTTATAACTGTGAGCTTGATTAAGGAGTGTAAGGTGTTCATGCATAATGCATCAAATCGTTCAATTTATTAATTCTGCCTATATTGTGCAGAGCATTATCTAAATCTATTGCAATATCCTATGAAAAATATGCGATTTTGTTCTTAAACCATAGGCAAAAAAGTATTTTTTTACGCACAATGTACCCAGCGCGCAGTTTGTGCACCTTGGATTAAAATTGTAAGAGTCGGTATGTTTTTAATTTTTTGGCAATTCAGAAAAATTTTTTAAACCGAAATATACCAAAAACCCGTTAAGGCAGCAACAAATTATCGTTTAAGAATAAATATTTGCTGCAAAAAAAATGAGTAGGTTTCGGTCATGGCTATTTACAGTTCATTTACGTAAGGCAGCTAAAGGAAGGCATGATTATAAAAGGGAAAACATATTAAAATAATAATGAAGAATGCAAAATATTTTATATTTTGCTAACTTTTCATTTGCATTTAAAACAGCATAAAGTCCATCACACTCGGAGATAGTCAATAGGTGTATTATGGTAATTCCACCGTTTTTATTGAGAAAAAAACTAAGCTTTCGTTTGAAGAAACTTCTTTATGTCCTGCGCCATTTTCGTTTGATAATTTCGAAAGACAACTTGACAGGATTATGATGAAAACTGCGGAGCAGAATGAAAATATTTTAGAGTGCAAATTCAAATTTGCTGTTTGTTATCAAAAGATAAGATCATAGTACCAAGCGTTATCCTAAACATACTTTTAGCGTGACGAACGGGATTATTTTAGCGTAGAAAAGTGTTATTTTACTGGTCTACGGATGCCAGGATAATTGAAGAAATTCCCTTATGCAGTTTATGGGCTCTATGTTGTTAATGGTGGTTTTAGTCGACCGCAGGAATAGGCGCTTTCTATGCATACGTTCCATCCAAATAATTAATTTTCGAAAGCATTTGGACGTTTTGTCTAGCTAAGCGAGTTCTTTTGGTAATTTTTTTACACATGTGATAGGTTTACAGGCCTGTATAAATAGAAGACTTATCGCACTCATAAATGCTTTATAAAACGTCAAGATATAATAAATGTACTTTTTTATCTTCTTCCTTTCCATACATCAAATGGCAAAGGTTAGGAAAAGGCCGACATTGAAAATGATTGATGAGCACTCACAAACCGGCACCAACGTATTAGCCAAAGCTTTTGAAATGATATTGAAAGTCTACGGAAATAAAAACTGTCCTAAGGAAGCCTGAGATTTTGAAAACGTGAGATATCGCCGAAACTGTGACCAAAAAATAAAAAAAATAATGCTTGCTAACGATGTGATACATTTTCAAAGAACAGTCGCACATGCTCATTTTTGACTATTTTGGAAAACATTTTACGCATTTTGAAAGCGCGATTTTCATAACAGAATATTCTCGTGATTAACAAAAATAGAACGGTTTCTTCCATCTGCCTATGCTTTGCTTTCATATGCGCAAAACTGAAGTCTCCGTTTATAGAAGGCGTTTACTTAAGTATTTTCCGTTTACATTATTATCCTTCTATCGTACAGCGTGCATAAAAAACATATATTAACGTTTATTTCGTGATTTGTTCGAAACATGTGAGCAGTTTTTTGTTTAAGTAAACAGTTATGTCACCGCATAGCCAACTTATGTTTATGTATTTCATAGCATTGTATGCTTTTTATTTGATCTATGTGATCTCAAAGAAATTTTCCCTTGAGCCAGAATAGTCCACGTTTGGCTGCCCACCGGATAAATCAGCATTTGCCCTTCAAAGCCTTCTTACGCATGGAAGCTTGCTGTAAGTTATTGACGTCATTCATGTGAACACCAAAAGGTACATGCTAATATTTAGTGTTCTCACTTCTATTTTTTGATTATATGAATATGAAGCTTGCATTGAGACCTAATTCTCCAGTGACTAACAAAGTAGATTGCGGATTTTAGGAGGTTTGGTGCATAAAATTTATGCATGGAAAGTAAGAACAGAGAGCGGAATAGATCCAAAAGCAGACCTAATGATTTATTGCAAAAATATGCTTCATTTTTTTCATCCATGGATGCTTATAACGGTAGTAACACTTCTTCAGCGTACTTTCATTTAAAAAACATTTTATTCGATATAATAACAATATTTTCTGAAAAAACTGAAGACGTATGTGTTTATGAATGTCTTAGGCAACCATTACATAGTTTTACGCATTTTCTGGCATGCAAACGAACAACATAGCCAATAAAATCCCAATCAAAGGGCTTTTATGCCTTCAGATTTAATTCTGTTTTGCGATGAAGGAAGAGATTTATTGACTGCTCAAATTGATGACACGTACTTTTAATCCTAGCAATGGCAAGCTGCAAAAGAATGTCAATACTGTAGTCCTTTGTTTATACAAATGCACGTTATTAAACAGACCACATAAAAAGAAGGACAAGCTTTTTTCAATACCTACTGAAATGATTCCGATGCTCATAAACACAATAAGTAAGGCATATTTTTCAGAAGTTAAGTGCGAGTAGACCACAGAATATGCTTTTTATAGAAACTAAACTCTTTTCTATTAAACGGCATGTTGTATCTCAATTCAATTCAATGTATAAAAAATCTCAAATGTGCATAAACCAGGTATTTGAATTTCAATCTTAACATCTGATCTAGCCAATTTTCCGTAAATAATATGAACAATTAAGCTCATCAAAAAACTAACTAAAGTAGACATAAAAACTAAAATAAAATCAACGAGTTACAATATTTACTACTATCACTGGTCCCGTTAGACAGAATTCAAGGGTAAATGCAGGTAAGGTGGCGACTTAAATAAGGTTTACTCAAACAACCTCCGATTTCGTCAAAGGCTTACCCGTTTACCTTCAATAAATATAACAAACACGCCGTCATCTTTATTAACGGCTTCCTGAGTATAAAGCAAACTAAAAATTAATATAACAAGACCCGATATACGCTGATCTATGTAATAAAATTTCGACAATATTTCATGAATAAGGCTACTCACTGTACTTTTCTGTGGACCTAAGTAATGGTTTTATCATTCTCTGCGCTCGTCGTGACAGTTTACATTTGCGGCACGTCGCTGGTTTTCCTATATATGCTTGTTTACGCTCTAGCAATACAAAAACATGCGCACACTTTAATTAATGAGGTACTTGGCACAAAAATCTGACAAGTCATTAAAATACTTTTTTTTCACTTAATCCGCTCTTGTTTTCTCAAAACAAATAGCACCATTTCTTATACCTGCCCTTGCCTGGCATTTATAAACGCAACACTAAATTATCGCTTTACCGAAGGCACGACTCATATTTGCTGAACATGCACTTTCAACCGTGTAAGAAATTTCTTACCATATCAAGAACGTTGGCTCTTATCCAATGCTGCCCGCTTTATCTTTCGTGAAACTGGTTTTGAATGAACACCTTTAGGAAGCAGCTTTCTGTGCCTGAAATTTGTTTAAAGAACCAAACTGACAACCTCGATTTTGTGCAATGCCACTTTTTTTAAATTAAAACTTCAAAATTTCCTGTCTTGGATAATCAACTGCAATAAGTTGCGCTATGCGCATGCGTGTATAGGCTCGTGACCAAGCCTTAAGTCACAGTCGAACCACTGCGTTCAGGATTAACTTGATTGGTGAAAAAGTCATAGTTGACATTCCCGACCATAAATGACAGGGCAGTGAGTCAGAACTCAGTAGCGAGACTTCCAACTCCTGAATGCGCAATAAATAACAAATCCGAGCTCGAGCCTAACAAAGAGGCTTAGGTTTAACTGGCTTTGGACAGCTTATAATCTCACAATGGCAATTCGGAACTACATTGTCACAGGCAGTTGCAAGGAACACCCTTTTGGCAGCACAGGTACCAAACAAAAAGCCAAGGCACGTACTTCATCTCCATTTGACTCCTGTTTGGCACGGCTGAGAGTAATCTGGCTCATCAGTGAGTTTCCCATTGTGTCCATCATATTTCCTAAAAAAACGCATTCATGGTAAAACGATTTTCAGCTAACTTTTCATATCTTTTGGATGGATGGATTAATTACAGAGACGATTATCATTGAACTGTGTCTGTTTACATTATTTCAGTCCAGGCATCCGCACTAACTCATCACCCGGTCGGGATTGACTGCAATGTGGGACCTTAATAGAACTGCCTCGTTTAACAGGATTGCCTTTGGGCATTTGCGCTCCCTCCTTTTTGGGCAGTCGACAGCAATGTGAACTTTTCTACTTTCAAATGTGTATTTAGTGTCAATAGCTTGGGTTTGAGTTGACCCAAGTGCGAAAAACTTTAGGCCTTCGGCAAGCTTAATAATAATACGTGGGTGGTTAACTGATATATATGCTGCTCCGCACCTTTATTTCCAGCTGCGGAGCCTTGCTTTTCAAAAACGAATAGGTACGCACTGATATTCCAAGCTCCAGGTGAGTGGTAAAAGTCATGAAGAACTCACTAACACATCAAAGTCGGCAAAGTAGTGGGAGGGGTGGCAGAACCTTCGAGAAGATTGATAAAATATAAAATAAACCTAACGACCAGCAAGGACTGTACACACAAAATGTGCACTTGTTTACCAAGCTGTTACGCAAAAGACTGGGTTCAGCAGATAGGTTGTAAACACTTCGTCGCATCGAAGTTCAACAGAGTTTCGCCAGCTGTCATTCTCTGTCGCCAAACGAAGGCAGAATAAGCTCACAACAGTTCTGTATCAATCTACCCGCATTTTCTGCCGTCCGTCCTCTCTACAATTTACTTACTTTTGCCAACCTTGATATTTAAATTGGTTGTTTTTGTCGTGCCATTGCCACCAACACGGTGTTTGGTTGCTTTCCTAAACCAATACAGTCTAAAAATCGTGTAACTCACCAACATATGCGAAATATTGATACTCTATTGTTAGGCACCATTTATTGCGGTTGTTGTACTGATTATCATGCTATACATTCAGTCACGATAAAATTTCTGTTTTTCAACATGAGTTTTGTTTTACGAATGTGAGGTGTTCATTCATAATAGATCGTATCCTTCAATTCAGTTATGCTGCCCATAATGTATAAAGCATGATCATTAACTACTAAAACATTTTATAAGAACTATGTGCCTTCCTCCTCAAACCGTAGGCAAAAACGTAACTTCCTTAAACTGGGTGTACGCAGCGCGCAGTTTGTAAACCATGAATTCCAGCGTAACAGTCAGTAGTTTTTAAAAAATAATTCGACAATTTAGATGCATTTTTCAAAACTCAAAGCTACCTTTTTAGAATAGAATTTAAAAAAGCGTCACTTCCTACCAAACAAGTACAATAAATAATTTTTTCATGCATGTTTTCTAAGAAATATATTTGAATTTTTAAAGGCAGTCAAAAGAGATTGCAAAAATGCGCACTTCTTAAGAAGCCACTTTTTTATAGTACATATGCTTTGTTAGCGGTCAGAACGAAGCTCAGTAAAAAGCTGGAATCGTATCATGCCTGCAATTAATTAAATATTATATGATAATCTGTATAACAAACATACTTTATGCTGTTTGGAGAGAGAAAGTATCAATCTTTTGCATATTTTGGCATGTTACACGAATTCTAGGCCGTAAAGTAGATACGTAACTGCTTTTTTCTGTTGAGATAAAAACCCGATCTTAATTGACAAAAAAATCCAATGGTGAATCACTGATGCTTATAATGCATCTTGTTAACCACAGTTGCGAACTATGTGCGCCATATCTGTGTTCGTATGTTGGTGTTTCCAATTTAAATTGACAATCTGGATAAACCTGACTGAATTAAGGCAGATTAAGGTTGAAACAGTTCGATATAGATCTAGTTGCATTTTCCGTCGTCCTTTATATCTGTTCTTCTTGTATAGGAGTGAATTCGGCTTAATCTTATTCTGACGCATATGCGGGATTTTTAAGCACACCAGCATTACCTAAGGTGATTTTATTGGGCCAATTGTGATTGCCCTTACAGAGTCTTGACTGAATTCGAAAAACGTTTCTTCATCGGCGTTGGCTGACTCTTTTACATAGCAAAGGATTTGTGCCCAATGATTAATTATTTTCATTCTACCAATTAATATACAGATGCACAGATATTTGTCGCCCTGTGAACAATGGCTTCAACGGTCTTAAATAAGTTTCCAATTTATTAATGTACGTCCTTCTAAGCACTCCTTTTTGGACTTACAGGGAAAAAATACAAAAACTACTCCAAAATAACTGTTTAATATTAACATACTGCAAAAAGGCAAACCGCCATTTAAATGCCTTAAAACTACACTTACTGGGATACCTGTCTTCTAATTCATGGCATTGGTAGTATATAAGTATCCAGCCATTTAGTCTACCGACGTTAAAGTCCCCAGCTAATAACCGAAAGATGTGTTTGCCGCGGATTTTGTGTCGCTGTTTGTGAGTATCACACGTGGGGGCGGCCGGAGGACTCACTTAATAGACGTTAGCATAAAATCTGTCCCATCCAATGGCTGGAAATTGGCAAGACGCACATTGTCCCCTGTATGTAAAAGCTTTTAGATGTTAATGTATCGAGAGGAGAGGCTGGGTTTTGCTGAATATACGATATACTTCCCTGTCCTGCGAAGTTAATTTCCATCCACGCTGCTTGAAAACTCTGACTGTATTAAGCTGGCTTGGCGCTTTAAAGTGTTCTTAAATGAAAAGAACTAGCAATCAAAATTTTAAAAAAAAACGCACTTTCATATGATAATTTATTTGTTCGGCGGCCTCCGCTCAGAAGTTGCCGAAAGAAACAAATCACGGCACTCAGTAATAAATCACTAAAAATATGTTTGAATAATGAGTGCTGCAAGCAATTTTTTATCCAGCGCCCATAATCGCGTGACTGGTAAAAATTCTTATATTTCAATCTATTTGCTGGCTCAAACCCTATTCTTCGCAAAAAGTTTACTGTTTCCATTCCTTTTTATCACTCACAGCCAGGTGAATTCACTTTTAGTTTGAATTTTCAGAAACGGGTGAGGCACAGATAGTCGACAGCTAGAAAGCTTTTTTAACCTTATATTTGGCGCACATTATCAGGCATCTGTTGCGTTTGTTCTATTGTTAAAAAAATGAGTTAAAGTGGCAGGCATTGGCTCACATGGCAATTTTCACATGAACCAATATTCAGACGTTTAAGTTTTAGAAAATTATTTTCAAAATAAACTTCGATCATAATCGTTTTTCATGATAAAAGCGTTGACGGAGTTTAGAGAACAATCAAAAACTAACTGTGATTGAAATATGTTTAAAGAATTTTCATTCAGAAAGGTTCTTTTGAGACAATTGAAATGGTATGGATAGGGTTTTACCTGGTATAATTTATATTTTTCTTCACGTTTACGGAAGTTCCGTGTTGTTAAGAATATTGATTTTTTAACGAACAATTAATACTTCTAATATTTTTTAAGATAAACATTTCTATTAGGTTGTGCATTATTTTTTCAAAGTTTTCTTACATATCCTTATGTCAGTTTGCGAGCGACTACCAATTTTTCGTAAATTTTGAAATTCTACATAGATTTCTGCCGCACTGTAGAGAACAGACTTAAAAGCAACTTATTAAATTTAAGATATATCCGTTTCGCCCTAGGAATTTTTTCTAATTATGATTCTACAGTCAAAAAAAACATAAACTGATTTTCAGCTGTTTCTTGTCATTTGACAGCTATTATGGGTGCGAGCTTCCTTTCATCCTTAACTCCTCATTTAAAGTCTACAGGAGCGAATTCACCTCACAGTTAAACGCATTGTCTATGTGTGGCATCAACCAGTCGTATATTGTCTGACACTTATAAAATAACTATGTTTACAAAATGCACAAAAATATGTTGAGGAGTACTGGTGACCTGTAAACAAATTTGGTTGCGTTGAGGAACTGTAAAAAATCCACAATCCCGTCGCTTTCCCAAGTAGTCGTTCTTTGGCGGCAAGGTGACTCAAAAGTATGAGGCTGATAAGGGTGGAGGAATCGGTGTCACAAAACCATCTGTTAACACGATCTGCAACTTCGCTGTGGTCTTCCTTGCGTACGCCGTGTTATCGGGAGATCAAAGAGGTTCTTACCTGAGGCGTAATGCCTTAAAGATCACAGCAGGGGACGCCATTACAGTCTGACGTGCACGTCTTTGGTACGTTCTTGTATCCTACTAAACATCAGTCATTTTGCAACTTTATACACTGTATCGCGTCAGATGTATTAAAGTAACTTAAGTAATTCTTATGCCGTGTCATTAGGATGAAGAGAGCGAAAAAGATTTTATGGGCTAACAAAATTGGTAGCAAGTATTTTTAATCCTAGCAATGACATTTTGCCAAAGATTATCAACAGTAAAGTCGCGTCTATATGAAAATGCAGGAAATGCAAAAAAGGGAGAGATTATTTTCAATGGCTACTGAAATTACTCTTATGCTCATTAACATCATAATTAGGTTATATTTTTCACTGGTTCAGGGCAAATAAACCGCAGAGTTTACTTCATTTGGTACCTGAATTATTTTGAAGTCAAGAGCATTAAACATCTTAGGTCTTTTCAATAAATACAATAGACAACCCCGAATGTATGTTAAACCACGCATTCAAATTTCGGTCTTCACATTTCGTAAGATAGTTAATCTACCGTTTTTACTAAACACAACCAAGCTCACCTAAACAAAACTAACTAAGCAAGAACTGGGAATGTCTAACTAGAAGTTTAAGGGGCAAAGTTTCAACGATCGGGGATGTGATTGGGGGGCGAGCGTTAGGGTGACGTGAATCCTATGGTGATAGATCGTGCAATTAAGGGGGAAGGTGGTAAAATTTGGATTATGGGCCTGGGTGCAGAACCAGCGTAGTAATACTTGAACGAGCACGGATTGCCTGCCGTTGTTTCAGGCCGAGCGCAGGTTAGGGGACCATGAGCGGAAACCGGCATATTATGAATCAAGGTATATGTGTCTGATAAAACTGACTAGGCTAGGGTGCCAAGCTTGGATTAATTAGCTCGCTTGTCGCGTATTAGGCAGTTTGAGCAACTTGGAGCCATCCACATTTAAGTGGGGGACGCACTCAATGGAGTGCGCAACTACTAGGGATAAACGGTCCCATCGGCGAACGGCCAAATTATATTCCTTGATATGCGTCTCGAGATATTGGTCTGTGTGTTCAATATATACACCAGGATAGCCGTCGCACTATATGCGATAAATGACGTTATTTATTCGGTCTACGAGAAGAAGGTCCTTTAATCGATGAGTGATGATGCAGACTTGTGAGCGACGGAGATTCCGAAAGGACATAGTTATCGAGAGACGGTCTCATACCTCCTCCCACCAGAACACGTGACCTAAAATCCAAACATTAACACCTTCCCCCTATCTGCACAAAGTATAACCGCAGTATTTACTTCACCGTAATCTTCCCTTAAGCCCATTTCCACTCATTGTGTAATCTGCCCCCAAAACCCTTATTTCAACATCTTCAACCCCTCACTTTTCATTTAGTCTGACGACCAATAAGTTATACCTGTTCGAACATTCACGAGTACAACTAGACTTTCCAAAGATCTTCATTCTTTCCATCATATCATCTCGGAATGCAACTGGCTTCACTTATTTAAAACTAAATTAAGAAGTAATAAAACTATACTTAAACTAAACTAACAAATTCTAAAGTAGACTAACACCACCGATCCTACAAGATAGAATTCTGTGGCAAAAGGTATTAATCGTGGTGACCAGTAAAAGATCAACTTCGAAAAGCTCTTAGTTTTTAAAAACCCTAATATTCTTTCTTTAACATAAATACTAAAAATTCTGTCGTCTTTACTAAACAGCTTTCTGCATATTAAACACACGCAAAAAATTAACATAACAAGACCACATATACGCTGATATATGCAATTAAAGTTCAAAAATATTTAATTAGTTAGTCGACCCAATGTACTTTTTTGCGGGCTTAATAAATGTTTTGGTCAGTTTTTCCGCTCCTTTTGACACCTCATATGTGCGGAACGTTGCCAGTCTTCGTATATATGCTTGCTTGCGCTGTAGTAAAACATAAAACACGCGCACCTTTCAAATTATGAGTTTCATGGCACACAAACGTAGCAAGTTATTAAAGCATACTTTTTATAATTAAATTCGCATTTGTTTATGCAACATAGACAAGTTGCATGCTGTTGCGCTAATTAAGCGAATTGCAGCGTATGAAAACAACACACCTCAGGTACGCTGATCTGTGCACACAAATGTAAGCACTCTGTTCATTATGGTCTAATGAATGGTTTGTTCATCTTCTATATACGACGTGATACATGAAATGTATGGCAAGTCTAGGATCTTCGTTGTATATGCTTGATTAGTGTGTGGTAAAGCACAACACAAGCGCAATTTTGCAATAATGAATCATATTATAAAAAAAGGGTTAAAAGAAAAAAACCAATTTTTGTAAGTCAATCTGCTGTTTATTCACAGCAATAAGTGCGATTTCTCATACCTGCCTTTGGCCGGCTTTCGTAAACCAAAAAAAGATTTTTCGTTCACAGAAGGAAAATTAAAATAAAACTTTAGAAATTAATAAAAACGTTCACGTCCCACGTATTTGCATGATGAGGCTAAAGGATTTTCACGCACCGAATCGATTCGTTCATTTTACTAAGCATTCGAAATCTTACAGCAGTCCATCGTCAGAGATCATATATACGAACAAAAAGGGCTAATTACAGTAGATGTCCACTAATCAACTGTCAGGGGTCATCAGGTTGTAAGAGGTCAGAAAATGTTTCATTTTACCTGCGCCTTATAACGCAATTTCACAACGCACATCCGCTCCAGCTTTTCACCCTGTCCAGATTGGCTACAATGTGGTTCCTCAATAGAACTGTCTCTAAGCACCTTTGCTATTTCTTTTTCAGCAATTGCCAATAATGTGAGCTCTTTCCTCTGCTGATGTGCTTGCAGTGTCAACTGCGTAGATGGTCATTTGGTATATGTTTATGCTTCCTGTGGCCTCACCCTTAGCTGATGTGCATGTTCAAACAAGAATAGGCACAAACTGGCTTCGTGAGTCAATCAAGCTCCGGCGGACTGGCAAAAGTCACCAACAGGCAGCCAAATACCAGATCAAAGTCCACCAATTTACGATTGCAGATAGAGGAGGGATGACAGAAATGGCGGGTGGATCGACACAGTCAATTACAGTCCGCGACGATTAACAGGGACTAAAAACACAATAGTGTGCTCGATTAACCATGCAGCTACTTTGCAGACCGGATTTAGCTAGTGGGTTCTTAGCATTTCTACGAACCAAAATGCTTCGTCACCTGTCTGCCTCTGTCACTGAATAAAAGCAGAATGACTCAAAAATAGTTCTTAATCAATCTTCCCGGATCCTATATCGTCCATCCTTGCTAAAACAATAACGTAGTTGACTTTTATCTTCCGATCGGTTGTTTGTTCGTAACCCCTGCCATCAACAGGGAACTTGCTTGCTTTTCTGAGTCAATAGATTTGTTTTCGCATATTTCTGTTTTAATGAATACCCGATCTTAATTGACAGACAATCACAGGTAGTGAGAAATCTGATTGGATGAAGTGTTTATGGCAGACTTCAGTGGTGAACCATCTCCGCCATGCGTGTAGGCGTATGTTTGTGCTTATGGCTGTCTTAATGTGTGGAGTAGCTTACTGTGGGCTGAGAGTAAGGCTGAAATGGCTCCTTTTGAAGGTAGCCTTTATGGCGCTCCCGCGCAGAAGCCTACCTAGTAAGGTGGTGTTATTGTGGCGCGTGTTGGAGTATGTTTCGCGCACACCGCCTGCGACCTCCTTCATCTCTGGTTTTCCCGAATTTTGTCTTGACATCAAGTCCCGATGTGGGAGTGTTCAGAGAGTGAGATAAATCCAGCGAGTCAATTTTCACTATAATCCACCTAAAGTACCCGCATCTTCTTTCAGCTTGCCAATACTCCTGTTGGACATCGTTGAGTGCGACGTCTGAAGCCGGATGTTTCTGGCTTAAAGTGGCAGCTAGGATTATAATTGGCTGAATGAAGGCAGAATTTGCCCATTACAGTTCTGTATCAAGGTACTCGCATATTCTGCCATTCTTTCTTCCGGTTCACGTGTATAGGAGATGAGTCAACTTTCCCACTTTTATCAAACGTAAACTGTATCAAAAGCGCTCGGTGGATTTGTAAATCCACCGTTTAGAGTGCTTTCATCAAGTAAATTGTGATTACCATCGCAATGTGGTAAATAAAAGGTTATTTATCGGCGCTGGCTGACCATGTCACATAACAAAATATATTGGCACACTGAGTCGTAAACGTCCTTCTGCCAAATAATGTACACACACAACTCGTTGTAACGTTGTGTACAACGCATTTAGTGGGCTTTATTAATTTTCAGGATAATATCGTGCATTTTTTGAAGTACAGCTTTCGGGCACACTGTGGAATACTATATGAACACTAGAGTTAAATTACGTCAGCTACTTCAGAATAACCGTATTATATTCACAAACTATCAAAGGACCGTCATCTATTTGTAAGCTTTCAAAGTTCTTCTCTTGGGATGCCTACCTTCAAATGTACGCAATCAGTTACGCGCAACTACCCAAACAGTTATCATGCTGACGGCGTAGCTGCTAGTCAGAAGCCCAAACACACGTTTTTCGGGGATTTTATGTCGCTCTTTGTGAGCAACGCACGTGGGCGGATTCTGGGTTACTAATTGAGAAGCGGAACGTCTCACGGTTGTATCATGTAATGACCAAAGATCGACGGAACACGTGTTGCCACCTGTGCGTGGCTACTGTGTTGAGAGGAGAGGCTGAATTTTGCTAAATATGAAATAAAAAATTTCCGTTCGACAAAGTTCATTTCCATCCACGCTGCTTGAAAACTCCGACTATACTTTGCCAGTCTTGCGTTCAGGGGAGCGGTTTTAAGTTATTTTCATGAAAAGAATTAGTAAAACAAATTTAAAAGCACGCTCTCATGGGACACTTTCAATATTCTGCGGCCTCGACTCAGAAGTTACCGACAGAGCCAAATCATGGCATTTCTTAGTAAATCACTAAAAATATGTTTAATTACTGCGTGCTGCTGATAATCGCCCTTCTGCGATCGAACAGTCTGCATGCATATGCAATTACAGTCCTCAGCCAAACACGGTTCCTTCGACGTGGTAGGTGCTGGCTCTTTCTCTCAGTTTTGATTCCCTCTTGTTGACTACGTTCGCGCTCCCACTGGGTTTGAGGCTCCACTTCAGGTGTCCGAAAAGCAAGGTGGTCATTATGCGAAGGGGAAGAGAGTTAGGTCAACCCTCGGCGCGTTCCTCTACTCACTATAATATATCTGAATGCGCTTATATCTATCATGGTGCGCTTGAAGGGTCTGCCAACTGACGGGAAAACTCGAGCTCCCTACTTTGCTGCCCTACGTAAGTCCTCTTGTATGTGTGTGTTTTGTGTGTGTGCATGGGAAGAGAAGGAGGACTGAGAGTCCGGTTACAATGGCTCCCTTTTCATGTGGCCTTTATAGCGCTCCCGCGCAGTCGGGAGCTTCCTAGCGAGATGGCTGTGTCACGTATGCGCGTGTTGAGCAATTACCGCGCCAGCCATCTACACTCTTCCTCATTTCCGGTCTTATTAACTTTTGATTTACACCGGAAACGGAGGTAGGAGTAGCGAGCAAGTGAGTAGATTCTGTGCGAGCCTGCCTAAAATCCTGTTCGCTCAAGTGCTAGTTCTCTGCGTTGCCTTATGCTTGTTGTAGTCTTCGTGTCGCTTGCCCAACTCGCCTCAGTTGTGGTTTGCTTTAGTGTTTTCTCCGACTGGTAGAGCATGCGGTGCCCATCGTCGAAATCGATAGGAGAACTGTCGTGAGGTCAAGTGATTTACGGTTAGGCTGGCTTGCCTTCAAACAATGAAAGCAGCCAGGCGATAGGACAGTAGAGAAACACACACACGCATGCCAGTGCACACGCGCGCCTACAAAGTGAGCGTAGTACGGACCTACGCACGTCGAAGGCGCAAAAGGCGTTTCAATTTGACCCCTGCGACCAATGATAACGGAAATGCACACAGAGACAGTCATCACTTTTTTTAAGTATGCGGATAGCTGGCAAGCATACGCTTATCTTCGATAAAATGCCCATGAGACCGATGCATTTATGTGGAAACAGATTTAATAAAAACGCATCAATTATTATAAACGTGCATTAAAGTCCATCTCACAGCACAAGCGAAGGAGGATAAAGAGAGACAGCGGATGCAAAGGCCCTTCCAGTCTTCAGTTTCTCCGCCTAAACTCTTAACCACTCTGCGGCTACTGGATGGACTCGAGGTGGAGGCTCGAGACACAGCAGAACAAGTAAGTTCTGCTACCGATAATTGAGCGTTTATCAACGAGTGTCAATATCTCCTGACGTAAACCGGCAAAACAGTTAGTACGCGTCTCAGTAGTAAGAGCGTTGAAAATCTTGTCGCACTTTCAAGGCTCGGGCAGTGAAACACTTGAGGTTATGTTTGACTGAGTGATAACGGCTAAGAAGCCAGAAATGACCATTCTACACTTCCATGAGTCACAAATAGCCATTCTCATTCCCTTTTCTTTGCCGGCAATGCTTAAATAATAGCCGCTATGCAGCTGCTCGTGGGGCTTGGGAGTGAACTTCTAGGCAAAACGGACGGGTGCGTTTTGCCAGCGAACGGTGAGCGTTCATCAACGGATATTTATGCGCTTCGATTCAAAACGTACTGTCAAACCTGGCTGTCTAGCTTGTCTTCTTACGTTCCTGGTATGATGTACCATTTCGCGGCAGAAAAGAAAAAAACTTGATAACGCCTCAGGGCACCTTTCAGATCTAAGGTGCGTTTGAAGACCTTACCACGGTCCATGCTTTTCCAGCTTCATTTAGGAAAGTTTCTATTTCTGTTAATTAATTAAGAGAAGTTAAGACAGCCGGACATCATCTTTAATTTGATATTTGATGCGATCTGTACGCTTTTTCACATAGCTACCTTGCTGCAAAATTTAGGTTAAAATAAGCATCTCATTAGATTTAAAACGAACAGTGAATTAACAAAGTTGTAAGCGATGAAAACAAATGTACACCATTAATTTTTAAAGAAGAATACGAGTGAGAGCCGGCAAATAGATTAAGATGTAGGACATATTTGTTAATGGCGCGATTATCAGCAGCACGCAGTCATTAAACCTATTTTTAGTGATTTACTAAGCAATGCCATGATGTGGCTCTGTCGGTAACGTCTGAGTCGAGGCCGCAGAATCATGAAAGTGTCCCATGAGAGCGTGCTTTTAAATTTGTTGTACTAATTCTTTTCATGAAAATAACTTAAAACCGCTCCTCTGAACGCAAAACTGGCAAAGTATAGTCGGAGTTTTCGAGCAGTGTGGATGGAAATGAACTTTGTCGGACGGGAATTTTTATTTCATATTTAGCAAAACTCAGCCTCTCCTCTCAACACAGTAGCCTCGCACAGGTTGCAACACGTGTTCCGTCGATCTTTGGTCATTGCATGATACAACTATGAGCCGTTCCGCTTCTCAATTAGTAACCCAGAATCCGCCCACGTCCGTTGCTCACAAAGAGCGACATAAAATCCCCAAAAAACGTGTGTTTGGGCTTCTGACTAGCAGCTACGCCGTCAGCATGATAACTGCTTGGGTAGTTGCACGTTACTGATTGCGTAAATTTGAAGGTAGGCATCCCAAGAGAAGAACTATGAAAGCTTACAAATAGATGACGGTCCTTTGACAGTTTGTGAATATTATACGGTTATTCTGAAGTAGCTGACGTAATTTAACTCTAGTGTTCATATAGTATTCCACAGTGTGCCCGAAAGCTGTACTTCAAAAAATGCACGATATTATCCTGAAAATTAATAAAGCCCACTAAATGCGTTGTACACAACGTTACAACGAGTTGTGTGTGAACATTATTTGGCAGAAGGACGTTTACGACTCAGTGTGCCAATATCTTTCGTTGTGTGACATGGTCAGCCAGCGCCGATAAATAACCTTTTATTTACCACATTGCAATGGTAATCACAATTTACTTGATGAAAGCACTCTAAACGGTGGATTTACAAATCCGCCGAGCGCTTTTGATACAGTTTACGTTGATAAAAGTGGGAAAGTTGACTCATCTCCTATACACGTGAACCGAAAGAAAGAATAGCAGAATATGCGAGTACCTTGATACAGAACTGTAATGGGCAAATTCTGCCTTCATTCAGCCAATTATAATCCTAGCTGCCACTTTAAGCCAGAAACATCCCGCTTTAGACGTCGCACTCAACGATGTCCAACAGGAGTATTGGCAAGCTGAAAGAAGATGCGGGTACTTTAGGTGGATTATAGTGAAAATTGAATCGCTGGATTTATATCACCCTCTGAACACTCCCACATCGGGACTCGATGTCAAGACAAAATTCGGGAAAACCAGAGATGAGGGAGGTCGCAGGCGGTGTATGCGAAACATACTCCAACACGCGCCACAGTAACACCACCTTACTAGGTAGGCTTCTGCGCGGGAGCGCCATAAAGGCTACCTTCAAAAGGAGCCATTTCAGCCTTACTCTCAGCCCACAGTAAGCCACTCCGCACATTAAGACAGCCATAAGCACAAACATACGCCTACACGCATGGCGGAGATGGTTCACCACTGAAGTCTGCCATAAACACTTCATCCAATCAGATTTCTCACTACCTGTGATTGTCTGTCAATTAAGATCGGGTATTCATTAAAAGAGAAATATGCGAAAACAAATCTATTGACTCAGAAAAGCAAGCAAGTTCCCTGTTGATGGCAGGGGTTACGAACAAACAACCAATTGGAAGATAAAAGTCAACTACGTTATTATTTTAGCAAGGATGGACGATATAGGATCCGGGAAGATTGATAAAGAACTATTTTTGAGTCATTCTGCTTTTATTCAGTGACAGAGGCAGACAGGTGACGAAGCATTTTGGTTCGTAGAAGTGCTAAGAACCCACTAGCTAAATCCGGTCTGCAAAGTAGCTGCATGGTTAATCGAGCACACTATTGTGTTTTTAGTCCCTGTTAATCGTCGGGGACTGTAATTGACTGTGTCGATCCACCCGCCATTTCTGTCGTCCCTCCTCTATCTGCAATCGTAAATTGGTGGACTTTGATCTGGTAGTTGGCTGCCTGTTGGTGACTTTTGCCAGTCCGCCGGAGCTTGATTGACTCACGAAGCCAGTTTGTGCCTATTCTTGTTTGAACATGCACATCAGCTAAGGGTGAGGCCACAGGAAGCATAAACATATACCAAATGACCATCTACGCAGTTGACACTGCAAGCACATCAGCAGAGGAAAGAGTTCACATCTTTGGCGATTGCTAAAAAGAAATAGCAAAATTGCTTAGAGACAGTTCTATTGAGGTGCCACATTGAAGCCAATCCGGACAGGGTGATAAGGTGGAGCGGATGTGTGTAGTGAAATGGCGTTATAAGGCGCAGGTAAATTGTAACATTTTCTGACCTCTTGCAACTTATGACCCCTTACAGTTGATTAGTGGACATCTACTGTAATTAGCCCTTTTTGTTCGTATATATGATCTCTGACGGTGGACTGCTGTAAAATTTCGAATGCTTAGTATGATGAACGAATCGATTCGGTGCTTGAAAATCCTTCTT
The DNA here is from genome assembly GCA_036362985.1 of Ligula intestinalis. NCBI lineage: Eukaryota > Metazoa > Platyhelminthes > Cestoda > Diphyllobothriidea > Diphyllobothriidae > Ligula > Ligula intestinalis. Next base: position 58,028,209 of record JAYGXS010000003.1, read on the forward strand.
CCTCATCATGCAAATACGTGGGACGTGAACGTTTTTATTAATTTCTAAAGTTTTATTTTAATTTTCCTTCTGTGAACGAAAAATCTTTTTTTGGTTTACGAAAGCCGGTCAAAGGCAGGTATGAGAAATCGCACTTATTGCTGTGAATAAACAGCAGATTGACTTACAAAAATTAATTTTGTTTTCCTTTTTAACACATTTTTTTATCATAAGATTCATTATTGCAAAATTGCGCTTGTGTTGTGCTTTATCACACACTTAGCAAGCATATACAACGAAGATCCTAGACTTGCCATACATTTCATGTATCACGTCGTATATAGAAGATGAAAAAACCATTCAGTAGACATTAAAATAACAGAGTGCTTACATTTGTGTGCACAGATCTGCGTACCTTAGGTTCTTTTATATCCATGTGTTGAGTGTAATATGATGAAAGTAATTTAATTAACGCAGCAGCATGCTACTTTTAGTGAAATATTCCGTACAGAAAATGATTTTTACTTAATAATATACTTTGGTGCATGAAGCAAGTTTGCGCTGGTCCACAATTCTAAAAATCCCGCCTTTGCCGAACGTAAAAAATAAAATTGATTGAACACTATTTCTGTAAACTTTTGAGCCGCAGTCAAAACCGACTGTCGCAAATTTGTGCGCTTTTAACTTGGCATCAAAATTAGTTTTGATTTAAATATAACTGTAAAATTCAGCACGGTATCGCGAATTTTCATCAAACAATCTATCGCTTCATATACGTGTCTCGCGCGCCTACACACGACTATTAAAGTTCTATGTTTTTAGTCTAGCAGCTAGCCGTAGATGCATAGCTTTGTTAAAAAATTTCCAAATAAAGATGCCTGTAAACTTGATTTGTGATGCCGGTGGTATAAAAAGCCACATGTTTCATATGGTTCCTAATTAAAGAAGTCATTCACTTTTACTAACTGGAACATAAGATCGGAGATGTTAATCATGAAGCGTGACACTTGCAATCTAAAGCATTCCAAATATATGCACTTTTATAAATTACTTATAAAATAGAATTTGAGCTTTCGAAATCTTACTCCTGTAAGAGTTTGAAAGCTCAGGACGATATATGAATTGATCTAATGCTCGACATGCTTTCATTCTTATCCATGCAGGTAACTGGAAATCAAACTTTTTCAATTCATTCAAAAATATTTCTTAACTTACTTCCTTCTTCTTTTTACGACAATAAAGATTTATGTCATACGTGCACTTATCTCAATTTTATGGGCGCAGAACAACATTCTCTGTGTTGTTGACCCATATGACTAAAAGGTTCCTGCACTTAATGAATTTTCTTTTATAGTACAACATGTTAAAGCAAGAAACTATTTTTCGCAGCAATTAATCACATAGGAAATTCTTTGGATATCAACGAAAAATAGATTTTGTCCCATTCCGTTTCTTTTTGAATACCGTACACCGTGCTGCCCGGCGACTAGTCTCCGGTAACCAGCATTTTGCTGGGCCTTCAGAGCGGCACATGGTGATATCGTCGCAAACGACGGTCACAATGGCGTGCCATAAATGCATAAATACAGCATGAACTCGCCGTGGGACGGAATGACAAGCTTTCTTTGGTAGCCACTCACGCATCCATGCCAGGGCACGGCTTCAATGTCGAACACGTGCGAATACTGGGTCAGTCGGACGACCGAATCTCATGCCTCTTGCAGGAGGCATGGCACTTGCACGCTGAGTCAATTAACAGGCATATCGATCTTCCTGAAGTCAATCTCGCGTTGCGCAAAATATCGATAGCAGAGCTGAAGGTCATTCTTGGCAGATTCAAGCCAAATACACGGTGAGCTGTACATTTTGTTATCCCTTGACAACGGCCTCGAGTGAGAGTCCGAAACGCCGGGCAAATAAAAAACTGGTCCCAGAAAAAGTCTTACCGCCTTTTATTCAATTACCTGGGCCTCGCATATTTTCTACTAATTAAAATACATTTCTACGAATCTGAAGAGTAATATTACCTTCAATAGTTTCGATGTTTTTTAAATGCCTCAACAAACAAGCCCATAAGCACATATAAAAACGTCGTTTTAAGGGATTTCACCACTTACACAAATCTGCATCTATTCAGCAAAAAACATTTAGTGAACATGACGGATTTGGAGTATGCTTCTTATGATTTCCATAGGGAAAATATGCTTATGTTGACTCAACTCTTTTCCGGAAATTCGTTAACACTACAGCTGCATTCAAGTGGCGAAAACTTTGTAAGTGAGGTAT
>JAYGXS010000003.1:58036409-58050072 GCA_036362985.1 Ligula intestinalis
GGAGAACATGCGACTATCGTGCCTTTGAAAATTTACCGACAGGAAGACTACCCACACTGATCCACTCTCCGGAACCTATCTCAACATGCAGTCGTGCGGTTGTCTGATCAGTTGTGAAGATGTGCTTTTTGACGTCATCACCACTTCCACTATGATTTTCCGGAGTTCATCATCGTTCATGATATCTATGGTCTTTATCGGACAAATAAAAGTGGAATGGTGGCTGGTTATCATCTATTTGCACTGGCCTTGTATGTTTAGGGTGGCGAACACCCTATCTGTGACCATGTAGCACTTTCGAAATCCCCATTATTGATGGAAGTCAATAAGCGAGTCCTAGAAATCAGGGCTGACATAAAGATATAATTGCTAGAACAAGAAATATAGTGGCACAATTCGTTTCGAATTCTCACTCGAAATCATAATCATGGTTTAGCGGGACTCCGCAACAGCAAGCCCATCAAATTCTTGCACCAATGATCTCATAATGTTTCTTCTAATTTTGAATCCCTACTGAGTTTCTGGAAGTGGTCCCTGCTCCGGATGTAGTTTCGGACAGACGTCTTTTCTGAAGAGCTGAGAGAACATTATCGATTGTCTTCTACTTTTTTTTGCAGCGTCCTTACATACCTGTGGTGTTTGTTAATGTCTCCATATCTCCTGACACAATTTGCTTAAGGACTTGAAGGTGCCCAAACCAGATGGCAACAAAGAAAGCTGATTGGAAAGCGCTTTACTAAGGCCAGGGGTTCACACGCAGCATGGCAAACAGCTGCAATATGTGATCTCACTGGGTGTCAGAGTCCGCCGTTGAGATCCATGACCCCAAGTACATGTGTGCATTATAGCATCCAGCCAATCAGCGAACGGCGCAGTGTCGACTAGTTTCTTGCTCTTTCGAAGCTGGTGTCAAGTCTCTTATTGTCCCAGCAGCGACCTGTCAGAGCAAACAGCAGCGGCGATGACGATCGCGGTAGCGGCCTGTCGTAGTAATACTCCATGTGTGGATTTCTGTTGGTTTTGAGTCGCCTAGGGCGAGCGACTAAGATTAGCATTTCTTGTTGATGAACGTTTGCCGACGGCTAACGGAACTGACTTGTCCTGCTCTGCCCTTTCTCGGGTCCCGACAGCAACCATCGCAGCTAGTAGTATTGGCAGATTGTATTGGTTTCTGAAATGATCGCCGGCGCATTTCCGCTATGTTAGAGCCATAGACTGCTCTAATGACTGCCGAACATGCTTGAACTCCATCTAGGTCCGGGCCCCCTTCTTATTCTTCTTTCTGGGGACTCTTTCTATATTTGCCTCAGCTTCTACTGTAATTGGTTTTGGAATGGGGGGAGGAAGGTTGTGACTTCGGCTGCCCTGTTCATGCAGGCCTCGTAGAACCTGCTTTTCTCAGTCACCAGAAGCTAACTGAATCCAAGGGATTATCGCAGTGGCTTGACTTGCTGGGTAATAGCTTAGTCGCTATGACCTTTAGATTCAGTCCCGTAGGGCAAGAGACGAAGTAGGACGCCAGATGGGAGTAATAATCTATTCTGTGCAGGTCTAGTAAAGAATAGACCGGAACAAGTTGGCAGTTGGACGAGTGCACGACCAAAGTGTCAGCCTGAGCGGCGTCCGAAGTTTGAAAACGCGGGAGTCATCACAACGTCTATAGTATGATCATGTGTGATTCAGCCTCAAGAAAATGACTGGTCAGTTAGGACAACTCAGATCGGCCGCCATTGGTGCGCATGTGCAAGCACTTGCCAAAGGCGAGAGGTTGAGCACTGTATTCGGAGTTGGGCTACTACAGTACCATCCAAACAGTCCAACAAATTTCTTAAGCAACCGCCAGAAAAACCTTTTGAATGATGATTGGATGCCCTGAACACCTCACGAGCATAGCTAATGTGAATCGCAACTCCTTTGTCTATAACTGCCAAAAAGGCAGGCATCTGCAGATCATTTTTCCTCGAAAAAGTTTCTTCCCTTGACGAGCAAAACCCCTTAAAATCTGTTTTTATTTCATTAGAAATAAGTGTATTCAGGGGAAAATCCCTCGATAAAGCCAAACACACAACAAGCATGATTCGCAGGTTTTTTACAGTTTCTTCACGTCATTATTTGACATCTCGACTTCTTCTACGAGACAACCAACCATTATTTTTACTTTTGACCTCTGAATCTCTCTAGAATTAGCGGAAGAATAGGAAAAATGGCGTTCTGAACCCAAATTTAATGGGCAGTACGCGGCGAGTTCATGCAACATGCCAACGTATGCAAAAGATTGATACTCTTTCGCTAATCGGTATTGACGCAGGTTATGATACTGATTACCGTTTAGTCTATTTTGAAGTAATTTCAGTCATTATAGAATGCGGGCGTTTTAACGAGCTTCGTTCTGACCACTAGCCAAACTATCTATTGTAAAAACTGGCTACTTAGGAAGTATGCCTTTGTATCATTGATTTTGACTGTCTTTATAAATTCAAATATATTTGATGGAAAACATGCACGAAATAAACATTTTTTGTACTTGTTTTATAGAAAATTACACCTTCTTTAAATTTTGTACTCAAAGAAATAGTCGCTTTTGGTTTTAAAAAGTTGCTAACGATGAGCTTTTTTACAACTGTGAGGTATTTATTCATACTACATCGTATCCATCCTTTAATTAATGCTAACTTTACTGCATAAATAAGTTCCACGTCTATTTCAATATTTCAGGCCAACTATGTGGCTTCCTCCCCAAACTGTAGGCGAAAACGTACTTTTCCATGAACAGGATGTACGCAGTGCGTAGTTTTTAATCCTTGAATTCGAGTGTAGCAGTCACTAGGTTAGGAAATTATTCGGCAATTGAGCAACTTTTATAAAACCGAAAGCTACCCTTTCTTTAGGTTTAAAATTTAAAGAAGGCATAATTTGCTATAAAACAAGTACAACAAATAATTTTTTTCGTGCCGGTTTTTCATAAAATATATTTGAATTTACAAAGGCAGTCAAAATAAATGATCAAAACGCATGCTACTTAAGTAGCCAGTTTTTGCAATGTATACGTTTTGCTAGTGGTCAGAACGAAGCTCGTTAAAAAGCCCGCATTCTGTCATGACTGAAATTACTTCAGAATAGACTACACGGTAATCCATATTACAGTCTGACTCAATGCCGATTAGCGAGTGAGTTTCAATCTTACGCATACATCGGCATATTGCATGAACACTGGTGCGTACTGTATAGCCTTATTGAATTGGCTTACGCGAGCATTTCGAGTGTCTTCTGTCAAAGCTGACATCGCTCAACGCGACCGTTTATGCATAAGTCTGAATAAACGCACCATCTGGAAGCTAGCCCGCATACACTTTCTCTCCGAGGTCAGTGTCTTGTAACCAGCTGATTGATTATGCCAGGTGTCCCGTAAACTTGTAGTGATCCGCCAGCGCCACTCGGGAACCCATGATCAGCGGCATTGTGCTGACTCGCCTTTTCTGCGGCTGCCAAGGTGTTGGCCCGCGCGTGACCCCTCGCGCCTGGACCAGCGAAGGCTCAGGTGCCAACTCTCTCGCCTCTCGGTCTGGCCGTAGCCTCGTTTTTCTTGATTTACCCGCATGAGAACTCACACCAATCAGTGTGACCCATTTCCTAACTCATCGCCCCTTGACCTACAAAGGCTTGCGTTTCTGGGTCCGGCCGCAGCCTCGGTAGTTTTGATCTAATCTTGTGAGAACTCGCAGCGTTTCCTGATTGGCTGCAGGATCAAACCACGTGCTGGGATTCTGGCAATCCCCATATACTCTCGTCACAGCAGACAGCGCGCCGACCTTCAAACGTGCGCTAGTCTGACAGTCAAATCCTACCTATTCTCCATTCCTTCTTTACAGAATAAACTGTTCCTAGCAATCTGGCCTCCCAGATCTTCTTCTCCTAAGGAACCGGGCCTGGAAGATCGTAGTGACTAGGGTTTACTCTATTAACCTTAATGCGATAAATGCGTCAGACCCACGCGGTGAACAGATCAGGTCACGGCAGATGTCCATAAATGCTCCACATGAGCCAAAGTTGTGTTTTCATGCCTAGGTGCGTATTCCCGCCGTGAAAGCCATCTCCACCTTATCCCACCCCCGGTCTTCTCGCATTTTTAATGACACCAGGCCCAGACGGCACAGAAAGAGAGAATGCTATAGTTGCCGCGCAAGTCTGCAATCACTATAAACTAGCTCGTAGGCCAAGCAGCAGCCCTGCGCTCATCCTGCTGTGAGCACATGGGGCCTATGGTCGAGTACTTCAAGAAGACTCAATGTAGTCATTTAGGTCTGTTTTTTTCCTACATTTCGAACGTAGAAGCAAACGGTTGAGCTCCAGGAAGCTGTTCAGAAGTAGAAGATGCAATCGCCGGAGTAAGGAGTTTATTTGCCTGACGTTTCGGATTCCGTCGAGAACCCTTCATTAGTGGTAACCGTAGAATAGGGTGATACATGCACAGATTAAAGTGATAGATATATGCACAGATTATGCAGCATTTATAGTTCGTAGTAACCATGCATCCAACACTTATGACGTACTAGGGATAATTAATGAATAGGAAGCTGAATAACCAGTCAGCACCGCACAAATTACAATCCCTAGCAGTGCTTACGGGAGCTGATAATAACAGTGCGCATACGGTTGCGTGGCTACTTCGAAATATTACTACTGAATAAGCTGTGCATATATCATCCCATCTGGGCATGTATCACCCTATTCTAAAGTTACCTCTACTGAAGGGTTCTCGACAGAATCCGAAACGTCGGGCAAATAAATTTCTTGTTTCTGTGATCACATCTTCTACCGCTGAATTGCCAGCGTGCCCTATCAGTCTTCGTCCCCTTTAGGTCTCAAAGGTCTCGATATTTCTCAATTTCTTGACGGATCAAACAGATAACTTGAACCGAAAATAGGACCAAACGAGTGCCTGAGTTCCTGCACATTGTGGTTGATGTTTAAATGGGAGTAATTTAGTAAAGAAAACCGAAATACTGGCATCTCTACTGGCAGTTGTGAAGGCAGTATTGAAAACCGATGTGGTATAAGTACAGTCGATTTTGGCCCCGTGGGTTTGATGGTAACAGATATACTATTACGAGCGAACATGCGAGTCCCGGGAAGTAGCTGAGAAGAAGATGACTCAATCACTGGGACAATACTTTTATTCGCCTGACGTTTCGACATCCGTCGCGGGTTCATCATCAGAGACATAAACAGAAAATGGATCCGTTTCTGCTACCGTTTTCTACTTATTTCTCTGACGATTATGATGAATCCACGACGGATGTCGAAACGTCAGGCAAATAGGCGCATTGTGCCAGTGATCGAGTCGTCTTCTTCTCAGTACTGCTATTAGCAGTATTAACAGTGACAGATTCAGTTGACCCAGTTGTGAAAATCCAGTGGCCTCGGTGGGATTCAAACCCACACAGCAGGGGAGGCATTTAAACAGCCAACTCTCTAACATTGGGTTACGAAGGCACGCCAAGGCTTTTAATTTAATTGCACTTGGGTCGATTTACCCGCCTAGTCTACTGCTCCGATGGAATCCACCATAACGGATAACGTAAGCTGGTTTCCAGGCAGGATTTCCTAAGCAATCATCTGGAACCCACCGGAATTATTACTAGGATCACTTAGTTATTAGGAGGGTTTGGAAGCTTTTAAATCTCGGTGGCCTCGGTAAGATTCGAACCTACACAGCAGGGAAGGCTTTTGTACAACCAACGTTCTATCAGCGAGCTACGAATGCACGCCTAAGCCTTGAATTGAATCACACTTGGGTCAACTGAATTATTAAAGCCTACCAAACTCTCCTAATAATAACAATAACAGGAGCAGAAGTAGTAGTAATTTTCTTAGGTTTATTAATAGTCATAGTGGTATTGGTAGAAGCGATATTAGGTGTAGTAGCAGTGGCAGTAGGATCATTATTAGGGGAAACGCTGGGATGGAATGTAGTGGTAACAGCAATTGTTATATTAGGATGGATAGTATTAGTGGTAGCGGCAGTAATAGCAGTAGATGTAGTAGGAGTGTTAGTAGTAGTAGTAGTAGTAGTATCAATATTAGTAATGGCATTATCGGCGAGCGTAGCAGTGGTAGTTAAGGTTATAACAACAAGAATGGAAATAACAACAGCTGGCATATCGATTAAGTTAATAACAGCCCTTTTTAAACTACTGGTCGATCTAGCAACAGAAATAGTAATACCAGGATATGTAGGGACGTTATTAGCGAGACCATCAGTGCTAGTAAGAGTAATAACGCGATTAGTGCCATGCACAATAGTAAAGGGCACAGGAAGCGGCCGTGGGGTGGACAGTTAGCAAGCCACAACAGTCTAGCTGAGTATCGAATACCAACCTAACGCCCAGAACTGACTCCAGAAGGCCGACGGAAGGGCTAAGAGGGTCAGACTACCGCGCAGCATTCTCAAAATAAGCATGTTAAAAGGACTAAAAGAAGAAGAGAAAACAAAACTTCCGCTCGTAACTCAGCAGCTTATTCAGTCTGTCAAAGCGGTGATAACAAAGAACTCGTGTTATCCGGCACCATTTTTGCGCACATGCTGCAGATCGACTCCAGCAGCAAAAATAAAGTCAGAAGGGCTAACTGATCTGCCTTCTCTGCCCCCTGCGCATGGTCGAGGGAGGGGTGGGGGTAGTCACTCTTTGCATCGCAAATGCAAACTCACATTTCTTGTCAGGCTTGCCAATATACAATACATGTAGCTGTACTCCTCAGTGCTCCATCCAGTGGCACTGTCATCTGCCAGTTAAGTCGCTATGCGACTGAAAATTCTTCAGCCCCGTCAGTTGCCTCATTCTGAACGCTGAAGCGGTCATCAAGTGGCCACTAGGACGGTCGCCCGCCTCGACCGCTTTCTGCAGGTAAGGACCCTCGGCAGAGACAGCTCTGCGATGGCCACCTGCAGTGACAAGCCTTGGCCGCAGACGAATTTTAACCGAATCATTCGATGATGAGTGCTCTACTACGTGGGCGTATAGGTTATCAAGCAGGGTTGTCGCAGTCATTGGACGGCAGTCACTGTCTCCTCTGCTATTTCGTCTACGCGGGTAATGTTCACTGCTACCGGCTCTTCTAGTACGCAGGCAGTTCCTCTCTGGGTTCCTACTCAGGTGGTGGTAATTAGAACCATTTTGCGGTGTCGAGTTCATGGCGGGATAAGCACTGTTGGTCATCTTCCAGAGCCGATCGAGGTAGGGGTTGGGAGATCTAGCAGGGAGAACGTAGTGCTTCAGCTGGCAGGCAGGCGCGGGCTGTTCAACTGAGGGTGAAACGGGGCTAGAGCGTGGCATCACTGCAGGCTGACTCCGCTCCCTGATGGTTGCAGGTAGGCCCCGCGTCATGAAGCAGGTGGATTCATGCTGCAGACGACATCGCAGGAAGCTATCGACGCTGGGCCTGGTTCTAGCCATGGGTTTAGGCACCATCCAGGAGGGCAGCGTGGCCGGGCCCTCGCCCGCAGTCAGTGATCGGGTTCTCGGCTTCACAGCACCCGGATGCTTTCCTCGTGACCGGGACTTCGGTTGGGGTGGGGCAATTTCCGGCGTGACTGTCTGACAGGGCACACTATTGGGGCACTGCGTTGTAACACTTGTAGTCGTCCGTGGTCGTGGGTGTTTGGCGTCGGCTGGTTCACAATGTTTCTGCGGTGCCCCGTCCGCGCAGCACACGTGCACTGATCTGCTCTCCCTAGCCGCACACGGAACAGGACCCCGCACCTGCTGGCTGCACCTTGATTGCACCTGGGTCCGGGCTGAGCGGCCCAGTTGGGAGGTGCATGGCGGAACTACTTTAGGCTTGATGCCGGCACAGTTGTCGACCTCTTTCAGCGGATGCACATCAGAATCCGGACAACAGATGTGTCGAGACCGAATGGGCGGTGGTGTCGGAGCGCAGGCGCGGTGTCTACGTGGGGACCCACAGCAACTGGCAGGGGAGGGCGAAGGCGACCGCTTGTGGCCACAACGCATCGAACCCAAGTCCACGTCCACAAAAACACTCATCGCGTCCGCGGTGTGAAAACTGCCGGAGGACGGTGGCTCTGTGGCAGCACCACCACAGCGTCCGCTGCAGTCAGCCGCAAAGTTTCTGGTACAGTCTCCCACCCGGACTTGACCTGTCACTGTCGGTACCATCTCCAGGGTGCATCTTCTGGGCAAACAAACTGGTGGGGACTGTGAGGTAGCACACCTCGGGGGTGGACAGGGAGCAGTGTGCTGGGTGCAGTCCAGCTTGAGGCCCTGCTCGTCGCCATTCATCGGTCCCTGGCAGCGTATCGAAGGAGGTCGGATTCGGCCTGCGCACTTTTTGTGACGTAAAAGACAGTGATCGGGTTCGTAGAGATTTCGGTGTGTGCTCCAGTAGGGTCGAAAAAGGTCATACGCTTCAATCAGCGGATCACAGATGCGACTGCTCGCACAGGTGCATGTTGAGTGACACCTTCGAAGGGGCCAACCGTTGAGGGGCAGATTTGGGCTGGTCGTTTTGGAGCCTGGGACGATTCGCACACCCTGAAGGCCTTTCTTCTCTAAACACTGCTCAAAAGCCCTACACCAGCGTAAAAACTGCTCACGGCTGGCTTGGGAACAGCGACACCTAGGTGGGGGATAATAGGTGTCACCTTTGACAGCATTGTTATTGCTGTTGAACCCATTGGTACCGTGAGACGAGGAAGAGCGACGGGGAGAAAACCGGATGCTAGCAAGGCGGGCAAGAAAGTTGGCTGAAAATTCTGCACCACATTTTCGGCGGGTTTCAGTGCAATCACTCACCGAACCCCTCCCCAGAAGCGAACGATGTCGTCGCCTTGGTATTGGTCTACTAACGTTATGGTTCTGAGTCTGGGTAGCAGATAACAGACTATCCTCACCAGTATCCTGACTTGCGCTGGTATGACGGCGGCTGAGAGCGATTTCCGAGGAAGAACCGTGTTGGGAGTCCATAAAGTCATCACTCCTGCTGGAGGTCCTTCGCTCAGCTGAAATCAACATTCCCTGAGCATTACTATTGTGACATTCCCGGTATTCCTCCATACAAGCGGAAGTGTTGTTACCCTGTGCTACGGGCACACTGCCGGAGGGTTTTTCAAGGTTCTTGAACTGAGAGTAGACAGTCACCTTACCCTTGGCATCCTTCAGATTGAGGTCGAGATCGTCACGCAGGGGATAAATTGGGCAGGTCTTTATCAATCGGTTAATGGTCGTCCCCTCTACAGTCATCTGCAGATCAATGTCAAACTGCTCCTCACCCTCAGGGGCCGTCACTAGTGTTGAACTGCTTTCAGTAGACTCAAGCTTGATTTTCTTGCCTGCAAGTTGTCCCAAAGCATTAACTAGGGCCGTTTCCACCAGACTTACGCTCTGAGCCCGGAGTCGTTGCTGTTCGGCATTGGATTCGTCAACCACGCGTCCAAATGTATCTGGGAGGAACTCTTCAGCTAGGAAGGCGCCTTGATAGTTGGCGGCGGCAACATGATGGCCTGCCTGGCTCGGAACGGTACTTGCAACTGGTCGGCCTGCCTCCGCGACAGGTAAGGGTGAACCAGTCATTGGTATGGGCTCCGATGTGGTTAGCTGCGTCGCAAGGAAAGTGGACTGAGGTTCGTCCGGCAAGTTGATATGAGCGTGGATCTCGAGGGGATGGGCGCCAGAATGTGGAACTGTATCGACGTTGGGTAAGGCCTCTGTGTGAGATAGGGGAAGGGGAGAAGTCGCTTGATTGCCCACGAGTTCGGGTGTGGTGATAATCACCGTAAGTTCTTTTCCAGCATTCTCCTTTTTGTGCTCCATCGGCGTCCTTAGCAGGGGCTGGGAGCTAGCAAGCCCACCTGGCGTGTCCGTCTTGGAGTCAATGACCCCACCAATGGCAAGTTCCACTGAATGCGAATCCGCTGTGTTAGTAGACATAGCAGATCCGGCATCCTGACGGCCACCATCGTTACTCCATGTCTTCAGCGTACCCGAGACACATGAAGCGTCCTCACAGACGGCATTTTTCAAAGGGTCCAGGCCCTGTTTTGCTTTGGCATGGGGGTCACGCACACAGGCCAAAGTTTCCTGGTCATCGGTTCCATCTTCATCAACACACTCCATCTCTTTGTTGAGAGGAGATGGTGCCCGGGGAGTATGATGCCTATGCTCTGACGCTCCTTCGAGGTGAGGCTCACTCACGCCGAGCGTTGTTCTCTGGTCGTCCGATGCGCGTTGGACCGGAGACCTGCCCACAGCATAGTCGTCCGCGTACACGGACAGACTCCTTGAATAGGTAGACATCGTCTTCTCTCTGCCACTGAAATGGCTTCTGTCAGAATCCCCTGGGTCTTCGTCACTAGTGCCCTTCAGCTTACCTAGTGATGGCAATCCCTGACCCGGTTTGCACATAAGCCGCTCTGATTCACGCATTTTCACCACCATATTAACTACGCGATCCAGTTCCGAATCTGATGATTTTGAACTGTCTGATCCCAGGTCCTCGAAAGTTAGGTTAAGTTTCTTCAAGTTAGCGTCATGATCGCTTGAAACCCCCTTTTCTAGCGGGTCCTTGTTAACTTTTACTCTCCGGGGAACGGGCTTTGGAGCTCTGCGGTTCCTCAAATTCATCAGATAGGTGAAAATACTCCTTAGTAGTGGCTTAAGCTCTTTCAGGACGGCCGCATGTCCAGCTTTTCCATAGTCTTCTTGAGAGGTGTCCAGGAGTCGAATAAGCTTATTGATTGAGCTTTCTTCAACTGGTTGCTGACCCTTATCTGCGTCGTAGAAGTAATCAAGGATGATGCGATATCGACCCTCCGTCCTATTAGGCGGATTTGTTCCTTCAATCTCGGCCTCAATTCTGCTAGCATCATCTTGATCTGAATCCTGCTGAGTCCGGCTGATAAAACTGCCGTGAAAGGTTTCTCGCTCCTCAACGAAGTCCGAATCATTTATGATGACGTTATTACATTGGTTACATGGGGGCGAAACGCTGTAGCCCTCACCCCTTAAGTGTTGAATCAAGTTAGACACTATACTCTCGCTTCCGGACGAACAAAGGCCCGCTGATGAGTCTTCGTGGATGTCGTTTGCTTGTCGACTGGGACGTTCTATCAGACCGACTTCTTCGACGGCTCCTTCATCAAGTGAAAAATGAAGCTTGAATTGAAATCCCTCTGTCATGGCAGTTTACATGTTTTCATTCATGAGGCATGCCAATAGCTGCAAATAAGCACACCCTGTTTACCACTAAGATAACGCGTTCGCGCCGCTTTCGAATGAGATATCGATCGATAAATGCGCATGTCGATCACGTGAAGAGGACGGCGAATTGACGGGGATGGCAGCCTACAGGAGGATATTTCACACGAAAAGGGCCGGCTTCTGCAAAACCGAATTTTCTGTTATGTCTGGATGAGAGAGGGGAGGCAGGTCTCGGGAACAACCCTTCCCAACCCGCGTAAAACGATGTTGAACGTGCTAAAGTAAACTTTATCCGACTCCTAACGGTTCCGGCGTGCCGGTCGGGGAGTGACTCTTTTATTCGCGAGAATCGCCTCGTAAAAAACTCTGAAGTGTTCGCCCGGCCGCACGCCTGAGGAAAGGCATCGCGCTTGCTCGCTGATTAGCCGACTCATTTCACCCGCGAATTTCGCATTCGGCAGCGCCATGCGTGGTCGCGATTTCGGCTGCGACTTCCTCCGGCCTCAACAACATGGATTTTACGACTTTTCTCATCACCCAGGTGGCAGCTACTCATAAAAATGTCCCTACGAGATGCACCAATGTTGGTTTAAAGACCTCGCCTACACTCTCAAGGTATTGACTCTCTGTAGATCGATGATTATGATCGTCTCTGGGCTTATCGTCCGTCTGAGCTACTGCTGACAGTACGATCCAGCTGTTCTGGAATTCAATTTTAGAATTATCTTCCCTGCTCGTCTGTCGTATCGATTTTAATGATAAGCGAAATTTGAAGCGTCATGCCGTGACTGTAGAACTTTCGTCGACCCAGAACTAACTCCACTGCCTTTAGACCGTTACGAACGCCGACGTTCACCGGGTGCCCACACAGCGGGGACTTGCGCTAGAATTACTTTAGCTAGTTTCTTTAGAAGTACAGTGGAGCCTCGGGTTATGAGTAGCCCCATCTACGAGCATTTCAGGTCATCAGTGAGTCGCTAGCAGAAAATTTACTTCGATCGATGAGCTTCCGCTCAGTTAACGAATTGTCAGTGCATGTATGCCTGCGTCTATGGTTTGAGCCTTGCTTCCGGTACGTGCATCCTCGGTCGCCTGCAGCCAAGCACTGGACCGATGCAGTTTAATTGGTAACGTTTCGCAAGACGAACTCGCTGGCGTAACGAATTAAACACCCTAACCGAGGTTCCACTCTATATGTTGCGTGTAGAGTTAGGGCACATATGGTGGAAATCTCACGGACCCGCCATCCACGTACGCCGATACTTTTTGGACTGCTGACGTAATGAAACCGTTCCCTAGGAGTTTTTCTCGTTGGTCACCTTGCCGGCGGCAAGATGGGTGGGTAACTATGGATGCAGATGGGCTTGACTTACGGCCCACGAGCGCACAAGGAACCCTTGCTAGGCATCATAATCTGACTATAACTGAGACTAGTTTTCGCGAGTTATAAACAGTAGCATTTCATAAAGTCGACAAGGATACGTTCCCCAAGCTAGGAGTCGGAAAGAAGGCATTAGTAGGACTAGTTTTACCGTGCCGGGCGAATACAGGCGACTCAGAAGTCAGCGACGGCAATGACCCTACTAGCACGCTGTGTAAGCGAGCGCCCATGACGTACGTCCCGTTGCAGCAAATCAGTGAAGAGCGTAATATACATCGATGCCTGCAGAGTCCACCACACACGGTGTAAAGGGGCTCGGTAGCCGTCGCCACAAACCATGAACGCTGCAAGGTGAGTGGATTCTTTGATAACTTAGGATCTCGCTGCGGAGCTCGCCCTGTGGTCCCTCAGTGCATGATGAGGTCTGGGTAGGCGGGGTTAATTTGGTTTCCCCTGAGAAAAATTGTCTACTTTGCTGCATTGTATTTTTCAAAGGGTGGTTTGTGGCACTGCCACGAGCTGAATTTTGATTAGTTTACGGTTGACCGCCTTCGAACCTATCTGGACACAGCCGCGGTGACTCTGAGGACACTCGGTAGGTGTGTCCAGTTAATCATCACTCTAAACTGGTGGGCGCTTTCGCCTCTACTGGAACAGGCCTTCAGTTGTTAGAGAGACACAAATCAGACCCACACTCGGGTGGCTCGCGTTGACAGCCCAACGTCATGTAAGAAGGCGGAATTCATATCGACATAAATTTCGACAAGTGGTGACCTCGACGTAAATAAATCACAAGTCAGGGAAGGCGGAATAAACTGCAACAGCTTTACTGCGAGAGCTGTATCTGCACGTCAGGTTTGTCCGTGAAAAAGTATTTTTGTTGGGGCGCCTTGACTGCCTGATGACTGCAGCCAATCAAAATCAAACGGGCGAATCGGTTAGCTTCGAGGGTGCGAGCGTGAGGAAGGACAAGATCGTGCAGAACGCAAGGCTTGGTGAACGAAGGTCGAATGAGTTAGCGCAGTGTTGCTGGGGGCGCTGACTCTCACAACCCATAACTTCAACG
>JAYGXS010000003.1:58050172-58113961 GCA_036362985.1 Ligula intestinalis
CCTTCATGCGCCTTTTGCTTTCGAACTCCACAACTGATGCCGCACCACACCAGCATGAATGCCCGAGGGGGTTTTCCAGATGAAAATACGACTTGATATTTATGGCCCTAGACCATGCAACTGCTGAGTTGAAGCGGCCGCAAGTGTGGCTTATTTAGACCTTTGACTGCAACATCAATGTCGTGAAGCTGGGCTGCGTGGAGTGCGCTAATCAAAGTCTTGGCTCTGCATACCTCACTTAAAAAGTTTTCGCCACTTGAATGCAGCTGTAGTGTTAACGAATTTCCGGAAAAGAGGTGATTCAACATAAGCATATTTTCCCTATGGAAATCATAAGAAGCATACTCCAAATCCGCCATGTTCACTAAATGTTTTTTGCTGAATAGATGCAGATTTGTGTAAGTGGTGAAATCCCTGAAAAACGACGTTTTTATATGTGCTTATGGGCTTGTTTGTTGAGGCATTTAAAAAACATCAAAACTATTGAAGGTAATATTACTCTTCAGATTCGTAGAAATGTATTTTAATTAGTAGAAAATATGCGAGGCCCAGGTAATTCAATAAAAGGCGGAAAGACTTTTTCTGGGACCAGTTTTTTATTTGCCCGGCGTTTCGGACTCTCATTTGAGGCCGTTGTCAAGGGATAACAAATGTACAGCTCACCGTGTATTTGGCTTGAATCTGCCAAGAATGACCTTCAGCTCTGCTATCGATATTTTGCGCAACGCGAGATTGGCTTCAGGAAGATCGATGTGCCTGTTAATTGACTCAGCGTGCAAGTGCCATGCCTCCTGCAAGAGGCATGAGATTCGGTCGTCCGACTGACCCAGTATTCGCACGTGTTCGACATCGAAGCCGTGCCCTGGCATGGATGCGTGAGTGGCTACCAAAGAAAGCTTGTCATTCCGTCCCACGGCGAGTTCATGCTGTATTTATGCATTTATGGCACGCCATTGTGACCGTCGTTTGCGACGATATCACCATGTGCCGCTCTGAAGGCCCAGCGAAATGCTGGTTACCGGAGACTAGTCGCCGGGCAGCACGGTGTACGGTATTCAAAAAGAAACGGAATGGGACAAAATCTATTTTTCATTGATATTTAAGGAATTTCCTATGTTATTAATTGCTGCGAAAAATAGTTTCTTGCTTTAACATGTTGTACTATAAAAGAAAATTCATTAAGTGCAGGAACCTTTTAGTCATATGGGTCCACAACACGAAAACTTTTGTTCTGCGCCCATGAAATTGAGATAAGTGCACGTATGACATAAATCTTTATTGTCGTAAAAAGAAGAAGAAAGTAAGTTAAGAACTATTTTTGAATGAATTAAAAAAGTTTTATTTCCAGTTACCTGCTTGGATAAGAATGAAAACATGTCGAGCATTGGATCAATTCATTTATCGTCCTGAGCTTTCAAACTCTTACAGGAGTAGGATTTCGAAAGCTCAAATTCTAATAATATGTCATGTTTAAACTAAAATTTCATATCGGCATTCGGCTGGTTAGGACACCTGTTAGAGTAATTTATAAAAGTGCACATATTTGGAATGCTTTAGATTGCAAGCGTCACGCTTCATGATTAACATCTCCGATCTTATGTTCCAGTTAGTAAAAGTGGATGACTTCTTTAATTAGGAACCATATGAAACATGTGGCTTTCTATACCACCGGTATCACAAATCAAGGTTACAGGCATCTTTATTTAGAAATTCTTTCACAAAGCTATGCAGCTCTGGCTAGCTGCTAGACCGAAAACATAGTGCTTTAATAGTAGTGTGTAGGCGTGCGAGACATGTATATGAAGCGATAGATTGTTTGATGAAAATTCGCGATAGCGTGCTGAATTTTACAGTTATATTTAAATCAAAATTAATTTTGAAGCCGAGTTAAAAGCGCACAAATTTGTGACAGTCGGTTTTGACTGCGGCTCTTAAGTTTACAGAACTAGTGTTCAATCAATTTTATTTTTCACATTCGGCACAGGGGAGATTTTTAGAATTGTGGACCAGCGCAAACTTGCTTCACGCACCGCAGCCTTATTTTTCAGTAAAAATTATTTTCTGGACTAAATATTTCACAAGTTTGTGATCACAGGTTACGGACTTTTATATATTGCGCCTGTCAGCGAATATGGTAGCTCGTTGCCAAATTCTAAGTAAAAGTGTACGCCTTAAAAAGGTAAGCAGTTCACCTCCAGCCCTCCAGCTCTCCGACACGTACTTCAGTTAGCTGTGAAGTAGGCTGACAGGACAAAAAATGAAACGATTATACATCTTTTATGGCTTTTAACAGACGATAGTTTGCCTATCTAGCAGGCATTTGAGCATCAGGTTACGATTTGAGGGTGCATTGTGAAATGCTGCAACCAGGATGTCACACTCCTTTAGTAGTAAAAGGCCAGCGTGCTTACGCAGTTTTCTGCTTTATATACTCCTTCTCAGGATGCAATTCGTAAATATTTCCTTATATGGCTTGCAGAAGTCCGGTACCCGTCCACACCTCTTAAGTAAATATCATGTTAAACCTTGCTCCTGCCAAAAGTATATGATATGCCGAAGTTGAATGAAACAAATGGCTTTCATTTATATAAACAGTCTTTCTACATCATCAATAAACTGATCTTTGTAGAAATGAAAAATTAATTTCTACGAAAAATTAAGCCTGAACTTTCAAAACCGGTATACCAAACCAGAAAGCCGACAGGCTAGGCTGGCAAACCCAATGATGAGCCGTACCTTTCATAGTTGTGTGAAGGGCGTGTTTGTGCTTTAAGCTAGTACCTAAGCTGACACCAATATATACTAGTAAAGTGTCCCCGTTGACAGCATTTGTATGTTGAGCCATTATCCCGTATTGGCTGATTGAGTAGGGCCCAAACATATGTATCCATCAGATTTCAGCCTTTGCCTTTAGGGCTTTAATTAATTGATATATTCAGAAAACATTGATTTAATTTTTTAGGAAATAATTAAAGGTTTTTTTTAGAAACTGGTATACCAACCAAAAAGCAAACAGAAATTTGGCTGACTGTCTGATGAGCCATACTTCTCGCTACTGTTTGAAGCAGCGGTAAAATACCAGTATGACACACGTCTGAGCATTCTTACTGCTGACTGGGATGTAAATATGGAGAATGTCAGCGTCAGTTTTCCTTATTAATAGCAAATATAATAAGAATGGCTAAGAGGTAAAAAGACATTAATAAATGTTGGCAAGACTACTTTTCAATCAATCAGCAGGGAAAATATGAGAGATTGATCTGTGTTCACCCAATCCACAGCAGAACCACTGTACTGAAGACTTGTTATATAAATTCAGTTTTCCCAATGTCTTATTGACTGTATGTTGCTTCGGACCAACATATGTTCACCAGAAAAAAGTTTGCAAAACTGAAGAATTTCGAAAAAGTTCGTAGCTAAGTTCCCATACATCATTTAATCAACCTTATTTTTAAGCAATGCCTTATGTCCACAATTTTCAATTTATTTCTACCGTTAACCAAGCGGATTTTTTTAGACAAAGTAACCAAGAACATTTTGAAGGATACCAACGTGCCGACTTACGGAACTAGCCATGCCTGCTAAATGAAAAAACAAACGAACGCTCCAGGGCAGCTGGATGCAAATTTTGCAAAAAATCTGACAAACTCCACCAGGGTTTTGAAAAGAACATATATCGAACGTCAAAAGTAATGTTCTGAGCCGCCCTTTAGTTTAACGATCACTTTCTGAATTGGCCACGAAAATTCTGATAAGTCACGAGTATGCATTAAAAAAGCATTCACAGAGTTCTTTTTGAAATGTTGTCGATGGTTGTGACTCACTTATTGGTAAGTAAACTCTCCTTCCGTTGTGCGGCGATAAAATTTAGATGATTTTCGGTAGGAAGCAAGGACCAAACTTAAAGCTAGTGAATTTGCGCTACTTTTCTTAAAGCTTGGATTAAACATTAATTTATAAGCTACAATTAGCTCCAAAAATAGGTTAGGATCCAGATATGAATATTACTTCCCTGGTTCCGGTTAAGGTTGGGTTATGGTACGTGTCAACGAAAATTGTCCTTTCCTAAAATTAAGCCCAAAGTCGTCTGCAGTACGCGCGAAGTTTTCCTTATCCTGGGACAACAGACGAAATTCCTACCCAATAAATAAATACTCATACATCAAGTGACCTCTAGATGATTCGTGTTTTTATACCTACCTAGTTGACCAGAATGCTACGCTAGTGTTATCTGTGTTAAAGCATTTGCAGTCAGTGCGACGATTTATGGTTAGTATTCGGATTTTGCCGTTAAGATTAAGGTTGGGTTTAAGAGCGTGGTTACAACGAGAGTAAAAGTTAACTTTCCCTTCCGCATTCTATTCCGCCAAAACTGTCAATGATTAATCAGTAGCCCTGGATTACATGCTTTCTGTCCGTCCCGCTCCCCTTATTTGCATTTTTCAAATTTCAAGAAACAAAACAGACTTATAACAGGAATATGAGTTCTCTTGCAATGCCTTCCTCGGACTCCGGCAATTACAATCTCCATCTGTCTGACTGAATAAATTAAGCTTTCCAATTTTCCTGATCGTACAGGACTACAGCTCACCGTGTATTTGGCTCGAATCTGCCAAGAATGACCTTCAGCTCTGCTATCGATTTTTTGCGCAAGGCGAGATTGGCTTCGGGAAGATCGATATGCCTGTTAATTGAATCTGCGTGCGAGTGCCATGCTTCCTGCAAGAGGCGTGAGATTCGGTCGTCTGACTGACCCAGTATTCGCACGTGTTCGACATCGAAGCCGTGCCCTGGCATGGATGCGTGAGTGGCTACCAAAGAAAGCTTGTCATTCCGTCCCACGACGAGTTCCTGCTGAATTTATGCATTTATGGCACGCCATTGTGACCGTCGTTTGCGACGATATCACCATGTGCCGCTCTAAAGGCTGGGAGCAGGAGCGAGTACTTGCACGTAAAGGACTTTATGGTGATAGTTAACTTGCCCAGTATCTTCTGCATGCGCTCCTTTTTAAATCCCTTGCGCCCATCGTTAAGAAAACAGGAAGCGGGATCGGACACAGGTGGCTGATGCAGCCTCAGTCTATACATAGGTGTACAGTAGATTACATATTTGATGAAGCATGAAGAGTCGGTGATTTAACACAGATTTGAGGTTGCTTAATGTGTTCATTAAGTTGACTTGAGGTGCAAAATGTTGGTTACCGGAGACTAGTCGCCGGGCAGCACGGTGTACGGTATTCAAAAAGAAACGGAATAGGACAAAATCTATTTTTCATTGATATCCAAGGAATTTCCTATGTGATTAATTGCTGCGAAAAATAGTTTCTTGCTTTTACATGTTGTACTATAAAAGAAAATTCATTTAGTGCAGGAACCTTTTAGTCATATGGGTCCACAAAACAGAAAATGTTGTTCTGCGCCCATGAAATTGAGATAAGAAATAGTAGGAAATAAAGATTTATTGTCGTAAAAAGAAGAAGGAAGAAAGTTTAGAACTGCTTTTGATTGAATTAAAAAAGTTTGATTTCCAGTTACCTACATGGATAAGGATGAAAACGTGTCGAGCATTGAATCAATTGATTTATACTCCTGAGCTTTCAAAATCTTACAGGAGTTAGATTTCAAAAGCTCATGACAGTAAAATAATTGATCTACTGCTGATCATGTTTTCTTCCTTAATTAGAAATGTTTTCTTACAAATCTGTTACGTTTTGTATTCTAAGGATAAGTTATAGTTTTATGAGACAGAAATTTTTTACTACGCCGTAATTACTGAGTTTATTTGGGTTTTCATAATATAACGCGAAATATCATTAGTTTTCTCTGCAATTTTGAAATAAAATCTTGTCGTTTATTTCAAACTAAAAAGTTTAAGCTGAACGAGCAAAAGTAAATTATGTTTAAAAATGTCTAAAGATGTATTCTGTCACTTTGTTGTGCATTTGCAATCCAACGACGATGCTTTGAATTCAGGTAGCCTATTGAAAACTGTTCCAGTTTACATAGAAAAGTATTTTTTTCCATTTGCAGCAGTCTATTTCTCTCTTATTTTAGGGAAGTCTAAAAAACTGGTCAAATTATCTCATTTTGATCTTGATTTCATCTTCAAATAAGGAAGAGTACACAGATATTTGACGACGAAATATCCAACTAAAGCGCTTAGTGAAGATGTGTCTTATTCTAGAAACTTTTTTAATAATCTAAGACGTTTTCATTCTCAACTTTTGCTGTGGAAAGTCACTTTTATCGGCAATGATTTGGCATGCTAGGGTGGTTTTTAAAGTTATGACCTACACAAACAGCTGCATAAGGAGGAATTTTTAAAGCTCATTATTTAGGTAAATGCTTCTAAGATGTTCCGTATTTTTAAGTTTTTGGTAAGTAAGTTGAACAAAATCGTTATTTATTGACAAACAAAGAAAAATAGTAAATCCGTAAAGGTTTAAGCAGGATTTTGAAACCAATCTGAGGCTAATCGCGTTTGAATTCTCAAATTAATTAAAACCGAATTTGACAAACGGGAATTTTTTTCAATATACAGTAGATTACATATCTGATGAGAGGGTGGAAACTGGGGTATTCAAGACACATTTAAGGTTGTTTATATAGTTCCTTGAGTTTACTTAAGACGCAAAGTGATGCTTACTAGAATTAGGTCCCGTTAGAATCAGCATACTGGGAGAAAGTATGGGCAAGCGTGGGCAAAATCTAGCATTTTTTGATATCCCAGGAATTTCCTACGTTATAAAACGTTGCAAAAAAATGCTTCTCGTTTGTGCATGTTGCACTATAAAAGAACATTTATATAGAGAAGCAACTATTTAGTTATATTTGTTCACAAAACTGAAATTTTTGTGTTGCTTTTATAAAATTGAGGCTAGTATTATTATGAGGAAGTGCATTATTTTTGCAAAAGGAAGAGCGAAATAAAATTTAAATATTCTATTATGCAAATTTATAAAGTTCTGTACCATTAAATTGAAAAATAAACTTTTAAGGCTCTTACTTGCTTAACCCTATATAAAAATATATTATGTATATGAGGGGTTGTAGGCAAGGAATACGAATGAGGATTTTATTAGTTTCTAGTAAAAGAATCGATTGTGCAGTCAATATAAAGTCGAAGACAGTTAACATAGCACACATTCGAGTGAGATGTCGCAGGACATTGTGATTCTGTTTTCTCAAAAATCGTCTTTGATTTTATTGCTACTGTCCTCTGCATTTGTTATTTTAGGACTGAGCCTAGAAGGTACCAAATATATTCAAAACTGTTCGGATTTTGATTTATATGTAAACTCTTTCATTTACAACAGAAGATGTGTCCATAATTTTCAGGGGAATTAAGAAAGTGACCACAATTTCCGATTATGATCTTGACTTAATCTTAAAAAAAATAAAATACGCAGAAATTTGACGACAAAATATAAAACTAAAGCAGTGTTTCAAGAGATAACTTGTTATAGTTTTTCTAAATTAGTCTTAGGCATATTCATTCATGACTTTTGTTGTGGACCTTCATTTTTCTCAGGAATGAGTTGGCATGTTTGGGTTGTTCTAAAAACTATGACACACAAAAACAGCTACATAAAACAATGTAATAAATCTGGTAATTGATGTAAAAGCTTTCAAGATATGTCTTATTTTTAAGGTTTTCGTAAGCACATAGAATAAATTCATTATTTATGGTCAACTGACTAAAGCCAATGAAAATCATAATGCCTTTATTTGAATTTAATGGAAGATCGGAAACTCTTCGTAATAGAAATATTAAAAATAATTGCAAAAAATATGGTAGAAGGCAATAACTCGTAGTGTACAAAAAATGGTACGCTCACAATTGTACCCGAAAATTCGATTTAAATTTATTAGTCACTGACCGGCATGTTTGCAAGTGAGCTTAAGCAATATATTACTCCTTTGATCTCCCAATGGGGCATATCAACCGAAACCGTGATTGCCTTAGTCCAACATAAATCAAGAGATACATAAACTTAAGAAACAACTAGCAGTTCTCGTGAAAATTAGTTAGAATACATTCTCGAAATTTACGCTATTCGGTAACAGCCATACAAAAAACTTGACAAAGTGATTATTTTCCATCGTAATTTTACTTGTGCTGCTTTATTTACTCAGTGGTTTTGCATTAACGGGCTTTCTGTACAAGACTTAAGTTTACCTAGTACGCCCGATTTTTACTTTTTCGTAATTTTGCTGGTGTTTCTATAAAACGTTATATTCCCCAATCAATCACAATATGCCGTTTTATGAATAACAACCATTACTTTCTTGCTGAAAGATTTTAGGGGCAGCAGCTTGGGCTGTGTTTGAGTAAGAGGGAGTTACTTGTAAAATGACAATGAGATAGTGCATCTATTGTACAGAAGATGGTACGAATTTGATTATAAGTACAATCGTAATCTTACTTTTTACTTTACAGTCAGCCTATCCGTGTATGACCTCCAATCTATTTTATTCCTGCCAAAGGCCCGGATTTGATTATTATAGGTAATCTAAATGCAGTTTCCAAAAGAATTCAATGCAAAGCACGCAAGGCTCTTTTCGTGCATTAAAACGAAATTTGTACTAAGCATCCACATAAGGAAAAAATTCAGTCAAGGTAACCACATCTACTTTTATTTAAAATTTTGTATTTGTACTTATTCTGTATTAATTTTCCATTCTTTTCCACTACCATGTCCTAAACATATTTATATTACACATTAGACCAGTGACTTGTCATATAGTCATTGCCTTCATTTCGAGTTTATTTGTGAACATTTAATTCCTTTATGCTAGTATATATTTCTTTGTTCGCCAACCTTTGTCCTTTTTTTACTTACGGTTCTTACTTCACTGCTATAATAGTTGAGGGGCACGGCACATCTGCTGCCTTCGCGCAATAGGACGTTAATTGGCTAATCCAGGACATTTCATTTGATAGGGAATCCACTGTATTATCACCTCTTCTCCTGCGTGTAATACATTATTGCGGTGCCTACCTTATAAGGCCTGATGTGTCCTGATCTAGCCCTATTATTTAGCGGGCGGATCTACCGCATGGCTTGTTTCGGGGAATGCCCTCTCCCCCGAATCGCAAACAATTATTGCGACCTTCATTCACCCAAAACACAAAAAACGCACCAAAGCAGGTCCTTTCTGCGGTCAATTGTTCTTTTTTATTTATTCCTTCATATCAGAAATCTTGTCACCAGTTTTGTTGGAGCATGTAGTTGTTCTTCCCACAAATGGCTTCTTTAAAAATTGATATTGGCCGTGTTGTTTCTGCTGCGTGCCTATGTTTTCGCAGAAACCCCCACGGCCAAATTCCTTTTGGCAGAGTGGATATTCATTGATAGAACGACTGAAGTGGTCTATATTTTTCGTAGCTAAGATGATAGATATAGCAAGGTCTGAGTCGAGGAACTTCGATGACAATTCGTTTGCGTCAAGAAGTCCTAGAGATTGTTTTCATAATGTGATATAAAATTATATCACACTTAACCTGCTAGCTTGCAGAGGCAAAACTCCTTGCGGAAGATTAAAACTGCATTTTTGCCAGCGTCGTTTGTACTTTCTAAACGACTGGCATTTAACTTAAAAATCGAGCATTTTTTAAGGGAAGATTGTTGCATCTTTCACTGAAGAAAAAAGATATTCGGGGAAAAAATATGAAATTATAAATAGTAAAGCTCGTACCTATAAAATAAAGAAAAAAACATATTTTTTGGATGTTATCCGAAAGATTTAGCAAAAATGCCTCTCTTCGCTGAAACTAAGATATAAACTTACAAAATACTCAAAAACCTAGAGTTTTGTTTTTATAAAATGCACACCTATCATCAAAACAGGTCTAATCTTAGTTTCTGAATTTCCGGGCGAGAAAGGGGGGTACAGAGTGCTGATATGTCGATGTAAGATGTCGGAAGCTTCGGCGCATATTTAGGAAAGACATTGTAGGCATTAGTTCGAAGTTAAGTTGATAGGCATCCTCTCCCAGAATGTGATCAGCAAATTGTCTGACTGTTTTAAAGTGTCGCTGTACAATTATGTCAGCTGAAGGGCATAAAAATTACCGGCAGGTGGTGAGAGCATTCGAAATTTGAATTCAAAAATTAGCAAGTTTTTTCATAAGCAAGGCTAGACGAATAACTGCAGGCACCTTAAGATCACCAGATTATGGCTATTTGTGCATGATATGAACGTAAGCAACGAATATAATATCGAAGGTTACGAACTTATGTAAAGAGGGTTCCAATATGAAGGCTAAATCAAATATTAGATGTCAGATTATCACCAAGATATCGTTAAGAGAATACCTATTTGAGCCGAGTGTGTTGGGCTCGGTGACTTTGTCAAGGATACAGTACATGAGCTTTTTAATTCATGCTTTTCTGATGATGCTCCTTTTAACAATGGAATTATGTATTTATGCCGGCGTCCTTTATCGTCTTTAACTCAAATTTTCATTGAGGTTTCCGGTCTGACCTTAAAATATTTATGTTCTAGTGACAACACTTATGTCATGCACTGAATCAGTTCTGAAATGATTTCCTTGGATTATTTTCTGTCGTTCGTATTCGTGAAAATGCATAGAAAATAGTGGACACGCAGTGAGTGGCCAAACCGTCACTACTGTTTTGTGCAGCAAGGGAAACACCAGCAAAATATGTCTCTGGAGTTTTTAATATTACCATAATAATATATGCATAATACGCCCTCGTTGGACTTAGTGAGATTCTTCGTCCATAAAAGCAGGCCGGATTATTCATATTTGTCCTTTACTGATAAGTAAACAGGAGCACTTCTGAAGTGTAGTGCCTCACTATTTCACCCCAACCACAGTATGTATTATTTTTTGTTCTACGATGGAGAAAAGAATGCACATATAACGTTTTTCTATACTAAAAAGCAGTTCAGTTTTTCAAAAACTGAGGCAAATGTTTGAATCCCAGGTCTGTGTACAGATAGAGAAGAAGAAGAACGCGTTTCGATCACTGGAATCGTGATTTTACTTGGCTTAGCTTTTGGGCTCTTTCTGGAGTCCATTGTCAGAGATAAAAAGCGTCAAAGAAAGACGCCAATTAACCGTTTCAGGGAGTTGGAGGGGGAAATTAAGCACCAAGGCCATCAGTTCTGCCTACGCACGGCGATTTATGCCGGCGCCAGATTTAAAAATCGATTGGCTGGGTTCGCGTCCGATGCCCAAGCTTCAGTTTATTCGAGGCCTGCTTTTTGCCGGCGTGCGCGATTACCCTCGCAGCTGCAAAATTAAACTCGTGACCGGTCTCGTAGGTATGGGCAGCCATTTGCAATAATGCATCACTTCGTCATACCGCCAGTTTGTGTTCGTGCATGCGCGAACCAAGCATATGTTTTGTCTGCCCTGTGTAATTTCAGGGACAGTTTAGACATGAGACGTGATAAACTGCGCCTGAAATGTACGCCCGACAGTACGCTACGACAAGTTAACTTCCGATTCCGCTGATCAAAACGTCCTTTACTTCTCTATCTGCACTTCAGATGGTGTCTAGCTTTGGTTAAGTTCAGCAGAGATCAACTAATGTGCCTTGCATTTTTTTGTCTAGAGACTTTCCGTTTTTTATTAGGTAATCCTACTCCGATCTGTTTCAGGATGCATCTTTGTCACAACAGACAAAATGTATGCTTCCTTTCGGACGCAAGCTGCTTGCGGAGAGCTAATGGCAAATCACTCACTTGTGCAAACACTGCTATCTCAACATATCTACGCAGCTTTGCGTTTAATTGGCAAGCTCTTTAGATGCCCTCATCACCGTGAGACGCGTTTTCATCACCTCGGCTTTCAGCGCGACCGGTAGCTTCAGGGTAACGTGAAATAGATTTAGCACAACCAGGGACCTCAGGAGGTTACCTCAGCCCACTATCCTCCTCTATGGCGAAAGGTATACACCTGATAGACCTCTGCATCTATTCCAACTTCCCTTTGGACTGTCCATCACCTGCAAAAAGCCTTGACAAAGACTGATAGGAGTTACAAAAAATGTCTGAGAAACAAAAAAATGACACGTCTTAAACTGACGGGTTTCCTCTGAATCCTAAAAATATAATTCGGTTGTCCCTAGCCACAGCAGGCCATGTTATGCGGATCCCACTTTTCAGGCGTTGGACGTCCAGGCGCGTTTCTTTTTGTTGTTTTCCCGAAAAAAATAAGAAGTTGAGCAAACTTTACGATACTACAATGTAGAACAAGTTGTTTACGCTTTTGACTGCAGGTTAATCATGTTCGCTTTTTTATTATGCTTTCGCTTGAACCACACTCAAAGAAACCAGGTCAATCTTATGTTTCCCTTTTATTTGGCTATCTACTCAATTTTCGTTCTTTTTGTTTTAAATATGCATCTTGCTCGTAGATGGATTTATTGCCAAACCTTGTTAATTCTGTTCCAAAACTATTTTGTGGCCTCCAAATATATTTTGCACGGCGGAGTCCCACAAAATCGATGCAGAATGTCATGTAAACATTATAACTTAAATGCGTCAGGCTTTGCGGGCTCGTTATTTTGTTGATTTTGATCGCGTCCTACAAATCTGGGATCGGGTATAGGTGGTTGATGGCGACTTATATGCCCGAACCGGTTATACTGATCTCCCCTTGCCTTTCTCGGTTCCTCCGGTATGCGTCATTACTTGCATCTAGAGGACTGTCAACAAGGACTCTGTATTAAAGCACGAGACACACTGCGTCGACTTTGACCGATGAACGTACTTTCACCATAAGTTAATTTACTAACTAATAGGGAAAAAACTGGGCAAGCAGGAACCTTAATCAAAGAAGGGAGGGAAGTTGCGTCAAATACGCTCACCTCACGCTACTATCTGCCGTAATCTTGTGCACCAAGAGTACCAAAACAAAAGTGCGCTGACACGGTTGTCAGGCCTTGTCTTATCAAACCGTCTGCACTACCCTGTTTCCCGAAATACATCGAAGACCAGGACTCGCAGGGTGCGGGAACTGAGTTACACTGAGATTCTACCGATGAATCATTTTGGGGATCTTATCTATTATTTATCTACACATTGCGATCCTGCAGTCCTGGAGGATGATTAATGCATCTACTATCACCGCCACTGCACAAAATGACCAGCAGCCGTAGGGTGACTTGCAAATTAGACGATAATGGCAGCAGGAGTACGTAAACTGACTGTAAAATTAAATATACAGTATGGCCCAAAAAATTGTTCGACTTTCCTGACGAAATTCGACTTGGTGGTTTACCGTTTATTTAGTCACGCTATTTTGATACACTGCGTGGATTTTATCCTAGAAAAGCCTTTTAATTAGGATAATCGCTCTTTTAGTTAAGCTTATTCAGGATAATGTGCATTAATCTTGGCGAAATTGGGAGTCGTCTACTTCTGAAGGAATTTCCTGTGCAATTAATTGAGACACAACCAAAATTTTGATGAGTATGCATTGTGTTATGGAAGAGTCGCAAAATAAGTAAAATCAATGTAAAAATATCCCTTTCAGAACTGAAAAATTTTGCCCAAAATTTTTCAGATGCAAGTGAGGCCAAGCTGAGAAAGAAGTAGCCTATTATTTTTTGATAATTAAATTCAGCTAACCTTTGAAGTTTTTTGCACAAAATGCAGTACCAACAGTTTTTGTTGAATTCCGTTTTATCGCATTTTCTACGTAGTAGATTAGCAAAGCGTCCATATATTTTGTCGTATGGGTAGTGTAAAATGGGCCTTTATTAAACGTAAGTCATGTACGAATATACCTTTTTGTAAATAATGCGTTCCGCTTATGGGCAATTTATAAACGGAAGAGATAGACGAATTATTATTATTTCAAAAAATGACCACTTTTTTTGCATTTGCAAGCTTACAACAGATCCTGGAGGTAATCCGCTATGTCCAAAAATGATCCGTTCTAAATAGAAAAGTAAGTTCTTTCATTTTCAGTCAAACTGAGTCGTTTATATTCAGAAAAATTTAGAAAATATTCAAAAGTTTCCAATTTCCTTTTGGCTTAACTCTGAAAAAAGATAAAATAAACAGAAGTTAGTAAGTTGAATATCCAATTATAGCCCTTCATAAAGAGATAAACTATAAATGAACGTTTTTTATCAATCTTAGAAACAACAAAATCCGATTTTTATTGTGGACGTTCCTGATGCTCGACAATTTGCCTTCTGCTTTGGGGCATTTCTTAATATGTGCCACATGGCCATCTTCATAAGAACTCATATCCTAAACTCACTTCTTGTCGGTAAATGCTCTTGATGCTCATCTTATTTGAAAGGTTTTCATATAAACACTAAGCAGAAGCTCAATTGATTGATTAAAACATGAAGACACTGAAAACACTGCAAATTATACCGGAATTTGACGACAATATTAAATCTACATTTATCCATCAATTATAATATTTATAAAAATTGATTAAGAAAAGTTCTTGTAAAAGAAAGAAAGTGGTTAAGTGAGGTTATCAAATTTACAAAATATATTAATTTAATGTTTTAATTCATAGCTATTTTTACGTCTCCGGAACTTGGGTATTATCTAGAAAATTTTATTTTTCGTAAAAAACATTAAGTACTTCTTCTAGTTCGTTTAAGTACTTAATATACCTAATGCTGTTCATTATTATTTCTAAGTTTTCGTAAATGCGTTCACGCCGGTATGCGATTAATGATTAAACTTTTACATACTTAGGCATTTTGCATACAGGACCCGCCATACTCCATTAATCATTTACACAGTGCGAGTCTGCAGCCCTGGGGGATGATTGATGCATTTACTATCGCCTTCGCCGCCGCTGCACAAAATGGCCGGCAGCCGTAGGGTGACTTGCAGACCAGGAGATAGTGGCAGTAACAATATGTACTGCGGTTGGAAAATCAAATATAAAGTTAAGTTTATTTGAGTGAAATATCGGCGTTCACCGCTGACTTACCTACCTGTTAACATGCAAGCAGCCTTATCAAACACGCTACAAATATGCTGATAAATACGAGAGCGTCTACACATTCTGTTCAGATAGGTGGAATGAAAAATAAACACAAGATCATAGAACGAATCCGGGAACTATATCTCAGCTTATAAGTGATACTAAGTGACACGAAGCAAGAGAGAGAGAAGAAGAAGACTGCTATATTGAGGAAGTGAAGTGGAAGAAAATCCATAAGAGTAGACAGTTAAAACTGCTTGGGTTTTTTTGAAAAATGTCGAAGTCGCCCTTATAGAGCGCTTAAATCTATGCGGATTTCTAATCGGCTGGTAGATATCCAGTCGTGAATGCTGTTTGGAAAAGCGTAGAGAGTGGTCTTTTACCCTTCAACAGCTTTGCCGATACTTCATCAGGACTCGGTGATTTAGGCCTAATAGTTCATGTAGAACAATAGCCTGGTTGAATAGAACAATCCCAATTATTGTGTCTTCTTGGGAGACACCTCAAAGGTGGTCGTATTCAATTTCTATAGTGAAGATTGACCAGAAAAGTTCTGAAATGTGATAAACGTTCGCTTTCAGTAAATTTATAGTCCCATTTGTCCTCAGCAGGTGTATTGGATCCTCGCTTCGCGTTCTCTACCTATGGTGACTGTAGGATAGTTTCGGGTTCTCCTAGGCATGGTTAAAAAGAGTCTTCTAGAACAGAATAATGCGAGACATACAACCAGCCAATCTACGCATGTCTCATACTATACTACGATTACCTATGATTAAGTATTCACAACAGCATCCGAAACGTCAGGCAACTAAAATTCTGGTTCTAGCGATCGCACTTTATATTTTTCAACTGCTTTCAGGAACTCGTATATTTGCGTCTTAGACATGGGTTTATAGTTTGTGCGATACGGAAAGTAATATTTCTACAAAAAAACGCAAATGGTTGCATTGCATTAAATTGCATTTGTACAAAACAGCAAATAGTCCTCAAAAAAAGTACTTTGCATGTCAACCAAGTGTTAGCGGGGCGACACTTTTAATTTCGCGATTTTCCTTTCACATTTTTAAACACTACCTTATATACTGCTAGCCTCAGAATTCTGTCTTACGGGAACGATGGTGTTGGCATAGTTTGGTTTTTAGTTTATTATTTAGCTAATAAGTTCAATGTTTAATGTTTAATGTTTGCTTCAGCTAGAGTGTTTTATTTTAGCCAAGTTTTTTTTAGTTCAGTTTAGTATATTGTACTTATTAAGGTATATTGATCTAACTAACTATTTATTGAACTAAAAACTAAATTAAACCTTAACCCAAATTGAACTCATAAACTGAAAACTAGAGTTAAGTAAAACTAATAAAATTACAAGTAACCACAAGACTAGGGGCTAGGCGTATCTAACGAGATAGACCAACTTTATTGTTATCCACATTTGAATGAAAACACGTTATATGTTAAAGATTAATGCGAGCTTCTCTCGTCTAGGCTTTGAAGTCTATTTCAAATGATGCAAATGTTGGTCATCCTCGCAGAAATAAATTACACACTGTCGCTTTGCATTTTCCTAGCTTACGAATGATAAGGCAATCAACCCACTTCGCATGTAACATATTTTGTGTATTTTGTGTGTATCAGAGATCACCCGTCGGAGGTTTGTGTGGATTTTTTAGCAGGTGTACCGCACGAAAAGGGTTAGTTAAAAGGTCAGCGAGGATGAGTGAAATCCCAACATATAACGATGCTGTTTCTGGGACGTGTAAACTACGCGTGATTTTCCGAAATTCGTTTGACACAAATTCGGCACAAATCAAGGACTGGGAGACAAAACCTAGACAGATGGACAGAATTTAATTTTAGTCTGCCTTTTGTGTTTTAACTTGGTTATTCCTCTCCCCAACTCCTGTCTGATAGACAATTTGCGCGCATATCCAAACAAGTTTTCACGCCTGACAGAAACATGGACGTTAAGCTGCACTTTTAACTTTTCCGCCCCCTGCCCTTTCTCCTTTTGTTCCACTGTTGCCTGGCAGACGGCCAAAAATTTTAAAAACCTTGATAATCTCCTTCACCGGGCGACTGGAAAGACGAAAAAGGCTGTCTGGCTGGGTGGGTGGTCCAGCCGCTGGACATTCAAGGTTCAGTAGACAGCAGCGGAATTCTCGGTGGAGGGAGGAACTGCACCCCGGATCTCCTCTTTCAATCATGCAGACGTCATGGCGCACGTGGACTGTCATCTACGCTGCATTCACGGTAGCGCGTACGAACAATGAGGGTTGCTCCTCTCCTTTTGTTTTACAAAAACAACTAAAATTTGGATGAGAGTGGACAAAAAAGCGTTTGCTAAAAGTATTTCCTACTGTTTTAATAAACAACAAGCATCTCTTTTACCTTTGGACAAATTTTATGACGTCTTCTGTTCAGCTAACCCTGCTCTAATCAAAGATGTGTTAGAAAGCAGTCGCCGGAAAGACTTTGAGAGGGATGAACACCAAACAGGGTAGACAAGTGAATGCTCAAAGTCAGAAAGGAAATTGGCGCTTCTTTATTTCAGGGGACGTGTCATGACCGCCTGGTTTGGTCTGTAGGTGTGGAAGGACACCAGCTAGCGGGTTCATGTCTCGGGTGAAACACCACCTGTGGATGGGTATGGCTGACTCTCGTCTAAGGTGCAGTATATTAAATTGGCAAAATATGAAACCAAGCGCACTATTTTCCCGTGAACCAGATTGGATGCTCTTTGGTGCGGGTAATAAACATCTTCAAAAACCGCAAATACTAAAGTTGGACATAAATTAATATGCGTGAATATTCGGGGTCCAGATATAATATCGTGCTCATCATCCCCGGGTCACATGACCGGCGTGGGTTGGGTTCTCACGAGAGCAACTTTGAGACCGCGAACGAGGGGGAGACCGACGCAGGCGCACACGTGGACGTGAACGCGGGGGAGTCAGAGTCGGAGGGACAGGCCGACGCAGCGCCGAGAACAGTGGAGAGGAGGACGCCAATCAATAATCAATGGACGTACGAGCGCACGGGCATCACACATGGGCACAACACCCGGCTCGAGGCAAGATGCATTAATTCAAGGCCGGCGGAAGAGTAGGCAGCACGCTCTGATGATGAAAACGAGCATGTTTTTGAAACGTCAGCAAGAATACAATTTGGTCCCAGCACTTATCCCCTCTTCTTCTTCCTCTTCCGGGGATGATGAGCACGATAAAGTTGGACAGCCCGTCTGCTCGCATAGAACACGAAATTGCTTCTCGGAGAAGGAGGGCTTTTGTCGTGTAAGCAGGTGTTTCATTTAGGTTACATCTAAAAAAATTAGTCATTATAGTATGATCCTCAGTCCTGATTTTGAGCACGTTATTCCATTATTTGGCATGTTTCCAAATCTCGCCTCATAGGACGTCGTGGGTGTTAAAAAACACGGCCAATTGCGGATACCGAAGAGAGCAGGTTGACCTGCATCGTTCTTTCTATTTTTCCTCGCCATAAAGTTGATCAATTCTTTGAGTACATGCGGCTTGAACTAATACTGGCTGGCGCAACTTAAGATCGCGTAGGCACAAAATCATGTAGACCAGAGATGTTATCAGCGGTACAAAGAGAGTGAACTCTTTGAATGACATCTGTGCCCCCAGAATACGGCCAAGATCTCGGGCACTATCTTTAATACAATGACACTGTTTTTTTTTCATATTTTAGTGAGCCTAACCATACGACCAAAAGGGCCGCCTGTTTCAAAGAGCATCTCGAAGGCTTCGCTACTTCCGTAAATGCTTTGAAGAAATTTCTTACTTTGCAGGTCTTGATAGCCATGTAGAAAAAAATTTAAATTTTTGAACTATCGATTTAAACTACGGAAAATTGGAAACCATTTACAAAAAAAGCCAGATAGAATTTCCCGTCATGACAGGTGATGTGTTCAAATCTGCAAGAACAGAACTCGTATGTCGCAAATTAAGCCCAATTTTGTGTATCTGAACAGCATGCTCAGAAGTCATGGGTAGTTTGGCCAAACTTTCAGGCACTGGAATCCACAGTGAGTGTGAGTCTCACTCGACCTGGTTGGTGAAGACAAATACGCCATAAAGTACACTTTCATCCAGCAGTGACAATTCAGGAGCAGAGCCCCAAAACAAGATGAAGTCCATCGGGAATGTGTACGCCTCCAATATATAGAACGTCTATGATAGCCGTCGTGAATGAAAAGAAAACTGAACGCAGAAGTAACTGAATATGGGGCAGCTGGCTGAATGTCGCTCGCTGAATTATCTATGAAAGATCACGGTTCGGAGGACAGGATCGTCGTTAACAACGATAAGTAATCATCGACGTGCCAACGACAGACGGTGTAGTAAAGGCTTTCGATTTTATATAGATTCCTACTGGTGTGTAATAAGTCAGCATTGTATATTAATCTATTTCTGTAGTTTCACGTTCTTTTCACAAAATGAAATACGCCTTTATCCCAGCCATCAATTAGGATGGCTTGCAGCTGCCTTCTATACGTCCCAAGCCATGCCATATACCTCAGTTGTGAACATTTCCGGGTTTCCGAATGAATGAGAAGGTTCGCAATCCAGGTTCTTGGATGGATGAGGAAGAATTGATCTGGTGCTCGACCTGCCTTCTTCCTCATCCATTTCCGGGTTTGTCTTCTGAATTAACCAACGTCCAACTGCGTATGTACGATATAAATTTGGTTCAATCTCAAAATATTTAGGCTCGGGGGCTTTTTTCTAGGTTTATTTAACATTTAGGGGACTTGCCCAGTTGCCCACATACAATAAAAGCCAGTAAGGACAGTGGTATTGTTGTGGCCGGATGTATGCGATGATGAAATGACTGTAAATGAAAACCTTCAACGCGTACACAAAAACTATGCAACCCAGTGTACACTCCCTCTCAAATCCATTATTACGCATTTCTTAGAAAAACAAAAAATAGGGCCTAATGATAGTACTTCAAGCAAGTGTTTGTCTAGCGTTCAGTTAGTTAACTTACCTACGTACCGCTCTGCAACATTAGTTAAAGGTGACTGAGCCCTCGCCGGATGGTGGTCTTGCCCCCAAGTGCTAATGAGGGCTGTGGGTGGTGTGCACATTCCCGGTGGACTTCATTTTGTTTTGGGGTTCTGATTCTCAAACCTCGCTGCCAGATGAAAGTAAACTTTATGGCGTATTTACCATCACCGACCAGGTCGAGTGAGATTCACACTCACCGTCGCTTCCAATGCCTAAAAGTTTGGCCACACTACATAGCTAGAAACATGCACCCGCGACTCCAGAGCATGCTGTTTAGAAAATTGGGCTTAATTTGAGGCATACGAGTTCTGTTATTGCAGAATTGAATACAACAATTGCTATGACGGGAAATATTATCCGGCTTTTTTTCACGATTTTCAGTGTTTTAAATCGATTGTTAATAATGGGAGATTCTGTTCTACGTGGCTGTCCAAACCTGCCAAATAAGAAATTTCTTAAACGCGTACACGGAATTAGTTGATTGTTCGACATTCTCCCTTATACAGATGGCGATTTTGGTCACTAAAATATAAAAACACGTTTTCATTGTATAGGTTATAGTGGCCTGAGAGCTTGACAACCGACAGGGAAACTCGGTTGATTTTTTGGAGCACGGATCGCACTAAAAGAATTCACTCTATTTTTACCACTGATAGAACATCTCATTTACATAATTTTCATGCCCATGCCGTCTTAAGTTGCGTCAGCCAGTCTTAGTTCCAGCCGCATTTTCTCAAGGAATTCATCAACGTTATGGATCGGAGAAAGAGCTCGAATGACAAGGTTCAATCTACTGTCTTCGCTATCCGCAATTGACCGAGTTATTTAACTCGGACTTGACGCTCGACATTACGTATTTATCATTGTACAGTCCGGCCAACTGCCTGTAAGCACCACCCTTGCTGAAAAAGAAGGCAGCATAATTAGCCACAACACATTTATTGATGAGAATGCTGCAGTTTAACTTCGAGTTTTCCCTAAAAATCCCTACCAAACATTCTTTTTATTCTTATGCTGATTCTTATAGTTGATTTTAACAATGTGCTCTCTCTTCTCTTCAGCTTTTTTTGCTTTTCCCTTTTTACGTCCATACTTGTTCCGCAGATAGTCCTGCATGTCCTCCTGTCGAGCTATCGGAAGGAGAGGGAACGCATCAACCTCGCCCAGTGCCGGCAACGTATAAATGTAGGCAGTAGGGCCACCACCAGCACCCTCCGGCAGATCGAGTCGCTCCATGACGGGGGCCCGCGGTGGACTTGTGGGCACGAAAGTAGGGGGCGCGAACTGGGAGGCAAAGAGCCGTTCAGCCGCACAAGACAGTTGGCCGGGACCCCACGGGGGCGGAGAGGCCCCCGGCTCCATCCACCCGGCTAATGTAGGTGACAGCGGTGGGGCGAGCAAGGGGAAGCGCGTTGGCGACTCAGCACCGGTAGCGAATAAGAGGCTCGGTGGTGCGCCACCTTCGAGAGCCATTGGTATTTTACCGCCGTCAGGCTGGTTGTATCGCCCTCCCCAACCAGCGCTTGCTCCAAGTGCTTCATATTGATGTGTTGAGGCTGTGCCGGCCACTTTGGCTTCACCTGCCCCGCCTTCGGTGCCTTGGAAATCCTTTCTAGTACCCTGGAATTGGAGTCCCACGTTGACAGTACTGTCGAACGTCCCTCCCCACCCAGTAGCTTTTGGTGGCGCCGTCCCGAGTCCTCCTCCGGGTGCAAAATTGTCCAATGGTGGAGTTTGTGGGGTAGATACTGGGCTGACGGTCTCCAGTTCCGGTACTTTTTCGTCTCCATCAGGACTCCTCCCATAGCTACTTACGAGTTGCGCATCAGCCATTCCGACAGGATCTTGTCCCACTTCGCGCTTTCTGACGTCAGCTTCAAACTGTCTTAACATTGAACTTCTCAATTGTGACTGGTCTACTCTTTTGGACTCTGTTTGCTGAAGATTCCCATCCGGTTTAGAATCTGACTCAGGTAAATTTACCTCGCCTTGAATAGTAGTCATTTCTAGAGGGACTCCAGTGGCTTGACCTCCTGTACCTTCGTGGCGCTGTCCAAAGCCAGCTGCAAAATATTTTAACAGTGAAGACCTCCTTTTTGATTGGTCTACTCTTGTGGACTTTTCCCGCTGACGATTCGTCTCCGGTTTTGAATCTGACTCCGGAAAATTGACCTCGCCTGGAACAGTAGTCATTTCCTGAGGGACTTCAGTGGCTTGGCCTAATGTACCTTCGCGCTCTCCGGTATGAGCTGCAGATTTCCCTAGCATTGAAGATCTCTCCTGTGATTGATTAACCCTCGTGGAATTCTTTCGCTGCTTATTCGCGCCGGATTTCGAAATGGACTCCCTTTCCTTCTTGTCCATTAGCTTGGTGTCCGCTGGTTTATCTGTAGACATCACTGGAGCATCAGAGGGTTTAGCATCTGGGTCTGATGCGGTTGACCCTTTCGAAGTCCGAGCAGTTCCTTTTTCAGCGATCGGTGGTTCCTTCTCACTGGTTCTTAACTCCTTTCCGTTGTCGGGTGTTTTAAAATCATCTTGCACATTTCCTTCCTCACTGTCTGCCGACCTTGCTTCCTCGCCTTCAGGAACTGTTCCAGAAGCTTTGGTCGGAGGTTTCACTGCAGAAGTTCTTGCCTTGGCTTCCTGACTAGCATTCGCTGTTACCGTTGGCTTTTTGTCCTCACCTGTTCCACTTATCGCCCCTTCAGCATCAGCAGCCTTTGCCGCCGTATCATCAGCTTTTTGTTTTGCTGGTGCAACAGAGTCTTCCGAAGAAGTACCCTGTGCTTTGGTCGACGATTTCCTTTTATTGGTTCGTTTAGCCGTTGGTGGGAGTGTTTTGGGTGGAGAACCGGCTTTGGACAAACGGATCAGAGGATTGCTCTCGACATCCTGTATAATGGCAGAAATAATTGAGTATTTTAGCTAGGGGAGCGTCAGAGGGTGTCTGCCTAGAAAGCAGCCAAAATCAATCAATTTCAGCTAAAGCCACCTTCAACCAGATGAAATGTCGACGAAATATGTTTT
The DNA here is from genome assembly GCA_036362985.1 of Ligula intestinalis. Taxonomy (NCBI): domain Eukaryota; kingdom Metazoa; phylum Platyhelminthes; class Cestoda; order Diphyllobothriidea; family Diphyllobothriidae; genus Ligula; species Ligula intestinalis. Next base: position 58,073,173 of record JAYGXS010000003.1, read on the forward strand.
GATCTGATCTAGCTTTACCTTGTCATCACTTTCGTCGTTACACTAGCCTGTAGGTTGATAAGAGAGAAGAGCACTCTTCATTCTACCGGTAATAGTCTATTATAGTAACACCAAGAAAACCCGATCCCCGAATTCTGCAATATGGAATCGGTAGTAAAAATAACTACACGAGTGGACCGCTACGGGGGCGAGAGATATAAAGGGAAAGAAATACGGAATCGTAGTTGATCGTGCTGAAGCCCAAGCCCTCAATACGTGCTCAACCATCCTTACGTTCTGTTGATCCAATTTGTGGCTCTTTAAAAATGTTAGAGAATGGTGATTAATTGGTCTGGACATTGAAACGCTTAACACAATGTTGTGCGCCAGTATTCTCCGTGGAGCTACCATCAGGCTACGCAGTCCGGGACTATGCGCTCAAAGATACTTTGTTACAGCACCGTGATTACCATGGGCGAAAGTCGCTAACACAACCGCACATAGCTAATCACCGGCCTCGGAAACGGGTCCCCCGCCAAAGACAGACAAGTCTCTGATCCAACCACGCGCACCTTATCACCTGTCTTCGCCGTCGGCCTGCCACCCTAGACACTTACATTTTGACCTCAACTCACCACCCCTGACAACAACACTTCATCTGCCCTTCAACCGGAATCGGTTATTTATTTGATTACCGTATAAATGTCCAGGCCTGAAGAAAATTTATCGAAAGCAAACGTATGCTCGCCACTTTATCTTTTGTTATTTAATTTTGTTAATGTTCCTGAATGAACTAGAAGGTTCGCGATCCAGTTATTTGCAAGCGAAGAGGACCCCACAACGAACCGGCCGAAAGAGGAGGCAGCGTTACTAGGACCCACTACCGGGTTACAAGGCGCCACACTTATTGCTGTTCATAAGCCCCCAGCTCCACTGACAGCTAATTAGCGTACACCACTATACTTGCCCCTCGCCTCCACGGACAACTTATTGCCCTCCTGCCCCATCCTCTTTCTATTGCTGTCTCTAACCCCTTGAAAACCTGATGATTTCTGACAGTTGATAGGCCTATGGCCATTATAATTACCCTCTTGTTGGTTGCTTTCTAACCTCTGAAGCTGGACTTCTGTAAGAGTTCGAAAGCTTAGAACAGTAAATCAATTGATCTGGCGCTCGACATGACTTCTTCCCCATCTTTGTTAATGTTATTTTATTTTTTATTTCAGTTTATTTTTGAATTATTTCGCTTTCTCTCGTCATTGTATATTAGCTTTTCATGATAATTTTATCTACTTCTTCCCGCTTCTGTTTACTAGAGGGTATCCACAAAGTCTGGGTACATAGGAATTTTAATATTTTATTTATTTATGTTATTTTTTGGGATGACAGAGTCCCATGATTAGTAAACAACGCTTAGGCTCTCAGCGCAGCTGCAGCGCAAAGTCCCACGCCGTGGCTTGACAACGCGTCCATAGTTATCGATTTTCCGTTCTATCTGATTGGAACATGGATACTGATGCCTCCTCGCTATGCGCACTGAATAAATAACCTGGAGACTTTTTCTGTGCCTGACTTGCACTCTTGCATTCTGACTTGCTGACTCGCTCTGCTTGCTCGCACGTGCTCAAATTGAGCGCCTAGGTGAGGGACTTCCGGACTGGTTTCAGCAGGATGGAGCCCCTGCCCATTTTGCTACAAATGTTAGAGATTGGCTGAATGACACTTTTCTTCACTGGATTGAAAGAAGAGGTCATGTAGAGTGGTCCCCTCGTTCACCAGACCTTCCTCCTCTTGATTTCTTTTACTGGGGTATGTTAAAAGATAAAGTTTACTCAATGAAGATTGCAAATCTAAACCACTTGAGAGAACGCATTATTAGTCAGTGTGCTGAAATCGACGGCAATGTACACCTATTCAATCGAGTTCACCAGAATTTAGCAAGGCGCATCAAATTATGCATTTCAAATAATGGAAATCATGTTGAAGGTATAATTTCTTGACATTATAATTGAATAAAATAAAGGTATGTATTTATCCCCTATGTACCCAGACTTCGTGGACACCCTGTATAATTCTGTTATTTTCTCTCCTGCACTCCCCCTCTCCATCGATGCTCGAGTCGCTTTACCCCCATTACCATCGGGCCTGCATTATAGACTTCATGGGAGTTGGTTACCGTTATGGTACCTTAAAGAGATTGTTATCAAAAAGATTAGCAAAAAACAACCCTCACCGAATAAAAGCAATTCAAATAAGAAAAGTACAATAAAATAACCCTGCCCATATCGTCATATGAATGTATTATCTAACGCTCAGAGGGTTACTACCCTCAGCTATGAAATCATAGAAAAACAAGCCAGGCTATGTATCTTAAACACAGGGAACTTATATCTATCCTATCTTTACCTATTTTTAATTAAAAAATGTTTTTAATTCCGTTGCTATGCATGTAGGCCTGCACGAAAAAATTTGGCAGCAATTGACTGATTTTCGATATTAAGCTGCAAACATTTCACTACATATCCGCGGTAAGGTCCCACTCTTAAACCCCCCCGTAACAACTATTCCGGTTTTACACGATCCTGGAGCTAGGGCCGATTAAGTGCGGCCCATATAGCCTACGGTTTGGTGTTATCAGCCTCACGTCAGTCAATGTATTTTTAACTGTCCGTAAAGCTTTTAGTCTAGGGTCATTTTTTATATGTGGGTGTTGGGCAGTCCATAACAATAACAGTAATTTGAGAGTACCAAATAAAGATGCTCCACTGACTCACTACCTCAGGGTCGCCTGAACCCCTTCTGGCAGGCTCTTCGTGCATGCTCATCTCCGTTTCAAAGCCTCTGGAGCTCGACATCCAACCACCCGGACCAAAGTTTGTGAAATCCGAGCCAGTTTTCCGCTTCAGGATTCGACTGGCTGTTCTGCGTCTGCCCCAGCTTACGTCCCCCTCGAAGGTGCTCTTGGAAAACGTCCGGGAGGCGGCATCGCCTCCCGTCAGCGACTTATCCGGAAGCGGGGTTGCAGGTGGTCCGCCCTGGAACACACTCCACCAGAACCAATAGACTAGGCTCAGCAAGGCGTGGTAGAAGGCGTTGCCAAAGAAGAGGAGGAGAAAGAAGCTGCTGAGAAAGCTGATACCAGCACAGAGGCCCAAGGTGCCACCAATGTCTGCCATCAGATTAAAGGCCGACTTTGTGAGCTCTTCTTGCCAACGGTCGACGCGCTCCCGCACCAGACGAATGTCCACAACTATGAGTTCATCGGCCGGCAGTCCAGCTCGGGCGTTTGTATAAATGCCCTCCAGACGCGAGTTTTTCAGCTTGCTTTCTTTCAGGCTCTTAATGTAGGTGGCAAGTGCAGCTGGTGGCAACTGGAATCCTTCGTGAAGCCGTTTTATCTCGAAGTGTTTCGTGTCATAAATCATCTGAAAGCAGGCGAAACCTTTGGGGTAAGTATGTTTCAGTAATCTTTTCAGCCCGTCTGACTGGTACAGCGGAAGGTGAAAAAAAGCAAACATTTCAAAGTAGTTGTCACTTTTAACTACAATTTAGAAGAATGCGCCCAGTAAAATAACCGGAAATCGACATGAACATACGCTATATTTCTAAACACCTATACTGCATTGTTCGCAAAAAGACGAAACAATTGATCCTGACTGATCAAATCTCTTTTTCGCATAACAATGTGCCTACTCAGCAGCCCCAAGATACAGCATAGTTTGGCATAGAGAACATGGACAAACCTCGGAATATATTGACGGCATGGCAGGCATACATCAGGGAAAGTCTTTAGATAGCGCTAGTAATGCCAGACATGAGTCAATCGTGCATACTGGTCCGCCATCTGATGCAGGATCAGACAAGACTCAAGAGTCCGTCTATGCCTGCCACACACACGACTTATTCTCCAGTCTAGATGTGCGGCACATAAATCCCACATTAAGGACAGCGTCGCAGAAGAAATATGTACTTACCATCAGAGTTAAACAGTCTGTCTACACGTGCCACACACGCGACCTACGCCTCCACCTAGATGCACGGCGTGCAAATCTTACGTTAAGGATTGTTATAGAAGAAAGATTTAATGGCTGACAGCGCTCAACAGTCCGTCTGCACGTGCCAAGTACATGCATGGCCCGCAAGTACGGGACTGGGGTTTCGTAGAACAAGAACTGGGGCTCGGCGTGGACTGTGGCGGCCCTCGAATCAGCACGACTATCGCTTACTCATGGTTCCTTCGCCTGTCAAGTCTGTGGTCACAAAACTACCTGCATGTGTGCATGCCCACCTCTCCCTCTTTGTTTAGGCCCCCGCATTGTCTGCCTCTCGGTCGCGTGATGCCTCAAAATCGTATCGATGCTTTGCCATCTGCCTAGTGAGTTATGCATCTTCTCCTGATTGGCTGGAGGACGTCTCCGGATTCCGTAAGCCTGCGCAGAGGCACAGAACACACACACATCAACTGGCTTGTTTAATGTGAGCAGCTTGTTTCTGCTGAGCGTTTTTTCAGCTCACGTTCTACAGTACACTGTCCAACATCATTGGTCTTACTGACTTCTGACTTGGGAGAACCTTCTGTAGTCGACGATCACTCCTCACGACTAGACCTTGAAGTCAGTATTCAAAAGAAACCATTACAGCCTTTACCTCAGTTCCGAAAGGAAGAGCCACTTATCCCATCATTAGAGGGATTTTAAGACGAAAGAACTGTCCCTTATGGATTGAAAATGTGTACGAGGTAGGACTGCCCTACTGCTGAGAATTTGTGAGGTAAGTCAGGAGGAGCCCATCGTGGTTAGCATCAATATCCTAAGGGTCACACGAGGAGAAGACCGCAAAGGTCATGAAATTATCACTGAAGTGCCGGAGATGTGCCCATTATACGCCTTTGCTGGTTGCCGAGTCTGCTGACAATGTGACGAAAACAGGGGAACCCGTCGCGATCTTCAGCAGCCTATTACGGGTCACGATTAGGGATAAAAATTACAAGGCCGCGTAGACTATGGCCCGAACTGCTTCGCCCCAACATGGGGTGACTACTTTATCAACGTACCTTATGGCAAGGCAGGGGGCAGATTTCGTGCCTGAGTATTTTCCTTTTGTCTGGATCTTGTCGACTGTAATAAAGCATATCGGGGCTGATATAGGCGTCTAGGACGGCGGTGGTTGCCAGCTCAACCATCTTCTTATGGCACAGGTAATGTTCGTGAATTGTCTGTGAGGTCTTGCCGCGAATGTCTCTGCAGAAGGTGCTCATAGCTGTATCACCCTGCGGCTTGCCGGCTTCTCCAGACGTCGTCGTCGTGGATTTCCCCTCACCTTGCTCGAAGGGAACGAAGATTTCGTCAGAATGACAGCCGCATACGGAGAAAATGTGATTTTGTTTCTTGTTGGCGACGCAGTCCTCAAAAGTGTAGTTATACTCCACGAACTTTGCTCCACCTCTAAAGTTTTTATACCTGTGAAAGCGGAAATGATCCATCCATCACGGATACTAGGAAGGGTAAGTGTAAGGATACAACGAAGAAACAAGTACTTCTGATCCTACTGCTGGATGGGTAATAGTATGTAACTGGCTTGAAGACTACTTTAAATGTGGTAAATGGTAAAGTCATATTGGTGATGGGGATGGTGGTGGTTGCTTCGGCGATGGTGGTAGTGGTTGTGAATAAATCGGGAGTGGGGGGACATGATGGATGCTGACACAAAGAACGAAAAAATCTGCTCAACCGAAAGCACCGTAATAGAGCTTGAACTTTTAAGAAACACTTTTTGATAATATGGAAATGCTAGTTTATTTATTGTATAGAATATGGCTGAAAGGCCATCAAAGTCTCCCGCTGCCAACAGCAGGGAGAAAACAAATTTTCATCGGGCTCTCATTTCGAGGGGACGCACCAAGCGAACGTCTTAGAAGGCGCTTTAGTCAGGCTGTAGTAAACATCTTTTAAACAGTCAACGCTCATATACCGTTCCCGACTACTCCCATCCTACACGAAGAAATCAAGGATAATCTGCTGGTCCAGACCGCATCTATGTGCATCTGTTCATTTACCTGCTCCTGTAAGCGAATATAATATTGGACGTACGAGGCGACGTTTGTCCAAAGAAGTTCGAGAACATCGTCCAGCATGGTTAGGAAAGGGTCAAGAAAAGAACATTAGCAGATTGCTCTAGCGTATATGGTAGACTCAGATCCTCGTGAAGATGGCAGGAAGACTTTCCAAATGATCCGTAGATTGCCCTAAAATTACTCAAAACCCTTTGGGCAGTGTCTGTTGGCTATAGCAAAAGTGGCTGCAATCTGGTTAGATAAACTGGTCCCATACGCTCAAAATAACTTCTTAAAGGTACCGCAGTTACCATGGCCTAAAGTTGCCAATTCTACCGACCGTAGCTATTTACCTTTCCCAGCGGCCGGTTCCCCCTGACGTTAATCAGATTACTGACCCTAGCAAGGTCCTCGATCTTTACTGCAAACGCTCCCAGACAAGCTGCCGTTTTGGGCTGACTGGAGCCTGTCTCCACCAATCTGGCGTGGCCAATCACCACTCTGAGTCTGACCCATCAAGGACCTTATTGCGATAACTGCCAGGATCAGACACTTCGAATCCGAATCCTCGGCTGCCGGACGTGCACTAGTCCAACAGTCAACTTCTTCCTACCTATTCTCCACTACTTCTGTACATTATAAACAATTCCTTCCACTTGACATCTCAATTCTTTTCCTTCACCACTGCGATATGCACGCCCAAATGGTCGCAGCTGCCCAGATCTCACATGTGGCAATGGTGGTGGACTAGGATACAATGTGGCAGCCTGAACTTGGTAGTGCTGCGTGCATTCACTCGCTTCTCATCTTCCAAACCTTCGTCTAGTCGGGCATCCAGCGCTGATTTATCCTCTTACCTCTGCGCGCTCTTGCACTTTTGCGCCCCCGCTGTCAACGTGCCCACGCCTGGAGCTAATCGATTCCTCGCGAGCTCTGACGCCAATACTTGCACTCTTTCCTGATTGGCTGATGACTGGACAAGGTTTCGCTAAGCCCGCTCGCAGAGACACTTTTACACCTGTGCAGCTGGACTTGCCGACAATTATTACGGTTGTGTTTGTTTCTTCAATATTATCTCTTTTTTAACACTTTTGCGTCTTACTTCCTTATTATTTTGGGATAATACTGGCTAGGAGCTTCGTTAGTTGGTCCGGACGTCGAAATTTGACAACAAAGCCCGTGAACTCGCTTCCCAAACCTGCTGAAATAGTTGATCCTCCAGGCACCTTAATGCTTTTACACTCAAGTACGGCCTAGCACTGTACTCACTGTCTCTAGCCCTGCGAATGGGAAATGGTGCCTGGGACAGCAACTCAGGCTCACATACAGAATAAAGTCCTCCTTTTGGTCCTCCCCGTTTTTATCTGTAACCTTATAATTGGTCCAATTATTGTAGTGGCTAAGTTATGTTTACTGCTCTCAGCGATAAAGGACATCAAAGTCACCTTTCACTTTGTTTTGAGTGACATTTTTGATGGAACGGCGTCTTCTTACAAAGATCAGATATTCGTCTAGGCCTTTTGTGTCTAGAGCTTGTCAACTGAAGAGTGCATTGAGACCTCGCAGTGAGTAAATTATGTGTTTCTATGAAGTGGTTGGGTGGCAGTCTGAGAGTAAGGCTGCAATGGCTCTTTCTTAACCTGACTGTGCATACTCTCAGGCCTGTTAGATGTGAGCCTTTCACCCTGGCGCTTGTATCTGGGGGCCAGGTCGTGTATGTGGTACGTGTAGATGAGGTCGCTGGATATATCAGTAACTGCACCCATTTCCCACACCAGTCCATTGACCGAGTCGCACGTGGGCTGAGGCCTGGAAATGGAAACAGAGACGGGTCAGCGTACTTTTCCCACTATGAATAACCTGAAGCGCTTGCAGCTATCACAGGGCAGTAAAAGCCATGGCTTGGGAGGTTTTGAACTGATGGGTTAAATCGGACCGCACGATTAACCCGGTGTTTGTTTGTATAAAATATTGAGTTGATCGTCTCATTTAGATACTCCTGACCCCCTAGTTATGTGGTTACCTTTAGCTTTATTAGTTTTAATTTATTTTTTAGTTTATTAGACAACTCATTAGTTTAATACTATTTTAGTGTATTTCAACTTCTAGTTTAGTTATAAACCGCTAATGTTAGATAAATATACTAAAATAACTACTTTATACTCAAGTCACATAAGAAAACTAAACTAAAATTAAACTAATAAACTGGATAGTAAAATAAAAACCTACACTAATACCACCATTGCCGCAGGAGAGAATTCTAGCGCCAGAGGTATCTAAGGTAGGCGACCAACTTAACCTTTACCTTTGTACGTGTGGAGTGGCCGTCTGGTGGACTGCGATTCAGGCATTAATGGCTTCTTCTCAATGTAGCTCCTATGATACCCCCACTTTGAGGAGAGGCGAACTGGGTGTGGCGGTACACCTAGGGTGGTTCCGATCACACCAGCCACCCTGCGCCGACTCCAGTCCTCCTGACTTGGTCATGACGGTGCAAAAAGCCTTCGCCTTTATTTTGTCCTTTCAAACGTCTTTGCGTCAAGCCAGCCCTGGAAGACTAAATTCTTATTCACTGCATGTGATTAACAGGACTTTAGAAGGCGGGAAGACGCATAGGCATATCGATCTCTCAGATGCCTATCCCGCGTTGCGTGAGCAATGTCAGGGCTCAAGGTCACTCGCGGCGGAACGAACAATGGGAACTCAAGGTCATGGCAGAGCTGTTTTAATCACACGGTGAGCTGTACATTTTGTTATTCCTTGACAATGGCCTCGAGTGAGAGTCCAAAACGTCGGGCTGATAAAATACTGGTCCCAGAGAGCGTCTTCCCGCCTTCTATTCAATCACCTGCGCCTCACATATTTTCGACTATATAAAATAGGAGATTAAGCAGAATAACTAGAGTGAAGATTGACTAACCGATAGGGTGCCGTGGACTTGATGCAGGCCTTGCGACCACTCATGTCGGACGTGTACTGCAGTCCCGAGATCTCAATATGCGCGATCTGTCCGTAACGCAATGGGAAGCTGGTTGGCATGTGGCTAATCTCGTACGTGGGAAATGTGCCCGGATTGTGAACAAACACATTTATTCCATCATAAACTTTGTCGGTAAACATGGAGTCCTACAATAGAGCAAGGGACAATGCGAAAATGTTCTGTAAAACCCGTCGACGTAATGTATGGAATGACAAATTTTATTGGTTCTATGGTTATTACTATCGCGTTCATCATCCCCCAAAGGAAAGGAAGATGAAGAAGAGGGGTGGGTTCGGGGACCAAATTATATGCAAACTAACGTTTCGAAAACCTTCTCGCTTCCATCGTCAGAGTGTTGTGGTAGCTGCATCTGGTGGTCTTGAGTAAGTCCACCTTGCCGTCTACGTCAAATTATATCAGTGTTGGACGTTTGAACATTGATCTGCCCGTTCGTTGCCGACCGCATGTGGTCCCCCGGAGGTTGGCCGTTGGTAGGCTTGCGTGACCTTCGTCCTCTCTGCTGTCAGCGTAGTTGTAGGCGAGTCAATATGCTTGGTGGCCTCCCCCACATCACCGGTGGACTGATCGTGCGTTGCGGTTCCCTTGGATTGTCCTTTGCCTCGCGGTTGCGACGGTGAGACAGTGGTTGATGTTGGCCGCATGACCTTCGAACTCCAGCCCTATTTTCCGTTGGCGTTGGCTCTCGGTGCTGCGTACTCGTTTGCTTTTCTGACTCTGGCTGACTCGATCCGACCCTTGTGCGAAGCGCCTGGCAGGCAAGGTTCAAGTGGATAGCTCTGTGGATTGTGCCAGTGGAAGACCAACTTTCCAGCACTAGCTTGGCCATTTTCTCATTGGCCCTGCCGATCACCCTCGCTTTCTCAAAGGCGAATTTGTGGTTGAGCTGTTGCACATGACCATAAACTAAAGACAGCTTGTCCTTGCGATTGATTGCAAGTTGAGGTTCATGCAGTCTTGTGCCCTGGCGTTTGCCCATTTGACCAACGCAGCTTGCCTCGCAGTTTTCGCATGGTATGCTGTAGACTACGGCTGATTGCTCGAATGCTGGCAGCGGGTCTTTGGACTTCAGGATTTGTTGCATAATTATAAAATCTGGTCTATGCGCCGCTCCGATCCCAAAGGGTTCTAGGATTTGTGCAGTCGCCTCTAAAACGTTTTTCACGTAGGGGATGACGGGCAAGAATTTTGGCTTTTCTTCGCTCGACCGATGAACGCGAGGCTTCTTGAGGCACTTGCGGAAGAAGGACTGCGGATAACCGTTGGCTTTTAAAACGGCATGTAAGTACTTCACCTCCTCCTTCTTCCCACTGTCGTCGACGCGACACTGTAGCGACGACTTGTTATGTACCAATAGGATTCTCTGAGGTCTCACACAGAACGTAGTGGTGACTGTGGCAATCCGCGCTTAACGCCACTGCGCTGACTCACCTTGCCTTTACCTGCCTGGTCTTGGGTACTCGCGTGTGAACCCCCCCCCCCCCCCTAAATCCTGCTGGTCAAATGCTGCTAGAGGCCCACGTTGTCCTGTCCGCCCCACGCTCCTGTTCGATGCGCTGCCCGAGGCGCGCGTGAGCTCGAAGCTAATCAGTGCGCAACACTTCACTGATTGGTGGTAGGCGACAAGTGACACGTCCCAAGAGCGGACATGCACTGGCACAAATCGCCTGAAGACCCAGCTGGCAAACAACGCTTGACAGGACCCTCTGTAAAGTTCCTTTCTCGCAGTAAGAAAAAACTGGTCCAGCCTGCCCTGACTTCCCTCACTTCTGATTTTCGAAGCCTTCGTTTTGTCGACACAGTTCTTTCGGCAGTTACAATGGCAATCTCTGCACACGTATTCTTCCTGTCGCGGCTGATTTAATGTTGCTTAGATTGTCGAAAGAACGACGAATTTTAAACATGCCCTCACACATGCCATTAGATTCTGACTGAAAAAATGGTACCAAGCACAACTTGCACGCAAACAATAGCCCCACGTCACTTCTCTGCCGAGAGCTGCAGACTTCAAAAACAGCGTATTGGTCAGATCAGTAGATGAGTGATTACTTTCACAACTGGCCGATTCTCGTCGGTAGGGCCGCCGGGCAAAATCTCCCTGGTTGTTTCTTGACGTGATTGACAGAGTTTGTGTGCCGTCAGGTAAACTGATAACTAGGCAAACCCAGGCCCGCAAATTCGAACTGCTAGCCCAGGACTATACCGACGCCAATACACTGTTAGTGGGGAGGTATTCCTGCGTTTCTTTGCCTAAACAAACTTTCATTGTGTTAACCGATGGCATAAGAAAATTCGCCAAAGCTACTCACTGTAAATCTGCCTTTTTACTAATTTTTCGAAACTGTTTCGTCTGAATGCAGTCGTTTGTAAAACTCCGGCAGAGAATCTGATATAGAAGTATCTTAAAAAGAGCACAGAGTTCAAGGTGTGTCCTAAAACTTCCAACGTGGGGAAACCTAGATTAACAACTTTTGATTCGAATTTACACTCCAAAGTTTGAATAGTGTATGACTGTGGAAAATGAACTAATTTCAGCCTTATCTTATATTTGCTTTTATTACCAACCATTGGCCTAGCACACTTCTCAGGATTCTCCTTCAAACTTCCACCTCCCTTCGTCGCCATTATTTTTTCCAAAGTGCCGAATATTGATAAGGTAGCAGAACTGTGGTGCTGTAGGAGGCTACGATCAGCACCACTACTGCTGGCTCTTCTTTATTGCCTGCCAAGCATGGAGTCCTCATGTGCGACAATCTACCCCAAAACGTTCTTATTCGATCTGCTGTGAAATCTGTTCACGCTTACGGTCAGGTCGCAGCTGCGCGAGTCTCGACACTAGCCTCGCGATAGCTCGAAGCCAATCAGTCTGCACTATTTCCCTGATTGGCTGAAGACGACAAAAAACATGCCCCAGGTTCCTTTAAGCCCACCCGAGCGGACACATACACACAGAACAATAACTGGCCCGAGGAGACTGAGAGTAACATCCGCTCTTGTAAAGCTCTTTCTCACAATTGAAGGCTGTCCAACTCTGTCAGTCTTTCCTGACTTCTGATTTTGGAAACCTTCTATTGTAATTCGCCAGCTTCCACATTAATTCTGTCTCTATTTAAATCAGTGGGAGCTTAGTGCCAAATCGCAACTTTTGCAGTGTTGCTGGTCAAGGTGCGTCATTGTCGTTTGTTTTTGAAAACTGCTTTTTCTGCCTGTCTGTGCTGAGCATCTCTTTTGTAAATTATTAGTAACAACAATCTGGAGAAAGGGTGGGTGGGGAAGCAATTACCTCCAAGTCGTTCAACAGCATGAAGGGCGTGCCAGCACGTTGACTTGCGTATACAAAGGTCAGACCCCGATCGCCCGCTAATTTGCGATTTTGTGGAGTGAAAGTGAAGCACTGGATGTATCGTAGATGCACCAGCTCCGTGAAGTTCACGAAGGAACAGGCCTCGCCATTGTACTGACAATAAACAAGGTGGTCGTAGCCCCTCGGGACAGTGTTGCCTTGAAAAAAAAACATTCGGACGTAAATTTCACGGCATAATAGAAGGAGAAATATTAAAGTGGGAAAGGAGAGAAAGGAAGTAGAAGTTGTTGTTGTTCATGTAGTATTAGTAGTAGTAGTAGTACTAGATGTAGGATTAGTACTAGTATTAGTAGTAGTAGTATAAGTTGTAGTAGTAGTAGTAGTAGTAGTAGTAGTAGAAGTAGTAGTAGTAGTAGTAGTAGTAGTAGTAGTAGTAGTAGGCAGAGGAGGCGGGACACACATAATGCATTTACATTCACAAACAACTACATAAATACGTTCAGTTGCCTCTTAAGAGGCCCCACCTTGAGCGGTCGAAAGGAATAGGACCCCAGGTTCAGGTTTGCAATCCCTTATGTGAAGAATTTATCAGAGGCAGCTGCTAGAATCCTGAAACCATTCGGGATCGGTGTGGCTCATAGGCTGGAGTCAACCATTAGACAGCAAATCATGCGACCTAAAGACCCGCTACCGTTGACAGAACAATCAGTTGTGGACTACAGCATACCATGCCAAGACTGCGAGGCAAGGTATGTTGGCGACATGGGCAGACGCCTGGGCACAAGACTGCACGAGCATCAACAGGCAATTAACCACAAGGACAAGCTGTATATGGTCTCTGACCACGCACAGCAGAAGAATCACGACTTCTACTTCGACAAAGCAAGGGTCCTTGCCCGAGCCAATAACAAAATGGCTAGATTGCTCCTGGAAAGTTGGTCTTCGACTGGTACACCCAACAGAGCTATAGACCTCCATCCCACCTACCGGGCGTTGCGCTCAAGGCTCGAGCCAGTTCGAACAAGGCCAGCAGGAAATCAAAACAAATTCGAGTGTGAAACAGAACCAGCCTCAGAGGTAACTAGGGAAGAAGCCGGCCAGGAACTACATCATCGCCGCGCCCAAGAGGTTGAGATCAACTCAGGCGGGCATGAACAAGTGATTACTCGTCAGTCGACGAGGAGCACGTCAGCCCGTACGTTGACTTGTGACAGCCGAAAAGTGAGCAGGCACACGAGCCCACCAACGAACAAAATTCACGGTCAGTCAACAGTGAGCAGGCAGGTCAAAGGTCATGCGTTGAGCGCGGATATACTAACAGGCACGTGGCAAGGCTGCGACCGTCCTGGCGAACAGAAACATTCACCCAGTTACTTTGACGATGGAGCCGAGAGGATGTCAGAAACGTCAGTCTCAAAATCAAACGGTCCATGTCCTCATATTTTCTTATTCCTTTTCTTTGGTGTGTGGCGAAAACAATATGATATCTGGACCTCGAATCTTCACGCATATTGACTACTTGGCAGATTTGCCAGTTATAGTGAAATTGTGACTGCTGGTTTAACTTTCTTCTTTTACCTTGCGCCCCCTTAACCAGCCACGTGGTCGATTATCTGGACCAACAGGGGGGGGGGGGCAGATCAGGGTATGGCAGGTGTTACTTGGGCTGCGCTCCGATAACAAATGCCAAACATGGGGGTGGGGGCATTGTGGCACGCATTGGGTTGGCTTCGGCCGCGCCAACCACCTGTGCCCGATCCTACCCCCAGTTTTTTTGGCTCTGTCTTGACACCAGACACAGGTTGTGAGAGAAGGGAGAGTTTGGCGGATGCTGCGCAAGTCTACTATCACTTAAAACTAATTCACGCGCAGTGCACCGTCCCTTTTATTGTGGAGAATACGGTACACATGCTAGAAATCGAGGTTCAAACTGTTTTATATGCTTTATTCTCAAGCATTTCTTGCTAGCCATATACATAAGACCAATACAGTAGATTGCGTACCCCGTGGAAATTTCGCTGAATTCGGAAATGTCACCTTACTTAACTATGAATGATTATGGGTCGAATATGAGACAGCTTACCATGTAGCATGAACTCAGGATAGTTCCTGCGCGACAGGATGCGAACTTTTGAGTGCCGATCCTCCCAACCTTCTGCAACAAACAAAAAATCTAATGGAGTTATTTGAATGTTTCAAGGTCAATTCTCGCGTGGATCCCGGCTGACGATGGTGTTATCGTTTTTCAGTGAAGTTAACCAGTGTTCCCTCCTCCCTACCGCTGCCTTCGCTTCTCCCCCCCCCCCCGCTACCTTTACCGAACTGTTTCGTATGTCCCCTACCATCGGCACCTCCACGACCCCCACCAGCAGTTGTCAACAGCGCTGCACTTCCCACCGGTATCTACCTGATATTTAGTAACCACCCCTCACCCCAAACGGATCATATGTACAGTATCTTTATAATCTTTTGTATCGTTATCCTTCCTCTTTTTACTATTTATCCATTTAGTTACATTACTAGATGCTATATAGATGGCCAACTCGTTATTCTTTTACATGCCTATACGTATACCCATTGTGGTGATTGACGACTCCGTCCAATGTAACACAACTGTAGAACAATGCAGGTGAACTATCCCTTCGTGCGTGTGTGCGTGCTTACCTCAACCACTTCGCCCAATAAAACTTCCTACTTAGCTGGAACCAGTTTTCCCATTCCTTTTCAAGCCTCTTATAAAACCGAGGATATTTTTAGAAATTACGCGCAACCATAGCTGCTTTTTTTCCTCAAGAAACGGAATCTTTATGTTTCAGGAAGTTTTCAGTTGAGATCTTTTAAGACATTGCAAATTGCCTTTGAAACATCATTGTATCTAACCTTTCATTACTGGTCATTATCAAAAATATGGAAAGTGTTCCATGCTACTGCTACATTTCATGAGAACTATATGGAATCCTCTCAAGAGTGTAGCGTACAGTAGGATTTTCTTTCAATGTACGTTGTGTTTGGAGACAATATATGCACGTGCAAAAAGGATTCATGAATTCAAAAATCCTTTTTAAACTAGTCAAAATCCTTCCTTCAAATAAGAAGATAAATTTTTCCACATAATATAAGCAACAAAGCGTATTTTATGCATCAAAATTTATCAAAAATTTATCTAACTTATTTTACTACCTTTGCTATGGTATTATATTTACAGGCGTCACAAAAGCAGGCATAACCCACCAAAAATGCTAAAAAAATAAATTTTATATGGTCCTTTGATGATCAAAAACCCTCTCTTCAAATGCTGTCATTGGACAAACTGCATGATTCCGTTTACAAAAAATTCAATTGCATCCGTCCTTTAAAACAGAAACTGTGTTTGCATTTATTCTAAGTTATTTTTATAAGTTTTCTCTTGAGACAAAAATTTTTATACCTTTCTACTTGATGTATCGAGAATTCTGATGATCAAAAGAATACTGCAAAAGCTGCACAGCTGTAGCAAAATCAGGGGAATTTTAATTTGTCTACGTTAGAAAAAACTTAAAACCAAAAGACGGCATATCTTCGTTTCCAATGTTAGCTTTTTGACTATGTTACACCCTGCCCCAAATTGTAAAAACGCTCGAAGAAAATGATCCACTCAAAATAAGGTTGCAAGTTTTCAGTTAATGTTGACGCATTTTAAATTCAAATTCTCTGGATGTACAACAGCGTCTTTCCTGTTAAAACTGACAAGCTTGACTGTCGCAATTTGTCAAAAGTAGAGGGAGCCCTTACCTCGGTTACTGACTATCTTTTTGAAAGAATGTCAGACGTCCGTTAGAGGTCACTTCAGCCGCCTCAACAGTTATTCCCATCGGAAGGTTTTTTCAAACAGCGTAGCCCTAGACAATAGGTTAAAAGTCCTAGTAACGCTTTGGAATGCATGAGCCAGAGTACGGTCTTTGCTTCGATTGCAAAGTCACTCTGTGACCTCGCATCCGTGGCTTACTGTTTTTCTCCACAAAACCAGTCGTGGTTTTCGGTTTCCATCATTATACATGAGTAGCAGGACGTGAACTTGTCACAACAACACACAATTATCGCATCTCCTCATGTCCGCCAGGTCATTCCAACCTTCAGGAATGACGCCGTCCACCTCCTGTCCCACAGAGTGTTGCATGCCGCATGGGCGACTTGCGGGTGAACTCGCTTAAAGGGACGCAGGCTTGCGCAGCATCTAGCGCACTCTTTTTTTCCCAACATGCCCTGCTTCGATGTTAAGATAATGTCAAGACGTACGAATCTGGATGCCGGCGCAGCAGCCACCAAATTTAAGGAATGCGTCTACACGCGCCACACATGCGACTCCAGGGTAACCAAACGGCTAGGATCTCAGATCATCGAGATTGCATTATCAAGATGTCATTGCAGCCTAACCCTCAGACCCGAGAACAAATATGTAAGTTATCCCGTGAGTCGGTAGCATTCCAAGCCCCGAGTCTTTCACGGTCGTGATACATTAAAATGCACTAGGTGTGTTATAGTTGGGGATGAACGGGTATACCATGTGAGTTGTCTCCTTGGGGTCGACTTCACTCTGTCCTCCTTTCCTCTTGCACCGATCCATAAGTTGGGAGTGAGCGTGGCAGCTAACGTGACGTCAGTAATTAAGTCTAAGGCGTGTATGACTGTAGGTAGCAGTTCACGCGGACTCCGCGCTGCCGATCAACGCGTCTCGTGAGCCTGTAGCGCCGTCCACCACCGGTGACACGCCCGCAAGCGGTCACGTGATTTTAAGTATCGACTGGCCTCTGGGACAGCCAATCATATATGCCATAGACTGCTAATGGCCAAGCAGTTGATCAGGCAGCTAGTGACTCACTCTCACATGACGTTTACGCACTCACGCTCACAACAGGCTGACAGACAGACCCACGTGCAGGGCCTGGCCCTGCTGCGCGTCGGGGCTTCAGAATACTGCTGAATTTCCGTACATAGTAAACAACTCTTCTGGTCTTACCCCTCTTCTTTTTACACGAAACTGTGCATGATAATTGTAGTGCTCTGAGCACACCCACAGCTTAGACCTTTACAAGCCAATAGTGCCACGGTGTGGTTAAACTTTTCAGTCTGATTTTGGAGCCCTCATCTTTTTCTGATATGGGGTGTCATGCCCTCTTTCTGCTTAACTGACTTCACTTAGTAGAAATGCGCAAGGTAGTTGCGATATACTCGCCACAAAATGCATAACGAACCTCCTTCTGTTGCTAGCTGGATCAGCATAGCGGCCTGCACATTCCCCATCGTCGACTCAAGGGCAGCGTCTTTCAGCTTCTTCTTAATACTCTCACGCAAAGCCTGTAGGCTCTTCAACTCAGCTGCAGAACTACCACTGGCGAAGGGCGATTTGGGACAGACAGTCACATCGGGAAATTCCAAATCTCCGTCCTCGGCTTTGATCTGTGTCGCCACGGGGTTTGCCAGGAAACTGGTCACAATGTCCGCCAGCAGCATCACTAGGAGGCCCATCACGCCAAAGAAGGTGGCCAACCAGAAGAGGGCCAACCAGCCAGTCCGTATGTCCAAATGTTTCAGGCCATTCTCCTTGCTGCGGGCGTGGCAGAATCGCCTTGCTGCCAGCCTCTTGTGCTCTCGGATGTAATACGGCAACATGGAGGTCCTTTTCGCAGCTTCGTCGAGGAATGATGGTTCGGCAGCATTCTCGCCCATATTTCATCGTTTTAATGTTCCCCGCCCCTTTTAGAGCTCCGCGTATGGAGCGTTCTGACTTATTGATTGTTTTATTGTTTGAATTTACAAATGCTGGCGCTTTTAGGATTGTCCTGGGGCCCTAATCCCTGACTTTTAGAGGATTCGAGCCTACATATCCGGTTTGTAACACACCTCTCGTACCTGGAGCGTACCAGTTCAAGACATAAAAGTATGAAAGATTAGAGTGCAGGTGGGTCCGTAGAGTCAGCCATGTCTTTGGCCGGTTTCGTCTTATAGTTTTGAATTGCGTTATCTTCAAATGAACATGTGCTAGTCCAGCATCAGGATAATACCCCGGTATGAGGCTATTGCATGGATTGTTTGCGGAAGTAAGGCAAGGAAACTCAACAACTTCCGTCTCAGATACCATCACAAAATAATGCAGATGACGTGGAAAGACAGGACTGTGAAGTAGACGCGATGGCTGGGACAAGAATTTTACTCGCCAGACTTTTCGGATGCCAGTTCGAACCTATTTTCATAAACAATAAACTTAATATTACATGTACCTCCTTCCGTAGGTATTCGTTTTGTCCCGCTCCCCTCCATTTAACAGTAACATAACAATCTTTCTCCTTCTTTAACACTATACACAGTACCTTGCCGTTATACCCCTTGGCATTATCGTTAATCTTAATAACTTTACATTTTATATTAGTAAACACCATACTGTTTATCTTTTACTTGATTGTTCCCCATTTTGGTATTTGCGCCCCTTTTTGCTTCTGTTAAACCCCTTTTATTCGTTTAAATTCCCTATACTGGTCCCGCGAAGATTGATATTATCTCGCGGTTTCGGACTTGGAAACTGTGTGTTAGAGTACTTTTTATGTTTTTCCTAATCTCCAATTATCGAACCGTACTCAACTAACCGATACCGTTATCTCTTAAAGCACCACGCGTTTACTCAAGTTAACAAGTAAGAACCAGGCCGGCCTTACGCATCTGGTTAATCATAGAATCTCAATTCCACAGCTACACAAATATACCCAACAAGTTGGCGAGTATCACCGATCGTGGTCTATGCCTCAGTTGGAGAGATGCTTCTTGCTTTGAGAAGAAAACGAAGCTGCCCTTGACGAATACAGGAAAAGAATTGCCACGCTCGAAGAACAACTAAGACAGTCGACAGTTACTCTGAAAATGTCTCCGCCTTCGTCAAAACCAGCAACTGGCGGTGAGTATCCGCGCCCCCTGCATAAACATTTTTCTCTACCACAGCGCGAAATTAGGCATTTCGCTGGCAATCCTTTGAAATACTGGCTCTTTCTAAGAAGCTATGAAAGTGGTATAGCTAGCAAGTTGGGGGGCGACGAAGGCTGACTTTCCTATATGATCCACTACTGCAAGGATGATGCTGGGGACGCTATTAAAAGCTGTGCAATGCTAGACCCTAGTGAGGGGTATTCGGAGGCTCTTAAAATACTCAAACGCCGGTTCGAGCAACCACACTTAATCGCTAGGGCTCACATAGACAATTTGATCGATGGTCCAGTTTTTTAGATCTATGGATCCAACTGTCTTGATGAAACGTGCCAGCGATATGCGAAACTGTAAAAATATGTTGCAGCAGTTGGATTACGTAGCCGACTTAAACTCATCTAGGACGCTGGCCGCCATCATCAGACGATTCCCTCCACAGTTACAATTCAAGTGGTCGGAGCTCGCTTCATCAACTCTGCGTCGCGGTAGAGAACCAACTTTCTCTGATCTAACTGATTTCATAGACGAGAGGGCCGACGTATCGATGGTGCACCAGTCATACTCTTCTAGTTCCGTGTCCCCTTACAATCCTCCACAAGGTGACCGAGCACCAGTGCATAAGGCCTATGCACACCACACACAAGCTAATGAAGACAGAACTCCAATACAGCGCCGATCATGCCTGCAATGTGACGAAGCACACTACACCGATCAATGTGGCATGTTTATATCTCTCAGCTTGCCGCAAAGACTAGCGTTTGATGAGCGTCATAGATTGTGCCACTCCTGCTTAAAACCAAACCACGAGGCCATTAACTGTAGGTCACGTAAGGCATGTGGTGTCGCGCGATGTTTCATGCGCCACCACCCACTTCTGCATCGAAAAGAAGCTAGGACTGATAAGTTTCCGATGAAGGCGGACGCGGAGCCTAGCAGCGATACAGCCCACTGCCATTCAATATGCAGATCGGAGCAAGTCATGACCTTAGGAATTTTACCCGTCAAAGTGTTTGGACCTCGCGGGTCAGTGACCACGTATGCATTCCTGGATAACGGCTCTGACACTACGCTCATAGATGAAAAACTATTAAATTTATTAGGCCTCTGTGGCTATCAAGCAGTGTTGTCGGTATCCACCATCGTCCAGACAGCCGAAGTGAAGTCGGAAGTGGTAGGATTCCAGTTAGGTGCAGTAGAAGGACTGGAGCGACTGGAAGTAAAAAAGGCCTGATCCGTCAGTCATCTTCCCAACCTTAAGTGCTTCCTTTTAGGTAAAGATGAAGCCATACGTTGGGAACATCTGAATGACGTCGAACTCCCCTTTGTCGACGGGGCGAAAGTATCACTTCTCATCGGGATGAACGTACCTGCTGATCACTGGGTACTTGAACATCGATACGGTGGACAGAAAGACCCCTATTCTGTTCGAACTCCCCTTGGGTTGGTACTTTTGGAACCAATATCCTGCCAAGGTCGGTCCGATATCGTAAACGTCGACTTCTTGAGCGAAAAGGACGCCATCATGGAAAACATAGAGCAGATGTGGGACTTCGAATTCAGTGAACCCAAAAGCCTGAAAAAGGTGCCCTCGATAGAAGATAAACGGGTGTTGACCCTGTTTGACGCTCAGACGCACTTGACTCAGGGGCACTTAGAAGTTCCCCTACCTTGGAGAGAAGTTGCGCCCTGCCTACCCAACAACGAGCCTGTCGCCTGTAGACGTTTGTATGCATTGATGAACCACTTCACAAAAAATCCTGAATATAAAGATGGGTACGTACACGCAATTTCAGAGTACATTAAGAACGGCCACGCAGAACTTTTTGTACCGACATCCATCACTCGGTAGTTAATCCAATGAAACCAGATAAACTGAGAGTTGTGTTTGACTGTGCCAGTCAGTACAGGGGTTCGTCCCTAAATCGCCAACTACTGCAGGGATCTGACCTTGCTAACGGGTTACGTGGGGTCTTGACCCAATTCCGTGAGTTTCCGTTTGTAGCGGTGCCTGACATAGAAACCATTTTCCACCAAATCCGAGTACCAAAGTGCCAACGCTCATGTTTGAGTTTTCTCTGGTGGACGGGCGGCGACTTGACACGTAACCCTGAGGTTTATCAAATGACGGTACATCCGTTCGGAGCCATCTCCTCTCTATGTGCCGCTATTTATGCACTAAACAAATCAATAAAGCAGTCGATAAACTTGTCAAAGGCTTCCGATATCGAGTATTTGCACCGTTGCTTCTACGTTGACGATTGCTTAATCAGCCGTGATTCTGTTCAAGCTCTCACGGATGTAGTTTCTAGCCTACGAAGCGCCTTCCTGACCCACGGCTTCCGCCTAAATAAATGGCGAAGCAATTCAACAGAGGCTCTCCTAGACATCCCTGAGGAAAAACGAGCAGACAACGGCATGTGTCTCGATCTTAGACCAGCCGATACTCACAGAACTTTAGGTGTTGCATAGAGTAAGGTTTCAGACACTTTTAGCTTCACGGTCAAGTTGCTCGAAATTACAGCCACCAGAAGGGCTATGCTCTCTTATATCTCAGCTCTCTACGACCCACTCGGATTTGTTGCCCCCGTTCTGTTGCCGGCCAAGATGCTACTGCAGCAATTGTGCCGAGCCAATCTTGGATGGGACGACGAGATCGGCAACGACCTTAAGAAACAGTGGCTTAGGTGGACGAAACAATTCCAGACTCTTAGTGACATTCGCATACAACGCTGCTTGGTACCGCTGGGTATAGGAGTCATTGAGCAGTATCAACTACATGGTTTCGCCGACGCGTCAAAATATGGGTATGGAGCAGTGGTCTATCTTCATGCAATGACGAAAGGCGGTGCTTCACTTACGACGTTTGTTTGGGGCAAGTCCCACGTCGCACCTCTTAGGGTCCAAACCATACCGAGGTTGGAGCTTACCACTGCGGTTCTCGTCGTCAAACTGGTCAAACAAGCCGAAACAGAACTAACATTTCCAATTAAGTGCAAGTTCTTGTGGACGGATTCGATGGTTGTTTTACACTTAATATGAAAAACGATGTCATGCTTCGATACATTTGTAGCAAACAGAATCTCTACTATATTGAGTTTCTCAGACGCATCAGACTAGCAATACGTAAATTCTGAGAGAAATCCGGCAGATATAGCCTCAAGAGGAATAGCTGGCGACAGGCTAAAGGAGAGTGTGTGTCTTACGGGTCCCACCTTTCTTGGCAAGAAGTTGGACGAATGACCTCAAGAACCCGAACGACGACCCCCTGAAGAAGAACAAATGGCAGTAGTTAATATGGTCCACATGGAGGACCATTTTCTAAAACACTTTTCGTACTATACTTATTGGACTTAACTGCTAAGACACGTTGCGTAGTTGCGAATATTTAAAGGCCTATTCCTAAAACTCTCACCGTCGAAGACGTGGAAGGTGCAGAATACGATATATTGAAGTTGGTGCAAATGCAATGCTTTGGAAGTGACATTAAGTGGGTTTACAATAGTTTGCGAGATACCAATCACAAGCAAATCAAAGTGACCAATAGTCCCCTTAAGAACCTTTCCCTTTTTTTCTCGAACGGCCTGATTAGAGTAGGAGGACGGCTTCAATATGCTCCACTGCCTTACGAGACGAAGCACCCGGTTATCCTTCCGCAACCTCACTTCGTGAGCAGACTTATCGTACAAAACGTTCACCAAACGAATGGCCACATCGGTATATCGCACACAAGTGCTATTTTGCGAGACAAATACTGGATACTCCGCGGTCAGGCCCTAATCAAACGAGTCATTGGTGTCTGTTTTGTGTGTCGGCACTGGCATGCTCCACCGTGTCGACAGGTTATGGCGCCCTTGCCGGCCGAGCGCCTAGAACCGTATAACCCACCGTTTACGTTTACCGGGGTCGACTACTGCGGACCATTTCAAGTAAAGGTTGCCCGACGGTCGAAAAATAGGTATTGCTGCCTAATCACATGTCTCAGCATCCGTGTGGTTCACATTGAAGTTGTCTTGAACCTGGAGACAGACTCGTTCCTATGTGCATTCGGCAGGTTCGTCGCTCGAAGAGGGTGATCACGAAAGCTCTACAGTGATAACGGACTCAACTTTAAAGGAGCGGAGAGAGAACTTAAGCTGTTGCTGCAGGAATGGAACCAAGAAAGTATAGGTAGCTCCATTTTTGTGAAGGGGTGCGACTGGTCACCGGGGTGGAGTGTAGGAACGGCTGATACGATCCATTAGGAGAATACTGCGTTCCATTCTTGGTTCACAAGTGGTCACTGAGGAGGTCTTCACAACGACCATGACGGAGACTGAAAAGATTGTGAACGACAGGCCTTTGGTAAAGAACAGCGTATGCTGTGCTTACCCCGCAACACTTTTTGCTGAACACAAGGAACCTTTTATCATAGATTGAAGAAAGTGGTCCTTGTAGACTTAACTTAAGATGGCGCCAGGCTCAACATCTTTCTGATTTGTTCTGGAAAAAATGAATCACCGCTTATCTACCCTCCTTGCAGGTCAAACAAAGGCGGACAAATGAGGCCCCGCAACTCGCAATCGGCGATTTAGTCCTCATTGTCGACAAAGTGGCACCACGCGGACTTTGGAAGAAGGCCGTCGTTGAAGAGATACTCCGCTCCAACGACGGTAAAGTGAGAGATGTCGAGTTGAGAACACAACTTGGAACACTGATGAGGGACGTGCGCAGCTTTTGCCTGCTGGAAAACCATGAACCATGCAGTGAATGACGTCTCTCTCATGATGGATACCAGAAAACCCTGGAGGGAGTGTACCTCCTTCCGTAGATATTCGTTTTGTCCCGCTCCCCTCCATTTAAAGTAACATAACAATCTTTCTCCTTCTTTAACACTATACACATTACCTTGCCGTTATACCCCTTGGCATTATCGTTAATCTTAATAACTTGACATTTTATATTAGTTAACACCATACTGTTTATCTTTTACTTGATCGTTCCCCATTTTGGTAGTTGCGCCCCCTTTTGTTTCTGTTCAACCCCTTTTATTCGTTTAAATGCCCTATACTGGTCCCGCGAAGATTGATATTATCTCGCGGTTTCGGACTTGGAAACTT
Organism: Ligula intestinalis; assembly: GCA_036362985.1. Lineage (NCBI taxonomy): Eukaryota > Metazoa > Platyhelminthes > Cestoda > Diphyllobothriidea > Diphyllobothriidae > Ligula > Ligula intestinalis. The sequence goes on from JAYGXS010000003.1 coordinate 58,097,553, forward strand.
TGTGTGTAAGAGTACTTTTTATGTTTTTCTTAATCTCCAATTATAGAACCGTACTCGACTTACCGATACCGTTATCGCTTAAAACACCACGCGTATACTCAAGTTAACAAGTAAGAACCAGGCCGGCCTTACGCATCTGGTTTATTATAGAATCCAAATTCTACATTATATATGCTTTTCGGTAACAAGCGCCTTCCGGTCTCACTGCAGCACACGAAAATGTCAGCATTCTGTTATATGGAACCGATGATAATATGGGTTAAATGGGTGGGGCATATCGGAAAAAAATAATTGAACAAGTAAAACGTATGAAATAAGAAAATAAGAAATATAATTATTTAAATAACCTAATGTTTGGCACACGATTAGTAAGATGATAAATACAACCAATAGGAAAGAAGAAATGTCCAGTAAACCCCACGAATCTGATGCAACCATATATCGCCTCCACATCGAATAGTGCCCGCAAATTGGATACAATCCTTGATTGACTTTATATCAAAATTTAGAGATTAAAGTAAAACCATGAAATATGGGCTTTTTCCCATTTTTTAAACTCACAATAGCCTCTAGGCTGTAAAGCAACCGCATTTCGCCAAAAAATAAAACTCGCTGAAACTAAAACTAGGCTAACTAAAAATAAGGTAAAATAAAAACCAATGTATTAAATTTAAACTCAAACTAATCAAACTAGATAAAAAAAATCGAAACTAAAATACAATCTGAATTAAACTAGAACTAATAGGGCTAAAACTGACCGCAGAGCGCTCAAGGAATTCGTGTGGAAAGTGCAATGTAGATGGACTGTGCCGTACCTTTGTGGTGATAAAACATGCTTACTACCACACAATAAGTAGGCAGTTATGTGAAGTAAGTGTAGTAAGCGTACTGAGCCAGAACCGGACTGTCAGTGGGTTACGTACACAGGGACTTGCACAGTTTATAGGATGCCATCACTAAGCTAATGTATACCTATGCCAATAAACGCCTCTTCCTTCATTGAGGATGATTTTCCTCTGGTACGCCAATTGTTTGCTGGTCAACATGCGGATCGTGATCTGCTGAAATTTCATCACCCGTTATGGAAGTTGACCTGATGATTACTCGGCCACATGGCTCACCGGCATCGGCGTCGGAAATGTATTCGCCTGTGTGGACCCTAAACAGGCTGACTGTTTTAGCCAAACCAAGTCTCAACACCGAATATGAATTAGGGATGTCACTACCTTTGTCGAAATTGAGTGTGTGACCGGGTCTCGTCGAATGAGCCGTGCGATGAGAATTTGCGTCATTTCTCCGTAGTGCTACCGCATGTTCGGCAATTCGCGTCCAGAGCGGTTCTCCTGTTTTTCTGGCATAGTTTTTTTGTCCGCAACTGCAATAGACCCTATACACAGCTCCAGATGTTCGTTGCTGTAACTTGGTCTCCTTCTTTGACGCTTAATGGTTGCCTCCGATGGTATGCGACTCCAATTGGTGCGAGAAGGCGGCTGACGGCACTCGAGACGTTTTTGACGTACGAAATTGCTCGCCAAAATTAGCGGGTGTTGCAACTTTATCGTTCGTCTCGTTTGCCCATGCATCGATTGACGACATTGCACAGGTAGCCAATAACTTTCAATGTCCGTCTAAGATGTGACGGTTTCGCAACCTTGAGTTTCGGTTCACGGCAGTGCGTCCCAACACACCGATATGGTGTCCATATGCTTTGACGTATGTGGCTGACAGGATGATCGCTGTTGAAGTTCGCTACCTGTGTAGCCTCTAAGCAGTTGGTATACTCGGAGCACGACAATTAGCAGGTTAAATTCCATGTTGTATGTAGACACCAGAATGAGGGGCTCATTGAACCCAGGACCCTGAGTTGTTTTCTCAGGCAGCAATGGCCAATGATGATGCCAGGACTAGTGTCAACTGCGTCCAGGCATGCCTTAGGGAGTGTTAGATGGCGCAGACAACTTCTTTTACATGACTGTGAAGCAAGCTTAGGTGGTATGTGATTAATGTATTGCATTGCCCGAGGCAGTGTCGTGTAAAGAGGCCCATGCTGCTTTGGCCGAGGGAGGGGCATGTTTAAGTGGTCCCAAGGCAGCCACGGCGCTCTGGACGTGCGTGTGCGCGCTTGTAGACGTCGGTCAAGGGTCTTCAGGTCCGAGAATCGGAAACGGCTGCCAGCGAAGTCGCATGACGTTTAGACAGCAGGCATTGAACAAAGAAATCAGGCTGCATTTTTGGCTGTCCGCCACACCTGCATCGTTCTTGTCGCTTTGTCGAACTCTTTGCTCTTTAAGCCACCACAATACTTGCGACAGCCAAGGAAACTAGGGAGGGCCAGCTGGTTGTCTTCTTTCTCCATTCTAAATTGTATGCCCGGGAAGCAGCTGACGATATTCTCTTTGAATGTAAGTACCTGATCCTGTACGATGACGATGCTGGCATCGTCCACATACCGAGGCCTGACTTTTGGTCTGTTTTCGTTTAGAAGACCATGCAAAGGCAGCAGTTTAAAATCATTGTCTAGTTAACTAGAGCAACAATCTGTGAAGCTCATGGCATAGAACGAACCAAAGTAAAAAGGCCAAACATGTAAATCCAACACCTAACCACGTATTCGCAACGCTTAGCGTTCAGGCCATGCATCGAACTCCTGCTGGATATTTCGATCATCCGTCATGGTAAGACGTCTAACCTGCCACTTCTTAACAGATTATCGCCATATCATGGCTGGATATATGAGAGTAATGCGGCATTTGGCAAGATGACGAAGGGAGTACATGTTTGTGCCTCAGGCATTGGTTTGTCTGCCACAATGCGATTGATTCGCATGTGACTGACTAGGTGGATTTGCATAGGGAATGCGCGAAGTCCACAGTACATGGAATGAAGTTTATGTTCCTGGTGGGAGATGGCAGTGCTGGTGAGGCGTCACGCGCGACTATGCACAGGCACTTGACCTGCGAATGCACGATGAATAAATATACTGATGCTTATCATGGACTGCCATTTAAGCGGCCAATGTCTTCTCTCAATACATGGGTGTTTTCAAGACGACCGCCATGCACATCGTCAGTTTGGTGTTCAGCTGAAGGCCGTTATGATTCCACACGGAGGCTTGCAGCCGGCCAAATATTATTCTGGCTTTGGAGATCCGAGTATCAACCCTAGTGATTGTTCTGCCGTTGCATGGCAGTGTGCTTTCTAGATAAGCATAGAAAGTGAAGAATTGCGGTGTATTAGACGGTTACCTGGCTACCGCATTCTCCCAAAAGTGCGCTTGAAAGGAGGGGACAAATCAAGTTTGTCCTGTCCACTGAAGTTGACCCTCAGAACTCTGATATAAAGGATTTTAAGCTGAATTACTTTTTGAGGGAACCTCTGAAATATCGAGAACCCGCCACGGAAGTAACATCATGACTAAATGGATGCGAACACAGCTCAGTAAACGTTATAATTACTATTGATTTCGCCTTAGAATTCATTCGTCAGCAAATAATTCGTCCGAAAAACCCCCACTCTTCTAGAATTTATGGTTTTCAAACTCACTTATCAAGAGAGTGACAAGCTTCTCCCGATTGCTTAGCCATTCATTTTCAGTTTGCGTTTTAAACACTTTCTTTCCTGAATTATGGAAGTTGTCTATTATCCTTCCAGTCTTCAAGGCACAATCTTCCTCGGATGTAAATAATTATCGAGATATCCATAAAATTCCAGCTCGAGCAAATCTTCTTGAAAAAAATATCGTATATCAAACTCTTGATTTTTGTTAGCTTATTAGCTGTTTAGGTCACCTCGCTATGGGAAACTTGTGAAGCTTGTCACTTAGTACTTTTTAATTTTGAGCAGCAATCAGGGGTTGTGATCTGCTATGACTTTAGCAAAACCTTTGAAATTGGAAACCCTCGGCATCCACCCCCTCTCCTCCACTTCATTGGTTCCTACTTATTTAACCGTAACCGAATGATCTTAGTGGGTAACAGGTAGTCCACGTCTCATATGATCACAAGTGGCTTTTTAAAGGCATGACCTTGGGTCTCCTCCTCTTCGTTCTATACATATATGGACTTTAAACAGTACAGTGGAGCCTTTGGTGATAAGCAGACCCATCTTAAAACATTTCGGGTAACGAACGTGCCACTAACAAAAATATCGTTCCGACTGGCGAACTTCCGCTCAGTTAATGAATTGTCAGTGCGTGTGTATGCTTTTGTCCACCGCTGATGCTTGCTCCCAGAGCGTGGGTCCTCGGCCGCCTACAGCCAATCAGGTTACTGATGCTGTTTGATTGGCTACTTTTTGTAAGACGAGCGTTTTGCATGATGAGCTCGGTGCCGGGACGGATTAAACTTGTTTACCAAGGTTTGGCTGCTCCAAAAAATTCACGTTATTTAATTTGCGTTGATGATGTTAATTGTAGTTATTCATCTTCTAAGGACACAGCCAATATTTGCGTTGTGAAATCATAGTAGCCCTGCTTTCGCTCACGCGTTGGAGATGAAGTTGGCAAATTGAATTTTACTCCATCCAAGTATAGTCTCGGTGACTTTGGTCCAACTAAGCTTCCTTGAGTCCTAGTCTTTCAAAATAGTCCACTGTTAGAGCCATCCATCATAAGGAACTTTGGTCTAAATTACACGAACAAGCTAGCATTATCTTCTTGTGCAGATCGAATTTCTCCCAACTTCTCATCTCCCTGATAGCTGCTCCTGCGGATAGCCTTACGGTTCTACGTTGTGGACCGTAGCTCGTTAAGCTTAATGATTTCTTTCTTGACAACGAATGGTTCAAACCTTCACATGCGGGTAATTGTCCGAAATCCTACAGGGTGTCCCAAAAAATGTATGCACATTTTCAATATATGTAAATTTGTTGTTTACTATAATTTTATTAGTTCAAAAAGGAAATATATTTAGAAGTTTCATTTTATTGCTTTTTCACCGCATTTTGACTATCTAAACAGTAGCTGAATTTAGAGAAGCCATCGCCCATTAAGGCACCCGAGTACGAAGGGAATTGTTTCATGACATGCACTATTCCTTTGCTTCGCGTCGTCAGCGGTATCATGATAAAAATGGACTACAGTATGAGAGCATTCAGCGAAAAAAAAAACAAAGTGATGCTTGTAAAAATTTGTGCGTTTTTTAATCATAAAATTATGATAAACTCCTACTATACAATTATGTAAAATTTGTATACATTTTTGGGACACCCTGTATTTGACTTTTTTCTACGCAAAACATTGAAGGCGCTCCTTATAAAAGGCGTCCTGTTTTCAACCAGAACACACGAAGTCAAAGGGCTAACTTTCTGGACCTGATTTTTACGAAAAAGTCACGCAAGATCGATGAGGCCACCTACATGCCCCCGGTCGGCCGAAGTGTAATGAAGTGCCTGTTATTTGCAGTGCGTTATTTTCTGTTTTGTTTGATGTAGGCACAAAAAGACGAAATATTTGGTGTACTAAGTTAATCGGATCAGAATACATTTGGTGGACCTGGAATTGATCTCATTGTTTGCGCGGAATGCATGAGAATATAGGAAGTTGTAAAGGAATTATTACTATGCGACCCAGGGACTTCAACGAAGAAGTCCTACTACTAGCTTTTCAGTAAGTTGAATTTCCACCTATCCAAACACTTCATTGACTGTGTTAACCAAAGGCTGTTGTTTGAATAGCCTTCTCAGACTATAGGTTTGCTTTTCAGTTTTTTTTGTCTTTTCCGCAACCTTCTTAGCTACATTTGCAGCCCAGCATAACAACTGCAATCCGATTTAATTTTTTCTTGTTGCGCAATTGTCACACACCTATACGGCCCCTGATGTGCCCACTCTTTCATTTTCCCGCGACAACGAACCCCGTAAGACATTGAGTGGCGAGACTTTTGACCTATGGTGGCCATGCGAGGAGACCTTACCACAGAAAATTAATATGAAAAATAAATTATGGAGACTACTGTGAGACTAAGCGAGTTCAATTTTCAATAAATATAAAACACAGAAAAATCGACCAAGATTCATGCTCAGTAAAATACATCGGGAGTTCGAGGACATTTTACTGCAAAAAGTAATTTATAAAGTCTGCATTATTCTACAGCCCTTGAAACACGTGGCCCCGCCGGCTCAAAAGGGACCAGGAGGGGATGGCCCCATCAGAATTTAATTAAGGCCAATTACTAGTCCCGAAGTTATTTCCTGGTGAAAATCTGTATATTTGAGGGATCAAAAAACAAAAGTAAACCACCATTTATAATATTTAGTGGATAAAAGTGATCTACAAGTGACCCTACAAGATCACAGTCGATATTTCCTCACGCTTCTCCAAGGACATTTCTACATCGATATCCCCCATCAATTACGATCTAGGATATTGTGGCTGCAACCGTACGTATAGAATTTTTCCTGCGTCTCTGGAATTATTTTTCTTGCGTGGACGATCGTTTGAAGTCGGAATTTAAGAAAATTTTGTTTTCCAACCAATTCTACCGAGACGCAACTGCTTCAAACCGAACGCAACCTCTTCAAACCAACAAATTCGCGGCTTTGTAGCAGAAATTGTCAAGATCTAAATATTCTCGAGACCTTCAAAGGCTCAGTCGTTTCCCAATATTGAATAAACTTTTTCAAATAAATTTAAAGTGCTTATTAAAAATAGCTACATTATTTGTTAAGTTAACTCTGATTATTTGTCGAAAGTCATAATCTAAAATTCATATCCACTGGTTTTTTCTGAACGTAAGAACTAATATAGTTTATTAAACAATTTTCAGGGATTTTAACAACCAGCTGCGGTACAATCATAAAGGCTGAATTTTTCTTAATCTTCTCTTATTTAAAGCAGATTTCCATCAAAATTATGAGAACGAAAATCATAGCTCATCGTAAAATATCTGCCCCCAGACCCAAGCGGCGCCTGACCACGCCTACTAGTCAATGCCTTGATATCAACATGCAGCCCATTTTCAAGGCTAAGCAAATTTATTTATCTGCATTACAGAACTGTAATGACTTCATGATGAAGTTTGGTTCTGTTTTGGCAATACTAGGCAATCTGTTTGATTGTAAGTTATCAGATGTGCTCTCGCAAGATTGTGAAAAGTTAGACTCCCTCGTCCATCTTATAACCACGGAAGCGTTTGATAGACAAAAGAGAAGCTTTCGCTTTATATTGAAAAATGCCTCCATATTAAGTCGCCCTTTGGATATTGCAAAAGAGTTTCTATGTTCGGGTGGTTTCAACTACAAAATTGCAGAAGCCAAACGCCTCCAATCGCGTAGCAAAAACCCGCCCATCCTAGTCAAATTGTTTTCACCGATTGAGGTGGACTCAATCTTTGCTCAACGAGGTCGCATTTCCCGATATTTAGAAATGACTAAAAGTTTCCTCTGTCGAGATCTTACATCAATGGGGCAAAGAAATGCGGCTCTTCAGTCCAATAGACCAATGACTTCTCACCTAACTATTCCTTAATCTGTTTGTAGTCCCGACAGGGTAAATGCACTCGCTTATCCTCCACCCCGGATATCTGGTCAAACACCCACTTACGTCAGTACACCCGTTATCCCTCCCTCCCAGATGTCTATTCACAGTCCCGTAACCGTCAGTACACCTGTTATCCCTACCTCCCGAATGTCTAGTCATGGGCCCATAAACATTAGTGCACCAGTTAGCCCATCCCTCTCGATGTCGGGACCGTCAAGGCCCGCCGCTCCATCATCTACTACGATTAAAATTAGTCTAAATACATTCTCTATCCAACAATCGATAAATTCCGATGCCTCTAACTCAACAACAAGCTCATCAAGAATGTCGCCATCACCGTCGAAAGCGTTCAGGCCGAGTGCTTCCCCACCACAACCTAGCTCCTTCCTTGACCGTGGGAGTCATATTATTCCCCCGTATAATGCGTTATTGAACACGCCGGGTTCAAACCACGAAAAATTTAATCTGCACGGAAGTAACCCAAACTGGAATAGTTTTGAATCTAATCGGAGTTGCCGTACAGGACATTCACTGAATAATACCACTAGTCCTTACGCGAGCCGCCCCAACACTAATTTTATATCACTGTTCCCCCTATCAGTTCCTTTACCCATCCTCTACCACCCAAACCTGCAAACTTCTACATGCCTTCTAGCCTCCCCCCATTCCTCCCAAACGCCTCAGAAGCTTATTTTGGTTTATCCTCTCCCCATTTTTCCCTACCAGAAATCGAGGCCCCTAGATATCTCAGACCTTATCAGCCATCCATTATTGGCTACCCGAATGTTAACAGCTCCATACCCGTCAGTACTTATAGCACAAATAATAACGGCCTACAGTTTGCCTACCCACCTTCAAATTCTTTTTATGAATAACGATAGCCATAGTCCTGCCACTCAAAACACACTAGATGTCATATTGCTTAATGCCAGGTCTGTTATGTTATGTATTCAAAACAGAAGGCAGTTTGTAGGCAGAAGGTTGTATAGGCAAAACAGAAGTGTGTCCGTCAGCAGGTGTGCTGTAGGACATGTAAGGAGTTTTGTGTATGAGTCATGTTAAGCAAGGGGATTTTTGGTGGGGCTTAAACGTCATTGGCTGAAAGGTAGCCAGTCAGAGTAGAGTAGGGCGTCACGCGCGTCACGCGTTCGCGCTAGGCATAATTGCCTAGCGTGAACCATCCCGACATCCCGTGCGGTTCCTCCACCCTCAAGTTAACAGCATCTGAAAGGGGGAGAATACCGTTAATATTAAAATGAAGAGTTAACAATTGTTATAATGGATATCGCCCTGAAAACGTTGGACTGGTTTGCAGATTCGTGTCGACCTTCTCAGGGCGGTAATTTCGACTTCTGCACCGTTTTTTAAGGCTGGTGGCTCCTCGGTCAGAATACTAGTGCTGGCGTAGGTCGCAGAATGATGAGGAACATACTCCCCGACCGGTAACGTTGTGTTTTGAATAGGAAGTACCTCTTCTGAGCTCTGGTCGTGGAAATCAACATCAGGAGTTACTGGCGGTTCGAACTTCTCGAATTCTTCACTATCCGTATCCATGCGGCTGCGAATTTGATCCAGATGTCGGAGCACAATTTTTCCATCTTCTAACGCTAATTCTACTATTTGTCCCTCGTTTCTTCGAACTTCTGCCGGATACGATTCATATTGTAGTCGTGTGTAGACGCTTTCGTTTGGCCCAAATATTCACGGTTGAATGTGTACATCATATCGCTCTTTCATCTTTATCTGCTTTTCGATGACTTTATCTTGCAGCGAAGGGTTCAGTAGATCGATGCGTGTGCGCAACTGCCGTTTGAACATTAATTCTGCAGGTGAGGAACCTGTTGAATCGTTTGGTGTTATGCGGTGGCTAAACAAAAAGCGCGCAAACTTCGTAGATAAGTCCGCTTGTGTCTGTTTGGCTAGTCCGTGTTTTATTCTCTGAATTGAACGCTCTGCAAGGCCATTTGAAGCCGCGTGGTATGGGGTAGTGATTAAATGCCTGATTCCGTTTCCCTCCATGAATTCTTGAAAGTCGGTGCTAATAAAGGCTGGTCCATTGTCTGAAACGACCATTTCGGGTATTCCAAAAGTAGAAAAAACAGATCGTAATTTGTTGATGGTAGTAATTGAGGAACAGGAGTTCCCGGTCGGAATGGCCTCAATCCATTTAGGGTGAGCGTTGACCATCACCAAAACCATATGTCCTTAGAATGATCCAAAATAATCGATGTGTACCCTCTTCCAGGGTGAACCTGGCCAGGTCCAAGGCCTAAGAGGTACCTTCTGCGGCGCTTTCTGTGTTATTTGACACACATGACATGCTTTTACCATATTTTCAATATGTGCATCAATTTTGGGCCACCAAACATAGCTTCGGGCGAGAGCTTTCATTTGGCTTGTACCAGGATGAGCATTGTGTAGGTCTTTGAGGATGACCTGCCTGCCTTGTGGTGGTACTACTACACGATTGCCCCATTGTATGCATCCGTCTTGGAGACTCAGGGGAGGCTGAGGGCGGCCAGCCAGATTGCAAGTACCTTTTTATCCGACTAAAAAGGGGGTCTCTCGATGTCCACTGTCTAATCTGTTGACAGGTTACCGGTGCGCTGTCTAAGTTTTGCAATAGATTCATGGTCTCAAGAGCAGGTGCTCCGTTAATACAGTCGTCTAAAATAGGAAGCCTACTCAAGGCGTCCGCTACTACGTTTGTACTGCCTGTAACGTATTTCATTGTATATGCGTAAGCGGAAAATGTGAGTGCCTAACGTTGCATTCTCGGTGAGGACATTTGTAGTATCCCTCGCTTTTAACCCAAAAGATCTAAGAGGGTTTGTGATCAGTGGTCATCTCGAAGGCTCGGCCAAAGAGGTACAAATGAAAGCTTTTTAGGCCAAACATTATTGCATAGGCCTCCTTATCTAGTTGCGAATAATTTTTTTCCGCCTGTGACATAGTTCGTGATGCAAAGGCAATCGGCAGCTCCGCGCCAGAAGGCATTCGGTGCATGAGGATTGAACCCAGGCCGTAAGGAGACGCATCGCATTTCATTATAATAGGTTTTTCGGGGCCGTAATGAATCAGGAAAGAGGATAAGGTAAGAGCGGTCTTTGCCTTTTCAAAAGCACGTTGTTCGATCTCCGACCAATTCCAGCAACGATTTTTTCAAGTAATCGATAAAGGAGTTTCAAAAGTGTAGCAGCCTGATTTATAAAGCAACTGCAATGGGTAACTAACCCTAGAAATGAACGCAATTGCCTGACATTGTTGGGACATGGCGCCGTCTTCAAGGCTTTGAGCTTATGGTCAAGTGGATGGAGGCCAGTCTTATCCACCTTAAAACCGAGGTATTCCACCGAATCAGCCAAGAAAGTGCACTTATCTCTCCTGAGTTTTAAACCTGCATCTTGTAGACGTGTTAACACTACATTAATAGTATCCAGATGACTATTTTCGGACGGGCTGGTGATTAACATATCATCAAGATATGCGCAAACGTGAGGTTTGTCCTTCACGAGGTTATCCATCAAGCATTGAAATAAACCAGGGGCAGAACTTACTTCAAAGGGTACTCTTTTGTATCGAAATAATTCCCGGTGCGTATTGATGGTGGTAGCGTCTCGGCATTCCGTATTGAGGACGACCTGGTTGTAGGCGTGCTTCAAGTCCAAAGTTGTTAATTGTTCACTGCCTGAAATTGATGCATACATGTCCTCGATGCGTGGGAGAGGATAAGGATTTACTTTGGTAGCTGAGTTGATAGTCAGCTTGTAGTCCCCACAAATACGCATGGAACCGTCGGATTTAATAACAGGAACTATTGGGGCTGCCTATTCCGAGTACTGCATAGGCTTAATAATGTCAACCCTTTGTAGTCGATCTAATTCTTCTTCGACCTTCGGTGCCACTGCATAGGGAACTGAATGGGCCTTGAAGAACCGTGGCTGGAATTCTGTTTTGAAACGAAATTTGATGGGCGGACCACGGTAGTGCGAAGCAGAGTCGTCCTGAAATAATTCTTCATGACTCATTACCAAGGAATCAAGAGCGGGGTTAACCCCAATTTGATGTACGTAGCATAGCACAGAAGGCACACATTTTATCCAGTTCCGTCCGAGGAGATTTGGTTGTTGGCTTCCTCTGACACTGTGAACCGGCAAGTAATGGAGTTTGCCATCATGTTCAAATTCTGCCGTAAAGACCCCTCGAATGGCTACGCCCTGCCCCGTGTTACTACGGAAAGTGGAGCAAGCTGGAAGCAGATGGGGAATTTACCTAAAAGAGGCTTCATTGATGACCGTAACGGCTGAACAAGTATCGATTTCAAACTGCACTGGATAGTGATCCACCGGAAGTGTGATGGTGTAGGGTGACTGGAGCGGTTTGTTTGCTGAAGACACTTGAAGTATCGCTCCGTAATCCTCAGCTGAGTCAGAGTAGATTGCGTGCATTTTTGTGTTCGCCCGTTTTTGGAAAAACAGACTTGTTCTGTCTGGCCCATTTTCTTACAAAATCGACAAACCGTCTTTTGGTGCTTACAGTCAGACCAACGGATATGGTGCTGACCACAACGGTAGCAGGATGGTAGTTGTTTTTAAGGCGCTGGTGGTTCCCGTTTAGATGAAAACCTGGCCGTGTTGACTAAGGAGATCGCTAAATTAGGTTCCAAGGAGGCTATCACTCCCGTATTTGGTTGATGCAGCTGCTGGAGATTTTGCTGTACGTCCTCTTGATGACGGATGATATCACAGGCTTTCTCCCATGATAAATCTTCCTTCACAGATAACACCTTCTCCCGGGCCTTTTCATCCCTCAAACCCACAAGCAACTGCTGCACCAGCATCGTCTGCTCGAACTTGGATGTCGCAATCTCGGTGTATCTGCAGTCCTGTGCGGCGAGTGTAAGGTTTGTAATGAAATCGCCAATGCGTTGGCCAGATTCCTGACGCATTTGAAAAAACCGATATCAGCTCAAGAAGATGTTGTCCTTTTCGCCCCACATTGTTTCGAGCTTATAGAATGCTGTTGGAAGATCAGCAGACTCTTGTAAGTTAAGTGCGTCAAAGTAACGCTATCCCAGCTCTCTGAGATGGGTACGGAGGAGTTTCAACGTCGAGGTAAAGTCTAGTTTAATAGTCGGAGACAGCATTGGAATAAGTTAAAATATAATCCTTAAATGTCTTTCTCCATTGTAACCACGAGTCATTCGAGGGTTTTGGAACGCCTTTCGGCCAGAAAGGGGACGATGTGGGTAATAAATAAACCATGTTCGTTGCACTTGCGTCGCAAATGTTATGTATTCAAAACAGAAGGCAGTTTGTAGGCAGAAGGTTGTTTAGGCAAAACAGAAGGGTGTCCGTCAGCAGAAGGTGTGCTGTAGGACATGTAAGGAGTTTTGTGTGTGAGTCATGTTAAGCAAGGGGATATTTTGTGGGGCTTAAACGTCATTGGCTGAAAGGTAGCCAGTCAGAGTAGACTAGGGCGTCACGCGTTCGCGCTAGGCAATTATGCCTAGCGCGAACTATCCCGATATCCCATGCGGGCCTACATAGCATGTTATTAATAAAATGCCTCAACTGCGAGCTATTACTTTTGAGATGACGCCCGATTTTATGTGCATTACAGAATCTTGGACCCATCCAATCATGTCTGACTCCTCCCTTATCATAGACGAGTATGATCTCTATCGTCACGATCGCATTAATAAGCGTGGTGGTGGTTATCTTCTCTATATTAGAACGTCATTTACGCACTTTCAGTTTTATCTAAATAGCACGTCCTTCTCTGGAAATTACTGTTTCGCCTCTATTATCCTGTCGCCCCGGCAAAAGGCGATTATCGGATGTGTATATAATCCTCCTAACTCTTCATCTGAAGAAGATGCAAATTTGTGTGAAATATTGAAGTTTATTCAGAATCCACTTTTGAAGTTGAAATTATTGCTGGACATTTTAATTTTCCTGAAATCGACTGGCTTTCAAACTATTGTCCACCTACATTTCAGCCTTTCCTAGATACCATTGATTTTTCTAACTGATCTCAACTGGTTAGTTCCCCAAAAAGACAGAATCATATCCCAGATCTGATTTTCACAAACGGTATTGCCCCTCTCTTCGTTGATTTTAAGCAGGACATCTTCCAAAGTGATCACACATTAATTCACTGTTGCCTTCCGCTTCCTTCTACGGAAAAGGCTAGCGCTAGTCGTACTTATCATGCGTATGACCTCGCAGATATTAGCTCAATCAACAATTTTCTTGGCTCATTAGATTGGCAGAGCCTCTCCTCCATTAACGACGCTGCATATCTTTCTGAACTCATGTCGGTCGTTTCTAATGAAATGCTGGAATTTGTGCCTACTAAAATTGTGAAACCCTTCACACCAGAATCGACCGACCCTCATTTTCTTTTGCCCAGACTAAAGAAATTGAGGAGGCAGCTGAAAGATAGATCTACTAGTTCGCTGTCTGTGCATCTAAGGATCGCAGAGATCTTCGAATTAGCGTCAAAGATTCGTCTTGCACGTGACCAGCACAGGGAATCTTGCGCCCTGAGCGAGTAAAACTCTGCAAAATCGGTTGCACAACTGTTTCGTCGTAGGTCCTCCGCAAAACGACGAATTGAAATACCCCCATTGCTTGATGAAAATAAAACATTTTTACTAGATGAGTCTGATAAGGCTGAATTATTCAATGCTTTCTTTGCGAAGCATTTTACGACAGAATCCGAATCGGTCCCGTCGTTTCAACCATACTCAGGCAATACTCTCGGAAACATTGATTTCTCCATAGAATTAATTCGTAAGCATATAATTCGTCTAAAAATCTCGCACTCTTCGGGAACTGATGGTATCCCCAATTCAGTTATCAAAAGAGTGTCGATCTTTCACAAATTACTTAACCATATATTTTCAGTCTATCTCTGAAATGGTTACTTTCCTGACACTTCGAAGACATCCATTATCCTTCCATTCTTTAAATCAGGATCTCGTTCAGACATAAATAACTACCGCGGTGTTCATAAACCCCGGCCCTAGCTAAACTTCTGGAGAAGATAATTTTTAATCAAATTCTCGATTTTTGCCTAAAAAATAAGCTTTTAAGTGACTCGCAGCATGGTTTTCTACCCGGAAGATCATGCGAGACGTGTCACTTAGCTTTTCTTAACCACGTCCCTTCCCTCCGTACCGAGCAGCAATCCGTGGTTGTTATCTACTTTGACCTGAGCAAAGCCTTCGACAAGGTACCGCACAGACGGCTTCTGTTAAAAGTGGAAGCCATTGGCATTTGTCCCCCTCTCCTCGACTTCATCGGCTCTTACTTGTCTAACCACAGCCAGAAAGTCCTAGTAAGTTATACTTACTCCACTGCTCAGCTGATCACGAGTATCGCTTTTCAAGGCACTGTCCTTGGTCCTTTACTCTCCATTCTATACATAAACGAAATTTCGACTGTTCTTAACAATTCACACAATCTCATTTATGCAGACGACCTCAAATGCATATGCTCATTTTCTAAGGACACGGCAAGTATCTGCGTTGATGAAATAAATGCGGACCTACTTACACTCTCACGTTGGAGTGCTACCTGGCAGATGGAATTCTCTCCATCCAAGTGTAGTTTCATGTGTTTCGGTCCCGCCAAGCTTCACTGTCCCCTAGTCTTTCAAAATACTCCACTTTTAGAACGATCCACTATAAAAGGCTTAGGTCTAAGCTACACAAATAAACTAGCATTGTCGCCTCATGCGGATCATATATCGGCGAAGGCTGCACAGATATGCGGTTTTATAACACACAATTTCTTCCTGCTGGAAATAAAGTTAAAACTTTATCGCATGTATGTTCTACCCATCCTAGAATACTGCTGTCCCCTCTTTGGTCTAATGAATGCTTCAGACCGCAGTAAGATTGAAAATGTACAGAGGGTATTTACTCGCAAAATATTCGCTCTTCCTCGATCCACTCTTTCTTATACGGAGAGATGTCAGTTAGCAAACATGACATTTCTTTGGATCAGAAGACTCCAAGCGGGCCTCTGTTTCCTCTTTCGCGTTAACTCTACCCCTAACCTTCCACGAATCAACGCTCTCATTCCCGCAGATAGCCCTTATGCCACTCGTAATTCCTCCAGGATTATTGCACCCCCCTTAAGCTCCACTTCGAACCATTTTCACTTCTTTGCCTCCAAATATGCCTTCCTCTGGAATAATATTCCCCTCGAAATTAGGCTGTCGTCTAACTTAGCAGTTTTTAAAGTCAAATTACGTTAACACTTAACTTCGGAATATATAAAGTCCTTGTTATCCGTCTCCTTCCCAAACACACAACTTTTGGACTTTGAAAAGGGTCCCCTGGTATCTGAGGTGGTTATTTTTAGATCAATTTTTTTTCCAAACATGTCTATTTCTTCCTCCTTTGAGTGATATTTGCAACGATGTTTCGTCCACTTCTCTGTCCAGTCATCATTGCCGTTTTCTCCATTCTCCGTTTTACAACCCTGACGATAGGCTTCATGGTCTTTAGTCATGCTCGTGGCGGTTCTGCTATTTAACGCCAGCTCGTCGCTAAACTCCGCAGTCTATAAGGTCACCTCTCCGGCGTTTCGTTGATGATCAGGTGACTTCTGCCGTTCCTCATTTGGAATTTGGAATTTATATTTTTCAGCGCCAGTACGGCACTATCTATACAAAGTTAATTTTGAAAAAATAAAAATTCAAAAAAAATTTGACAATATGTGCAAGTAGACGTAGAAAGTCGTAATAATGTTAGCAGAAATTGTCCTTTTGGGGCAGCATTAGCAATGTTTTGCTGGTAATTTTGAACTAAAAACTAAAAATTATGGCAGTTAAAAAAAACTCTTACAGTGAAAATGGAGACAGTGTTCAACGGGCCTCCATGTTCAAAAAGTGTGCAAGAGAAAAAAACTGCTTAGGA
>JAYGXS010000003.1:58123961-58135503 GCA_036362985.1 Ligula intestinalis
TCACACAATCTCATTTATGCAGACGACCTCAAATGCATATGCTCATTTTCTAAGGACACGGCAAGTATCTGCGTTGATGAAATAAATGCGGACCTACTTACACTCTCACGTTGGAGTGCTACCTGGCAGATGGAATTCTCTCCATCCAAGTGTAGTTTCATGTGTTTCGGTCCCGCCAAGCTTCACTGTCCCCTAGTCTTTCAAAATACTCCACTTTTAGAACGATCCACTATAAAAGGCTTAGGTCTAAGCTACACAAATAAACTAGCATTGTCGCCTCATGCGGATCATATATCGGCGAAGGCTGCACAGATATGCGGTTTTATAACACACAATTTCTTCCTGCTGGAAATAAAGTTAAAACTTTATCGCATGTATGTTCTACCCATCCTAGAATACTGCTGCCCCCTTTTTGGTCTAATGAATGCTTCGGACCGCAGTAAGATTGAAAATGTACAGAGGGTATTTACTCGCAAAATATTCGCTCTTCCTCGATCCACTCTTTCTTATACGGAGAGATGTCAGTTAGCAAACATGACATTTCTTTGGGTCAGAAGACTCGAAGCGGGCCTCTGTTTCCTCTTTCGCGTTAACTCTACCCCTAACCTTCCACGAATCAACGCTCTCATTCCCGCAGATAGCCCTTATGCCACTCGTAATTCCTCCAGGATTATTGCACCCCCCTTAAGCTCCACTTCGAACCATTTTCACTTCTTTGCCTCCAAATATGCCTTCCTCTGGAATAATATTCCCCTCGAAATTAGGCTGTCGTCTAACTTAGCAGTTTTTAAAGTCAAATTACGTTAACACTTAACTTCGGAATATATAAAGTCCTTGTTATCCGTCTCCTTCCCAAACACACAACTTTTGGACTTTGAAAAGGGTCCCCTGGTATCTGAGGTGGTTATTTTTAGATCAATTTTTTTTCCAAACATGTCTATTTCTTCCTCCTTTGAGTGATATTTGCAACGATGTTTCGTCCACTTCTCTGTCCAGTCATCATTGCCGTTTTCTCCATTCTCCGTTTTACAACCCTGACGATAGGCTTCATGGTCTTTAGTCATGCTCGTGGCGGTTCTGCTATTTAACGCCAGCTCGTCGCTAAACTCCGCAGTCTATAAGGTCACCTCTCCGGCGTTTCGTTGATGATCAGGTGACTTCTGCCGTTCCTCATCTTCCTGACTCTGTTGTCCGCGATGGCCTCCTCCGGTCTCATCTCCCTGATGGTTGATCATGAAGCCAGTCGGGCGGTGGTACAGTGGTGAACGACAGCCTCTGCTGTTATATGATTTCTCCAATAACAAGAAGCGTTTCCAACCCTCATACGTTTTCATCAACAGTCCTGTCTTATTTGCACTACAATTAATCCACTCAACCGACCCCCTTAATTTTGTTGAAGCAGTTTTTTTCTCCTACGTTTTGTTTTTTTAAGCGGGGGTTCGCTAAACTCTGCCCCCGCTTTAATGGTAGGAGTTTTTTTCACTGCTTCCTCATTAGTTCACCATGCGTTTTTTACTATTATAAAACGACGATATGTTGGTGAATATGAATTAATCTACCAACACTTCTAAACCCTCCCGTTGTCTATGTGGTTTTTTCATGGAGAGCAGCATTCATCAACTTTGTATTTATTTTTCCACAGCACTAAGTTTGCAATGACGAGGCCCTCCAGGCCTAAAATATAAAATATATTTTTTTATTTATTCAAACTTTACACTGACTCAGAATATACCGGAATGATGAGAGTTATCTGGGTCAGCCAGGCTAGCCCTCAAATGCTCATATTTTCCCGCCAACTGGCATGGCTTTTTTGTGCACTGCACACAATTATATGTTTTAACTAGGATACGTAAAGGCTCACGTTCAGGTTTTCCGCATAAAATTGGCCGTAAACAGCTAAATATACGTTCTCGAGGAGCACTTACTTTTATGTGGTTTTTTGCTTTCCATTGTGCTACACAGTTTTTCATTTCCCTGACTCCTGCACCATTACATTTAGTGATACTTCTCTGCTTGTTTTAAGTCCATATCGATGGTTTAAACAAATGGTCTGTGGCATTATTTTACGACTTTTGTGGACATGATTGTAACTTCGTACACGTACAATTTTTACGCCTGTTTCATCTCATAGTCGAAAAGCCACTCGGTCTTGAGCATGTGTGCACTAGTCATGCCGATTCGTAGTACGTTGTGCACATAACTCTGCATACCGACTAACTCGAACATCTTGAAAATGAAACTGCGAATTAGTAGTTTAAGTCTCCTCCTTGGAACGTGATTGTTTAACGCCGTGCTTTTTGGCGGTGCGTGCACATTTAGATTTTAGTGTGGTCGGGCGGTTGCATCAGGTTGGGATTTATTTGTTTGATTCTGTGTAGTAAAATATTTTCAGCAAACTGTTCAATATTCAGGATCGCGATTGGTCCGAATATAAAGTATACACGTTAGCTCTCGATTACCGGTAACCACCTGTGGCCATGATCACATGCAGTCACTAACCCGTGGCTTTAATTTTGCTGCTGGATGTGCTTTTGTTAGCCTATGGTTCACAAACACCGAATTTCGCTGCCTTTTCGAGATTTATCGGTCCCCTAGTATGTAGTCTTACGTCTTGTTGTGGGCGTGGTTTTCTTGATTCTTGTGTCCGTTCGTGTTCGTGCGATACTCCGTGTACTCCATAAAGTAAACCTGAAAATGGTTTTGCTAAGCATCGGCTTGTTTGAACTTTGCCCTTTGCTAGTGGCTTGTTGATCCTCTGCATGCGGACTTATCCCTAGTGCGTTTCACCTTCACGTGTTGTCACGTGCCCGACGCATAAGCTACTATTACCTGAAGCGTTTGATACCGAAGGTCGAAATCCGCCTAAGCTTCGGTGTCCTATGATGTAAATTATGATAACCATCCTTCTTATAAGCATTCCACCCCGGGATTCATGTTTTTTTTTTCACTCTTTTTGAGTCCGCCCACGGCTATAACTAGTCAGTAGTGTGGTAGGGGACGCTCGCTTGTCCGTGTTTTATAATCGTTTACTAACTTAGCGTCACGGCCTCTACCATAGGCTGCACCATGTTTCACTATATGCCTTTCACTATCTTGTACGACTGCCTTTTCCTTTTAGCCGGTCCACTTTCACTGATCAGTTCCAGTGTCTGCTGAAAATGGATAAAGATTCCTTCAGTGGTTTGCTGGCGCGACTACAGAGCGTCGATCATGATGTCCGTACGGAGGCGGAGGTATCCTAGCTCACCATTATGCTAACCCTCTTACCTAGACCGCCTTGACAAATATTCCTCCCCCAAATCGACTAAGCCTGCTTCTGCAGTCCATGGCTGACGCGTCTCTCACTCCCGAGGTAAGTGTTATCCATCAGCCCCTTCTCTCAGTGTAAGCAGGCCACGAATAAGCAAGTTTCTTTACGATTCACCGCGTAGTATAAATCCTCGAACTACTCAAATTCAAATCCATTGATATGTGCTTATGTTTTGAATTTAAGTGGTTCTTAAATGACCGCCTTATATTGTGAAACAAGTTTTTTCTGCTGTTTTACTTTACGAAGTGCCGCACGCTGTCTGCCGTTCTCTGTCGCCGTCTTCTTATGAGTGATTTCGACGAAGCATTTAGCCCTTTGTCTGATGAGATAAAAGCCGCTGTGAAGCAGCAACTCCTGGTCGCTATAGTCAATGAATCTGTGGATTTGATGCGTCGCAAGATTGCTGATGTTGCGGCTGAACTCGTCCGCGAGCACTTTGGTTAGTGGTTTATACCATTTTGATTTTCCTGCACCTATATAACATTCTCTTAACCTCGCTTACCACGCCAAGGTTCAATACCTTTATATACACCCGATTATGTTGGACACGGTATACGTTTGTCGACTAGTGTCACTAATTCCTACGTGAGGTAAAGGCTTCGGAAGCTTCGATAATGACTCATGATCTGGTTAGGTCCTTTATGTATGTCAACTGCTCGTTTCAGCCTCGTAATCATGCCAAAACGTCCCAACGTGGTCCGGCTAGGTGAAAGTACCAAAGTTTGTGTCCCCATTGCTAAATGTCTCCCGAAGTTTACGCTTTGAAACTAAATAGTCCATTCAGTCCCGTCTTTTTTGTTGTACTGTTTCATTTCGTTCAGTCAAAGTTGTTTTTCTTTGCTGCTGTCCTCCTCCTGCGTGGTGTCGTCAGACGATGATGGAGTCTGTCAGTGGCCGGAGTTTCAACCGTTCATCTTCGAATGCTTCAAGTCGGAAAATCCTGGCCTTCGTGAAATAGCCTGCCATCTCTTCGCATCTGTGCCCGCTGTGTTCGGTCCCGACCACACCGCTAACATGCCTCACATTGCGCATATGTTGAACCAGGCACTTGCTGACCAATCGCTCAAGGTTCGGATCGCTGGATTTCGGGCCCTTTGCGCTTTTCTAGTGCATAATTCCACCGAAACCTCTGTACAACATGCTCTCAAAGATCTCGCTCAACCAGCATTGATGGTAAGACCCGGTTGCTCATATATCTTACGTACACCTTTTGCTGTTCTGTGTGCTTGGCGCCACTAGCAGATTCATAATCGCTGACTTTATTCTTCGATGAACAGTGGCTCGCTATTACTACATTTACAATCAGTTTCATCTGTTGACTTAAGTCATATTCTGTTCTTTTTGAATAAGATTTAACAAGTTCGACTTCACGCCCGCTTTTTTTTGTTGTATCTTTATCTGAGAAGTCATTCGCTGCTTCTACTTATTTGCCGTCGCATGGGTGAACATTATGCCGCGTTGTGTTCGTGTAATCCAACGCGACCTACTTCTCTCCTAGTTACCTCGTCTTCTTCAAGCATTTCCTCTATCTTCGCTTCAACGCAATGCTCTTTTAGGCAGTCGCGATGAGCGTTGAGGCTGAGCCCGACGATGACACGATGCTGAAATGTCTAGTAGAACTGGCTGATGCCGCTTCCAAGTACCTTCGCCCCTTCCTGCCACACACACTGGATCTCTGCTACAAGGCAAGCTTTCATAATTCATCTTTTCACACGCCTTCATATGCCTACCTCTTTCTCGATCGTTCTTATTAACACTGTGCCACCCAGTTAATTTTAATCGGTTGAAAGATGTGACACCCATATTACATCCTGCAATCAAGATATACTGACAGACAGTACTGCCAATAAAGATGCATTTCTCCAATATTAAAGTTGATTACAGCGCATATGTGTAGCTTCACGCAAAACCTGATTCATTCAGCAGTCAGCGCATGCGACGACAATTGTCTTCCAGAAGCACTGCCCCTCTGAACGGCCCTCGTCTTCCACTCAGTTGCATTCCTCGCCTTTACTCATGTGTCCGTATCCAGTCTATGCAGTTTATCAAGGGCACGTCTGAAGGCTGGTATAGACTCACTCACGAGGTTCTGCTCACGCGTCACTGATGCAAAAGTTAGCATAGATTAATCCACCTTGCCAATGGACCACAGCAATGTAATAAGGATAGTTTATTCTGCGAATGATTTTAACTATTTACCGCAGTGCATCCGTTGGTAATTCTACTTCTCGGTGCCTATCTCGACGCTTACTAGGTGCTTTGTTGAGAACCGATATGTGGACTTCTGTGCTGTAAGTTGTTGACGTGCGCTTGCATTACTCCTTTAACGCCTTGGCGCACCAAAGCCGAAACACCTCGGGTGAAGATTTCAGCACACGCATGCTTTAACTTTGTAATTATCACGAATTCGTGTCGCGTGTCCGTACGTGATGTAACCTCAGGAAAAATTCTGTTGGTCGTCATGTGATCGGCGATGGTACTCAGCTGTGTTTCTGCAAGCTGGCCTCGGCCAGTGCCGAAAAGTTTATCTGGCTTTCGCACCTGGATTCCAATAGTTCTCCCGAAGGGACCTTTGCAGAGTTTCCTGTTGTTCCTTACGGTGAATTTATCCTCAGTTTTTTTCGGTCTAGGATTCAACAAACATTTGAGATAACGCGAATACTTTTTTTATATTCGTCTACATGCACTTTTAGGCCTTACTGTTTCTAGCCTTAAACCCGGTGTATGATAAAAACCCAATGACACGTTTGCAGTCGTGTTTGCTCTATTTACGCCCAACTGGTAGCCGATAGCCGCATACCCATAGTCTTACTCGTTGATTTTAGAAGACCGAATTCGCTGTAGAGTAGCCCCCCCGCGCACCCTCTTTGAAACTTCAGTTTCAGTTTCAGCCAGAACAATTTCAGTTATCTTAAGACCTTGTCATTGGCACTTTGACTGTCTCATGCTCCTATTCTCCCGGAGATGGTAAGTGCTTTGTGTAGGACGACAAGACTACGGGAGAAATAAGCGTGGGAAACCGGGCGACCAAACAACGCGCGTTGTTGCTTTGAGCGCGCGTGTGGCCCAAATACCGGAGAAGTTATCCGAGGGTATTGCAGCATGAGAAACGACCAATCAGTGTGTGGCACACCATAGGCCAGAATGTTCAAGAACGCTCATCCATGCCACTAGCAGGCATATTGCAGGACAGTCAGCTAGAATTGACGAGCTAGGAAATCCGCGGTTTCTGTTGGCCTTGAATAAAGTGTTTGGCCCCCAAAACTGACTCGTATTTTTTTCGCTTACCTCATCCGGACTACTCATAACCCCGATCCTTTGATTTTGTAGATTCTGGTCAATTCAGAACTCGCGGACCCCATGCGTCACATGGCTTTGGAGGTCATAGTCACCCTCTCCGAAAACATCCCCTCGGGCGTAAGAAAAGCGGGCAAGGACCTCATTGAGCCGCTTGTACGTACTCTCCTCAACATGATGACTGATCTGGAGGAAGACCCGGAGTGGGAGACCGTGGACGCTGCTGAAGAAGATGAGGAGGACAGCAATGCCGTGACTGCCGAAATGGCCCTCGACCGTTTCGCCTGCGCTATGGGCAGTCAACAGGTGTTGAATGAAATCATTCGCACAGTGCCCACAATGCTGCAGGACAGTAAGTTTTGATCTCACCGTGCGAGTACTTTCTCATTTCCTCTCCGGAGAGTAATCATCTGTCAAGGCTACTAGCTACTGGAACGTTTTGTTCAGTTGTGTTACTGCTTCCGTTTCGCGGGTAGGAGGATGACGTTTTAAAAACATTTAATGTCGTTAGCAATGCATTGCCTGCGCGCCAGATGTAAACAGGATATTGTGCCTAATGGGTGACATTTTTCGAGTCATTCATGCTAAGTAACGATAAACATACCACAGCAAACCAGCTCGAGCCGTATGTTATCAATCATTCAAACCAAGTTCGTCGATGTCTGTTCAGGAGGCGAAAATTACTCTCACCGGGAAGCCATATTTTTCGCATGTGCACTTCTACTGTCGGAAGAAGGGCATCATGATCCCAGTATTTCTAATGACGGTAGTCGGTATGAAATTCATTTTCACTCGAAACTTTTATTTATTTTCTTAGTGGGTTTCATTTCTTTTGGGTGCTGAGCTGGGATATTTCTATTTCACCCTGCCCTGAAGATATTTAAAACTTCTAATCTCTCGCCTAAAAGGCTGAGGAAAACAGTCAGTGGACAAACTGATGAATCTGCCCCCGCCGGGCCAACAATAGTTCTGAACATTCAGCACTTAAAAGTCCCCCATATGAACGGAAATTTAACTGGCTGTTTATAATGTACTCAAAACGAAATTATGCTATTAGTGGAGACTTTCGATTTGCCGATATTTTTTCATTCCCCTCCCTGAGGAGAAGGGTCGTAATATCGTAAGTAGACGGGCGCTTGCAGGATCTTGGGGATTTGGATTACAGGCGGGTCCCCAACAACCGCCCTAATTGTTTTTTTTTGAGGTTGTCTCCTCTAGCACTTTGTCTCAAGAGCCACAAGACAGCGATCGATAGCAAACCTGTTCAATGGCGACTCACAGTCGCCATATCACAGAGCCGTAATTGGGACTTGCGGCATTTCATAAGGCAGTCGGTGCGCCAAACCTCAGCCCCCGCGCTCTTGGTGGCATTGTCATCTCCTTTGTGGTTTTTGATTGCACATAATCCTCCACAGCCCTGTCTATTAACGTTGCCCCTCCATGTTGCCACATTACAACATATTTTGACCACATCTCTCCTCTCTTCTTCCCCAGACGACTGGAAAAAGCGACATGCCGGATTGATGGCTGTATCGGCCTGTGGTGAGGGCTGTCACAAACAGATGGAGGGCATGCTAGGCTCCATCCTGGAAGCCGTCATTCCTCGCCTGGCCGACCCCCACCCCCGAGTTCGGTACGCTGCCTGCAACGCTGTTGGTCAGATGGCTACTGATTTTGGCCCGCGGTTGCAGAAAAATTTCCACAACGCCATCATACCCGGTCTCCTGCATGTCCTTGATGACAAAAGTCCACGAGTGCAGGCTAACGCGGGAGCTGCCCTTATCAATTTTTGCGAAAAGTCACCCAAGGTGAGTGACCCGTTGTTGTAGATCGGAAGCACTCTTAAAAAGTGCATTTAGACACGCTCCTCCTCCACCACCACTAGCTGGCTCGTTGTACCCATATGGTTACAGCGCTGGCAATACCTGTCTAGTCAACCCAGATAAAAACATGTGTTTATATTTGGTCAAGTGCTGCACTGCGCCTTAATCGTTTCTATACAATGGGTTCTCGTTTAAGGGGTTTACTCCGTTCCGACACCGAGCTCGTCATGTGAAACGCTCGTCTTGCGAAGTCAATTTCCCAATTTTAAATGATGGAAATAACATTTATATATTTTACCCCTGATAAAAAAGATCAATTTAAAATTTTAGAATCTCATTAAACATGTAATCATTAAAAATGTTTTTTTGTTGGCTTCGGTTGTACGTTGTCTTCTGAAGAGTCGTTGCTGGCTTGAAGAAGCCGATGAGAAGAGGGAGGAGAGGAGTACGATGTGGAAGGAGAATTCGTCTCTGAGTCAGGCGGGCTCTCTTGTGGGACTGGGTTGTGGTTCACTATCACTTGCTCGTATTTTCTGTACCTTTCCCAAGAAGGTATCTATTGGCAATTGTTTTCGTCTCCGCTTAAGGATGTCCCTAAAACGGAGCAGCAAATTGTCATTAAACAAGTTCACATGCCATGCAGTCGCTGCTTTATCAGGGTGATCCTTTTCCTAGAATGCGTTTATCTTTTCAAACCTTCCGAATACTTACCTAATCTCACTGGAAGAGGCGGCATCCTGCTCCCCTGATGAGAGCTCTGAATCAGTTCACCGATTGACTGTAGACAACCGAGGACCCACATCCTGAAAGTAGGACTCAACGGATGATGCAGGCATACACACACGCACTGATAACTGGTTAACTGAGCGGATGATCGTCGAAACAATTTTTCTGCGAGTAGCGCTCGTAGATAGGACACCACTCCTGTGTACGTGTGCGTACTGGCTTATAGAAGTTCGGCCTGGCGTAGAAAATATTTGTGTCCATGTGCGCCTTTGATTGCTGACTGTCTCTGCTACCTTGCAGGAAGTGCCCTTGAACACGGCTTTCTGTGTCCTCGCGTCATTTCCTTTTGCCCTAGCCGATTGCAGTTCTATTCCCACGCCCCTGTCGGTGATATCGTCATTAAGTCTTTTTTTATTCTGTGACAACTGCTCGTTGCGTGTTTTACGTTAGGCTTTTTTGTCGTACACTCGTCCCGTCTGCCATCGTGAACAGACAGTCTGCATGGCAATTGCCACCAGGCATGCTTGTATGCAGATTTTTTGCTGGCCAAACTTTCAGTCACCTGAAGTGCGGAAGTATGATTTGTGGACAGCATGATTAACCTAACGGACTATTTCCGCATATAGGAAAACGTTAGTGATGATCATTCAACAACACCTTTGGAAAGTCAATTACAGAAAGCTCGTTTTGAGTTACAGACCAGCGGTTGATTTAAACAGTCATAGAGTTCGTGCTGCAGATCATACTGCTAGCCAGCGGGGAATTCAACTGGTCGCCTCATCAACAGTTTCACCTATGTATGAGTCCTCTTTTACTTGTTGCGGCTGCGATCATGATGGATGTAGCCGGCCTCGATGATGTTCCGCACGTTACTTCTCCACACGTGACGTTCCGTGGCAGCAGACCTGGACAGTGAGCCTTCCGGACACGTCAGTTCCTTCCAACGCCTCCAATCCCCTACACGTATCAACGTTTTTCCATAGACGGTTACCGTGTTTGATTTGTGTGCGCTTAGTTTGGAGGGCAGTAGAAGCCTAACACGAGAACCAATAGAAGTGCTAGTCGGTCCCCTTGACCATTTGTCGTGTGCGTTCTGCCACTTCCCTATGATAGCCTGGGAAGCAGCTAAC
Organism: Ligula intestinalis; assembly: GCA_036362985.1. Taxonomy (NCBI): domain Eukaryota; kingdom Metazoa; phylum Platyhelminthes; class Cestoda; order Diphyllobothriidea; family Diphyllobothriidae; genus Ligula; species Ligula intestinalis. The sequence continues at coordinate 58,134,248 of JAYGXS010000003.1, forward strand.
GGCTAGCACGACTTGGCGATGTCTGAGCTTCTGTAATTGATTATGCGTGTCTACGTCTTCTCTCTTTCCCCTCCCCCTTTTTTAGCCAAAATCCTCCCCCCAACCAATGTATCATCAATTCCACTATTTATTTACAGTCAGTGCTCGTTCGCTACCTGGATGATTTGGTGAAAAAGCTAGAAGAGGTGATGACCGCAAAATTCCAGGAAATGGTTGAAAAGGGCCACAAGCTGGTGCTTCTGCAAACCGTCACTTCCATTGCGGCTGTCGCTGACGCAGCCGGAAAGAACTTTGCACCTTACTACGACCGGTGAGTGTTCACTTCTCGCGACAGCTGTTGTCGGGCTCGACGCTCATATCCTCTTACTCAAACTTTATGACACTGAATCAAGGTATGACCGGTTGAGCTTGTCCCATGACCCGATACTGAACACACTCCCGCCATAGCGAGACAGAACTGCTATCAGATTGTCAATTGTAGAACTAATAACTTTCAGTGACTCGTACTCAATGTAGTCTCGTCCTTTGTAGCTTCGTAAAAACTTGTTTTCCGTTATTATTTTAGCCTAGACCTGTAAAAAGTCTTCATGTTTGGATTACGCACCCTTCATAATAGTTTGTGACAGTTGGATCGCGCATTTTAACCGTTCTCGCTCCACTGGGGTTCCTTCTAATTGGAATAATTTTTTTCTAAATCTGCGGAGATTTCTCGGCAGCTTTTGTTACAAGATTGTACAGCTAGGCTCTCAGCTACGGGAGCAGTGACGGGTTCTGCGGCCTTCAGAATTTGTTAAACGTGCGGCCCCGGAAATGCGTTTTCAACTGTGGTAACTTGCCACTCTTTTAACCAACCAACTTCCCAAAAAGCTTCACTGCCGTTGAGGCATGCTTATAGTCAAATACTTCTGAAATACAGCCTAGCAAGAGTTTTCCACTTACTCGTCTACCGCGTTCGATCCCGTATTTGGTGTTCCTTCGTAAACCTTTTCTTTTCCAAAAGCATGTCTAGACAAAAGACATAACAACATCATGTTTTCTGCTTAGTCACTCTCCTTGTCACATATCCTCCTTAGTGAAGTCGTTACAACGCCTGAATTATGGGTACAACACACTTTAACTGGCCGTCTTCATTGATCATGGTCTACTTGTACCGAGTGTTTGGTCTCATTAATCTCGTTGCTGAGCGTATCTTCCACGTTACCCTCTCTTCGCTGAAACTGGGTAAGATTAGGTGAAGGTTGGTAATCAAATAGTGC
>JAYGXS010000003.1:58135903-58251793 GCA_036362985.1 Ligula intestinalis
TACTATGTAACGTGAAATGCCCTCCTAGATTATCTAATTTCTTACTTTTGCTCGTTTTGAAAGCGCGATGTCGTTTAATTTTCAAATTAAGCGCTCCAAAACGCATACAAGGGAATCAGCGCATACAGTTTTATTCTCGCGCACTTAGCTTCCGCGCTGAAGCACGAAAATGTCAAATTGTACTTCCTGTAGAAGTGTTTGTTTAATAGGAGCGTATTTTATTGTATTTTTACCCGACGGCATTTGGATGGAAACTACGGTCAACCTAGCAAGCCAATACCATTCCTCGCCTCCGCTAGTTGCAAGTCACGGTGCCAGAGCGCAAATCACACGTGACTCTGCAACCACGCCAGCTGTTGTCGGTGTGGGACATGCGTTGCCATGGCCGTCTGTGCACTCGCGAACATGATACAGCGTCTTTATGCCGAGGCAGGCAGGCAGCCAGCAATCTGTCGACCCCGTTTAAATTCTTCCGCCTTGTCTCCTATAGAGGCGGTGAAAGGGAAACAGCTTTCGTTCAGAAGTGCAAGTTGTATTGGTGTTTAGTAGACTGTGCATCTAAAACGCCTGCGTTACGACCGCCGTGCTGCGAGATTAGGGACGCCATTACCCTCGTCATCAGATACCCTTTAGCCTAGAACACTAACAGCTTAATGTAGTCCTTTTTCTCTATCCCAGTACTGTGCTTCCTCACACCGCCGCCTTTGTATGCTACATTTGATTATACTCCTGAACATAGTGGTTTCCACGTTTCCGGAACCAGTTTTCGATTGATTCTAATGCTTGTTGCAATTACCTCACAAGTTCGATAAATTTGTGACTTGAAATTAAACCGACAATAGTGCTGTGACACATCTCGCTCGTGTTTGCCTACATCTGCCAAAATAATCGTGGCTTGCAAAATTGCCAACTGGCGGGATAACTCCATTTTCATGGTGATTCGAAGGACCCAGCGCCAGACTGCAGTAGCTCTGAGTGTGCCTATTATGACATTCACACCTATGTTGTAGTGTTACTAAGGCCCAGGCTTTAAAGGCTAGGATCCAAATTACTGCTCTTCTCTTCTTGATATTGTCTTCGAATTCTGGTCAAGTGCATCAGGAAAAAACAGGTACACCCAGGTGCGGGTTTTGGCGTACCGACCATCCGCGTCTTGGCTGTCTTGACGGTGAACATGCGCGGGAGAGGGAAGAGAGAGTGAAAAAGAGTGCGCGGTAGACGCAGCGAAAGCCTACCATAATTGAAATCATATTCACGGAGATCACTGGTGTTGCAGCCGACAGTCCGACCGTTGATTTCAACGACGTCCCCCGTGTGCTCAACAAAAGGGCGGTGCAAGGACAATGACTTTCCATGCGTATACTTCACTCTTCCCATTCGCCAACCTGGACACGGTCTCAAGACAAAGACGAGAAGACTGGAGGTGGAAGAAGACGCAGGCTCACCCACTGTGGGTCAACCCAAACACACAACCACTGCGAAATGAGAGACTGGCTCAGATCCCGGCTGAGTGGGTATACGACAAAGGCTGCATTAAGAATCCATTGAAGCCTGACTCTCAGTCCGCCGGTCAGCCATTGCACACAACGTGCTAGGCTGACAGCGCGGTCAGAGTTATCTTGTCAGTTGGCACTTATCCAAGCCAGGGCTTTTAGCGCACCGGGATAGCTTCAAGTCCGTCAGATTGTTTATAGTGAGGAAAAAAGTGCTAAACCTAAATAATCTCCCCCATTTCCAGCATCAGGACATAGTCCGATCTGGTCACTTGTCTGATGCGGGATTGTCGTAGTAGCTGACAGGGCTAGCGAGTCCATCGGTACACTCCACAGCATGATCTAGTCCCTCTTGACCCATGACAGCTTGACCGTTAATTTGAATTATGTCCGCCGTATTCTCCAAAACAGGGTGATGCAGGGATGGTGACTTGCGGCTGAATTAGTTTAAAGCCATAGTACTCTTTCACAGCATCTACTTCACTCTCCTTAGGGCGCACGGCCGTAGCCGCTCTTATGCATACCACCATGCCTCGGCATTTGTTATTTGCACACCAACCAAATAACGCCTGCCGTATCCTCAGCTGACCTCCCCCCATGTCGCTCCAGCGCATCAGCCGCGCGGCCCGTTAAGGGGGCACCAGGATTTACACAATCAGGAGATCAAAAGGGGCCGTCGCTATTTGACTCCCAGTCTGGTGCTGCACCAAGTACTTTGACCACTAACTGTTTTATCAGAATGAACACGTTTAGGTAGCACACGTGTTCGCGCCCTCATCCATAATCGTTTTATACTCACAAGCCCCGCAGAGTAAACAACCAGACCAATTGAGTGCACGATCATTTGCGCATCGGAGGGGGCAACCTCTGTGTCTATGACGCCAGTCAAAAACCATGCCAAAAAGTTGTTCACTGTTATGTGAACCTTAATTTGTCTCTGTGTTTATCATGCTCGTGTTCCGTCTGATCTAGCAGTATTTATTTGTTTGACCTTTAAGACGTACATGCAGCTGCATGTGTTGGTCGCTCGGTCACTTAAGGCTTGATCTTTTCGGTCAGCAGTGGTCAGGAAGGATCACGCCACCACGTCAAATAGTTTCGTGTAGGCTTTGCACATAGCCGCATGCACACTGTTGATTAAATGCATTGTTAGTCCACATATTGCCAAAAATAAAATGATGGTGGATTGGAGAGTATTCAAGTCGCGTAAGTATTCCGCATTGTCACACTTGTAAACTTTTTGGAGCATATCTCTTATTAGACATACCCAGTAATTTTTTCCTAACCATCGCCACTAGTTTGCTTCGGGTAATCCAATTTCGCACTCAGTGCTTCTGGTGTCTATGTTGCCAGCTCCCTTTCACTTTTTCATGTAAAAATATTCCGTAGTAACGACAGTCCTACATTTCTGCGTCGACCGCATAATGCGTGCGCGCGAGACCTGGAGTTATACTTCTAGGGGTTCTGCATGACGATTTAAAGGTCGTCTTGTTTAAGTACCTAGCCAAGCATATCCTCCTGGCGACCTTGTCTAGGGGTCTTCAAAATGTACCCCGGGAGACTCGTGATCTCAGTAATAGTTGTTTAATCTGTACAGTAACTCACCCGAAGCGCCATACGCCCGCGTCTATTCGATAGCGCGAGGTGGGCATGAATGCGTAGACGCTATGAGAGAGTGAGTCACTGGCCGTTTAATCAGTTGTTTGCCCAAGGGTACTTTGTGGCACCCGTGATTGGCTGCCCCAAAGGCATGCCGAGAACGGCAGTCCCGTGATCTCCTGTGTGGTGTGGCTCTGGAGGTGGAGGGAGCTACACTGCTCAGTTATTCCTAAATAACGCACAAGGCGCCGTGGACACTCAGTAGGTGTCGCCGATTGTGACGATCGAAACGCCTTTTTTCACGACCCCTTAAACTACCGCAGTGCATTCATATACCTGACTGCTTTTTGCCTTTTAGCTTCATGCCAGGACTCAAGTACATCATGGAGAATGCGGTCCATCCCGACCTTCGCCTCCTTCGAGGAAAGACAATCGAGTGCATTAGTCTGATCGTTCTGGCTGTTGGCAAAGAGAAGTTCATGCAGGATGCTGAGCCGATCATGACCCTCTTCATGAAAACGCAGGCATCCAGTGAATCCATTGGAGACGGGGAAGGCGACAAGTTCGCGGATGATGATCCCCAGGTAGTCCTCCTGCCAGCCTTGTCCTTCATGTGTGCTTATCTCTGCCTCTACAGCAAATACAGATTCTAAATTCACTCAATGCAGAAATTGGAAAAAAACATGGCAGTACTACGCTTACGTGATGCATAGGAACCTTGCGTAGCTAATGCATGATAAGTCATTTTTGGTATTTTGTCACACAATGTATGTTTGATAGGCCTCCTTTGCTATTTTCATGACTATTTGGCCATGCTCTCGCCTTTAGACCAACTACATCATTACCGCCTGGGCTCGCATTTGCAAGCTACTCGGTCGTTCTTTCGAACCCTTCCTACCGATGGTAATGCCGCAAGTTCTTAAGTCCGCGCGCATGGCCCCTGAGGTGTGTGTTCTGGACAATGAGGAAGCTGAAAACATTGACTCCGAAAACTGGCAAATCCTTCCCATTGCTGAAGACCAAAACTGTGCCATCCGTACCAGGTTTGTGACTATGATTAATCAACGTCAAACCTATACCTTGACCATGCGGTATGCCCCAATCATACTCAGTGACGATCATCATTACCATATTGGGCCTGTTGCTTCTTGGATTTGTAGAGATCTAAGCGGTGTTTAGGCCTAGAGTACTACAATCGTCAGTTCGAAAATCCCAAGTTATTGGTAAAAGGTTAAAGGCACCTGTGGGAAGGATTAATTGTATCCAGGACTCCCAGTTGCTCTCCCGGATGACTGGCTAGTAGCCCTTGTTGGACCAGGACCCCCGCCGGGTTGGCGAGGAGGGGAAGTCGGAGCAGCGTGGTCAGGAGGGGCTGCTCCGTCATCAAAAACACTGATGGAGAGGAGGAGAGATAGATCCACCGTAGGGAGGTTTGGTGTAGCAGACCTTGGCCGCCGTGAGAGCGGGTGGGAACGCGGTCGAAGATGCGTCTGCTGTGGTTCCCTCCGCGTCTGCTGTGGTTCTCTCGCGGGTGACAGTGGCCACTGGCGAAGCAATAGTTAGTGTTGAAAGCGTCCAGCCGGACCTGAGAAAGAGAGTGAGACAAAGTAAGTAGGGTTGCGGAGGGGGCTCAAGTGCTGAATGCTTTGTATGGCCGCCTAAACAGAACATGGGAGCTGTAACTGGTCAGAATAAATTTGGCTTTGCGCCAAATTCTGGGAAAAGTAGATTTAGGATTAAGGTGCGGAAAGCGATTGAGTTAAAGGTTAGGTTTAAAGTTGTATTTCGGGCCAGAAGTAGTGTTCTCGTTAACCGTGAGGTTTAAGGCAGTGCTAAGGTTACGATTAAGGTTACAGTTCATTTTCATCGTCAAGTTAGACTTAGAACACGGAAAGGTTTACCCTTCCTGAAATGTATCGCAAGTCCACCTATTTTAAATTGTCTGACTATTTCTATTCCGGCGCCCTGTTTACGCGGTCATACAGGTCGCTCTTATCACCCAATGTCCCTGTGAATGAGGACATCTGTCTTCTTTCATCTGCACACCTGTGTACTTATCAGATCCTTGAATAGGCTGGCACGTTTGCAGTGCTTGTGAGCCCCCTTTCAGAAATGCAGCTAAAATTAGTACGAAAAAGGCTCCTCTAGAAGGGTCTGGTCGTCGTTTGCGAAGACGTCCTGACCTGGTGAGAAGCTTCCATTAGCCTGTCAAGGCAAGGTTTAGGTCAATCGTCAAATAAAGCAAGTGTACACCCATCATCTGGCTCTGAAATTCATGGAATCAGCGTTTTATTAGTCAAGAGACCACGGAAAAGGTACACGAGGCTTCCTTCAAACCGGTTCTATTCGAATGTGAGGTCTGGTACATATGCTCAGTATATATCCGTCGTTCACTAGTGCATGCCGGTGAAAACGCTAAATTCGACTATGAAAAACGTATTTGCTAGTTGCGATAGGCCTCTTGGTAGTTTAGCAACAGCGTTTCCAGTGTGTTTAGCGTCATTATCTGCGACTACGAATGCGAATGCGAGGCGTAAAGCGAATAAGTTTCTTCTTTTAGCGCTGTCTTCCTCTAGAGTGTTTCGCTTCTATCACTAGTGTTTACACTTCATGCTCTGGATTCCCACCTGTCAAATCGGGCCTCCAACCTACGAATATATAATCCTTCATTTAAAACAAAAACTGAACAACTTCGCCTCACTTACTGTCTAGGTTGTGCCGTGCGCTAACTGGAAGACCAAATCCTTCGTAATGCTATACCATCTGAATCCGACTGTGACTAAAGACGACGCCTAGGAGTTCATCTGAAAACATCGGTGAGATCAGTGGTAAAGGTTGATATCGAACGTGCCTCTCGTTCTGTGCTGTCTTCTGCCTGCGGGACTGCCTTGCCAGCTGGTCCAACGTGAATCACTGCTGGATGCTGTGTGTGTGTGTGTCGTATCCCATTGTTGGATCAGGAATCCCTGCCGGAATCCAAACTGGGAGTAGTTGGGAGACGGAGAAAAGCCGAGACCTCGACCGGCTTGAGCCAGAGGTCCGCGGGAGTGAGGTGGGTGCCTGGCCGCGAACTGCAGGCGAAGAGGTGACAGCAGTCATGCGGCGAGGCGCCGCAGTCGGGTATGGACGGGTCCAGCCGATTTTGGTACTGGCGAAGGAGCATGCAGTAGCCACTGCGTAGCTGCGCCAGGGTACAGCAAGTAACCCTTGGGAGAAATCGTCCCGAGGACGCAATCGGAGGTGGATAGCCACCCAGAAGGACCGGGGGTGGTAGCTGGTGGTCTCTGGTGAAGGCGCTGGTGACCTGTCCTGATGGCGGAGCCATCAAAGGGTAGATCCGAGAGAGACGAGGCGACAGCTGCCTTTTGGAGACCTCGGATCGACGTCCGAACGTTACGGCTAGGCTCAAGAGCGTTGCAACGATGGTGGTTCGGATGGCTAGATTGTGAACAGGTCCACCAGAACTGCTGGCCCAGGATTTAGTTGTGCGCGGCGACCGGCAGGACCGAAGCCTCTGCATGAAGGTGATCGATATGCGACATTCTATAGCAGCCCGTGATCGTGAAGAGGGCACCGTTCTGTGCTGACTGAAGGCGGTGGAGGTTGGAGGTGCTGGCTGTGGGAGACCAGATTGGTGCCGCATAGGTGAGATACGGCTTGGCCAGCGCTTTGAATGTGGTCGCCAGAGTCTCTTTCGAGCAGCCCCAGGATGTGCCCGCGAGAGCCTTGAGGACCCTGGTGCATCGGCTTACTTTGCTTACGACCTCCCTTGCATGGTCTGCGAACGTGAAAAGCTGATCGAAATGCACGCTAAGGAGCTTGGGTTTGCGGACGAGCGATAAGGACGCACCGTTGACGGTGGTGGCCGGGTGACGATTGAACACCTTCAGATCCAGCGTGAAAACAGTTTCGGACGACTTGGCTGCCAAGATCGTCATTCCGCGTTGGGTAAGGAAGTTTTCGACATCAGGCATGAACTCTGTGAGGAGCTGATCGATGTGATGGTGCCGGCAGAAAAACGTAACATCGTCCGCGTAGGATACCGCTTGCGCAGGTGCCCGGGGGAGTAGGAGCTCTCGCATGTAGATGTTAAATAGCGTCGGGCTGAGCACAGAGCCTTGAGGGCCGCTACAGGTCTGCTTACGGGGCTTAGAGAGAGCGCCCCGGAAAAGGACACAGTCAAGAATACACGTGCATCCTGTGATGTGTCAGACAAAACAGGGGCCTCTTCATGGGATCGAGTGGCGTTAGAAAGAAACACTTCAAAAGCCATGATACCCATAGCCTTTGAAGCCTTCGCATACGACGGTCGCTCTTTCACTATAAAGTGTCTCATTGCACACACCATCAAAAACACAGCTCTTCGTCCTTGGTTTTACTGCTTCTTGATTAGTCTAATGAGTACGACTAACAAACAATTAAAAATCGTACTACTGTTCTCTGACTGCGTTCTGGATGATTTGCCAATGCCAGCCTTGCGTTTTGGAACTGCTAACCACAAGCGAGTCTCGTTGCTAGTGCACCTGTACGCCGGATCTCCGAACGTTTAGACAGCCAGTGTGATTTTCCCCAGAGTACGCTAAGTTTATTTTGCATGAGTATGCGCGCAATTCATAGCTCCGAAAAAGGGGGCTCATGACTGCACACTGACCCCCGCCCTATGTTGTCTTTTGCCCTTGTGTAAAATTCACAACGCGCTGTGACGAGCCTTAGTTCAAAAATTGCGCCTCTTTTCAGCACGCTTGAGGACAAGGCAACGGCCTGCCAGATGCTTGTCTGTTACGCCAGAGAACTGAAGGAAGGCTTTGCGCCGTACTGTGAAGAGGTTCTGGAGACCATGCTCCCCCTGCTCACACTGTGTTTGAACGACGAGGTAAGCAGATTGCGTCCTTTTTTAGTTTATTTTTCGCTTCAGAATTGATTATTTGCCATTGGCCTACACTTATCTCCTGTGATGCCTCATAACACTGGCTGCTCTACCACGTTCCGGTTGTAATTTTCAGATACGTTTAATTTATAAAACGATCAGGCATCTTGTCCGCGGAAGAGCAGATCACTGATCTGCTACGTTTACATCATGTAACAAGCAAATGAAGACTTGAAGCTGTGTGTACTCCGGCCAACGACGGTGGCTGCATTACGAAGACGAATTGTGCCGCTTAACTGAGGGCGCAGTGTCTTTCCGGGTGAGCGATCCAGATCGCTGTTTATCGGTCCGAGACGTCAGAGGTTGTCCTCTTGTCTCAGCTACCAGAACCAGAACGTTCCAGTTCTCTCGAAAAAAAACCCTGCCAAGCCCTCCTTTATGACACGCCAGAGGCTTAGTTGGCGGTTAGGCTGTTCGATCAATCTTCCGATTTTCCAATGATGGCGTTCACGGGTTGAGCCAATCGTACTATCGATTGCTCAAAGGCAACAGCACACTGCCTTCATGTGCACCAGTTATAAATCCTGCTATGACCTACTGAGATCTTGACCTGCTGGCAGTGGATGAACCTTTAATATGTTTTAGCTGGAAACTCTTCCGTATTGGCCAAGATTACCGACTCCAGTGGACTTAAATCCGTTCCGGCACCGAGCTCGTCCTGTGAGACGCTACTCTTGCTAAACGCTCTTACGTCCGCAAACGTTAGACTCGCATCTGAATATATTAATTGACATAGATCATGGTATTGGTCTCGCAGTTTTACAGCGGTTTGGGTGAGTATACTAAAGCGCGTTAAAGTTCGACATGTTGTTCAGGCTACTTCTGGGTGACCAATGTGGTGGTCGGGCCGAGCGATCATGCAGTTATCGACAAATAGCTGTAATTGTGGAGGAGACAGGATGACTGGAAAAATAGTTTTGCGGCTGCTCGCTCAACTCGCTTACTTCGATTGCTGCAAGTATTTGATGCACTGATCCTGGTTGTTTTGGATCACTTACTTCTTCTGTTTGTGTTGTTTAGATCCGAAGCGCTGCCTCGGAGATTATGCCCTACCTTCTTGACAGTCTAAAGAAGACGCGGCCCGAGCTGGTTGCCACCGCCTGGGACAAAGTATTTACCAAGCTCATGGAAGCAATCTCCACAGAACCTGAACGCGAGTTGGTCGCTGATCATCTGGAGTCTCTGGCCAACTGCATCGACCGCCTCGGTGTGGGTTGCCTGACTAGCGAACGCATGAAGGAGGTGCACGGTCTCCTAGACAGATTCTTCCACGAGCATTTTGAGAAGGATGAGGAAAGAGCCGCCAAACGACAGGTGAACCTTTTACAGTTGTGTTGGTGGTGGTGATGGTGCTGATAATAATAATAATCATGTATTTGTTATCGTTACTACTATTCAGACAAATTATGCCTTCTTTCTCATTTACTACAACACAGGATGAGGACTATGACGAACAGGAAGAGGAGCGAATCATGAATGAGAAAGACGAAGACGAGTATGTTTTGTCAAAAATGTGCGAAGTGATGCGAGCCATCTTCTCAACCTACAAGGCGGATGCCCTGCCCCTGTTCCAGCAACTCATGGTCCACGTAGTCAAGCTTTTGGTAAGTAGTTTGCTTATTTTGCATCCCCTGATTCAATTTCTATCAACAATCGGCCTCAGCAGCCAGAGTTTGGAATTTATACGAAATCACCTTTGTGGCATATTGTAGGGAAACTAGAGATGCTTCCTGACGTCTGAATACAATTCACAACCATCTACTGTCATCTTTTCTATAAGAGGTTCAGTCTTTATGCTGACCTGTGTAAAGCACTTTGGGAAACCAGCTGCAAGATACAAGACACCGCATTTAGGGCGTTTTGACAGTAGTTGCTTTTGAAAAATGCATGTGTAAGCCAACGTAGACAACAAGTGGCAAGTGTCTGAAAATATTTCCGGTTCTAATTTGTTTACCGTCTTCCGTTTCGCTCCATTGCGTCTGGTTTCTGTTTTTGCTTACTTCAGCGCACACAGACCAATACAGAATCTACCGCAGCGGTCTGCTTTTTGCTTCCCTAAATGCGCGCATTTTTGCAACCAATGACTTATCTATAAAGAAAGGAGGGTGGCGTTAATTAATTTCTCTCCGCCTTTTTGTCAGCATCAGAGCTCACAGGAAGTTGGAATTTTAGGCATCGTGCCAATGTGTATGAGAAGAGTTTGGAGGAAGCTTCTCAACAACACCACCGCCACACATTTGGCCCTTTCAAATTGGAGCACTATCAGGGGCTGCTGTGACCGTAGTCTCATCCACAATTCTATGTGGTTTTGTCTGGCCATGACACCCAACTTGAGTGGACGCTGTGATATTCATGGTTTTGGCATTGAAAAATCATCGAAGCATTACTAGTGGGGCTTTGAAAAACCGCTGAAGAGGGAACGTTATCATAGCTTACTTCCTACACGGCAGCGATCCGACTCCTGAGTGAATGAATTTGACTTTCCTCTGTAAATTTCATCATATTCTTCAAAGACAAAAGTTTCATTTCTGTCCACTTGAGAGGGGATTTTGTGTTCAAACGCTTGTGCTCGAAAAAATGGGTGTTTGCTTTGAGGATGTTTTGCGGAGTTCTCAGCATTATTCTCGCAGCTTATTGTGCCGTAGTTCATTAATACTTCTGCCAAAGCAGTGAGACGTAGGATAAGTGGACTTTACTTGGGAAAAATGCTTTCTACATGTAAGTTTTAAGTTGTGTACGTGTTTTTAGCCACCGCTACTAGGCCACCTTCGATTTACTCTCAAGCCACTGTATTAGCCGCAGCTCTGATCCGCGTAGTAGTTCTAAACAGGTTTATGCACAATTCACCCCATTGCGTTTTATCTAGCACAATTCAAGTTACCATCTCTTGAGGCAGGCAAACTTCCTTCATTAGACTTTTAGTTATATTTGGTGTTTTTGAACATCACAACGTTATGTCACCACTTCTAGTTAAAGGCCTTTAAAAAACTGTGCTCACTGTTTAACAACTTTTATCTTCCACTGAATAAAAATTGACAGGTGGTGGTCTGAACCACCAAGAAAAGATGACTCTTTTGTCTCTTCTCGTTTGGGAAGTAATCGTGCATTTTGATGTGGTTTTTGAACGCAGGCGTGTGATTCCGTGATTAAAGCATGTGGAGTTACGGGGACAGCCGGTTGATTACCAAGGACTGCCTTGCGTACTTCTATCACAATGCGTGCTGTTGACCATTAGTCGGCAGTGTAAGGCTTTTTTTTCAGTTGCCTAAAATGCTGGAGTTATGGATGCTGAGTCAGCATCTGCCTCGAATGACCTCGTGACAATGTTAGGGGATGACTTTGCCCAAGTAAGCTGTAGAGGTAGTCATCATCGCAAGTATAAACGACACGATAACTTGAATAAGTTGTAGTTTTCAGCGCTGCCATTTTAACCTTCAAGTAGAGGCGCACGAACACGACTGACTTCAATAACCACTCTTGAACCACAGGGAACCACAGCAGACGCGTCTTCGACCACGTTCCCACCCGCCCTCCGGGCGGCCAAGGTCTGCTACATCAAACCTCCCTATAGCGGATTCATCTCTTCTCTTTTTATGACAGAACAGCCCCTCCTAACTATGCTGCTCCGAATCCCCCTCCTCCTCGCAGCCGGGATTGAGGTCCACCTGGTGGGGTTCCGGATCCAACAAGGGCTACTTGCCTGCCTGCCATAACCACTCTTGAACATCATAATATTCAATGGGTGTTTTCGCAGCCACTTTGGTGCGCACGCAATGGGTAAATTCAGTCTAACTAGCTTCCTTAAAACCCAGCAGTTCTTCCCCGCTTCATCTTCTTGTAATCACGAAGGTTGGGGCAGAAAACGGTCAGTACGTCCTATTTACTGTGATCTTAAAGTTCAGTACTGTCGCCCACCGAGCAGCTTCCGACCAAGTTCACAATCTGTCTACAAGAGTGATTAACTGGCAGTTCAGAGATGTCCGCTGCGTGCTTCATAGCAGCCCGGAAGCAAGCGCGATGACTTGCTATGCATCTAACGCACTCTCTCCTTCCCTATCTTGACCAGATGCAATGGCCAAGTCAAGAAGATCAGAGTTGAGAGAGGGTGCGGCTGGAGGCGTCAGCCACTGGCGTTCGCCAGTCAGCCACTCCACACAAAATGGACTTCGCGGCACGTAGTACCCCGTCACCTTTTGAGTCACGGCTTTTATTGCAACGTGGTAGTTTCAAGCACGCCTGGTTAATTATAATAAGGGAAATGCGTCGAGCTGTCCATTCCCAGGCCCCGATCATCGTCCTATCCGGCCAGTTAACTGGTATGGGGAACGGCTGTGGCTGTTATCATATGTAATAATCACGTCTACCTGTGCCGCGTATCCGATCTGGCTCCCAAACTCAAGCACCAGGACTACACTGACATCGGCTCATATGCGTGAGTGTGCCAAGGGTCACATTAAGAAGGCGCCATTGCAGCCCGACTCTCGGGCTGCCTATAGGTCACTGTACGCAAACACTGGCCGACTGTGAGGTTTGAGTAAGTCACTAAAGGCTGCTCTGAAAAATTTATCTCTCTAGTTTCATGCATCGCTCTGAATTTCTTCCCTTCTAGGAACCCAACAGACCCTGGTCTGATCTCCAGTGGGGCATCTGCTTCTGGGATGACGTGATCGAACACGCCGGACCGCAGTCCTGGGCCCTGAAAGACTTCTTCCTGCCCACCTTTGTTAACGCTTTGATGCACCAGCAGACAGACATCCGTCAAGCCGCCATCTACGGCATTGGCGTTGCTGCCATGTGCGGCGGTCCAGACTACACAGCCGTCCTCGGCGACTTTGTCGGTCCCCTCATCCAGTTGATTGAGGCAGATGATTCGCGCTCTGATGACAATAATATCTGCACGGAGAACGCCATCAGCGCCATGACAAAGGTAGGTACACCGGCATTCATCGCCACTCCTCCCATTTTTTTACAGGGGCTATTATTGGCATGAGTCACCTGCGTTGCTTAATGTGCCTCTTTGTCCTCACAAGTTGCCAGGGCAGTGCCAGCACCGATGCCCGTCGAAGTCACCTCGTAGGCTCTCATGGATTGCTGCCTCTCCCTCAGCCTAGATATCCGTCCCTCTAATGATGTTGCAGCTAACCCGACAGTTTCATTTCGAGGTCTATCAGGGTCATAAATGTGTGTTTGTGTTCACCTAAGCTATAGGGATGTGCCTTAGCCGTCCCAGTTAGATCAAGTCGCGTTCACTAAGGAAGGCGAGCAAGGCCTTGTTCTGTACAAACACCTGAGTGAGTCCCGTAACCGATCGGTTAGAGTCCATTCACCAGTAGTAATCCGTGTATTGACCATCCCAACCGGTCTCAGTCGTGTGCAGGTGGCTATGTCAGCCGGGAGAGCCGATTGATTATGTATAAAGGTCAGTGACTATTTAGATCCACTAGTGTATCCGGGCTACACCACCTGAGTCGACGCTCGAGCTGGCCAACACCCAAATAGGTGTATTTCGAGATAGGAACTCTGGTTGCCGTCGTTGCGTTCTTCGGGTGTCAGCCCGTCCTACTTAGCTCAAAAGAAGTCTGTGCCGCAAGTTGTACCCGATCTAGTAACTTCCCCTGCTGTTTTTAATACTGTTAAAGCCACTAAGTTGGCGCTTATGGTCTAGTGGCGCTAAACTTTGAGCTTCACGTGACCACTTTGCCGCAAGGCGAGACGTTTGCACAACCCCTCCTCGTCGCTGGTATACTTTTTCCCCCGCAGTGATATCTTATGCCTGCTTACTTATATCAACAGACCTATTATGCTGTCATGCAGGAGGTTTTTCCTGAGTTCAACCCTAGATGAAAGTAAAATTCTGTTAAATCTGACATTATAAGCTAGGCCAAGGGGAATTTTTTTCGAGGCGGATTGTTTGGCATTGATCGTGCGTACATGTAGCCCAGTTGTAAGAAACCTAGCGGCCCCGTTGAGATTCCAACCCATGACAGTAAAAGCGCAAGGCTTGAGTATGTTAAACCGATTACTTGGCTGAATGGTGATTCAACTTACGACTCCCAGTATTTTAGGCGGTATGCGCGTGGGTTCGAATCCCATCGAGGAGGGATCATCGTATTCTGTGTTCATTTTTACTGCTATTCTACCCACACATTCACCAGCATTGCCTCTCTCTATCCTGCTGTCTTTTGTGTCTCCTGTAGATTATGCGCTATCGACCCGAGTGTCTGCCAGCCGCGGTCGGTGGCATGGACACTCTCATTTCCCGCTGGGTCACCTGGCTGCCCATCTGGGAGGATGGAGATGAAACAGAGTATGTCTACAGTTACCTCTGCGACCTGGTTGAGGCCAATAACCCGGCTGCCCTGGGTGCCAACAACGCCAGCCTGGTTCGCATTGTCGCGGCGATTGCGCGCGTCCTGTCGGAGAAGGGCCTACCACGACCGGGTGATCCTGACCAGGAGGATCAACCCACCAAATTTTCTCAGGCGCAAGAACAGCAGCGGAACGGTGTCAATGGGGCTAAGGCGCCCTCTGTGTACGAGAGATGTGTATCTATTCTCCGGCTAGTTCGGGTATGTTTTCTTCTGGACTACTTCTATTGCAGCAGTGCTCGTCTTATCCAGTTGGTTGCCTAGGTACACGCTTCTATGTTTGTGAATGACTGGAACCCGGTGAATAGCTGGTGAACTGTCTTCAGGAGCGAACGTCTGACCACAATGCCCACTGCTACTACTTCTACTCGCGTTTTCTCTGAAGCCGAATGCCTGTCTTGTTAGAAACGAGCTGGGCTTCGGGTTTATGCCCCATTCCTAACTACAGTAGTGTTTGCATCTTGTTACTCTCTGAATTTGCGGATACAGTGAAGTAGGTGCCGTAAGTCTGCTTCAGCGTAAATAGCTTCACACGCAAGTCACTGCTGCGCCCTCCTTGGCATGATGAGTCAGGCCCGCGCACAGTCTGGTCCTTCCCCACCGTCCATTACATTTGAGAATTTAGTCAGTATAATTGGAAATGAGTAAATAATAAAGCGGACATTTCGTCTTGCGCCTACGCGCACTACATAATCGCTAATTTCCCAGTGCCTCTGTCACTTGTGAAAGCATCAAAGGCATATGCGGTTAATTGACCCGTAAAGTGCTGGCAAATGACATGTCTTTTC
This sequence comes from Ligula intestinalis, assembly GCA_036362985.1. Classification (NCBI taxonomy): domain Eukaryota; kingdom Metazoa; phylum Platyhelminthes; class Cestoda; order Diphyllobothriidea; family Diphyllobothriidae; genus Ligula; species Ligula intestinalis. The sequence continues at coordinate 58,151,079 of JAYGXS010000003.1, forward strand.
CCATGTCACCGATTCTTCTTTCTCGCAGTTTTCCGCTTTGTCCTGTTTAGCGGCGAAAACGCCGCCCCTCTACCATTTCAGTCCCTGGGCAGGAATTCTTTGAATTAATTAACGATCTCCGTATGGGTGGAGTAGATCCCGAACAGGCAACCAAATACCTAACTGAAGTAGGTCAAATTATAGTTAACAGAAAGGAGTAGCTACTGAAAATTGGGTTAATACATAGATTCAGAACCTTTTTGAGCGAATTCTCCTTTACGGCCGCCAATCCTAACCCTGACTACCAGCTGAGACCGGAAGTAAAAACCTGCGCTTTTGCACGGCACAGGTAGTCCACACACTGGGTCTGGCGAAGGAGTCGCAAACATTTACTCGATGCGAAGTTCATCAATGCCTCGCCAACTGCCGTTATCGGTCACTGCAGATTGCGCATGTTTGTTTTTCTGGTCTCAACTGACAGCCGGAATTATGATTGGTCAAGAAAAGGCAGATTAAATTCCAAACAGTACTCTATCCGCCTTCTCTGTCGTCCCTCCTCCCTGCATCTTATTATGATTGAGAGCGGTCTGCTTGGGGCTAATCACAGTCCTACCAAGTGCCATAGGCGATTGGGCAGGACACAAGAGTGGGTATCTCCTGGAACTCATTGCGAGACCATCCTTAATAGGCGGAGGTATAGTCCAACCGTTTCGTGTCTCGTTTTTCGATGACTAAGCCTCATCAGGGTGGACTGACGCTGTATTTGCTCTTTGTGGGTGCCAGCATTCTGCTATAGCAGCTCGGTGGTATATCTCGTTTGAGGTCTGCTTGACACCGAGTTTTCCCCACTGGTTCTTTTCTTTGCATTCCTGTTGATGTTACCATCTAAATTGGATTTTCTGGTTTCTCCATAGGACAATGGGCCCGTTTTCGAGGCCTGTGTTGGCCAGTTGGATGAGAAGGAGAAGCAGGCGGTAGCAGAAGCGCTGGCCTAATCTTCGCCATTCTCGACTTTGTCGTCCTGCGGATTCCGTTGATTACTGGTCCATTTACTCTTTCTCATTCGCCTGCTACCCAACTTCAGTGTACACTCAACCTTCTCGTGATGCCTTTTCCCATCCCACCACCCCACTCAGACCCACTGTCATGCTTGGAAATTGTTCCCCACTGTTCCTATGATTATCCATCTCCCCTCCCCCACCCCTTCCAGAGATCCTTTCAGTTTCCCCTCCTATTCTTGCTGTATGTGTAACGTGGTGAAATGGCAGAGGCCGTGAGCTTGCCACTTATTTGCCTCTCTCGTGGCCTCGTCTGCTGTTTCACAGGGTCCCTCCTACGCGCACTGAGCCTTTTAACTCTGTCTCCCCGGCCCGCTCCTCCCCATCCCCTTTGATGCCCTGCCATGGTACCGCATGCGCGTTCTGTTTCCTCCTCCTGCATCATCGCGCGCGTCATGTGCGTGCGCACCTCGTGTGTCGAGCATTACTTGCTCCCGCAACAACAACAACGCAGGCTCCGTCAGCCAACCCACTTTGTATACACGCCTCCCCTACACACACACATCCCCTAAAATGTTGAAATCTAATTTGTGTCCACGACCACAAGCCGCCCAAATTAATTTTGTAGATTTCTGTTCTCATGTGAAGAAAGAAGCAGTGTTCAGTGTTTGGAGCCAGTCTACTGTTCAGCTCTTCTTTCCTATTTTCGACGGAGGGGGGGGGGGCGTTGAGGGTTCACTGGTCGGATTTGTGCCTGAGCGCTATTGCTAGACGCTACTGCGTTCAGTCGGTTGGATGTTGAGGGGGCCTGCCTTCCGGACATTGTTAGTCTTCACAATCGTGCGTTTATGCTAGTGACGAACCAAAAGAGACTCGCTATTTAATTTATTAATCGAGCGGCAGATGCACCTATATGGGGCTTGCGTTAAATCTAAAATTTGTTGGCTGCGCTATTGTCGACACCCCTCAACTTTTCAGGGAAGTAGGCTTCTTCAAACAGCTAGCTAATCATGATTTCTGGAGCAAAGGGTAAGGTACCACAGGAGTTCAAGAAGCCAGAGCCTATCTAAATGCCGTTTGGTGTGTGAATATATAGTTTTGAGGTAGAAGGTGATATTCGTGGAAGTCAATTCTGTCTCGTCTTCAGAGGTGAGTATGTGGCCCATCGAATGGACAGCAAGGTCCGCTTTGTCCATCATCGCCGTTGTACGTTTGATATCGTCTACCTTGTGTGGCAATAATTAGCGTCACTGTGGCCTCTTTTTCTGGGCTAATACGCCACGTCGGATTCTCGTGGATGTGGCCCTCTGCTTGTTATGACGGCCCAGCACGCGAATCATCACTCGGGCCGTACTGAGGGCAAGAGAACAAAGGAAGCGACAGACCAGCGGGCGAAGGCAGAACAGGTGAAGACGCGTGACTTTTAAGGGCCGACACGTGAGGACGCAAGGACAGCCGCCGGCTGGGTTCTGAGTTCACGCCTGACAAGGGGGCTAGAAAGGACGCATGCACATGCGCGCGTGACTTTTCATCCTAAGGACACCCCTGCAGAGAGGCCAATGGGGAACAAAGGCCGTTGGTCACCGACTGGAGGTGGCATTGAGTTGATGGCGACAGGGGACTCTGCTGCCAAGACCGAAGACACGCTGTTGACGGACAAACAGAAGACAGAGTTTATGTACAAGCAGAAACAGTTATAGTGGACTATTCTCTGCTTTTTTGTTCTGTCTTCTCTCATAACATACAGCTGGGGGACATAGCCAGTGCGGATGCAGGCTCACACAAAGTTATAACAATGCTGATTGGACGTACGAGATTGTGCAGATCGTACTCAACTTGGTGGCCTGTTAATGTCCTGCGCTGCGTTGTAGGAGGACGTGTCTTCAGCCTCTACTATGGAGAGCCATGCTAGACTGAGTGGCAACTTCTTCCTAACTATGCTGTACACAGTGCACCGTTCCTAACACTGGCCTTCCCAAGACTTCTCTCATCTCCTATGGAACCTGGCCTGGAAAATCGCAGCCGTTAAGGTTAAACCTGAATAGCCTTAACCCGTTGCGATAAGCCATTCGAGGTAAACAGGAGACTTCTAGGCAGACATACAGGATGCGATCGCTGGAAAAAGAAGTTTTTTGCCTGAAACTTCGGATTCGGGTCTGAAATTATCGCAGGGGGTTATGTGAGTTAAACCCAGGCAATTGCGATCTTCAGACCATGATTACTTAATAGGGAAGTCTTGGAAAGGCCAGAGTAGTAGGAAAGCATATTGTGTACACAAGCGAACGGAGAATATGTGGATAGAGATTTGACTTGGAGAGCTTACGACCAGCAGGAGAGCCAGCCGCGGTCCAAGTGCCAGTTTTAGGGAAGTCAGGCCAGCAGGCAGAGAGCGTTCATTGGCTAGGTCGGCTTGTGATTGGTTGGACAGCGTGTGAGTAGAAATCGAAGCGGGCGGTCCATGTCTCACGCGACAGAGAGGCAAGGCATCGGGCAGGCAACGAACACTATAAACGCATTCTCAGAGATAAGCGCAGAGAAGGGTGAAAGATACACAGGTAACGCAGTATTTATAGTCGGTAACGGCCATACGACGACATAAACGTACTAGAATAAGCAGCTCACATGGTCATCACTTGGGGTTCGTTATTGATGCACTGATGTCTTCGCAGTGCTTTCCTGAGCCATTACTTGCCGCGAGTTCCCCATGCGTATTCGATGTTGGTGTGATAATAACGTGAGAATCAGGCTCGCTATCATCGAAATTGTTGTTGGCCCGAGTCCTCCCCACGTGACTGCTATCCCTTTTAGATAACTTCTTAGTACGGAATATGGGAGCGGCAAGTCACCGCGCTCGTTGACGGATTCGGAGTTAACTAACTACGATTCGAACGGCTCAGGCTGTAAGAGCCGGGATAGGAGATGCTGCCACTATCCTCCCGTTGCTGTTTTTAAATCCTGGTCAAGCGTAGGCTCTGCAGGCAGGCATGGAATGGGTAAGAAACAATGCGGTAGATGTGACGCAAAAGTCTGATACCGCTTAAAACTAAATCACGGCAGTGTTATACCCCGCATTGGAGAATGTGGCCAACGCCGTATACTGCTCGGTCTTGACCCTGTCTTGTAGGGGTCTAAGAAGTGGTTGTCCTCGTAACGCTACAATCGTCAGGTCTAATCCCAAGTTGTCAGTAAAAGGCAGAAGGCACCTGTGGGAAGGATTTATTGTGTACAGAACACCCAGGCGCTGTCCCAGGTGGCAGTGGCCACTGGCGAAGCCAGGGCTAGTGTTGACTGCGTCTCACAAGACATGAGAGAGCACGAGACAGTGGCGGCAGCTGCTTGAGTAGAATTGCGGAGCAGGTTCACTGCTTCTCCAAATGGTTTGTGTGAGTGGTGGCGTGTCTAGTGGCGTAGGCTCTGTTTGCCACCGAGGGTGTGAGAAGGGGGCGTATTCAAGTGACCCTTGAGCAGCCGTGACTACCTGCGTGTCCCAGTGGAGGTCGGTCTAGTATCAGAAGGTCTGCGCGTCTGAAAGTGCTGACTGAGATAGTGAATGACCTTGAGGTAGCTACAGTATTGCGAGTCCTGCAAGCAACTTGCCTAAGTTTGTAAACGTTTGATTATTTCTCCCATACCTGCCGGAACGCATTTACGAAAACTTATAAATAATAATGAGCAGCATTTGGCATGTTAAGTACTTAAAAGAACTGTCAGAAGTACTAAGTGTTTCTTAATAAAAATAAAATTTTCTCGATAATTCCCAGGTTGTGGAGACGTCAAAAATAGCTATAAATTAGAACAATAAATTTAAATATTTTGTTAAGTATAAAACTTAAAGCAACCACTTTCCTTATATAAAAAGAACTTGCCCTTAGTCAAAATATTTTGTACAGATGGTAATGAGTGGATAACTAGTTATTGAATATCGTGGAATAAGGTCTCCCATCATTTCGCTCGTTTGCACCGTCTTCATTGATAAGTTGATAAATTGCGCTTCTGTTCGACGTTTACATCAAAACATCAACAGCATTTACAGAAAAAACGAGCTTCTGGATATTATTTCCTATGAAGATGGCCATGTAGGTCAAATGTGGAAATGCTTCAAAACAGCAAACTACATTGTCGAGTATACATGTCTGCTAGATACCACACATATTGTTTTTCCTAAGATTAATAAAAAAAACTTCCATAATAGGTTAACTCGTCAAAAAATGCTCTTATTGGATATTTAGCTGACACACTTCTGTGTAAATTAACTTTTTCCAAGGTTATGTCACAGAGAATTTGGAGACTTTTGACAATTTCTTTGAGTTACCTGAAGAAAAACGATTAAATTTGACTGGAAATGAAGGAAAATAGTTTTTTTTAACGGATTATTTTCCACTTAAAGGGATTAATCACACGATCCGTAAAAAGCATATGAAGGCAAAAAACAGGCTTCATATGTGACCATTTTTCGAAAGACTTATTATTCTTCTGTCTGTTCCGTTTCTAAATGACGCTTAATTGGAACGTATTGTTCACAAAAAGCTATATTTCTACATGACTTACATTCAATAAGGTCTTCTATAAGTTGTCCTCGTCGTAATATATGGAAAATTTGTTTACGCCTAAGGCCAGCTGTGCGGTAAAAGAAAATGTTCTACCAAAAACTTTTAACTGCTTTTTTTTGCAAAAAAACTTCGCAGAATATCTTAAGATAATTTTTAAAACTTCTATCGCTGCTTTTTTCTAAAACTAAATGTGATTTCATAAACTTCACTTCAGTTCTGTTTGATAAACTTCACACAAAATTTTCCAGTTCTGGAAGAAATTATTATTCCACACTTTTTTACTAATTATGGAATTCTTCCAGAGCAAGTTTGGTTCTGTCTTTCCTTATAGCATACGGAATTTTTGTAATGTTAACTTACTCATGATTTAGCCAAAATGAGTGCCTATTTCCCTCACTAACTTTAACTAAGTGGACAGTTTTCCAAAACAAAGGAAAATTTTCCAAAACAAATCCACTCAGTTGATCAAAATAACCTGTCCAGATAAACGCTAAACTACCAAGTTATAATTCGTCATGAAAGTTGTTTGCAGGACTTGCAGGACTCTAGTCTTGAATAAGGGCACCGGACAAAGCAATGTTGGCCTTTCGCCGCAGTCTTGCTCCCGGCTAAGGTGGGACAAGTTGGAGAGCGTGGTAGACCTAGCCCAAACTAATTCACGCCCAAGTAACCATCACGGTATCAACCTGTGTGGACCATATGGTTAACATAATCTAAATCGGTGGTCAAACCGTTGATCTAACATTGTTGCGAAATATAATGACAGTTAATCGATTGGACAGTGTGGGCTGCTTTTCTGTGTGCATTCGGATAACTTGGTTGGGCTGGTGGTAATATACCTTGGCCATAGTCGACGATTTAGGTTTCGCAATACTATAATTCATCAGGCCTGTGGCAAACAACCAAACACTCACCATCGGCTTCGTTTGATTAATACTGCGCTTTGATTTACACTTTTTTAGCGGTTTGTCTACTGTGCTGAAAAGTTATGACTATCGTGTTGGATAACTCTTTCATCAGAAGTTACTATTTTATTAAAAAACGAGACATTTTTAACAAGAAAGCACATTCTACAAACTTCTAGCGTCTAAGTAGTTGTTGTGCTTAGAATACTATAACCATCAGATAGAATCCCAAGTTATTGGTAAAAGGCAAGAGTTACCAGAATGAGAGTTCTATTGTGTGGAGAACTCACATTTGCTGTCTCAGATGATAGTAGACGCTGGCGAAGCCACTCGTTGTCCTCACAATGTTAAAGCAAAGTCAACAAGGATTCAAGGAAAACCGCATAAGCGCTACCGGAATTGTCGAAACCAAAAACGGAGGCGGACTTTGATGGCAGACCTTGCTGCTTTTTAAACTAAATAAGAACTTGTAGAGTCTAGGAAGAAATTTTGCTTAGATCACTTTAAGCAAGTGATAGATGATAGATAGATAGATAGATAGGTGATATATAGAAGTCAGAATTCACCACAATGAAAGATTTATAGTGCGCAGAACTGAGTTGCTGCCTCATGCGGCAGTGATCACTGGCGAAGCCAGAGCCGATGTTAACTGCGTCCAGTTGAGCCGGAGAGTGTCAGACTGTGTGTCTTGTGTATGTGTGTGAGAGAGAAAGAGAGATGACTGTTGCTTTTATATAGTACTGTGAATCGAGTTCAAGTTGTGTGTTGCATATCCCGAGGGGGTGGCATGTTCAAATGGCCCTTAGGAAATCACGCCTAGGGCACGTGTGTGTTCACGCCTGTGTGTGCGAGTGGATGTTGGTCAAGGGTTTTCACGTCAGCGAGCCGCGAACAGCTGCCTGTGAAGTTGCATGGCGTTGACACAATGGCTATTAAACACGGAAGGGACACCAGATTGTTGGCTGTCTGCCACAAACTTCTCTTGACAGCTTCAAAGGGATATCACCTGCCATAGGCAAAACGGCTGGACATTTTCCTGTGGATAACTCGCACTGGACCTCACTGTGATGACTTTCACGTTCACACACTTCGGATGCCACCACTCTTGGAGTTGACGTATGCTCGTCCGACAGTCACAGCCTCTTACATCTGTACAGAATACACTATTCCTCCGATTTGCCGTCTAAATTCTCCACTTTGCACACAGACTGGACCCGAAGATCGCAGCGGCCATGTTTTTAATCATTAACTTAAGCCACTGCGATAAGTATGTAGCGGTTCTACAGCCCACCTCCTTCAAAATCGAAACGTCACTGACGTGCTCTCGCAGTGACAGTCTTGTTCGCCCAATCGCGCTCGACCCAGCGTGATTGCCGATGGCGCATGCGATGCGCGAGCTTTGCCATCAGGCGATCGGGGCGCACGCACGCACCCCAGACTGGTCTGGCCTATCAGCGACCTGAAGCTGACTAACACGCGAAGCTCGCTCGGTGGCCTTTGTGACCATTCTCGCACTGACGACACTTGGATTACGCCTTCGCGTGGCGCGGTCGTGCCAACGGCGCCCTCTTCCAGTGGCCTCACGGTCGGACGCTTTGCAAAACCTATTGGGAACTTTCCCTCTAACTCTTCTGTAAACAATATACTGTTCCTACTACTCTGGCTTTCCCAAGACTTCTCCCATCTTCTAAGGAACCGGACCTGGAAGATTGCAGCTGTTAAGGTTATCCGTCTTAGCCTTAACACCTATAAATCCTCCCTAATCAAATACCCATTTCAGAATTTTGCCGAACTTTTAATGCGATCAGCCGCTGACTCTACGCCAAAAGTCACTTGTCAATCCGAATGCAGAGCTTTTTACGCGTTGTAAACGCCTGTGCCACGCGTAGACTGTTGATTGGCCATAAAGCCAGCGGAAAGGATGCACCTCGATGATAGCGGACATTTTGGCAAGGCGCATTAAATCGAAGTCCCACAGCCCTAGGCAGTAGACACAGCGCAGCGATGCAGCTCTAACGAGTACGCTGCAAACTGGGATGAACAACACTGACTTGGAAGCAGCTCTCTGCAATGACTAAACGGTGCGTCATGCATCACGCGATCGCTGTCAGGGTCGCCGACAAGGGTAAATATATATTTCGCCGAATATGCCTATGCTTTCTGCTTGACGGAATGCGTTGAGGAATATGAATCATCTGAAGATGTTGGTAAGACAGTTGGTCACGCGAGACTCTGGCGCAGTGGATCCAGTGTTTTTTCCTTTTGCATTCTGCATGTGTCCTAGATAAATACACAGAAACGTGATCTGTCCGTTTTTTTGCTTCAGCATACCGGATACAGCGCAAAGGAACTAGAAATTAGAAATTTAAAGCATTTGTTCCCCGGTACCAATTTAAACCAGGCGTTTGGGGCAGGATTTATTGCCATCAATAAATTTCATGACAGCTTCTCAGCTGCATCTTGTCGCTGCATGATGATGATAATGAGGAGAACATACAACAGTTTGAAATTTCACAGAATGAATAGCATAGCAGCAAGTTACAGCTGAGAAGCTCTCACGAAATTTATTGATGTCAATAACTCCTGCAGTAAACGCCTGTTTAAATTGGTACCGGGGAACAAATGCTACAAATCTCTAAAATAGCCCCCCCCCCCCTCGGATATAATAAAGTCTCTGGATAGTGTTACAGAATACTGAGGGAAAATACACACATTTAATTTCTTCAGAACTGTATTAACACCAAGGAATATCCAGTGGATTTAAACTGAACCACGGTCCTAGCTGTTATGCTATTCATTCTGTGAAATTTCCAACTGTTGTATGTTCTCTTCAGTATCATCATCATGCAGCGACAAGATGCAGCTGAGAAGCTGCCACGAAATTTATTGATGGCAATAAATCTTGCCGTAAACGCCTGTCTTAAATTATTACCGGGTAATAAATGCTTCAAACCAGTATTAAACTCCCCGTCAATCTTACATTCTCTCAAAACCCTGCCGTCTAAAATCAAACAAACTGGAGGCTTAAATAGAGTTTTCTATTTTCTACAGAAGAAAACAATCATGTTAACAAACTACTGGTATCAAGTTGGAAGAGGAAGGAGGCGAGGAAATCGAGGGACGCAAAATAACGCTGTCCTAAGATTGCCACATTCACAGAAATTTATAATCCTCCGCTTCCGTTAATAGAAATCCAACAAACAAGCGTTCAAACCAGACAGTGAGAGAGAGAGAGGCCCTTCACCCACTTTCGCGCTTAATTGGAGATCAAGCAGAGGTTACACTTTTTTTCAGGAGACCGAATTAATGAAATCTTAAAGCCATGCTTAATTTATTATCACGCTCTGGAAGGGATTGCTGAATAAGCTGACGCTTTTCTTCAATAGAATTTTTCAGGTCTTATTCAGTATTATATGTTGGCAAGCTGGTAAATAAAGGCTCTGAGAATAAGAATAAGATGCGATCGCTGGGACGTTTCGGGTTCACGCTCGAAGTCATCATCAAAGGCAGTATCAAATACGGTACATGCTTCAATCAGTCAGCCTCACATCTCCTGGCAATCAATAGCTTGCGCGGTCGCCGCCCGGCGTAGCGAGAATTCGGGGCCAACTAACGCTGCATCCTTCGTTGATTGGCTCATACGGACAAAGCTCGGGAATGCACTTGCCGGGAGATTAAGAAAACTACAGTGGCTGTCATGAGCGTAAGGAGACAACTTGCTGCCAGGGTCCGTTGGGGTGCGTGCATACGCTTGTGCAATAATTCAGTCTCCCCTGACTGATGATTTGGCAAACTTTCGAGTGACCGCCTTCGCATCTCGACAAAGTATTCTAAGTTTCGTGACAAAGCTTCATCAGTTCTCCTAGAATCCGGCCCACGACGACAGCAACAACGCCACAGATCGGTCACTCTGAAAGGCACTCATCTGGCGATTCCCCGACGTGGCCATCTCGACCATGTTGACTTTAATTCAACATTACAAAAACACCAAGCGTGTGAGTTGATTTCCGTGACCGTTATCGTCCCCCAACTTTGTATTCGCAGGAGGCTTTGAGGGCAAATGTGGTGAAAATGATTCGATTTCCTTGCTTGGCATGGGCAGCTGGCTGTATTTTCTTTGCCCCAAAATAGCGTAGTTGTCACCATGGCCTTGCATATATTCGGAAAGATTTTGGCCTGTCAAAGACGTGAAACGAGCTGTGAGCTCTCAGCTCTGAGATGGTGGAGTCCAGGAAATATGAAGCTCTTGTCCATGGCACCAAAACAGCAGACCTTGGCAATTTATAGCCCCCCACCAACCGAATTTATTTTGCTTACTGTATCATCGATTTTGGGCGGTAATGATTATGAGTTTATTCGACTGTATGAACGGATCCATGCCCCATGTGCCAATTATATGCACAAGCAAGCCGACATTTATTTCGGTTTCTGATAGAATCACTTTGGCAGGTGATGAAGTGAACCTTTTCCTTGTCAAAAAAGTAAAACATTTTGGAATGAATTTTTGAAATAAATTCGGGAAGCTCTGAACTAAGTCACACTTACGATCCGGCATATATACGGCAAATAATTGAGCTAGTATTAGCACCGAAAGCACGAGAGACTGGCATGGTCCGTTATGGCATATTAGCCACCATCAGTCAACTATATCCGACTCCGGACCTAGCAGCCCCTGAGGTTTAAAGCCGTTGTTAGTTGGTTGGAAGTTCAACTCGGGTACTTTGTCCAATCGATTGAGGTCGCTTATGTACACAGTGGTAGATAGGCGATCACCGATCATTTATGGATATGGTAGTTATGTGTACAATAAATCACTCTAATAGGGGCCTTTTGTCTTTTACCTACTTCTTGGAATATGGTCTTAAGATTGTAGCGCTCCAAGTACAGCCACTACTTAAACGCTTGAGTAGATAGGTGCTCACCGATCAGTTACGGAACCCACTTGTACCATTTTACTTTTGAGCTTTCTTTCAAGCCCTGCCAGCAGCCCCTTTGCGACCAGCATTAAAAGTAGAATGATTACCGACAAATATTTGGGGAGTAATGGAATGGCCATTTCTGGTTTATCATCCTGTAGTGGTCCTGTCTGTCCGACGCCCTCCGAACTCTTGACGCCACAGACAAGGTCGCTCAGAGCTAAGGACCTTGCGTGCAAACAGTTTTCCTACGTACCTCGAGGCATGCGCAATCGGACGGGCGACGGCCACGGCTGCCAGATGCAACCGACGTGCACCCAAACACACGCACCAAGTTTCCCCCATTCTGGCCTCAACTAACAGTGGCTTGACCTCAATCCGTCCAATGAGATTCCCGCTTTAGTAGGCTGACCTCATTTAGTAGGTTGGCTTCAATCCGTGGAACAAAGACAACACTGTGGTGTCTGTCTTCAAGTCTCACTCCGGGACCGACCCAGATAGGGAACGTACGCACTTTTCCGCAAGTCAACACTCTTTCCATCTATTCTCCTATCCTTCTGCATAATACACTATTCCTAACAATCTTGCTTACCCACCGTCTTCTCTCTCTTCACCTAAAGGAACCATGGGCCTGGAAGATCGTAGCTGTTAGGAGTAACCTTCTAAGCCTTAACACTATCGATAATCCCTCATTAGTTGTGACATATTAATTTGAAACCCAACGCTTTGACCTTGGGCCGTGCAGGAAAAGTAAATTCAAACCCTGCGATATAATTTCGGTTAAAAATCTATTTGATGAGGCTGCACTACCGATTATCATTCAGTAGGCCTGGATACCTTCTTTTGATTGCACGCCCTTCTGGTCACTTGCAACAATGCAATCGATAGCAAATGCCTACTTGAATGAAGCAGTATGTGACCTTTTTCAAGTAACAGTGTATTATATGGATCACCACGGAAACCGGACCCAATAATTATGTTAAACGGGACCGGTGGCATTACCGTGGCGTAGGGGGAGGAACCACAGCAGGAATTAATCAAACAAAACCAGGACACAGTAGATAAAATTATTATAAAAAGCTAATCTATAGCAATGTAAAAACGTGCAGTAATATAAATTTATTAATATTTATTATTAATATTTATTCATTAAAAATTGTAGCTAATTATAAATTAGAATAAATAAATAAAATAATACATAAAAAAACAAAAATAACCGTTATCACCGGTCACCTATTGCAGAATTTTGTGATTTTTCTTGTCCGTTATGATTCACATAATGCGCTGTTACCCTATCTCACAAAGCAAACTGACGGAAATTCAGGCAATCCGTCAGGCAAGTAAATTGTTGCAGATTTTATTTATTGGCTTAGCCAATTCCGGAAAATGCCTTTATGACATGCAAGATATGTTGATAGGGGATTTAATCACTGATGTTGTTGGGGTTTTCACGTGTTGTAGTGGGCCCGAAATGTAACTTTAACTCAGTGAAGTCCCTGTCGGGAACAATGACAATGGGGATAGGGCAGATTCAAGGACGTAAAAAGGCACCATTATTTTTGTCGGGCCATCGTCTAGCACCAGATACTTACGGTAAACCGAATCTAAAACTGTCACCAAGTCAAATAAATACGATGGTAATTAGTTGCTTGTAGAAATAACGTGCGGGGTGGGTAGGTGATTGCGAGAAAATGGGGGAGTAGAGAAATTATGCTATCCGGTAATGTTATTTGTTGATAAAATTTTGGTTTCGGTCCAGCTGTCAAAGTAGCTTTGTTATCTCTCCCAGTTCTATGTCAGGAAGAGTAGACAGACAGGCTAGTAGAGAACAAATAACTGCAACAATTTCCGTGTGTACATCAGCTTCTGCGCATGTGCCGCAACTCCTCAACTTCGCCATGAGCAACGTCATCTCGTTTGCAGCCTGTCCTCGAAGTTGGCAGTAAGACCTATTCGCAGGTAGCAGAATCCATCTGCTGGTCGCAGCCGCATATTTAAGGGCAAGCAGTCTCTATCTGCTCTGGATGTTCTTACTGGTCTTCGCACGAGGAGCCCAATCAGGCAGCTATCGTGTGGTGTCCTCAGGGTGACGCAACGTGGCGGTGCTGTTACGTGGCGTCATCTTAGCGACCAACACGGCTGCCTGCGTCCGACCCGCTCGGGGCTGAATCTGGAGTGTCCGTCAACGCGGGAATTGTCACAAGGGCCCCAGAGCGGGCTTTCTGGGAGTCAGCCTAAGGACGATGATTGGCCCAGCCAGTCTGGAGTGCGTGTGTGCGCCGCAGGCACGCAAAGGCAAAGGTTGTGCTTTGCATGCGGACAGGAGCCATTGCGCTGGGTCGAGTGCCACTGGGCATCCAAGATTGTCACTACGAGATTTCGTCTGTGGCATCTGTCTGTGGAGGTGGGCTGTAGAACCGCTACAATCCTTTGTGCATGCGCCCTTTCGCGTGTGGGCTTTCTTTGTCACCTTAACCTCAGGGTGGCAAGAGTGTTGACTCATGTTCTGTGCCATCCTAACAACTTTAAAGAAAAGAAGTTATCAGCATGCAATAACAAGCATCGCTTCGCGGATCCAAAAAAACTTGATTATTTACGTGAATGTGTAAGCGGCTAAAGCACAGTTTTACCAAGTCGGCGAAAATCAAGTTGCCCCACACCCATCAACAATGGGTTCGTTTTAAAGAGTATAAGTGTTTCTGAAATGTCAACATCACTTTACTTCGGAGAAATGTAAGCAACTAGCCTAGCGCTAGCAGCAAATTTTCGTAAAACTAACCTGAAAGAAAACGCAGGAAAGCATAATTTGAGGGTCAAAAGGAGGGGTGTGTATTCCCCAGGAATCGGGGCATTCCCCGGAGACCAAAGCGAAATACGAGCACTTTGCTTGTAAGGTCCCTTTAACGAAAGCACTAGAAATATAGGCGTGTAATGCGGGAGTGATGACAACAGGGGATAGCAGCTTAAATGTTAAAAAATGGCAGTAACCCGTTGGAAATATTAAGGCATGTATATACCCACCATCATCGTTTAAGAAAGCTTGCCTTTTTATTCGTGAATTAGACCATATTACAAAACTACCTATATTCCAGCCTAATCACAACTCCAACCCTGTTTAGTTTGTTCGTTTGTGTTAACATTCGTTGTCCTAAGTTTCTAATTCGATTTCGAGTCTTCTTGCCAACTGCCCTATTTAGAACAAAGCACATAAATGGAGGTCTGAATCACTAAGTCCCAAAACAGGCCCATTTATGTAGTTTTCTAGATGAGAGTTTTATGAACCTACAGTTGGCTTCTAATTGCCCGGTATATTTTATCTGGGGTCAATCGAACCCCTTATAACTGATTTTGCTCAGCTACTTTGACCATTTTCAATTTGAGTGTGTGTCTCAAATAAGAAGGAATGCAATGACTAGCTCCACGCGACGTGCACTTGTGAACGCCTGTCGTGACTAGCTCGAGTCGAAGTGCACCTTTGGAACGCTCGCTGCTTCCGGCCTGTTTAACAGTCAATCACAGGCCGACTCACACAGGACCTTGTAGCGACCTCTTATTCTAAGCCATGCTCTGCTTACATGCCTGTGGGGCATGACCCGAGTGTCTAGCTTTCTTGCCTACCGGTCCGTGCGCGCTACACGGTCCAGACTCCGATTAAGGTCACGGACCTGTCTAGCCAACTGGCCAACCACCTCCATAGGCGAAGTCACAAACGGACCATAAGGTGGCGACTGCTTATTCTCACACACTCCCGGAACCGACGATCTACTGTTCGGTTGCAGACGTCCGGACCCGGTGATCTACTTGGAGGACTGCCCCTCTGGGCTCCGGCCCATTCATGGCTGGACTGCACTTGTCTGGGAGTCCCTTACCTATTCCTCATATTCTACTTCTTCTAACATTATTAAATCATTGATAACAATCTGGCCTTTCACGCCTTATCCTATTCACTAGCTTATAACTATTGGGATACGTTCTCTCGTCTATTATCTGGCTGGACCACATCGTATCCCACAGTGTTGACTCCGACGTTCACTTTACCCCACAACCTCATGCGACAACTGCCGAGCAGACCTCACTTGATACGCCGTCCACTGGCTTGCGGTTGTGCGGTTTTCTGGTAGTCTATTTGCCACTGCGTATTCTCCTATTCATTCTGTACGGAATATACTCTTCATAACAATCTGGATTTTCCACCACTTCACTCTTCTCCTAAGGGACCGGGCCTGGAAGATCGTAGCCGTTAAAGGTTAAACCTTAATAGCTAGCCCTCAAACTAGGCGATAGGACTGCTTATCGTGTCGCGTCTCATCTAGTTCGGTTTTCCTCAGCAGACTTCTTTTAAATTAGGTGAATCGCCACGTTGTGCCGATCCGAACTTAAATAATCCTGTTCAGATCTAAACGGAAAATTCCTCAGGGAAACTTTTAATGCTGTAAGAGGCCGTTTATGTGAATAGGGCTCAAACTGTTTCCAGCTTACTCGCCCACATTCTCCCCTCCCCCCTAAAATATTCAGGGGCTGATAAGAGCCCACGCCATCTGCCAGATTAGCATTTAGACTGCCGCAACTTTAAAGTCAAATTATGCTAGGCCTTTTATCTGCTAACACGGCCTTTGATACTTTACTTTCTGACTTTCCCTGCGGATAATTCTGCCATCAAATCAAATATGTTTTTTTAAAGATTTTTTTCCTCGTCCATCCATTCGCTGCGTATAAGTTTTTGAATTTAAGGTGTGCCGGGTTGTAAATTTTATGAGCAACAATGATAACTGGATGCTATAGTAGTTGTCATTTCACTTTCCTGAAACATCTCATAACTGTACACTTTTTTTAAAAACGGCTAGCATATACCTCATCTGCCAGAAGTCGATTTAAGTTGCCACCAAATCGGTACAAAAAAAGATGGCTTTTGTGTACGTTTTCTAGAAAATGTGTTTTAAGTTATTAGTGTCTCGAATATAAATTGAAGAAAAAGTATACCACTCAAGCAGTATTTTTTCACCTGCGTAGCTTTTTTGTGCATCCCAAACGATGTACAGTCAGAGGCTGGCGCTTTGTCGTGACTAAAATATCTTGGGATTACGCTGCGCGAAAATTTATGTAACAGTCCTACTTAGGCTATCTTTTCCGATCGATAGCACATTCCAGGCTTTCGGTTCACCTACCGCAGTGGGTTAAGTTAACAGGCAAAACCCTTGCCAGTGCAATCTTCAGGTCCAGCTCCGTGTTGGAAGAGAAGAAGTGAGGTACCAGGGGGGAGGAATATTTTATTCTGTAGACAGGTAGTAGAGAATAGGTTGGAGGAAGTTGACTGGCGGATGAGTACACGTCTGGCCGCAAGGGGGCTGGGTCCGACGTGTGTGAGTGTGGCAAGCAGCACAGCGTCTAAAAGGCGGTTTTCGTGTGAGTCATCCTTGAAGGTGATTGACCAGATGGATTGGCGTCGTGCTACAAGCGCATACATGCTAGCAGCCGCGAGGGGGTAAGAGGCTTAGCGTTGATGCAGTTTGCGCCACCTGTGAGTGGCTATCCCAGAGGCTGGTCGAAACTTGCAATCACGTGATCTCACGCGTGGCGTGGCATGGAAGATCGAAGGTGCTACAGGGTCTCTACAAGCATTACACGAAACAGCACATCTACTGGAGCAGTCATCACAGAGGTACTTCGTGGAACTACCTATTTTTATTATTTACACTAGTGCCCTTTGCGACCATAACTAGTTCCAAGGTTGATTCCTGAGCTGGAACCTAGCGGGGCCGTTACCGAAGAACTGAGAAGGAAAGGAACCGGAACCTGATTCGATGGCAAGATGAAGAATCCGTGCTAAAAGTTATCCCATGCTGAATAGCATGTTAAACTAAAGAGGACTATAACTGCCTAATCTCGTGAACATATAATTCCTCTGCCGATGCGGCACGGCCCACCACATAAGACATCCCTTGGGTACTGCAATATGCACCAATTGAATAACACAAGCACTCTCTCCATAAACATAGGTAGAGCAACTGCCACCACTGTCTCACACGCTCTCTGGCATGACTGCATGCAGTTAAGACAAACATTTTCTGAGATAGCACATATACTGGAGTGTTCACCGCGGAGGTAAGTTGTGGAATTGAAGATTTTTTTTATTTTGGTGATATTGCACTTTGTGACCATAACTAATTCCAAGGCTGATCCCAGACCTGAAGCCTGGAGTTGCCGTTGCCGACGCCTCACATGAACCTTCACCTGACAGAAGGCCTGATAGCAAAGCCGACTATACTTGACCAAGGAAGCTCGGAAAAGCTGTAACTCCTCGAGCATGTTGTGCAGTAATTTTTATATCCGATTCCTACTGTATAGCTGATTTGTCATTGGTGAGTGCCCATACTGCAGTTTTTTATTGAAAGTGTTTATGAATATGTGGTTTTTGTTATCTTTATCTTCCTTTCTCATAGTTACCGCGCGAACATATTGTTACATTTTCTTACTTTTCTGTACTTCAGTATGCAAATTTCAATTGATTGAATACCTGTGCCTTCTGTGCATAACCAGGCCCTCCCACAGACCGGAATTTGGCTCTAGGCCCAAGCATGACTTAGACCAGGGGTCGGGAACGTATGGCTTGCGAGCCATGTATGGCTCTTTTGATGATGTTATCTGGCTTTCTCTCAGGTAAAATCGGAATTAGAAACTCCGATTTTGTGATTTTGGTTCCTCCAATGGCGTGCCACCACGGTGAGTATGATAAAATCATTTTAAAAAATAAATCCAGAGGCTTATTATACTCACACTTAATTGAATTCAATCTTAAAATAGGGTTTATGACTCTCACTGAAATATATTGCTTGCTTTCTTGGCTGTCTGGATCCAAAAACTTCCCGACTTCTAGCTTAGACGCTACAAAACAAACAGTCCAGTTCCAGAGGGGTGCACAGACAGTTAACGTCAATGTAGTCTGACTCCCATACCTTTCTCGTCTAACTGCGGATCACCTTTGAACGTGGAACTTTTATACTAATTAAATGCAGATGACTGCTGCAACATTAAAAATACACAGACACACTTAGGCCGTTTGCTGGACGATAGACTTATGAGCTTACAGTCAGCCTCTGATTACTAAAGTTATTGTGGCTCTATCGTAGCTACATTGACCAGTTTCAGTGTGTATCTCAACTAAACAGGATTGCACTTTTTTCCTCATATAGTTAGTTTTCAATCTGCATAATTTATGAGGAAAAAATGTAGACAAATCGCCGCGTTGCGCCGACCTGGCTTAATTAATCCCTGTTCAGATCTCAACGGAGAAGGTTCCAGAAGGGGGGATTTTCTGAAACAAGGTGGAGTGATTATATATGGATACATAAAGGGTGAGAACTGTTCCTAGCTCACTCGCCGACGTTGCCCAACGCACCCAGTGGCTTAGAAAAAGCGTAATACATTTTCCAGCTCAGCACATAAACTGCCGCGACTTTAAGGTCCAATATTGTGTGGCTTTTTACCTACCGACACGGGTTAAGTTAACAGAGAAAACTCATGCCACTATGATCTTCAGATCCGGTTCCTTGTGGGAAGGAGAAGAATTGGGAGTCCTGAGTAGAAGGAATAGTTTATTCTGCACAGAAGGACATGAGAATAGGTAGGAGGGAGTTGCCTTTCGGACCGCACGTTCAGCCGCGAGGAAGGCTTGGTTCGAAGTGTCTGCACTTAATGACAGTAGTCGCTACAAGGTCCTTTGTTGGTCAACAGTGAAAGGTGATATGCCAGACCGGAGGAAGCAAACTTATGCGCACGTGTTAGTTGGCTGGGGAAGACAGTTACTCACATGAAGTATGCAGCTTTCCGTAAAGTAGGTCAAGACTTGCAATCACGTGACTTCACGTTTGGCGTGGCAATGAAGGTCACTACATATCAGTGGCTTTGGGAACTTAGATCTTGAATCCCCTGTGGACAGCTCTGCCATTAGATGAGCTATGCACTTTCGAAAATAATTGAGCTCCTCGCCCGTGCATGCTGAAAAATGTATCGATGAGTCAGCGACCATATTACTCAATGATTGTACCCTAACCGCCGGGCGGAAAAAGACAAA
Source organism: Ligula intestinalis (assembly GCA_036362985.1). Taxonomy (NCBI): domain Eukaryota; kingdom Metazoa; phylum Platyhelminthes; class Cestoda; order Diphyllobothriidea; family Diphyllobothriidae; genus Ligula; species Ligula intestinalis. The sequence goes on from JAYGXS010000003.1 coordinate 58,170,498, forward strand.
TAGCCGGCTTCTGTGAGCAAGGACCAGCAGAAAACAGCGCATTTATTAGCTAATTAACTCCAGCTTGTTTATGGGGTCCAGACTGTTTTGGAACATTCTTGGCCTATGACGTGTGACAGATGCCCCGGAATATTCTAATTTGCACGCTGATTGAGAGTTTCCCACGCTGTGTGCCCAGACAGAAGTTTTTGAATATTTGCGCCACACGTGTGAACGGTCGTTACGTACGCTAAAAGCAACCGGGTGCGCTGCTTGTTCGTGCGTATTACTCAGCCGTTATGGCCTAGTTCAGCGCCTGTCTTAGTTTGATATTCTCGCCTAATTCCGGGAGCGCATCGCGGTTCCCGGCCCCGAAATCTTTTGCAGTCAACAACAGAAGGTTTTTCCGAATCAGAAGTCAGAGAAGCCTGATAGCGTCAGTGTGAAGGAATTTCACGGAAGCAAGTGTTGCTTGCCGTTTCTTCGGGCCCGTTGCTGTTGTATGTGTCCGCGCGCGAGATTGCAGGACCCTGGGGCATTTTGCTTGCCACCTGCAGCCAATGAGTTAACTGACGTACAGTTATTTGTTTAGAACCGACCGATAGTGTGAGGTGGACAAAAGAACAATGTGGGCGGTCCCGCAGTAGATCGGGAGGGGCTTGAGCGAGAGACTGTCACGTGCGAGTACATTTGCAAGCAAGGGCAAGCTGAATCAGCGGTACTGATGCTGATCGCGGACTGCCACAAATTCACATCAATCACGTATTAAACGAACTGCTACCCAGGTTTTTGATCGAATAGTGCTAGTCTTAAAACGTGCACTCCTTCAGCATATTGGGGTGGGAGTTGGTGATTGTGTTACACAACATTCCTTCAAAGTTACCGCAAGCTTTGAAAAATCTAATTTATCGACCGCACAATGTGGCAACATTCGCTGTATCGAGCGTTGGGTTTGTCCAAGCCTGGTTCTTGCTGTTATAGGTCGCAATTCTATTAAGGTGACCGCGTTTTTTCCCAGTATCGTATTCATCTGAAATGCTCAAAGCTGCCATAATATATGATAAGTCACTTTGCCCAGTAAGCAGTTCATGGATACTGACTTAATTGCTCGGAAACATTTGACAGACACGTCAGCCTACTGTGTCAGACTAAGTAGTTTATAGACGTTGCGGTAGATTTAATGGGTAATTTAGCTCATGCGTGAAAAACACTAGGCTCCCGGTGGGGAACCCGTAATCAAGCTGGTTATGGTATTTTTTGTGGTCAAGCTGTATTCCTCCTTTTTGTACATGTGTCTTCCACCGAGACCGCTAGTTCTTTCACAATTGACTACTATTCAGTCCAATTAGGGCAATTCTAAGGACGGGCTGGGATTAGAAACGCCCATAATTTGCAAAAGAAATTTCGGAATATCCATCAAATAAACGACTGAGAATTTCTTTACCAGCAGTCTCGAGGTAATGCTAAAATAAGAGGCCGATGATTTCTTTCCAAAAGTCAAAACCGTTATGTTTGACGTCCTCGTCCCCGACCCGCGTCCTCAAGATCATTCTCTTTCGCAGCGAGTGTGTAGTGGGCGTGAGCGCCACTGTGGGAACCTTTGATCACCGACTCTTCACGCCAAGGCTACAGTCCCGCTGACTGCCCGCATCCTGTCTGGCGCGAACTACTAACGTGCCCAGTCTCCGTTGCGCCCACGCTGCGGCAAAACTTCGCGCGGTCCAGCCAATCACCTCCAAGGCTGCATAAAACCAGGCAGCTAACGGAGGCCGTTCAGATGAATGTCACCAGACATCCCTCCGGACGTAGCCCGCCTCGCGGCTAGACGTGCAGTCAAGACTTCGTCCTAACTATTCTCCTTTCCGTCTGCATAGAATACACTATTGCTACTAATCTGGCCTTCCCAAGACTTCTCTCCCATCTCCTAAGGAACCTGACCTGGCAGATCGCAGCCATTAGGGTTAAACTCGATTAGCCTTAACGCACTCGCTATGCGCTTCCAGACTGGCTGACCAGCAGCCATTTCACCGAATTCGTCTCGGACATGGATACACGTGCGTTCCGATAAACGCGGCTGCCCAAGCGGCACTCGAATAGACCACCCCTCCGCCGATATGGCATAGGCCATTAGACACGAAATCCCTTGGGTGCTGCAACATACACCAACTGAACAACACAACCCTGTAGCCGTTCTACAGCCCACCTCCTTCAAACTCGAGACGCCACTGACGTGTCTTCCCAGGGTAAATCTTGGTTGTCCAGTCACGCCTTCCCCAGCACTATGGTGCATGTCCGAACCTACGCGCGACTTTTGCTCTTGCACGACTGCACGCATAGAGGCGCCCCAAACTGGTCGACCTATCAGCGGCCTGAAATGCTCGTGGCCAATCAGCTCTGGACAAGCGCTCTCCAGTCCTCTAGTCGATTCATGCACCGACGGACACTTGCGAATCCGTCTTCGCGTGGCGTGGCGCGGTCGCACCGACGCCGCCCTGTCCAACTGGCCTCACGGTCGGGCGCCCTTCAAGACCTATTGACAACTTTCCTTTTAACCCTTCTCTAAATAATATACTGTTCCGTCTACTTTGCCTTCTCAAGACTTCCCCTATCTCCTAAGGAACCGGACCTGAAAGATTGTAGGTGTTAGGATTAACCGTATTAGCCTTAATTCCTATAACCCTTTGCTTCATAAATCTATCGAAGCCACTATCGCCGCTATCTCACAGGCTCTCAGGCATGACTGCACACAGTCAAGGTTAGCCCTGGCTTCGGCAGTAGCCAATGCTACCCACGACAGCAACTCGGAGTTCCATGTACATCTTATTCCTCCCATGGTTGCCTTCTGTCTTTTCTTGCAACTTGGGCTCTGGCCGAACGACTGTAGCGCACTGAGTACAAGCACGGATTAGACGTTATAAATCCAACTTCAACCGATATCGCCAACGTTTGATAAATATATTTAAATAACTTCTATATATTAAACCGGTAACATTTAAGTTATTCGTCCACCTTAGATGCTCCTTGTCATGTGGTTGCTTTTAGTTTTATTGCGTTTAGTTTAGTCTTTAGTTTATTTAATTTACTAGATTACTTATAGTTTGAGTTTTGATAGGTGCCGTCAACCTTTAATGCATATACAGGGTGTCCCAAAAATGTTTACACATTTTAAATAATTGTAAACTTGGTTTTAATTATAACTTTATTTCAGAAATTGTTTTTCCACCGCATTTTGACTATTGTAAAAGTGGCTGAATTGAAAGAAGCCAGTGAACATGAATGCACCCGAATACTTAGGGAACTTTAAAGCATTTTTTCCCCGGTATCAGTTTGAAACAAGACAAACTGGCAGAATTCATTCGCGCGAATAAATTTCGAGAGCGCTTTTCAGCTGCTTCCGCTCCATGCATGAAGAACAAAATAATTAGAGTACACATCAATTTGAATTTACACAAAAATCGATAAAAGCAAGCTTGTATCAACGTGGCAAGTGGTTAAAAGTTATGTTAACTGTTAAACTAGGGACTAAAAGTAGGGTGGGGATTTAACAAAATAAAAGTGTGGTAGTATCAACTAAGGTAATTGAAGATTGACTACATGGTCAACCGTCACCTTCGCACGAAGACAATTAAGCCCTTGGATAGACTTTTACAGCTGCGTTGCAAAATTACGAACGAAAATACACACATTGAATTTCTCCGAAATTGCATAAATAGCAAGGAGTATCCAGTACAATTCTATAAGACACTTCGTCGAGGAAAATTACGTCCAACCATTAAGAATTTGGATCGGCTTGCGCAATCTACATTTGAGGACTAATTGTTGACTGTATGCACTATCAAAACTCAGCTGGACCAGACAAAACATGTTCTGGACAATATAAGCCCCTTTTGTTGGTTAATATTCACGAAACATGCATGCATCATACAAAGGAAGACAAGAGAGGCATACCGCTTGAAGTGTAAGAAGTCGTTATCCAAGAAATCTCCTGACAAAATTTTTCCACTGAACCCTGACGAAATTATTCTCACCCTTTCAGACCTTAAACTTACTAAATTACAGTCAGAGGCTTTATGACTGGGATGAGACTTTTGTGTCCCAAACAGAAGAATAAAAATAGTTGAGATATAGGCACAATTTGAAGATTTGAACTCTCAGCTTTCTGACTTAACACCTAGGTCCAATGAAGATGTGGGCTGGCTAAAAGCAAAATTTGTGGACATTTCTCACCAATATCGTATTGCTCTGGTAATACAAATGACGCCTGTAAGTAAGGAACATATGGCTGCGCTTACCGAACTAAAACATCACGAAGAAATAACAATTTCTAAGCCTGATAAAGGCCATGGAGTTGTGATTCTCAATCGGAAAGATTATGTGAGAAAAATGGAAACCATTTTAAGTGATCAGACCAAATTTCGTCTAGAGACCTCATGCAAAGATCAAACCAAAGCAAAGGAGGACTCAGTCTGGAAAATTATTGAAAAGTTGCGAGACATTAATTTGATAGATACTTCAACTGCTCTTTTTCTGAAACCTAGATGTGCGAATATTCCAAAACTATATGGTCTGCCAAAAACACATAAGAAAGGCGTACCTCTACGGCCTATTCTGTCCATGACAAATTCTCCTCAACACAAGCTGGCACAGTGGCTTGTCAGCGAATTAAAGCCAATTTGGCAACGATTCACCACTTATGCTTCAAAGGATGTTTTTCAATTTATTGAAGATATCAAGCTCCAAAATATTGCAAACAAATTTATGTTTTCTCTTGATGTGGAGTCATTATTTACAAATGTGCCCGTGGATGAAACAATTGAAGTCATATGCAATCATGCATCAGAAACTCGACTGCCACCTGATATAATGAGAGAATTGCTAACGATTTGTACGAAAAACGTACAACTTCTCTTCGACAAATTGATGGAGTAGCAATGGGGAGCCCACTCGGGCCTACCTTTGCAGACATCTTCATGGGTCACTTAGAGGAAAAGATCTCATCAGAGCTTAATAAAAAAACAATATAGACGGTTTGTGGATGATATATTTGCTATTGTTGATAGCAAAAAATATGCCGAAAATCTTCTAACTTTGATGAATACATTGCATCAAAACATTAAGTTCACGATAGAAATGGAGCAAAACAACCAATTATCTTTCCTTGACGTCCTCATGTTCAGAGAGGATGATGGGTCTATAAGGTGCACCGTTTTTCACAAAACTACATGGAACGGCCAATACCTGCATTTTAACAGTTTTGTGCCTATACAATTGAAACGGAATTTGTTACTTAACCTTTTCCAGAGAGCCAGGAATATCTGCTCCAGCGAGACCTTACCAGCAGAGTTTGCCTGCATAAAAGAGGTTCTACTCAAGCGTGGTTACCCCCTGCGTTTCATTCAAGAATACAGTAGCCCTTTACGGCCAAAATCTACGGACCAGTCGGTTCCGAGAAAGCTCGTTTTTATATCCTTACCATTTAAAGGGGACACCATCGCGAATACAAGTAAGCAAAGACTACTTTGTTCCATACAAAGAACTTACTATGCAGCTGAATTTGTTTTCCTCACCCCAACTAAAATCCTCCCAATTAACCGGCCAAAGGAAGCCTTGCCTATGCACGCCACCTCAAACTGCGTATTGAATTTACCTGCACTTGCGGATGCAAGTACGTTGGCCGTAGGCAAAGGCAATTTGCAACCAGGGCTGCTGCCTACGTGGCTTTTAAAACAGGAGAACAAAGTGCCACGCTTATCTATGACAAAACACTTACTAGATAGTGGTCACTCCGTTGACACTAGCACATCTTTCCGCGTTCTTGTTCGAGCACGAACAAACCGGACCTTACGTTACATGGAAGCATCCTACACACGGTGGGAGAAACCCGACCTATGTAAGCAACATGACCATGTAGTCAATCTTCAATTACCCTGGTAGATGCTACCACAATTTTATTTTGTTAAATCTCCACCCTACTTTTAGTCCCCAGTTTAACAGTTTACATAACTATTAACCGCTTGCCACGTTGATACAACCTTGCTTGAATCGATTTTCGTGTAAATTCAAATTGATGTGTACTTTAATTATTTTTTTATTCATGCATGGAGCGGAAGCAGCTGAAAAGCGCTCTCGAAATTTATTCGCGCGAATGAATTCTGCCAGTTTGTCTTGTTTCAAACCTAGGGAACTGTTTTTGGTGTGCGCGATTCCATTGCTTCGCGCTGTCAGCAATGTCATGATGAAAATGGGTGTAAGTTTGAGAACATTCAATGAAGTAACAATTAAACTATATTTGTAAATATTTTTACATTTTGAAATAACAAAATTATGATAATATCAATTTTACAATTATGTGAAATTTGTATACATTTTTGGGATACCCTGTATTTAAAAAACTACCACACCCTAAACTAGGCTAAACCTAAACCCACACGACAGGGAAGGCTTTTGCGCAGCCAACGCTCTACCATTTGAGCTACGAGGCTCACCGTGCGCCGTGAATTTAATCACACTTGAGTCGATTTGCCTGCCTAGCTTTTCTGCACGTATGGAATCCACCAATACGGACGCAGTAAGCTGACTGACATTAAAAAAATAAACTTACAACTAGCACAAACTCATATCACCGATATCGTAAGCAATAATTCTGGATATAGGAGTATGCAAGGTTGGAAATCAACTTTACTTTTACCAATAGTAGAGAATGTGCGAGTTCAAGGATGTAGTTCAGAAGAAGAGGATGCGATCACTGGAAGGAGAATTTTATTTGACAGACGTTTCGGATTCCCGAGGGAATCTGATATGTCAGGCAAATAAAACTCTTGTTCCATTGATTGCACCCTCTTCTTTTTAACTTTCACCCCAGTTCTTGTAGTCTGAAGTTATAAATTATCGGCCAGTTGATTTTAGACAGCCTCAAGAGGGCGGTTATCGATGAATTAACAAAATTCGCAATTGAACTTTGCACTTTACTCCTTTACATACATGATTAGGTGTGAAGACTGCCTGACTGGCAGTTTTCTTTGAAGTAAAATCCAACTGACATTAATTTGACTGCTGAGAACGCGGATAGCCGGGGGCGACGGTCCGTACCACAGAATAGGTTTCACCGTAATTCCGCTGATGCCACTTCGTAAATACCTTTTTCGTGAATGACCGAATGAGGGTGACGGCTGAAGGAAGTAAATAATAACAGTATTCCATCTGCATGCCGTAGTAAATTCTGTTACGGAATTGCCACACAAACATGCACAGGGAAAAGTTGGTGTAAATAACGCAGACTTAGCCGACTGTTATTAATTGTTATCAGCACGGTTTGGGCTTCGTAGAGCGTTAAGCCACGGATTTAGAGGTGGCTGGTTGGTTGTGAAGGGGTCTGACGTGGCATTCCAACTACCTTACCAAACGCTGTTAGTTTATGCTAGAAGGCCGCTCACTGATCTAGTTCCAGCACATGTTCGACCCGCTGTGCCTTGGAGATAAATCAGCCGTCATCAGCCGGCCATACCCAATCACAGGGAGTGGCGACCCCTTGTTACCATTTAGCTTAACCCAGCTTTATATATGCGGCTCGCTGTGTAGGTTACCAGGTGGGTTCCTACCATATTTGCATGTCCATAGTGTTGGGCTCTGGTTACTGAACCGGGTGGACACTCATGATACCTAAAAGAAGGAGAATTTAGAGCTACCTGATGATGGTTCTTTCGCTCGAAGCCCTCATCCTCGTTTGCCTTCCTTGCTTGTATCTACTATTTCGGTGCTTAAGTGCCTGAAACGGCACATAGTGGATCAGAAGTGGCAGGCTATTAAAGTGTTTTCACAAATAGCGAGGGTCCATGAGATTTCGTAATTTCTGCATTCTCAAGGCCGCTGCGTTTTCCTCACATACTTTAACCTATGATAGTTGGCCATTCAATTTTTATGAACGCCTTATCCGCCCTTTAGAAAGTAAAACACTCTAGAAAAGGACTGCACAAATGCTTTTTTTCTTGTGAAGGCAAGTAAATAAATGCATTAATAAACAGATAAATTTTGCAGAAGTGAAATGACTGTCTTTCGAAGTAACCAATGCGCGATGGGTCGGTGGTTAAAAAATCGCCGGCCGTTGCGTATACAAAAACAAAAAACAAGTCCTTCTGCATGAGAGGAAGAGAAGGGGGAAGAAACGAGTAACTACCAGCATCGCTTTTTCTTCGACACGCTGGCTGACTGTTGAACATGATCACAAATTCCTTTGGCGGCCCCCTGAGGCTGAAATAGATGATAGAAATATTTGTAATGTTTGGAGACAGTGAATTTCAAGTTTTATTCACCATACAGCATAGAAAAATTAATTAAGGCGTGCAAATGATTTATACAGAGGGAGACGTAGACACTGCCAGCTGTTAATTCTGTAATGACACTGTACCGCATTCCACTCCCACTCCACTCATGAGGTTACATGATTGCAGTTCTCGACCTACCTCTAGGATTGCCACAAACTCCGCAAGAAACAAATATTCGCTTGCATGCGCACACCTGTAGGCCGATCCCAATCCATCTGACCAATCAGTTTCAAAACTGACTCACTTATTGACCGCTCCCTAGACACTTGGGATGGTTCCCGCACTAATACACTTCGGACGCGGCCCCTCTCAACGCCAGACGCATGATCGTCCGACAGTCAACTTGCTCCTACCTACAGTAGTCGCAACAGACTGCAATTTTCATAACTTTGTATAAGTTTGATCATTTCTCTTTTATCAATGTGAATGCATTTAGGAAGATATAGAAATAATAATGAACAGCATCAGGCATATTAGGTACTTAAAAGAACTCTAGGAATTATTAAGTGTTTGTAAAGAAAAATAAACTTTTCTCGATAATTCCATGATTTTGGAGACGTAAAAAAGAGCTATAAATTAGAACAATAAATTTAGATATTGTGTTTACTTGAAAACTTGAAGCAACCACTTTCTATATATAGAAAGAACTTTTCTTTAGTCAAGACATTCTGATAACTTTAATCTTACTGGATAAGTATTTATTGAATGTCATTAACAAAAGTGTGTCATAATTTTCCTTCTTTTACTGTCTTCTTTTACAAATCTATGCATTCTGCATTTGTTCGACGTTTACACCAAAACCTTTTAGATAAGATAGATATAAAAAGCATTTACCGAAATAAAGGGTTTTTTGATATTAGTTTTAATGAATATGGCAACGTTTTGATATACAGAAATTCCTCAAAACAGCAAAACACATTGTCGCGGGTAAATCTTGTTCACACTGGAGTTGTGAAAATACTATTCTTAAGATTAATAAAAAACTTCCCATAAAAGGTTACCTCTTAGAAATTGCCTTGATTAGATATTCGGCTGGCGAACTTCTGCGTATATTAACTTTTTCTAACGTAATTTCACAATACAATTTGATACTTTTGAGAATTTATTGAAGTTTTCTGAAGATAAACGATTCAATTCGAGTGAAGATGAAAGAACTTTCATTTCTCTTTACAATGGATTAACTTCCGCATGAGTAGATTAATTTCACATTTAGTTATAAACTGGCGAATTCAAAAAAACTGGCCATATACATTGCCATTTTTTGAACTACTCATTATTCTTTCTTCTTTTCAGTTTCTAAATAAGGCAAAAGGGGAACGTAATGTATACAAAAAACTATATTTATTCACGACTTATATTCAATAAGGCCTTCTTTGTCTTAAATTTGCGAGAACATGTAAGGCATTTGGTTTTTATTGAAGTAAATTCGAGGTTCATTGGTGCATTCAAACAAATACTCCTCTGTTACTGCATTTTGTGCAAAAAGACTTCACAGAATAGCTAAACATAATTTTTTAAATGCACATCTTCAATTTTACTGCAAACAAATTTGCCCCCTTTAACTTGGCTTCACTTCCATCTGAACAATTTTGGATAAACGTTTTCCAGTTCTGTAAGGGATATTTTGTACACCTCTTTTACTTTATTTGGAGTTGCTTCTTAGTATTATCAACCTTTAAAGTGTAGTTTGGTTCTTTCGTAATAGCATAGGAAATTCCTTCCATATGAGACTACTCCCAATTTTACCAAAACTAATGAACATTTCTCTTAATTAACCTAACTAAAATGACGATTTAACTCAGTAAAAAGCTTTCGCAGCATTCAATAAACTGAATGAATCCAAATAGTGTTACTGAATATACGCTAAATCACCAGGTGAAATTTTATTATGAACGTTGCACGGTCCTTGGCGACTACGGTATTCTCTTCTTCTTCTTCTGTACAGAATGAACTATTCCTTCCACCTGGCGTCTCACTTCTTCTCTTCCCATATGGAACCGGGCCTGAAGATTGCAGCTGAAAGACTCTTCTCTTTTTACTAACCCCACTCTGATACACTAAATATGGGCTTCTCAGTTTGCACGCTAGACGTTTACACGAGAATATGCAGTCCACAAGGCTGGAAAAGTGAAGTAACTCCTTCATACGACAAGCTGCCTATGCAGCAGCCCCGTCTAACAGATGCTCTAAGAATTACTGATCTTCTCTCCTTGACAGACAACAAATTATCGCCGATTAGACTTCTGTACTCTGCAGTATGGAAATTTAAAAAAGCAAATCCTACCGGGGCAAAGTTAGGGTTTCTATTAGATGTTTATAGCCAAAAGAATGAATCAAAATGGTGATTAACATTAGCTTTTTTTAACTCAGCCACGCTTGCTTGCTGGGTCAGCCAGACAGCACTGGTGACTATGTCCTCCCCAGCCCTAGATCGACTTGCATGTTTTCCAGGGCTGTATATTTATCAATATTTTGTCGCTTGTCAGCTAACTGGTAAGTAATTTCGAAAGTTCTGAACTGAGGCATCCAGAAGCATCTCGAAACTGGAACCGCAGCTGCCCAGTGGCTGGAAGTCTAGACAGATAGGACTACCGGCAAAGAGAAGAAAGACTGGAATGGCAATTTCTGGCTCGTTAATCGGTGAACGTTCATCAGTGAGTGTCAATATCTGCTGACCTAAACTGACAAGACAACGAAACCGTGGCTAGTGTTTAGAGCGATGGACTTCTGATCATAAGGTCACAGGTTTGAGCCTCCGGTGATGCGCTGCTTGAGGTTGGTTATGACTGACTGATGACGGTTAATGAGCCAGCAATGTCCATTCCAGTCTCCTGTAGTGACCTCGCACTTCTTAGATATGCTTCCCTCGGACGCCGCGGGAGAGGTCATGTCTTGCATGACCACTACGCGTGCGCAAGAGACGATATTAAACCTTCCCCCCGTGGCAAGGTCATTCTCTGTCTGGCCCACTGGCCAACCACTTCTCAAGGCCAATCAACATGGCCCATGGTGCGCGGATTGAATAAGGTCAGACACTCCTGGAGCAGGCGACCTATTGCCTGTTGCAGACCTCCAGACCCGGCGAATACACCGGCAGGAACGAGACTCTGGACTCCCGCCCACTCATGGTTGGAGTGCACTCGTCTGGGAGTCACTTACTCATTACTTATATTCTACTTATTCAAAACTTCATTAAATTATTCATAACACTCTGGCCTTCCACGCCTTATATTATCAACTAGCTTAAAACCGTTGGGGTGCGTTCGATCGTCTATTATCTGGCCGGACTACTTCTTCGTATCCCACACTCTCTTGCCTTCGTCGGCAATGCTTTCGCCTTTTCTTCGCCTGCCCAGTCTCGCAACAATCTACCCCGCAGGCTCTTGTTCGATCCGCTGTGTGAGCCGCTCACAGAGTCCGCCTCACGCTTACGGTTGGGTTGCGGCCGCGCAAGTCTTTACCCTAGCCTCGCCAGAACTCGAAGCCAAACTGGGTGCACCATTTCCTTGCTTGGCTGCGGGTGATAGAGGACATGCACCGGGGTTCTGTAATCCCGCGTGCAGACACACCCGCGCAAGAAACTGCGAGGAATACCATTCTGTAGAGTTTTTAGAAAGCTCTTTCACACAGTAAATGCTGTCTAACCGCATCAGTCTTTCCTGACATCTGATTTGGGACACCTTCCGTGGTCAACTTCACCATCATCTTTAAACGCAGTCGCAGTCAGATCTATGTAAATGATCTTTGATTGGCATATGCTCCTTTTTACTATCGTTTGTTCTGCTGTTGGTACTATGCTTGCAGATAAACTTCACTATGCGTGTTTGATGTAAGTGTAATAAGTACGCGGCAACTTAGCACACAAAAACGTCTAAACGCCATCTTCCCAGGCATTAAATTAAGTATGGAGGAAGAAGAAACCAACCAGCTGGCCTTTCTGTATGTCCTCCTCTGCCGCAAAGACGGTAATGGCCTAAAACCTAAAATGTTCAGAAAGGTGACTAACTCTATGCACGTACAGAAATTCGATAGCAACCGACAGTTCCCCCGTCGATTTCGACGATGGGTAGCCGCGTGCTCCAACAAACCGCAGCAAACGCTGAAGCAAGCCGAAGCAGACACTGGGGTAAGCTGGGCAAGCTGCACGAAGGCTACAGCAAGCTAAAGCAACGCAGCGAACTACCGCGAATGAAAACCAGAGTTAAGGCAGACTTGCGGGAGTCCGCTCGCTCGCTCGCCGCTCCCACCTCTGTTTCTGGTGTTTCCATTTTCGACACCAACCACCTTGTTAATCATAAACGCGGTTACGTAAGAGCGCTAACCGGCGCGTTCAGACGCACTGCAGCGAAACGGAAGAAAAGGTTGCTAAATTACAATGCCTTCTATGGGTACTGAGAGCGACTGGCTACCCGCGAAACTTTTTTAATCAGCGCATACGCAAACAAGACTAAAGGCAAAGTTTAGCGAACTCTACTGTACGTGAGAAATGTGTCGGAAGCAGTCAATCGTCTTCGCGTTCTATCCGTAGGTGGAGTTGCACAAAGGCGGGAAGCAACCATCAGGCGCCAGTTCATGAGTCCGAAAGACCCAGTGCTACGCCAGGAAATGGCTGGAGTTGTTTGCCGGATCTGGCGCAATTGTGGACAAAGCAACTACTTCGGAGAAACCGGGAGATTACCCCTGTTGCGAATGGCCGAGCATGTAGCAGCGGTGTGGAGGGGAGACGCTAGCTCTCAGGTTGCAACTTACTCGAAAGTACCCGGCTTTATTTTGAGATTTAGCGATGCCTAAATCTTCACAAGCGGTGACAACTGCGTGAACCGCGAGCTGCTCGAGTCATAATCCTCAGACCCGCAGTACATAAACAAGCGCAAAGACTCCGTTTCCATATTCCCTACTGAGACTTTGTCTGGGAAGGGGAATCATTCACGTGGAGAGGGCGTGGACAGGCGACAATTACGATGACAGCGAGCCTAATCGTCCGGTAATTAACGCGCTAACATCGAACACGCATAACCATATCGCGATAATCAATATCTCGGAGCGCTGACCACGGGCACTGCCAATTTTATTATGCGTATGTGGTCTCGGTTCCGTTACGGATAATAAATACTGCGTAACCTGTGCATTTAACACCCTTTTCTGTGGTTATCTGTGATGATGGTTTCAAGCCAGAAGCCAAAACTTCATACGTATAAACTCCCTGTTCCAGCAATCGCATTGTCTATTTCTGAACTGCTTTCTGTTCGGCTCTCTTGGCAATATCAAAGCTTTATTACTTAAAAGATGGTCGCTCGAAGCACTATGTTAAGTATTCTGCGGCGATAGTGTAAACAGAGCGTCTGGGGCTCTTTCACGTGTCTGCCATCGAGCTTTACTCGATTCTAGCTGGCCACTACTGGCCTGTGGCAGTAGATAAAGCCTAACGATCCCTCTGACAAGTTACCCTGCCAGCCACCTCTCTCGACTTCTGATTGCTTGCAGCTTGCATGCAAAACGAAAATGAGCATTTCTTTCTCGCAAAGAGATTGATTTTGTGAACGGCGTAGCTCGGATGACATAAAGAGAAAGAGAGCAAGTCCGATAAGTCAAGTGGACAGCGCGTTCACGTCGTAAAGTTGAATTCCAGTTGAATTCGTAAGCGTCCGCATGTTCGAATTCGTATCGGGCTTGGTTAACCAATCAAGGTGCGCATATTGCAGGCACGGGCTCAAGATAGCATGCCAAGGTCAACCTACAACCAATCATATGAAAACCTGGAAGTGATTTGCTAGTCTGTTTGCTTGACTGTTGCTGTCACGACCATCTGAATGAACCGGGCTCAAGCCTCGAGGGTGCCAGCATTTGGCGTTGTGATGTCACCGACCGCGAACAACAATTTACGGAGGAATGGCTGTTACAGTATTTCTTTATTGCATGGGTAAACACTGGTATTGTTTACCGAAATACAAATTGGGGTTTCAATTAGCTCGCAAACAAGGCTTCAGCCAGGATGGGTACATCATGAAGCAGATTGGTGTACAGTTACCCATTATGGGTAGACATTCTCAGATATGATTATGGTTTACTCGACATACGACTGTTTCCACAAGTCCAACTTCGTTTTATCACCGACGCTTCCCGTCGAGTTTTCTCCAACCTTAGCAAGTGCCTATGGATGCGACGCGATATTTCTAAAGCCACTAAGGTTGGTGTGTACCGTGCATCTGTGCGATCTGTCCTTCTCTACAGCTGTGAATACTGGACTTTGTGCCAGGCAGATCAAAGGAAAGTGCAGTTATTTGACCACTACTGCTTGAGAACCATCCTTCGAGTGAAGTTCCCCGACTTCGTCCGCACTCGTTGAGACAATATCACGAGGATACTCTAGGCCATTCAGGAAAGACGACTTAGGGGTTTGGACACGCCCTTCGTCGTTAACCTCACAAACTCAGTGTTATTGCCGTCAGCCTAAAACCGTTACCCAGTTGGAGACGTCGAAGAGGGGGTCAGCTCAAAAGTTGGCTCGATTCAGACCGTCAGGACCTGGAAGTGTTTTTCGGACTTTCGGTATTCGGTCTCCGGCGTTTGCGACGAGAATGGATTGAAATGTCCTGTTTCGCTGCTATGGATCATCACGCGTGGAGAATTTCCGTCTGGGACATCATCGAGGCCGGCAAGACCAGTCATGATTGCAGTTGTAACAAGTAAAAGAAAGGCGCGTTGTTTAATGGCAAGTATTTAATGCTTCCTTCCACCTGCTAGAGGGCATGAATTTCTACTGCTGTTATTATCCAGTAAACGGGAAGGGCACTTGACATGCCCACTGACTAGTCGTTTCAGAAAAAAAACTCCGATCTAAAAAGAACAGTCTGCATCAAAATTAACTTTTTGTAGGAGGTTACTTTACTGATTCGGTCATCTAGCCTAGTTTTTTAATAACAAAAATTGAAAGCATTGCTCCAATGGGGTGTGCAAACTCTGTGTGCTATTTGATTACCTTTATGATCTGCCTTGCTTGCTCTCTGAGGAAATAAATACCCAAAATCGGAGCAGAGCTTCTCAGCCTCGGTCCGAAATAGCTGGTACCTGCGCTGTAAATATGGTAAATAGTTACGTGATCTTAATATCCTCGGTTCCTTCTCCAGATGATCGCTTTCCTGCCTGTGATCCGAACCTGCAATCAGGGTGTGCTAAGCGTTTAAGCTTTTGATCACATAGTTAGCTACCTTCTGTGGACCTTTTTTCTGCTAATACGTAATTAAGGAAAGGAAAGCGGAAGCCTTCAGCGATTCCAGCAATATATTCGTATCGATATTCTCACTCTTCTTTGCAGAATTGAGACTTATCGCAAGCACCTTTGTGTTAATGCAGTCTCTGTAAAACAGTATTAACGACTCCAGATAATCATTTGCACAAAATTGTTGCTATTTTACCGCCCTCTGTGAATAATTTATAAATAACCACGAGTGAGTTCCGTTAGCGATCGGTGAGCATTCATCAACGAGTGTCAACCTCTCCCGACCTAAACCGACATGACAACGCACTCGTCGGTCAGTGGTTAGAGCGTAAGACTCTGGTTGAAGAGGTCTCGGGTTCGAGCCTCGGGTGTTGCTGCACTTTGGGCTGCGCCAGAAATGGTCATTCCAGTCTCCGTCGTCTTCGTCGGTAATGTCATTCTGCCATCAAGTTTCTAGGTTGACTTTCAAGCTTATAAAAATATACTTTTTTGTGCATTTTAGTCTCCGTTGATGCATACTTTGGGAATGGAATGGGTTAGCGGTTTAAGCAAGAGCTTGGCAATTTTACAGCCACTGTGTTGTACGTGTATAATCGTAGAAGGGAGCCTGAGTGTTCAGAGACAGCGCAAATAGCTCGGATAAAGAGTGGATGGATTTCTTTCGTTTGCAACAGAAAACTGAGCAGTACTTCTAAGGAAAATGAAGAAAAAACAGTCAACATTTATAAATTTTTGTGTCGACTGCACCTTAACCAAAGATAATCAACTTGGACATCCATAGGCAGAATACCGCAGCACAGCACCTTTTAAGGCGGTAACTTATCATCGCAGACCGTTTTTATTTTCGGCGGCGGTAATTTGACTTTTGGATTATTTTGACTACTCAGGTATATATTTTATATAAATACCTTTTTGAATGTTTTGATAAACGCCTCTTACAGAAGCTATGTTCTCAGACAGCAGCTTGTGAGCAGTGAGGCATTTTGAGGACACTCTAGCGCGGACAAAACTCCGCTGGTGCCAAATTACTAACTGGAGGAAAATCGTATACTGACGCTCGCATTTGATAATTTTGTTTGACCTTTTTAGACCCTGACAGACCTCTCAGCGCTTAATCTTAAGGAACTCTTTGTGAGGTCCTTATCGGTGAAATCAAACGAAAGCTTTTCATTTTAGCTAACTCCATCTCAAACAATGCACAATGCAGCAAATATTCTCGAAACCGGTTTGAGGTATTCACTTAAACTGTAGGCCTTTGGCTAAACGCCACACTTCAGCATAAACAAATTATTGGAAGTTATAGACCTGAAAACTGTGCATTTTTTAATGCTTTTCCGTTAAAGTTTTTTACTTACTCGGTTATTTAAATGGGCAGGCATTAGATCTTTTGAAATTAACTTAACATATTTGGCTGTTTTTTTTGCTTTTTATGACATTCCCGCTTTTCCGAAGAAAACGTTTTAACAACGTAATATTAATTATTATACGTTTTCATTTCACTTGAAGTATTTTATTGTGAATTTGGAGTTAAGGTCAAGATATTTGGGGTTGGTTTCCAAGTGACTAGATAATTGTCGTAGATACACGCACGTTTCAACAGCCACCATCACGCGGGGGATACTTGCGTTCGCATTGGCGTCGCGCACACCGTTTTGAACCAAGTTCCGGGTGTGACTACCAATCAAAAGCGAGGCAAGGTCTGGTCACGCATAGTGGAGCAAAGACTTACTTGCAAATACATAAAAGTGCATGGCGAAATCGGGCAAAATAACCGATGGACGGATATTTTACCCGCTTAGCGTTTAGGCGCGCAGCATGGATAAGCTAGATTAACCGACCGAAGGCAGCTGCCCTTTATGCGTCGCAAAATTGGCGCGAATGTGGGTTTCCCGCTAAACTACGCCGGGACGAGACTGACCCCCTAAGCTATCACCCTCTTTCCCCCTCGAGATGACAGGAGCCTGGAATTCCACGTGCAAACGTGGTGTTCACACTTTGTCCTGAAATCACACCATGCTTGGGAAAGGACTGTCATTAGGCTGCCAGCCTGCAGCTTTGCGAACACACACAAACGTGAGAAGAAGAGTCCCTCTCCCTCTTCTAGAGAGCAAACTCGCAGAGCTATATTGTATTTTGAAAGTAATCGAAACAAAGTAGACCGACTAAAATACAAACTAATTTTGTTGAACAAAGAGAAACTAAGATAAGAAAACATTTTAATGCCGCGATTCTCCTGTTGCGGACCCTCAACCAGCCTAATTTTTTATCGTGTATGTTAGACAGTTCAGTTTTGTCAACCCCGTTCTCAAAAGGGTTGACGTGAGCCGTGTGTGGGCTGGTTTGAAATCCAACATGGTCATAGAGAAGCGCGTTCCATGGGATGCCATCAGCGTTTTGACCACGGATTTACTCGCCGTTGGTTCAGGCATGCTATTGTTGTTGCAATTTCCGCTTTCGTTCCTGCCTCTGCCATCTTCCAGAGGTCTAGTCTGGACGAATAGGTCTTCCTGCTTGGCCAACTCCCACTGATATCTTCACAGATGAAGAGTCTTATGTCAGTAAAGACGACCCGTATTCATCTTCTGTTCCCTTTCCACTCTGTATGGTTACTGCAATTACTGGCTTGGGTTCCTCTCAAACTACTCAAGTCCATCGCCTCCCATGTGGGTCGAATCCCGCCTTGCCAACAGACCCGAACACCGTCGCCAGACGACCCGACTCAGGGCTGCTGGGTTGTTGGGGCCAACCTGGGTAGCAACAAAGTGAGGCGGCATCTGGTCAGTACAATCTTGCTGGCCTACGGCATCCTTTGCAACCGCACAGCAGTCATGTCCAGAGTACAGATGTGCCTCATAATTGGACTGCACCCAAAGCCGTTCTCGCCTCTGGTGGAATCCACAACTGCCGCTGCCATTCGCTCCCTTAAACTGCACATCATTGGCGCCAGCAGCAGAATATATGTTCTTCTGCCGGACGCCAGGGTTCCCTAGCAGCTGATAACAGTAACCGTGATGCCTGCCCAGTATGTCAGTAGGCCGGCACAGTCGCCTCACTGGGTAGCTGCCAGTTGGCGGCACAGAAGGCGGCAGTAGACGAGAGAGGACACCCTGGTCCCACCGGCGTGTTTCACATCCCCGGACGACGGGTCCGCATCCACAATGCTGGCAGGTTGCGCCCATACACCGCCGGTCACCGTGCACACACTGCAGATTGTGTGGTTTGCTGTTGGACTGCGGAGCCTCCTGACCGCTCACCGTTCTCTTCAGTGGTGGGTCTGTTGGTGACGCCGGTAGCAGATTGTGGCGATTGTTGACAGCTCGTTCCTGCGGACCCGCAAGTGAACCCTTTGAACTTCCTCTCTGCGGCATCTGTGGAGTGCGCTGACTACTGGGAGGAGCTCCGGTTTCCAACACATCCTCCATACTAGAAGGCAAGTCAGAAGCCCAGGGCGTTGATCTCCTCTTTAAGGTTGGTTTAGCGTCAGACTCATTGGATACCGGGACGGCTACTTTGATGGTGCGTGTGGATTTGCTCTGGGCAGTGCCTGTGGTTTTACTGCCCTTTCCAGACGACTTCCGGGATCCGGTAGAACGGATCCGTGTAATTTTGTCTTTGCTAGACCGTCGACCTTCAGCTTCACCTGCTTCGAGCCCGTTTTTGGTAATGCGCGTGGTATGGGACCCAGGGGAGGCCCAGGGCGTTTCCGTCCGTCTTAAGGTTGGTTTAATTTCAGAATGAGGTGGGACTTTTACGGACAGCTTATTGTTCCGGGGATCATTCAGTTGCATGACATATACATTGGTGCTGTCTTCTGCAGTGGAATCCATCGTTGGAGCATCATAATATATCGTATTGGCCCGATCAAGATAGGGCTTGAGTTCTGGATGATCTGGTGTAATAGGCGGCATTAAAAGGTTGGCCAAGGGTTGTTGGGCTTCTCTCACTTCTTCCACCGTATCCCTGGGTGGATAGTATACGTCGCTGTAGGTTTGCATAGGCTCCTGATTGTAAGTCAGAGTAACCACCTCCGTCTGACCGTTTGCGCTGCGAAAATCTGTCGTCACTTGCGCCGAGACTTCGTAGTTTCTCCTGGCAGCATCGCCATGGCTTACCATGCTCCTGGTTGGAATGCCAAGAGCCTCCACATTTACCTCCTGCTGGGTTGCCCTCGTAATAGAAGGTGGACTTGATGCAAGCACACTGGCATTGAGGTTAGGTTTTTCGGATACCCTCTGTCCTTCATCCTGCAACACCACTGGAGAGGTGACCTTTGAGGAGGTTCCGCTGAGTCCGTGAGCGGTTTCAGTGTTCACAGCGTGGGAGGGCACTGGAATGACGGTACGCACCATGACACTGGTAACGGTAGGTCCTCCTCCAGACCACTGACTCCGAGCTTGCGACCGCTCTGTGGGTATGAGCTGACTTCCAGCTGTGAGTCTGCTACCCGATGGGGAAAGAGACGTTACTTTCGTATTTGTAGTGTTCATGCTGGGTTGAGTCTGTCTGAGCGTAGGCATGGGCTGGCTTCCAGCTGTGAGCCTACCATTCGATGACCCATAAGGCGTCAAAAAAGACGTCATTTTAGTATTTGTAGGATTCATGCTGGGCTCACGCTGTGGGCCTGTCAGAACGGATACACCAGGCACTCTCTGTTGAGTTTCATAAGAAGCCCGATCACGTGCTACTAACGCAGAGTCTAGAGAGTACTTTACTGGAGCCCCAGTTGGGCTCTGCTGTAGGGACATGTAGCTGCCTGGCACGCCGAAGTTTAGGCTATATGCCAAATTGACAGGGGAACTCTCCTTGCTAGCATCCATTAGAGTGTTGAAGAGAATATCGTCAGATCGGACAACGCTGGAAGCCTGTTCGCCTGTTGAAGGATTTACAACGCACCTTGCTGTTTGTCCGAGCAGTCTCCCCGACGTGCCAGTTGGCTTGTTAAGGTGTTCGGTCGAGTTTCTCAACGCCGGCTCTACTTGAATCAACAGCGAATCGTCATTGGTCCCCCTGCTTATCGTGGTCACAGGGGCTGTACTGTGTCTTGTCGTGAGAGAGATTATGCCTATCGATTCGAGGGTTGACCAGGAGCAGTCCAGGCCACCTATTGTGCTGTCTTCATCAAATCCAATATCCTGCAGCCAGCCCTGGTTGAACTGTGCACCGCCAACTCCCGTCGGCCTGGGCATAGAGATGGCCCCGGTGAGTGCAGCATCTGTCTTAGAGCATTCTATGATGCCATGAACTTTCAGAGTCTCTTCTTCCTCCTCGTCCAACCTAAAATCATCGTCCACGATCAGAATTTCTTCAGTTGTACCCAGGGAGGCCAAAGATCGCTGCTTTGCTTGTGTGGAAGTCAGACGTGTTGTGCCGTGTGTAAGAGTCCTGTCCTGTAGGCCTTGACTGGGCTGATATTTCTCTTGAACGCTCTGTCTACTCTTAACAACATCTTCTAATGCCAAAAAGTCTAATGCACTTGCCACAATAGCAATTGCCAACGGTGTGATGGCTGCTATCAGGTTTGGATCAGTTATTTCCGCTGAACACTCTTCCGATACTATTGATACCTCTGCTGCCATGACATATGCTTCGGGTGACTTGGTGCGGTCAATGGCAACACCTTCGTATGCCGTAGGCGTCCCCCTCGCAGAAAACGCGGACAGTTGTTTCTCGCACTCAGGTGTATTATGAGCCGTTCTACAGGCTGTATCGTTAAGGGAGGCCTGATGGAGGGAGAGAATGGCCGGACAGCTTTTTGATTTTCCGCTGGACGTTATAATAGGCGTGACTGATGCAGATACCGATCTTTGTGACTTTGGTAAGTCGGTCGGACAGGCGTTAATCCCAGACTCCCCTGCAAGAACTTCTGTCAGCCCATGTAACATAGGTTTCAATTTGGACAGGATATCTAACTGATAGTTTTCAGGCAGGTTCGACCTATCTGCCTGCAGTGCTTCTGCGAGGCTGTCCAAACTAAAACCATTTAGCGGAGACAGTGATGATCGTCCCTTGAGAGCCGGATTGTAGGTGTAGTCGAGTTTTATCCGAAAACGACACTTGCTCCCTTGGTCATTATAGACGCTACCTGGGGGTGTTTGATAGAAACCTTCGACGGTTGCTGCAATGACGCTATCATCATCAGAGGCCTTGCTGCCAGCATTCTGCAGTTTGAACTCACTTCGAAAAAGTTGATTCTTCGATGTGTTTCTCCCACTGTCACTTCCATGTCCCGAAACACGTTGGTTGGAATTTTGTTGTAATTCTTTGATAGTGTTTTTCTTCTCTATTTGATCGATCCTTTTGGCATAGAACTCAACCAGGCGGCCCAAATGACAAGATTGCTGTGGCATGCTTATTGGTCAGATGAAGTTGGAATTCCGTACAATTTTTAGTTTAAGCTAACTGCACTTTAATCCATTGCACACATTGTGCTTGCAGAGGGCGAGTAGGAAATAAAGTGCGCCATGTTTAAATTCCATCGATTTTTCATGTTGCATGTGGTCACGTGTTTCTTTGAAAGTACACATGGTCAGTTCGATCGTCGCTCTCAGTGATGTCCACCACGAGCCTCAATGAGCTGAAGCAACGCGGTTACGTGGACTGGATTACAGAGGAAATAGACGCACCGTATCTATCCCAATCTCTGACCACCTCCAAACCTGAACCCGATGTGAAGACAAAATTCGAGAAGACCGGAGATGGGGAGGGTGTAGGGGGTGTGCGCGAAACACACTCCAATACGCGCCACAACAACACCTCCGTATTAAATAGGCTTCCACGTAGGAGCACCATTAAAGCCACATTAAGAAGGTTCCATTGAGCCTGACTCTCAGCGCACAGTTAGCTACTCCAATCAGCAAGACACATTGGGCTGACTGCAGTGTCCCAGTTATCCCGTCAGTTGGCAACCCTCCAAGCCGCGGTTTTTCGCGCATTGTGGTCACTTTAAGTGCATCAGATTGTTTTAAAGGGAGGAATGAAATGTGCTATGGGCCGACCTCACTCTTTCCCACACCGACAGTTACAGGCCACCCCCTAGCTGATCGGTCGCCTGAGGTGGGAGGGGCGCAATCCTAAAAAGGTACACAAACAAGCACACACACACACACCTGACTGATTTGGTTGCGCTTTATATCACCCGAAGATGCAACTATAAACGGACGCTTGCATCAAAGCATGCACGGCATAACATGGGTTTTCGTTCCATTGTAGTCGAAAATGTGGCCTCTGTCCGGAAATTTAAGCGCGAGATTAACTATGTAAGTGTACAAAATCTGGCGCATCATGGCGCGATGGATGAGCCGGTGGATGGGAACCTTAATCTCCAAACCCGGCACACGCGTAGGGACTAGGCAAACAAAACTAGCCTGTCAACGATCCTCGCACGCAGTGCTTATTTGGAGCTCTCTTCAGCAAGACCTTACAAATGAACCAAAATTGATCTAAAAGCTCGATAACTGGTCATCAGACTTCAGCTTGACTGATATTCTTTCCAAAAGTTGAGCCTCAGTTTTTGGACTATTTGCAAAGGTTAATAGTGGTACATAGGGACTGTGACGTTTAAAACATCCCCAAATTATATTGAAGTTCAGGTGAACTAGTCTCCATATCAATATAAGAAGTTTATTCAGATGCGAGTTACCATCGTTAATCCAGTTTACTCTACCGCAAGAAACATACTTGTCTCTAGCCCAGCGGGTATATCGACATTAGCTGTATAATTAAATGTTGGGAAGTTCAGAAACCTAAAGACGCCCTCAACGACTAGCGCGATCTGGCTTACTTTTGTCTGCACTACAGTTGTCTCCCCCCCCCTCGGTCTTCTTTTCTAAAACGGCAGCCCAGGCCGAGATATCACCACCCTATAACGCCTTGTGTGAGCCCTCAAAGGGAGAACCCGACAAGAAGTGTGCAGTAGCAGAAGTCTTTTAGTGAAATCGGTACAACGTATTTAGGACAACAAACGCATGTACCACGATGTCCGTCGAGCTAATCAGCTTCTCTCCTGACGTAACCACCGGTAGGATCAGCTGGTGACTCAGTGACCTAATGTAGCTTGAACTTTAAATTATCAATTGATTGACTGTAAGTCTGTCTTCACCTCGTGTAGGCTGATCGATAACCTACTGTGGGCGCGGCTACTTGCTTGCAAGTTAGCTATATGATAAGGCTGCTCGTTTGGCCGTCCTAACATTCTTGACACCGGAACCAGAGAGTGAGGTAGATGCATCGGAAGCCCGCTTTTACTATAAGCCAGGCGCAAGTCACAGTCCCTGTACAATTCTGCTGTGGAACACTCGGTGGCCCTCATCGAGTACAACGGTCGACATATATGCACTTCTGAATCAAAAAAGTGCACAAAATTCGCCTACTGGGTCCAACCACCAGTAATTCCAAGGTACCAGTGAGAGGTAGCAGCTGAAGAGCACTCTCGAAAATCATACGTCCATTAAATTCTACTGTTTTTTCAATCTGCATATTTCTAATGCATAACAGGAGTCCTTGCCTCTGCCTTTTTTCAGTGGGACTACAGACCTGGTTACCACCCTGAACACCAACTCTCCTCGCACACTAAATCTAATCCTAACCTTAGATCCTAATCTCCCTCGTTGATGAACGTTCACCAACCGCTAACGGAACTCTCAAGGGTGACATTGGGGGGGGTCCCGTTTCTGCTACTACTCTTTGACTATGTCTCTGAGGCCGAATCCGCGACGGATCTCGGAACGTCGGGCGAAAAAGAGTATTGTCCCAGCGATCGAGTCGTCTTCTTCTCAGTTACTTCCTGGGACTTTTATTGCCTTCAGTGCATCGTTCACGTGATTTGTTTTAGGACTCAAACAACGCGAGGTCAACAGCAAGACTCTGCAGCCAAACCAGCTAAGCGAATTATAGCCGCGCTTACCTATGTTCGCTCGAATAACGTCAACTCGAAGTCACCTGCCTTCAGACATCCGTCCACGCTCCCAGCCAAGCACGCAGTTTGTCGATTAATGCAGCACAGTCTTCTTCAGCATGCAACCCTGCGTGCACTTTACCGCATCGCAATAGATTCAAGCGGTCCTTTAGTAGCTCTACAGCCCACCTCCTAACGCAAGACGCCATGGACGAGGTCATGTGATGGCGATCTTGTTGCCCGGCCGTGGTGACCACGACCTGCATCAACGCTCGATCCTGCGCTGTGGCCCGAGGCCGTGTACGACGCGCAACCGGGGCGCACGCGCACACTCCAGGCTGGTTTGGCCAATCATCGCTCCGAGGCTGATTCACACAAAGTCCACTCGGAGCACTTGTGGCAATTTCTGCGCTGACTGACAGCCTAGAATCCGCCTCGACAGGGGGCAACGAAGTCAGCATCTTTGGCCGCTGTGACGACCCCACACTCTCACTTGGCCCTCAGGGTCAAACTCCGTGCCAGTCCGAGTGGCAACCTCCTCTTAACTATCTTACAATCCTCTTGTACAGAATGCCCATCCCTTCCACTCTGGCTCTCCATGACTGCTCAATCTCCTAAGGAACCGGGGCTGAAACTCGTAGTTACATGGGCTTAACGTTGTCAGCTTTAATTTCTCGATGGTCCTGACCTCATTCCGCCGAATATTTAAAGGCAACCTGTGCACCCTTCTCTTTAAAAAAATAAACTCCCATTTTGGTGTTTTCTGCCATGTTCTGCTAACCAAACTCTGACTTGATAATTCTGGTACTACTAATGCACCCACAGCCCAAGCCGCTACAAATGCAAAGAACCACTCAGTAATTAATAGGACAGTTGCGGTTACATTTATGCACGTGAGTGGTTGATGATTTCTTCTCCTTGGTAGGTCAACTACCAAGGTCACTTAAGTGCTACCCCACCCCTTTCAGGTGTATTTTCTCAGCTCTGTCATCGCTAGTTCAATTTCAAAGACGTTCTGTAGATAAAGGGAGCAAGACATGGAGGGTAAAATGCAGGCTCAACCGCCTCTCACACTAATTCCCTACTGTCTTCAAATAGGTACGTGGTCATGAGCATTACCATCTGCTTGAGATTTTATGTCGTTTTTTCTATGCCGGCAACGGTGCCGAGGCCATGCCACGCTGCTTCTCTTGCGCGCAGTTGGGCACGTATCAATGCCAATCTGGTTCTCGACCAATCACCCAAAGCGAAACAGACCAATGAACTGCAAGGTCGACTTTGACGTGTTCTCACTCCAAGCGCTGTGAAGCATGTCCCATGTACATTCAATACGCTGCTCCCACGGTGCCGAACGTGGATAGACGATTTCAATATGCCGGAAGAAGGAATGTTTGAACGTGTAAAAAGCGGTCTCCATTATGTTTGCTCATCTGCTACTTCACCAATTGTCTATCGTCTTTTGACTCACAGTGATATTGCTGGTCGTTGTTGAGGTGAAAAATAGCGAACAACTTTCTCCTGAATTAGGTGGCACTAAGTCAGGAATTTTCGGCGTTCCACTTACCGCCACTGTAGTGACCCAATTCCGCGTGCAACGCTCAATAGCTCACGACTGCTAGCATGTGCAAACGGCTGCCCAGCCCCATCCTGTCTGGCCAACAATCACCTTGTGGTTGATTCACACAGGACCGCACTGAAGACAGTGTGATGACGTCTGCACTCCCACACTTCATATGCCACCCCCTATCGAGCGCACACGCATGCTCATCCGACTGTTCACTTCGTCTAACCTATTCGCTACTACATTTGGGCAGAATATATTATTTCTCTCCCCCCCCCCCCCCCCCAGCTGGTCTCACCTTTTCTGGACCCATACGGAACCAGGCCTGGAGCTCGCAGCGGCAAGGGTTTTTCCTATCAACTTAACCAGCTGTGATAACTGTGCGGGGCTCTGTATGCGCTGATTGGCTGAAGACCACTACAACTATCGCTTGTGGGCATAATCGAAATGAGCTCCAGCAGAATCCGACTAAGCTACCTCCAATGCCGCATCTATTCCATGTGTGTCGCATATGCTTAGCTGTTGGCTTTCATATACGTTTTACTGTCCGCTGGGTGTGCTTTTGCGCATTTTAATGAAGCTGCGGATCGCTCAATAGCGCTTCCGGCTCCCTTGGCCACAGAAGTTCGTGGTTATACAGGCTTCACGATCCTCAAGGTCAGTTAACTCATCTTTATCTCCTAGTGAAAAGAGACTGACCCTGCAGCGTGATATTGATGCCTGCCTGGACAACATAGTCCCCGGGCTTTCGTTTAACAAAGACTGTCCTCTTAAACCCTGCCCTACCCCTAACTTCGGTCTTGGAAATGCGTGAGTTCCATGGACATCACTCGAATTTTAACAGGGGTTTCAATGCCTCCTTTTCACGTATAAGTGCATACAGACACAGAAGTCAGTGGGGACGCTTCATCCGGCTACGTGAAGTTACAAAGGAGGGCTGTTGATATACCATTCGTGGCATGCGACTACATATCTGGGCGGGTTTGCAGTCCACCGGAGAGAAGGTCTCCTCTCCGAATTTCCTTCATATCCCGTCTGTTAAGGTACGCTTAAGTCTATCTAGACATTTTTTAGAGTCACCACAGACTGCGAAGGGAGTACTTTTCTTTACTCGAAAAGTTGTTTAAGCTTAAACTGAAGATGGGTAAAATCACTCTCAAGAATGATGAAACACATGTGCCGCACCCCCAAGAACACGTTCTCGAGAAACTATGGCTAAAACTACTAATCCCTTTGACGTGCAAAGGTGAGTGTCTTTCTGAAAACGTATAAGTGCTATTGGTCAGCAGGCAAGTTAGTATGATCTAGAATTGTGAAGGACCGGGAGGCTAGCATTGTTTCAAGTGGTTACATAAATGCAAAGGGCGACTACCGACTACCACATATATATGTATTGACATAGTGGCATTAAATTTAATGTGGTTCAGCATTACCGAAAAAGACAAGAGGCACTGGAAGGACAGTTTCTGGCTTATTAGCCGTCATCAGCCTGCCATACCCAACCCTGAGTAGTGCGCCACCCAAGGCTCAAACCCACGACAGTTTGGTTAGTAGTCCAACGCTTTAACTCACTGCACCACGGACTCGTAGTCTTTCCGGTTTATATTAACACTGGCGGATGAACTCTCACTGATCGGCTAAGGGACTCACTTGTCTCTTTATGCCTTGGGGCTCATTCTCGAGCACCGCCAACAGCCAGTCTATAAGAGGCAGTATACAATTATCTGCAAGGACAAGAGAGGTGCAAATGGCCATTTCTGACTTATTAGCCGTCATCAGCCAGCCATACCCAGTCCTAGATGTCGGGAAAAATTAGGTGTAAACTCAAGTGCTTTTCTCTAAATATCCAAGGTTCGAACAACCGAGCCATCAGTGAGATGCCCCACCGGCCCAATGCAGACTAAAATGAAAGAAAATATAATTCGCCACTGCATATTGAAAGTTTTAGCGCGTGTTAACACAAAAACAATGAAAGTAAATGTATCTGGTTAAATTCAGAAATAGTAAGGGGGTTTACTTTCTGATGTGCACATAAATGCCTACTATATTCTTACTCTTCAAAAGATAAGACTGTTAAAGGTAGTTATCACAAAGAGGAAAATTGCAGAATATTTATTCCGAATCACTCACCCACTTCAGTTTGATCCCTTTACGCAAAAGGCGTGAAAGCGTCATCAATCCGAAAAGCATGCGTAGAGTGCTATTTTTGTGAGATAGATCATCCCACCGACAGCTGCGAACTCAAGCTCAGGAAGGTTGAAATTATGCCTGGTCATGAGTGGAAGCGAATATGCGAGCCCCAGGTTCTTGTTGCGATCACTGGGACAGCATGTGTATTAGTCTGAGCTTTTGGATTCGTACAGGCAAATGCTACCGTTTCGTTCTCATGTCTCTGTTGATGAATCCGCGACGGATGTCGAAACGTCAGGTGAATAAACGTATTCCCCCAGCGATCGAGTCTTCTTTTTCTCAAATGAGAGTACAGTAAAAAGTGGTATTTTTGTAGTGCATCTACAAGAAAGTAGGACCGAGTGGCGGGGCATAGCATTTGCGATTCGTTGATTGGGCGCTTGCCAGGACGCCAAGGAGGCCCGCCGAGACGACAGGGCGAGACGACTTGAGCGTGAACTCAACAAATTACGAATGCTACCTCTCCCTTCTTTTTCTCGTAGCTGGACTACAAAATACGTCAATTCTTGCTGTACTCTCATTTTCTGTGGTGGTGGTGGTGGTGTTGGTGGTGGTGGTGGTGGTGGTGTTGGTGGTGGTGGTGGTGGTGGTGGTGGTGGTGGTGGTCTCTTGTATGAGTCCGAAAGCTGAGACTAATTCAAATGTTTCTGTCATCGTATTTTGTCTTCTTTGCAATCATGTCTTGTGTCTTGTAGGACCTGCCGGCTCTTTAAAGTTTTTTTCAAATTTCCTTTGTCCTACTGTATCTCCAGGCACTTTCCCCTACCAACGCTCTTTATAAGGCACTTATACACTCCGATTCTACAAAGACCTACGTTCGTATCTGCGCACAGAATTGCTGTTACAGGTAGCAAATAACGTCGCACTTTACCGTGCCTACTGTAGGCCCGCAGCCTCCTGGTGGTGTTGACTGGAACGACTCAGAAGGTCTCACTCAGCCTTCTCTACCCTCTTCCCCCCTCCGCTCCTCCGCTCCATACTATCAGCAGTTTTTATTTGCATTTCTGACCTTCCTACCTCAGGTCCTGGAAGCGTTGGTTTGATTGGAGCGGTTTCCTTACTGTCGCAGATTTGAATCCGGCATAGGCCGTCCAGTTTTTCGCAATTGGGTCTGTTGAATTATTCCTTTTGTCGTGGCTCCTAAGTACCTTGACACTTAAATTACACTGAAATTAGGTGGTGGTGTCATGCTCAAGGAATGGAAAGGCTAACCGAAGAACTCCTAATGGCCCCAAGCGTTGGTCACGCAGCTACTTTTAAGCATCCCGGAGAAAGGACCTGGTCAACGAGCAAGACCGGTTTGCTAAGCCTAGCTTTCCGGCGTGACTGACAATATCGAGCCTCCGAGGACGTCATTATTCATAATGTTTGCTTCTACGATGGTAATTCGACTTTGGAATCTAGTTGTCTTAGCCCCTTTTCCTGTAAAAAGTAGGTTTTTTCAAAGAAACATTGCTACATGTTTTCGTCTTGGTAACCGAAGGTAACCATGATAGCACATCTCTTCTATTCATCAGGGGCTAGTGAAGAGTACCTTGGGAATTTGTGTCTATTGTCGCCTTCAGCAATGTTTTCCACCTACAAACCATGCGTTATTCAACGTGCACTGACTCCACGCCGAGCGCCTGCCTCAGCGCTGAGCCCCGCATGTACTTGCACGTGCGTGTCAGTGGCAATCAGGGACTCAGCCAATCACGACCATCGAAAGTGGCCAATCAACTGCAAGGTCGACTCAGGCATGCTCTCGCGCATGGCACTCTAACGCATGTATCACTCCGACTCGGCACGCTGACTGTCGCGACATGAGTCATATGCCCACTTCCGGCTGCCAACGTGCTTCATACCGTTCTTCAGTTTTTTTCCGTACTGAACAAAATGCACTCATAGCTGGTGTCCGCCTCTTTTTTGTATTTGGCACACGGACTAATGATCGCGGTGTTTGCGGTCGGCCTATCGTGGCATGCGTACCAAACGATGTGGCATCGTTCCAATGAGTTTGATATGCAGCTGAGCCAATGGCAAAGCGTTATCAGTACCAGATGACAAACGTATTTCAGGCAAAACAAGAAGCCAAGTGAATAAACGCTCACCAACCTTGGGTTGCCCTCCTGGTGGCTCCTACCAGCTGGCCCACAGCGCACCACGAGGCAGCGGATTAGATGAGACGAAGTGTTGCGTCACCGTTTTGCAGTACTCCCATTGGGCCACAGAGTGCAAGTCCGGATTTTGGAGATCGTTGAAGGAACAGCAGCTCTCCACCGCTGTGTTCAGCGCAACCGTCCACACAACAACGTCATTCCGGTACTCATCCAACCGCCGGAAATCGCCCTCCCGCAAGCCCCTTAAGGAATAAGTTCGTGAAGTCGAAATTCGCGACTTCACAATCGCCAGAAATGTTAATGTACGGCTGCGCATGAGATATCTAGAGTTAGCATAGGGGGTGCGGGCAAAGTGCGAACGTCTGAAATAGGGTCTTGAGCGTTTAATGGGTTCTATAAAGACGACCACTTGCCGACTGATTCCAAGACTAAGCCCGGTGCTGAAGGGCACCCGTAGAACTGAAAGTCGGTGTGTCCGCGCGGACGGTACTGGTTTGCCTGTAAGTTGGACACTGCAATCCGTCAGACAGGGCTCCAACTGAGGCAATAATTGCCTCCCCACCGAAGTAGATGGCAGCTGTCGGGGCGGGGGTACTAAGCACTCTTCCATCTCCCATGGGAAGTCATGTGCGCTACAGGTGTCAGACGCCTCGTGTCGCAGGGTGTTGGCCGGACTGGGGCTAATCGCCGAGACGGTCCGTGTTTGCTGCACCGCGTTCTCGAATTCCAGACGAACCTCAGTGGGCAGATCCGTGGACGAGGAACCACCCATGCTCTCCCCGTCCTTGGGGGGACTTCTCCTCTGCCTCTGACGCCGCTGTTTTTCCCTTTGCAGCAGAGGTTGTGTTGCAGTTGGCTTGCTTACGTCCCCACTGCCCAAAACCGAGGCCGCCTCTGAGGAGTCTGCTTGCTGTTGTGCAGGGCGTATTTGTGGTTGGCCGTTCCGTTGGGCAGGAGCCTTGTCAGTTTGTCCAACTAGCTCTGAAGATAGTCCTGTGATGTGAGTCCTACGGGCCTCATGACCGTGCCCTGGCGAAGATGTAGACATTCCGCCCATGAGACGGTTTTTTCGAGCATACAGCTCACGAAATCCACTCGGCAAGGGTTCTATCCTTCCTTTGTTGCCGTTTGCCTGGGTGGGAGCCAGATGTTCGTCTTCTTCTGGCGCAGGATGAAGGGCGTTATGCGTTTCACTGGTAATGGAACGGTACCTGGCCTCAATGGTCGGTTGGATACTTCCATCTAATTCATCCCAGACAAAGTTGTTACGATTAATGATCGAGTCATGCCAGTTGGTCCTAATCCTCCTCCTCCTCTCCACGAGTGCGTTCTTCCTTCTGATGAGGTCTATACAAGACTTATTGGAGTTGCCTGAATTCCATAGGGGAGCAAATTTGGCAAGAATCTCCATCAGGGGTTCCATCCTCCAAGCAGCCTTTGAGCGGGTGAGGGTACAAGAATTGTTCATATTCCATCCCTTCATCTCGTCTTGATCCATGCATAGCACTCGGGTAGCAGACAGTTGACGAATCTTCTTCATGAAGGCCCGCTTCTGTCGCTCTCGGATTTGTGGATCAATTTGCCTCATTGGTTTTAACCCATTGGACTTCCGGGGCTTGCGTACAACCTTGAGGAAGACCTTTTCTTTCGCATCTGGTGCAATCAGCTGGCTGAGGTCGGGCGGATCTGAGGCTTTGAGGCAGGTGTGAGTGCTAGGAGGCAACTTGCTTTGCGGTGGCTGTACTTCAGCTCTCGGTTCTGTCCATTTGAAGGAATTGGGCTGCACCACAAACAATGGCTGGTGCACCCCGTTGGCCAACTTACGAACTTCATAGGGCTTATCCGTTCGCGACCCTTCCTGATCACCAACAGGTGTTGCTGGGCGCATTGTTTGTGCCATATCAGCGTTTGAAATCCCGTAGCCAAGAGACCTGCGAGTCAGACTGGGCACTCGAGTCGAGATCAGTTCTGAGAATTCCGTGGCATAATCTACACAATGGCTGGAAAAGTTATTTCGGCTTCTGCCTGGACTAGCATCTGGTTTCAACGCACTGCCTCTCCTCTCCTGCCGCTTGCAGGCCAAAGTATCCCTCACTGGTACTCCCTTGGTCTGACCGGTCGCCGCCTCCGTCTCAATGTCACAGTAAACTCTGGTGAAGTGGAGAGGGGACATGGTGTGGAGGCTCTCCTGCATCTCATCTTCCACCTCCTCCTCCTCCTGGTCTCGAAAGCTGTCCTCACCGTCTGAGAAGGGTACAAACAGTGCTGGTGAAAAGTTGCACATTAACTGGCCAGCCCTGCTCAGTCCCGTCTCGTCACCTTTGCCCGCGGCCGTAGCCGTCAGGCTGAAGGCTCTATCAACAGTGTACTCACGAGTTGTCCAGTCCTCTTCACTGCCTTCACGGAACCTGGATTCGACTTCGCGCTGTGCGGCTTCCTCCCCCTCCTGCTCCTCCAAGTGGGGCATCAGTTGACGGTCGGGGGTGAGCTCCTCGATTCGTGATGGGCAGTTGGGGGCTTTGTTAGCGTAAGATAAGGAATGCACCTGGGGCTGGCCATGACACCCAGTGCCAGCGCCGCCACCGCTACTGCCGTGGGAGTCACCCTGGGTGTGTAGAGGATAGACCCTGTTGCCGCAGCCGTGTTTCAGCTGTGTACGCGAGGAATTGACTGGATCTTCTCTGAACCTCTTGTGAGTTGCGCTGCCACTACTAGAGCCACCGTTTAAGTGGCAGTGGCCTGCTTCTGTTTTATCAGTGAAAGCGGCGTGACTGCTGATGGGTAGGGTTCCGGCACTGGCGCCTTGTGGAGCAGAACTGAAGATCTTGACGTCGGAGGAATATTTCCTGTCGTCTTCCTGAGCTTGGCCAGACAGGTGGGCGAATGATCCCCTGTCGCAAGCCTGTTTCAACTCAACCCCGTCCAGATGGTGGGTGTTAGCAGGGGGTAGGGAGTTCTCGAAGGCGGCAGGCACTGGGCAAAGGAATTCTGCCTCGGCCATTGTCTCCCTGGGCCAAGGAGATTCCATGTCCGGCGGGACCAGGGCACTGGCAACTAGATCCACATTTAAAGGCAGGTTAAGTTCTTTTGCGTCAAGCTCAAGGCGTGGACTGCACTCCCGTCTGTTAGTGTCTGGGGCAGCGTCTTCTGAGACAGGCATATGGCTGCAACTGTCCTTCTCATGTGCTTGCACTGCGACTCGCCGATGAGTTTGCTGTGTCGACGAGTGTCTGGCAGTCTTCTCGCTCTGCGTCCCTACCCGCGAGGTCTTTGCGATATTATCTGACTGGGCATTCGGATCCGGTGGGACACCAGCTTCGCTGGAGAGGCTTAAAGACGCTTCTATGGTTGCTGAGCCTTCTCTAGCCTGCTCCATTCTCTCGACGATTTCCAGGTCAGTTGTGTTGGCTGGCTTTTTGACTGGTTTGTTGTGGCCACACTCAGGACTGAGGGCAAAGCGCTGGGTTACCTCCTGTCTGGATTTGGGGTCACGTAGCGCGTCCTCCAAATCAGAGAGAGCGGTGCCAGCAGTAAGACCAAACCTTTGTTTCGACGACGGCGACGACGACCACGGCGGAGATAACATATCACAAACGCCGGAAGCGGTCGCTGAACAGCTCTTTCGCTCACCTTGACTGACCTCATTTCTAATCTGCACCGCGTGTTCAGTCAGGCCTTTGGGGCTGGAATTAATAGGAGCAGAGTATCCGGTACTGAACTCGCCTAACACAGTCACAGCGGTCTCCCGTCCCATCTCCTCATCGTCTGGGGTAACCTGTTGTGTGGATTCCTTGATTGTCAGTGACTGTAGTGAGTTAACTTCGGCAGCCGTCGTGATGCAGTTAAAAATGGCTTCGTGCTCCAACTGCAGATGGAAGGTTTCAACACCCAGGACTGTCTGGCCCATCCGACAGGCATTCTCCCTAAGATGCGAACTGCTAGCTACCGAGAAAGCGGGACTTTCACTCCTTGTATCAAGGTCCCTCAGTAATTCCTCCATTTGTGCGCACTCAGGCACGTTTCCCCAGGTCCCGCTTATCTGGTAGGCCTCCGCGTCAGGCTGTGCAGTTAGGGAAACATTAGCTACCACATCTGACGCAAGCTCTGTTGATAGAGTGTTACAGATTGAGTTGCAGTCTTCGTTGGCTGATCTGCAAGTGGCGATTTGCTCCACCTTATCATCCAATTTTTTGGCTTCAATATCCGGGTTGGAATTCATCAGTGTCACGCCTTGAGGACCATCCTTGGCTCGCAGTCGCTTTCCGCTGGCTGAGACTGTCCCTGCGTCGTCAGCAGAATCCTGCTTCTGGACCTCTATCCTTGAAAACTCTCCTCTGTCCTGGATAGCGTTATTAGCCTCACACAAATTCTCAGGAGTTGGCTCGTTTTGCTGAATCCTTTCAGGATGGTCAACCGCTCTTTCTTGGAACTTTTTCGGCTGCTGATTCTTGCAACGCAACGATTGGTCACTTCCTGAGCAAGCTAAGCCCCTACCGCTCAGCCTACACTGGCATTTTTCTGAAAGCTTCATTTGCGTCAGCACACCGTTTATCTCCTCCCCCGCTTCATCTACCCTTTTGCCCGTGTCAAATTCCAAGTCTCGGCAATCGACTCGACTACCAGTGTTTTGTCGCTGAAGTGCCGCCAGTTGATGGGGACTTTCGGGGCTTTTTGAGAGGAACGCTAACGGGGGTACTTGTGTGCCTTTTGCGGCTTTGTCCCCAGAGGTGTCAGAAGCCTGGCCTTCACGCTCTGTATCAGAATGTGTTGCTTCGCCTGACACCGTTGCTGTAACCGCGTAGATAGGACCCCTGTCTACGCAACGAACTCTCTCATGACACAACGCAGACAGAGTTGTATGTTCTGGAATCTCGACAACCCCCTCATCAACCAAATGAGGACTTATTCCTTGCGGCTTGGATTCGAATCGTGTGGAATGTGGATGTAGGCACGGTGATAGAGCATCATCTTGACACGAATTGCAGCTCGTCAGTTGTGAACTCTGACTAGTTTTACTCTCTAGACTACCCGTAGCAGATAAACACTGATCATTAGCCCGCATGCGTATCGGGTTGGATATATCCTTGCTATGTGAGGTGGAGCTAGTATTTTCCGCGGTGCCATCCGCCGCAGAGGAGGAGGAGGAGGAGGAGGAAGACATATCAAAAGTGGACTCACTCGACTGAAATAAATAACTGAATTCACTGACTTTTTCTTGGCCAAGGTGTCCACCCAGAAAGCGCGACAGAGAGATGCTAGAAGTTGGGAGGTAGGTGTGTGTGGTTGTGAGACGACCGTCAGTATCAACAGTTGGAGGACGGAACCTGGTTCCACAAGCGGAGTCGGCGGGCAGTAAATCAGGTTGGCCATATTCCTCCTGCTTACCCTCTCCCATCTTACGATACCCTGACTCCTCTTCAGAGCGCATGGAGTTCCAGTCGGTGACTGATGATGAATCCGTGCTCTGTGACTTTGAACATGGCTGGAACAGGTCCATATTTTTAATGCGTTTTAGAACCCTGTTTCCATCCCGCATTTCGCGAGTGCCGATATCTGTCGGGCTGGCTCCTAAACTCTGTCTCACATGAAACCGTCTGCCCAAAAGAACGCTCGTGACAGGCGGTCGGATTAGGCACTTTTGTCTTATTGCGAATTCCAGCTGAGAAGCCAACTGTCCATCTGCACTGAGGAACCGCCAGCTATCGACGGGTGATCTTGCTGAACGGTCTGGTACCTGCAAAGTTTGCATTCTTTGATCCTTGCTCTTTTCCAGCAAGCTTGATGTTTCAGGTGGACTGCGCTTGAGATCCTGATCATCGGGTCTCAAGCCTTGAATGATAATCTCTGGCACTTTCTTATTGGTTTGTAGGCAGTCCGGGATGCGTGCGGATGCGCTGGATACTTCGCACTCATCGGCAGCACAGCCGGTTATTAAGGGGGGGCTTTCCATGTCTTCAAGCCGGTTGTGCAAGGGACTCAGAGCATGCATATTGGGGACTCGGGGACCGCAGTACACC
Organism: Ligula intestinalis; assembly: GCA_036362985.1. Lineage (NCBI taxonomy): Eukaryota > Metazoa > Platyhelminthes > Cestoda > Diphyllobothriidea > Diphyllobothriidae > Ligula > Ligula intestinalis. Next base: position 58,206,777 of record JAYGXS010000003.1, read on the forward strand.
TCCATGATCTCAGTTACCGTCTGATCTGCACCCTGCCCTGGTTGATGGGGATCCATTCGTGCAACCTGTGGCAAATTTTCCGACAAGGACATAACCGAGTCGGTATCGAATTCCTTACAGGTACGGGGGCCCCGTTCATGACTGGGAGTGATAACGTTTGAGTACACGCAAGCAGGAATTTTAACGGTCAGACTGTGTCTGCAAAGCTCATTTGTGTGACCATATCTGGCATTCTCTGGTCCTAACGGAGTGAGTTGGGAGCATTCACTTGTCTCAGTTTTATTGTCCACGTCACCTTCTGCAAGCCTGCAGTACTCAGCGTGTACATACCAGCACTCTTCGGTGCCTAAAATGAAAATGCGATAATCCTGCTGTGAGGTGATCATGTCCGTCGACGTTTCAGGATGAATTCCGATACAGCGAGGTGGTGATCCAAGCAGTCTGGGTGACAAATATAAGCCGTCCGGGTCAAACTCCCGGAAATGTTTGCACAAAATGGAGGAATCTGTGGGTGGGGAAACCTTGACGCGCGCTCCCTCATCTGTTCTCTCCATAAGAGTTTCGCATTGCTGATGCGGGTCCATGGGAGGTGAAATGCTGGGTGTGGAGCAAATGGAACTTAATATTTTCCCTCGATTCGTCTTCTTTGTAGATAATCCACGATCAGAGGACAGCAGTTCAGTGGCATCCTGTCGGTGTGTGAACCCGGAAAAATGCGTCAACCAGTTTCTCAGTCTTGACTTCAATTTGGTCTTCTTGGTTCCTTTAATTACCTGTGGACAGGGCTGGTGGTATGCACTATTCCCTGCAGGGGCCCTTGCGGCTGATTTTGCAGTTTCTGACGATGAGGTTCCCGAACTGTCCGCAGCAGCAGCAGCAGGATTTTCAGCATCCCCAAAGTCAGCAGGTCGCTTTACACTAGGCACGCCTTCAGAGCCTTCGCTCTTATTCTCCACTTGCCCCTGTCCTTTCAGGACTCTTCGCGAAAAATCGGTCTCAGAGTTCGAACGCAGCCCGGTAGAAGTGGTCGCGAATAGCTGGTCGTGCATACCTATTCCACCGCTTTGGTAAACGAGTAAAACATAAAAAGTCCTCTATCTGGGATGCTCTGGGCCTGTGTCATGCCTGGCCTTGGGCCTAAGCATAGAGGGCGATTTTTAAATAGTATTGATCGCTCGTGTGCATGGCTCATCACGTGGTCTCGCAACGGCACCAATCACATGGGCCAGCCGTTTGCGGCGGTACACTCGCCACATTTTGCCTAACAAACAGACCTCGTCGAAACGCCTTTCTCAACCGCTGACGGTGGTTGCTTATTTCTATGTTTGGCATGCTTCTTTAAATAAGTGTAAAACAGCTCAGACGTAATTGGTGGGAAACGACATGAGCTGTTGGTGGGCTGGGTCTGGCATTTTCTGTCCGTTATCCTAAGTCACACCTGATCCCTGCCGCAAAATCAATAAATGTCAGAAGATTGGCGTCCCTTTGTTGATGTTAGGTCTTCAGCTAAATGGTTTTATCTGGGTCAGGAAACGTGACGAGGAAACTTGAGAAGATCCCCTTTGGGGCGTTGTGTGTTATACTTCTTCGTCTAATCTGTTTAAGGGAACGCTGTTTTTCCTGCAGCCAGAATATACTTTGGTCTCAGAACTCGTCTCCTCTTCTTCCTCTTCCGGGGATGATGTAAGGAATATTTTATCTGGACCTCGAATTTTCGCATATTAAGGTTTTTTATGTATTTTTGTCAAATAAAATTTTAAAAAACGTGAGTCTTAATTAATTTTACTTTTTGTTTAGACAGCCTGTGATGCTCCTGTGAAATTGTGATAGGCACAAAAAAGAACATCAATATTTTTGGCATTCTAGTAAGAACAATGAAACTGCACTGATATTCTAGGAGCACTTTAGAACTCAGCGGACTCAACTGCTATCAGAAATTCCATAATAATTTTGCTGAAGAAAATTTCTGTTGATGCATAGCAGTGCATCTGCTAGTTCTATTCCAATTCATTTATCACTGATGAGCTTCGCTGCATGTGAACTTACGGAAACTTACATCAAGCCTTATCCCCTTGTTTAAATCAATCGCATCCTGAGCGGTACAAAACGGCGAATTTCCTCGTATTTTCATGGAAGATTTCCGGTTCCTATAATAAATTATTACGCATTTAACTATATGCCACAGCTCGGCTTAAACTAATCATCAGGAAATTATTATTACAAATTCATACAAAGAACAGTTTTTTTAACATTACTGTACTGAGGAATTTTCGAATTAATGAAAAGGTTTGCGTCCCAGGTATTTGCATGGATCAGAAAGAAGTCGTGTCGAGCAACGGATCAATTGATTTATTGTCTTGAGCTTTTGGACTCTTGCAGTAGTCCATCTTCAGAGGTGAGAAGTAGCAAAAATGAGGGTAGTTATAGTGGCCATAGGCCAATCAAATGTCAGAAATAATCAGGTTTTCAGGGCGTTAGAAACAGCTATCAACGCCCTGAAGTCCTGGTTATTTCTGACAGTTGATTGGCCTATGGCCACTATAACTACCCTCATTTTTTTGCTACTTCTCACCTCTGAAGATGGACTACTGCAAGAGTCCAAAAGCTCAAGACAATAAATCAATTGATCCGGTGCTCGACATGTCTTCTTCCTTATCCATAAGGAAGTTTTATTTGCTCAGTTATGCCTGTGAAAAAAATTTGTTACCTTCTCAAAGTAGAGTTAACTCACTTAACACGAATTTTATCATTTACGGCCTGTCCGCATTTTTACATCATTTTTATTCCTAACCGAAAGTACCACTTGTACTTTAATTTAACTGCAGGTCATTGATTGTTAGTTTGATGATTTCAAGCGAAAATCTATCACAAGGGGTTGAATAAATAGTGCTTACCCCTGGTCGCTGCGATTTCCAGGCCCAGTTCCTTGTGGACGAGAGAAAGAAGAAGTGAGAGGCCCGAGTTGGGGGAATGGTTTATTCTGTACAAAAGGAGTGGAGATTCTGTAGGAGGAGTTTACACTCGGACAGGCGTACCTCCGACCACGATGCCCGCATCCGACGTGTGAGAGCACAGGGTCGTCACAAGTGCCTTCAGAGCGCCCTCTGTGTGAGTTTACCTTCGGGAGATGATTGGTCAGACCTGTTGAGGCAAGCGTTGGTATGTGCGCACGTTAGCCATCGTGAGGGATCGAGCACTGGCGCAGTTTGCAGCACCTGTAATTGGTTGTCCAACGGGCGACCGGGGCTGCCATTACATGACCTTGTGCGTGTCGTGACGCGGGAGGAGGAAGTGGGGTTACAGAATCACTACACACCCATTGACCTTGACCAACCGCACTCAAACAAGGTACGCACGGAAAAAGTACAGACAATTCTCGTAAAACATGTTGAAATCAATACTCAACTTTTGCCTGCTGACTAAGGGGCCTTACTTGACATTACACTTACTCTTGAAGGATGTTTAAGTGCATACTTCACTAACAGACTGTCTTCGAATAGAATTCTACTTCTGCTTTCTTCCATACGAAGTTTGTTTGATCAAATAAATTCTGCCGTATATGCTTGTTACAAATTTATTCCTGGGAAAAAAGTTACAGATTTTTTGTTTGGACAGACTTTCAGTACAGCTAAATCTGATGTTAAAGCAATTAGAAAGAGCATTATCGTTTTCCGAATTCTTCGCTTTTCTTCTTAGCATTTCTAAACAAGGAAATACTTCCTCTATTATTATTTTTTGTCTTAATTTCGTTTAAATTCGTGTATTATTATTTCCCAGAGTTGGTTCACTTTTTGCTGCCAGTTTGTGTGATAAGTAATCTTTCGTAAATTTCGACGGTTTTCATGGGATAGGTCACATACAGCATTTCAATAAATGCCGGCAGTAGAGAGTCACAACACTTTTCAAACCGGGTTCATGCTGCAGTCCAAAGGAAGGCAAAAAGCGGTGGGACTCGAAAAATGAAACATTGGAGGACCCACCAGGATCACCAATGTTACGGTAGCTAAGCCTTTGGGCAGAGCCTAACCAATGCGACCTTCGGGCCAGGTCTCGAGTATCAAGAAGAGAACGTCAGCGCCAGTAGAGGAGGAATTGTTTTCAGTAGAGAATAGAGAAAGAATAAGTTGGAGCAAGCTGTCAAGCAAACGAGGGGCGCACTTGCAGTGTCGCGTCCTCTTGTTTTGAGCTAGGGCAACAGTCTACACCAGTCCTGAAGTTGATTGGTCGGTTTGGAGGATTGTGATTGGCCGCAGACCAGACAGATCTTTCCAGCTTCAGGGATTGGCCAGATGCGGGTCGCTGTCGTTGTTGCATGCACGCAAGTATGTGCCAGTCGTAGACACTGCGTTTCAGCAGACTTCGGTAATAGGATGTCAAAACACCTTCAAACTGAGTTTGGCTACAGTTCAAAGGGAATGCATCGGACCGTGGGCCTCGGTGGTCGCTGGAAAAAGTTGAAGGGCACTTCGTGAGTGGTCTTCGAACTGGACACTAGGCGCTCAAACTGAGAGTATGCTGATTGTTGTTGAACTGTTGCAGTGAACTGGCACCTCTGGTGAGGAGAGGGATGAAAATCGCTTGCATCCGAGGGAACAGCGGTCGGTAAACAATAAGAGAGACTAGGACAGAAAAATCTACAAAGGAACACTCAAATATCAGAGTTTTATTTCCAAGTTGACGACGAAGGGTAAAATATTGCTGTCCATCAGCTTCTGTCGTGAAAACTCTGTAGAATCTAAGCAGTGGGTGTACTCAGACTACTACAGTCATCAGGCGAAATCATAAGTTGCAGATAAAAGTCAGAAGGTACCAAAATGAGGGTTTTATCGTGGATAGAACCCTGAGTTACTGGATCAGACAGCAGTGGCCACTGGCGGAGCCAAGGCTAGGTTTGATTGCTTTCAGCCATGCCCGAAGGAGAGTGGGACAGTGGTGGCAAGTTCAAGTGTGTCCAATTGTTGTTTTGCCTAACCCAATTGCGTATCGTGACTCATCCAGTCTCGGCTGGGGGGTGGGTTGGGCAAGTGGCCCTTCAAGCATCCGTGACTATCTGGATGCGCGTGTGTGTGCGTGTTGAAGTTGGTACACCGTCTGCAGGTCAGCGAAGCGGAAACAGCTGCCTGCGATGTTGCATGACGTCGGCGTAGTGGACATTGAACGAGAAAGCCGGACAGCAGTGTTGGCTGTCCACCACAATTCTACTTTGGGCGCGTTAGAGGCAAAAAAAGAACGCACGCTTCTGACAGAGGTGATCTTGATGTTGTCACTTAGCCGGGATCGACTGCTCCTGAGCCCTTAAGTATTACATTGTGAGAGGAACTACAACGAGCATCGCATGAAAAAACTTAGAGAGAACGAAGCTACCCGACGTACTGGGTGTTGTCCGCATTTTTTGCATGATATCGACACAGCCAAAATCCTCGTTTTGTAGAGAGAAAGCGAGAATGAAAGAGGGTAACCACTGCAAGAAAAAGCATCGGGAGAATGATTTCGAAAATATGACAGGCATGAACAGAGGCGCTTTCATAAGTTGATCGTTGATCACGATTGACGGTGGCAAGAAGCATCTGTGGTAGCCATTTGCTCTGCATTGTCATGCCTTTATTTCTACACAGTTTTCTATACTGACGCTATTTTTTACGCATTCCCGTAACATTCTTTTATGTCTATTTGTTTAAGTTTGCATATTAACTGTTATGCGCAACACTTCACCTAGAGTGAGTTAAGCTATCAATAGCTGATAGTGAACCTAGTGCCTCTTTTCTATTCTGGTCGGCGTAGGCAACTGATTTCCTGGCTATCTTATTTGGCTTATTTCGACTTGTCCCTAGCATGGGATCACATTATCGATCATCCATACTCGCTAAAGATCCTTAGTTCACTTACCCGCAGACGCTTGGTGTAGGTACTTTATAGAACAGAAAAAAATGTTTACTTTCCCATCTTAACCCGCAAGATAGTGCAAAGAGGTATGCGCACAATGCCGTCTGTGGGCGGAAATGTCTGTACGAAATGCCGGCCTACAATGTGCATTTTGGAGAATTCTCGTGTGTGTCAGTGAAGGAAATTCAGGAGGACATACAAGGCTTTGGAAGTGACCTAAAGCGTAAACATTGCGTAAATTTACGATAAGGCCCTAGGGACTCGGAGACTAGTCTCAGTACACCGAAAGAAATACTAGATTAACAATAAATGACTTTCATTTGAACCGAGAGGGGAAAAGGTGAACAGATTGAGAAATCTTATTTAAAAGGTGTGCACATCGCATATCCATACAAACAGCTAAAAACAAATAACAGAAGCATACAACACACCAACAAACTTATTTAGCTAATTTTCGAACCAACTATCGTATGATACTGAGTACAATACGCAATTTTGCAGCTGGTCAGAACTGCTCCATTTCTAAGAGTAAAAGTATAACATAATTTTTTTAATGAATTCGCAAGCTACTTATTGTGACCACTGCTTCAATTGAGGTGGAACTAAAGTGGTCGCCACGGCTAACACAAAACAGGCAAGAGAATTTATCGAAGCTTGGCACTACGGCACAAACAGCATAAACACGCACGTGGATCTTGATTCACGTTACACAGGTTTGCGCCCAGCTTGAAGCAACAACTGTCTTTCCGTGTTTGGCTAAGTAGAACGTCACTGATTTTGCAGCCCTCCCAACACGTGGCCCACAATCTAAACGTTTACAGCCCTTTCACTTGCAGTCCCTATCACAACACGATCGCGTCATCCTCACCCCCCACCCCTGTTCGTTGTAAACTCTGCCCCCCAAACTCTCTAGTGCGATAATTCCACCCCTCCCCCACTTCTCATTTAGTGTGACCATGGGCCTGTTATACCTGCTTGAAAATTCACGAGTAAAAGTCGATTTCCGACGAATTTTCTTTCTTTATTTATCATCTGGCAATGCATACCACCTGAGTTTTTCGATATATTTAGTATTTCCATATGCATCTAGGTATTTCTAGGCCTTTTTAGTTGTCGGTTTACGATTCGCGCCTTTGCAAACGTTGCGGGGGCTCTAGGAACACAAGCCCCGTGACCGTCGGTGGTCTGAATAAAAAAGATCTCGACTACCTTGAGCCTTTTCGTGAATGCAGCATACATTGTGCCAGTTATGTACAAAGACAACCAACATTAGTGCGAAAATAGACACGTGGTCGCCGCTCGGTTACATAACACGGTCATCCGACTGCGTTTTGAGGCGCCATCTAGGAACCTAGTAAGCTGTCACATAAGCATCAGCAATCACACAGAAAATGACACACAGAAATGAAATGAGGACGCCATTTCCGGCTTGTAGCGGGAAACAGAGGCTAGTTTGAGGAGGCAGCTCAGAAGAAGAAGATGTAATCGCCGGAACATTACTTTTATCGACCCGAGGTTTCGGACTCTCGTTCGGATCCATCATCAGAGAGGCAGACTCAGATAAGGATGATGAAGGTGTGGGGCGTACAGTTGTATTGATCCTATCGACAGGTATTAAAACTACAAAGGTTCAACCCTAGCAGCTACGATCTTCCTGGCCCAGTTTTCCTTTAGGTGAGGTGAGAGAAGATGGTGGGCAAGCCGGATTGTTAGGAATAGTTTATTATGCAGAAGGATACAAGAATAGGTTTTGAGAGATTTGACTATCGGAGCACACGTCCGGCCACGAGGTGGGCCAGGGCCGAAGTCGTGTCTGGTGGTAACCACGGCCTTGAGGTCTGTCCATAGAGATTAAGGTCACGCCATTGTTGGTCGAGGCCAGAACGGGGGAGACACGGTGTGTGTGTTGGCTAGCCGTAAAGGTCGCGCACCCGTTTGCGCATAGGCCCGAGGCACGTGGAAAAACTGCTTTTGCGCGGGGCCGTACGCTCTGAGTGACTTCGTCTGCGGCATCACGATTTAGGAGGGAGTCGGGCAGCGGCGACCACCACAATCCCAATCCACGCGCAACGCTCACCTCTCGAGGCTGCTAGCACATGCGCACGCACCAGTGTCTGCCTACCCTAATCCGGTCTGGCCAATCATCTCTCAGTGGATGACTCTCACACGACTGCGCTGTAGACGTTCTGATGACTGCCATACTCTCCCTCTTGGAACGCGGCTCTCTCGCATGTGGTCGTGCACTCGTCTGATTTTCAACTTCTTCCAACATATTCTTCACTATCTCTGTACAGAATATGCTTATCTTCCCACCTGGCGTCTCACTTCTTCTCTTTTCCTACGGAACTAGGCCTGAAGATCTCAGTGACAAGTGTTTTCTCTATTAACTTAGGCCATTGCGATACAGTAGTTGGCAAAAGTAGTTTATGTAGTGCACCTCATATAACCCTAGTCCCAGCATGTTGTCGTACACAAACGGTGGTTACAGGGTTTTTGGGGTAGGCAGGGAAGGAAATTTTTAGAAGTAAGTGTAAAGTGAAAAAACGTAGTTGAATTTGTTTCTCGTGACCGCTGGGAGTAAATTTTCCCGCCTTTAAATTGAACGGTAAGTTGGACCTCCTAACCATCATTTCAATTTTTCAGGAATTTCAAGAAACCTGCAATTTGATGACCAGCTTTTCCCACAAAACGTTAAACAATAATGCAGATTAGGAAAAGTTACAGATTTATATCAACAGCAATTCTAAATACAATAAATTAAAAATGCATATAGCAGTTATTAAATTATATTCCACTGCCTATCCTAATTTCACACCCATAAAACTATTTAATCACCGTTTTCGTAGGATTAAATGCTGGTAGTAAGAATAAATTAGGTGCACTACATAAACTACGGTTACCTAATCCAAGTATATTACAAAGGAAGGTGATGGGATCAGTCTGCTACACGTAGCCCACCGCATTAACTGCAATGAGCACGGCACGGTAAGCACGTGAAACACTCAGGTCTTTATATCCAATCCGATTCACCGTCGTCTGTGATTGGTCGACCGGTAGCTTCCGCTGACGTACGCCAAACAATGTGCGCTCTCCTTTGGTGAATAAACGCTGTTACTGCTTTAGAAGAGTAGGTGGGTGTATACAGAGAACCGGCCTTCAGTGGGCAGAATTTTTAACCTAATGAAAAGTTGTTACAAGTAGCTAGCAAGTTTTTACTTGAATGATAACCATTTCACTCGGGCGACAGGAGAATAAGAAATAATAGGTTACGCTTGACGGACAGCTGGATGCTGCAACCCTATATTCAAGTAACAACGCCGCAAAATGCCATCTCCAGTTCATTGCTGGATAAGAATAAATTTTTTGGTTGCCTTTACAGAACCCGCGAACAGGAATCGTCACGATACATGCGGCTTTGTGGCAGATTCTGGGAAAATTAATTTTGGGAATAAGGTGAGGGTAAGGGTTAAGTTTGAGATTAAGTTTAAGGTTAGAGTTAAGGTTGGAGTGTAGAGACTTTATCACTACAAATATCCAAAACGTCTTAGCAAATACGCAATGGAAAATTTTCGAGGGTAGACTAACTGCTAATAAGAGATTTACTAGACTATTCTAGCGGAAAAAACGTAAAATCCAGTAAAGAGATTGACGGTGAAGATTAGAAATGATACAACTCACTTAGATCCTTCTCGATCCTAGCCGGCAGTAGTCAAGTAGTCGACTTGCCAAAGGATAACTCTGCGAGGACTAAATCCAAGTTCGTTGGGCTGTGAGTTGCGAAAATGGGGAGAAAACTCGTTTGCAAATTGTCGCTGGATTCTCCTGGAGCCCGAGAGTGATCACCAGAGAGGTGTCGTTGAAGGGCAAAATAAACAGCGGCAGGTGAGGAGAGAGTTGAGCGGTGGAGAGTGAGTAGCAAGATAGTTGCTGTCACGCGTCAAAACCGAAAGTGGGAAAAAGTGTGTTGTATTTAGTTTTAACAAACTTGGTTATTGATAAATTTAAACAACACGTAAGTAGGGCCAAGAGCCCACAGGAGTTAGGGTTGGGGTCAGGATTTTGTTATACGTTAAGCTTTGGCATCATTTTAACTGTAGGATTTACATCATAGGGCTAGGGTTACATTTCAGTTGTATTTTAGGGTAAGGTACTTTCGGATTGTTTAAAACTAACGTATTACACCCCGTCAGGAATATTTCGCGGAATCATACACTTGCCGCAATGTCTTTTAGAAACTTATGCGGTAGAAAATATGGAACTCTAGTTTGCCAGTTGCTTACACTTTTGCAATACCATATAGAATATTAAGAACTTGCAGTGGGCGTTAGTGCCACTGTGGGACCCGTGATCGCTAACTCCTCACGCTTAGGCTGCGGTCACGCTGACTGCCTACACCCTGTCTGGCGCGACCTACTATCACACCCAGTCTCGGCTGCGCCCATGCCGGTGCGTAACCTCGCGCGGTCCAAACGATGACCTTCAAGGCTGCAGCCAATGGTGGCCGCTCGAATGTCTGCCCCCAGACATCACGCCGGGCCTAGCTCACCTCGCGGCTAGCTGTGCGCTCCGGCAGCCAAGAATTCATCCTAACTACTCTCCTTTCCGTTTGTGCAGAATACACTATTTTTCAAGAAGAGGCGTCCTTTGGGAAAGGAGTAAATTTATTTAGTACGTTTTCGACACTGGATCCCCAGGTCGTCGTCAGACTTGAGAAGAATATTCAAAGAACAGTTAACATTTCAAAATGCTCATACAGTTATACAGTCATCTAGTGTGGCGGCTAAGTTGGTAGTTTAAATGTAGTTTACATCGTGGTGGACATAATTAGCAGTCACAACTGGCAACTGTAATTTGAGTCGGTCCGGGAACATTTCAGACGACCCGGTGTGAGCGCTAATCACGTTTTATGTTGGTCCATAGTTGTCGGCTGTAGCTTCTTCCACCTTTCTTTGAGGTGTTTGTAGAATCTAGCCAAATGGATACGTCGGTTGATGCAGAAATCATCAAAGTGCATGGTCTCAAGAAAGTCTGGGCCTTTATTAGATGGGCAAACTCCGGCTAAGCGTGTTTTGTCCCACGCAAAGGTATGTCCTGTGCCAAGGCAATACATAGCCAATTTGAACAAATGGTAACGTCTCTTCACTGTCAGATGGTGCTCGTAGATGCGTGTGGAGACTGATCTTCCTGTTTGGCTACAATATACCATGTCACAAGTTTCACATGGGCTTTTGTAGGTTGCTTTTTTCTTATCGGGGTAGCCAACCCTATTCCTACTAATCTGGCCTTCTCAAGACTTCGTTCTCATCACTTAAGGAGCCCGGCCGTTAGGGTTAACCTTCTTAGTCTTAACACTACGTGATAAGCTCGTCAGGCTTTCAACTGCATCACCAAACAGGTACAGCGCATCAGCTTTCTTGAAAAAAAACTAAATTCAGTGCTTCCCACGCAAAGAAGCTTTCCTTCGCAATTGCGACTAACATTCTCACAGTCACCACGATTCAGAAAAGTTTCAGGCTGGAGGCATAACACAATCACGTGCACGGATTGATCAATTTCTGCCAGGATTAATCTGCTCGCAGGAACGCAAATGAACGTCAAGTGAATCATAACACAATCACGTGCACAGATTGATCAATATCTGCCAGGATTTATCGGCTCGCAGGAACGCAAATGAGCCTCAAGTGAATGTTTATTCCTCTTCACCTCCAGATTCCAAGGGAGTTTTCGTAGTAAAAGGCATTAGTCAATGCAGGACAAATTCTAAAGACTGCAATAGCCATTCCTTTTTTATTTGACCTCATCAGGCAGCCATGTGTCAAATGAAGCAGTCGGACTTTAAGTATTCGCTCTAGTTTCTGACGAGAGATGGCCCTGGGTTAAGTACTAATTGATGAGCAATTGATTCTTTGTTTGTCTATGGCTGGCTGATGTTGGTATGTCACGCTCCTCTTGATGGTATTTGTTCTATGCAGTTCAGTGTATTTTATACTACGTGCTTCAACAACAGGCTGTGCTTGAGTCCCGACACGTTTTGATCAGGCTGAGCCGAGGCTTTTACACAAAAAACAGAATAATCGACAAGGACAACCGAGACTGGAATGGCAATTTCCGGCCTACCAGCCATCATCCGCCAGCTAGAGTCAACCTCGAGTTGTGCAATCCCAGGAGCTCAACTCCGCATCCTATTGTTCGGAATTTCAAGGCCCTATTCATTTAAACACGGGCTCGTTTTCTTGTCCATGGCGACCGGCCATGTTAACAGTGGTAGTGGAGCGCTTGTAGTGACCCCACTCCGCGTGCAACGCTCACCCCTCGCGGCTACTAACACACGCGCACGCACCGGTATATGCCTACCCTAATCCGGCTTGGCCAATCCTGACTCTGTGGATGTCTCTCACACGCCTGTGATGTAGACGCCCTGGTGACTGCCATGCTCTCCTTCTTGGAACGCGGCTCTCGCGTAGGTGGTCGTGCACACATCTGACTGTCAACTTCCCCCGGCCTATTATCCACTACCTCTGCACAGAATATACTATTACTCTCATATGGCGTCCCAAATCTTCTTTTCCTCCACGGAACCAGGCCTGAGCGTCGCGACGGCAAAGGTTTTCGCTCTTAACTTTGGCCATTGCAATACAGTATTAAAAGGACGCAGTTGCCATATGGGCATGTGTCTAATCCAATTAGCAGATTCCATATTCACCACAGTTGCCTGTACAGGCCACAATGGTTGCGCGTTAGTCTGCGTCCGAGTCGGTAATGTTCGAAGTTTAATCACTGTTCTCGATTCTTGGCGTGATGTTGAGACAATAATGTGGCTCGCCGTCACTGGAACCTTTGATCGCTCGCGCCCTCATTACCACGGTAATCTGCGACATTCTCAAACTCGCATTACCCATGTTGGACCACTACACAGTCACCTTCAGACTTGAGGTCGCTGGTCGCTCCTTTGCTATTAACCCCCTTTTAGCGCTACTTGGTAGGTCGCTGTTGTCACTTCTGACAATTAATTCCTACACTAGTTCAGCTGTTCAGACAAATTTGTCAACTACTTCGGTACCCGACAAGTTCTTCCTTACTCATACATACACCTAAAACTCAAAAATGTATCGGGAATTTTGAACTGCAGCTTCTCAAATGATTTCATCGCGGATATACAGGGGTTCAGAAAGTGGCGGTCGTTTTTGCATCACTTGAACAAACCACCCCTCCGGTAGTGCAGTACGCCTAAAGTTCGACCGTCGCAATCGACGATCGCGTCTTACGCAATGGACCCACCACTCAGTGTATGGGCTGGTTTATAGTGAATCATACTAGCGCAGCAATTATTAACAATACGAATGTTTCTCAAAAGATCAGGGTGGACCAGTTTTTTACTGAAATAAGAAACGTATAAAAGGCTCTGCAAGCGGTAACCGCTAACTGACTCTTCAGGCAAGTTGGGTCCGTCAATATTCGCTCTGATGAGTCTTAAACCTGCATGCTCGTAGGCCCCTTTGTCGCCGACAACCAATCAGTGAATGCTAAACGTTGATTGGCTGATGCCAGTATGCGCACGGCTCCAGCAGCGAATCGACCAAGAGCGTCAGGTGAACGGGAAGCCACGAGCAAGCGTTTGCGCTGGGGACCAAGCGAACGAACTGTCTAGGGCAACAGCCTGAGGCAGACTAGCACAAGAGGTTAAGTTAATAGAGAAAACCCCAACCATTGCTATCTTCGGCGCCAGTTCCTTGTGGGAAGGAGAAGAGGTGGGAGGCCAGAGTGAAAGGATTCGTTTATTCTGTTCAGGTCAGAGTAGATGGAAGAATGTATTGTGTACACAACGGAGAGGAATATAGATGAGAGTAGATTGACTCGGGAGAGCCCGTACGCTCAGGAGATCGACCGGATCCCAAGTGACTGAGAGAACTCGGGGCAGTAGACAGAGGGAGGGAGAGCTTTCAATGGCTAGGTCGGCCTGAGCAGCGAGGCAGTTTGCATCGGGAACGCGTGTAAGCATTCCATTCGTCGCCTGCCCAATGCGGGGACTATGATTGGCTGATTGAGACCTCGAGAAACCGCATCGGTAAGCCTTTGAGAAAGTGCACTTCGAGGCAAGCTATTCAGTCAGGCACGACCTGCTACAGTATCAGTATCAGTATATTGAGGGATATGTAGGAAAAATTCCTTTGAGTGCCCTATTTGTACATATGTGCCGTGGTAGCAGAAAAATTTTTTCTCAGACTGTTGGCGAGGCCAGTTGTCCTGCGTCATAGGATGTAAATAGGACCAGACAGTGAAAAAAATCCTCAGGGATTGTTAGGAGAAAAACTGTCGCTCTTGTGAGGGTAATGCGTGGGATTTAGGAGAAAAAAGGGGTTTCAACTGGGGGGGCATTGCAAAGGTTCCCAGGGTCATCACCGTGTGGAAGCCACGTCCTGATTCTTCATTGCTGATTACAGAGTCCGCCAACGGAACTGGAAAAACAGGGGCATCCGTCCAGATCGTCAACAGTCCGCTTTGGGTCGAACCAAGGGTGAATGTTAAGCCGTCAGGTCTGTCTGATAAGATCGCTAGCGGGGTAATCACGGTACGTAGATAGCCGAGTAGGGCAGACCGCGGAGACCTTCGCATGAGGCTATGCGTGGAAGGGCGTTATAAATCTAAAACGTGAATGGATAAAAAAACCAATACTACTGAAAATTAGAAGTAGTATTATTATTTTTGCAAATTGTCAGTTCCGATCCATCGTGCACTGCTATACCGATCCAGTTTTCGCTTAAAACCCTCTAGCGATTCCAACATAACGAAGTCCTGAGGAAGCGCATTCCACGCTACGACCATCCTTTTTGAAAAGAAGTGTTTCCGAGCGTCTAGTCTGGCCCCTGTCACCTTTAATTTGAGAGGATGACGTTTCAGATTCGTGGCCGTTGCTAATTCGAAAAACCCTAGCAACTGCGCTCTTTCGTCCTGGCTCCTAGGGAGAGGAGAAGTCGTTGGAGGCCAGAGTGGTTGGAACAGTTTATTCTGTACAGAAGGAATGAAGAATATGTAAGAGGGATTTGACTGTAAGACGAGCGAGCATCCGACACCCACAGTGCCACGTCTGAAGTGAGGTCATCGCGGGAATCGCCACAGCGTCTGGAGCGGCCTTTGTGTGAGTCGACCTTGACAGGTGATTTCTCAATCAGACTCGCTAGGCAGGCGGGCATTGGCGGCCAGTGTATGTGCGCTCGCGGGCAATGGTGAGCCTCCGTGCGATGATCGTCTGCACGGGGTCAGTACAGCCTGACAAAGTTCCAAGCCACGACTCCTAGCGCATCAGAGTCGTTATCATCAGGCATACATTAATCTAGCGGGATGATGGATTCTCCTCCTCCTCCTCCATGCACTTCTCGATTTTTCGAGCCTGTCAACCAACGAGAGATGCAATTAAGTGCAGTTTTCTGAGTCGTGAAGCTTGACAAAACAAAGGTTTCCCAAAGCAGAAGTCAGGGAAAACCGTTAAGGCTGGACAAGGATTCACTGCGAGAAAGAGCTCGCTAGGGGGTTCTGTCAAACAATTACCGCTAGCTGACACTTCAGGCAAATTGTTTGAGTCTGTGTTCACTGTTGGGATAACTTTTCCCCTAGGACGTATTCCCTGTCATCTGCAGCCAATCAGTGAAAGAGCACACGCTGATGGACTTGTGGCGAGGTTCCAGACTATTTTGACTTTCGACATTCTAGCCGCAATTTTTCTTTGACTGACCCTTAAGGTTGGGCGTATTGACCACACCACTGGAACTTTATCCTTGTGTATATGACGTTATCGCAGGGGAATAAATTAATTAAACCCTAGCAACCGCGACCTTCAGACCTAGTTCCTTAAAAGAAGAGAAGTGATAGGAGGCCAGAGTAATAGGAAGAGTTTATTCTGCACGGAGGTAATGGAGAATAGGCAGGAGGAAGTTGACTGTCAGACGAGCGAGCAATCGCCGGCCACGACACCGCTTCTGAAATGAAGTGGGCGTGGAGATCGCCACAGCGTCTGGAGCGGCCTTTGTGCGAGTCGGCCTTGACAGGTGGTTGGTCAGAAGGATTGCCTAGACGGACGGGTGTAGGCGGCCAGTGCATGTGTACTCTTTGGCGGCGCATGTTTGCCTGCGCGGAGTGAGTTCCCACAACATCAGGACTAAAATGCTTTGTATTCAGTTTGTAACATTTCATCAATATTTTACATACCTTTGCGCTCTTGTTATTTTTGACCATTGCCATATTTTGGATGTTTTTTTACTGTGCCACGTCAGCTAAGCTGATAGTGATCTTACAACACGCTCACGAGGCCAGTGCCAAGCCTCCTATGTGGCTTCAGCAGCGAATCGACCAGCAGTGTGAGGGGAGAGGTTGTCAGGAAGGCATGCGTGCGCAAGGCTTGGCAAACGAAGGCAACATGAGTCAGCGACCGTGGCGCTGATCGCGGGGGTGGACTGCCGCACAAAGTGGCTGACCCGGCGTGAAGGCATAGCCGTTCAGCCTGCCACTACAGACATGTATGAAAGTAGTTATCGCCCCGCGTGGATTCAGTGTCACTCGGTATACGCGCGTCTGACTCCGTTTTGGTACAATTTATCTACGTTGCGGGCTGTTATGTGGGTCAGTAGGCCCTGTAGCAGCGGATGACGTCCAGTATAACACACACGGTTGGAAAGGTCACCTGCGATAACTGCCCAGTTATATAAAGACTAGAGAGAGTTATTAGCTGCCACAGAAAACACACATGCGAAAGATTTAAAACAGAAGAACTTTGTGTTTTGGTAAATAAATGCGTAGAATCGAAGACGGATGATGCACTGCAGCCAAAGATAAAGGCAATTTGAATGGCCATTTCCAATTTATTGGCTGTCATCAGCCAGTCATACTTAACTCCAGGTGGTGCACCACAAGAAGCTCGAGCTGTCTGCTAGAAGTTTGACTTTCTAACTCACTGTGTGACGTGCTCATTGTCTTGCTGGTTTACGATCAAAATATTAAAAATGGTAGAACATCGTGATATAGATACGAATAACCCATTTGGTGCGAAAGGTATTCCGTCATGTCCGGTAGATCACCGGTGGATATTGCAGCGCTGGAGGCCTCCACAAAGGGGTTAGGGAGGTAAAGAAGATGCTGACATTGGGTTAAAAGAGCGAAATGGTAGTTGCGAAGGTGTCTATGATTTAGAGAGAGAGAGAACGGGCACGGGCATCCTTAACGCGACACCACATCACCACTCCTATCCTGAGTTTCAGTCAAAACGTTTTCACATCCCTTAAACGACTTAGTCCAATTTGTTGTGTGTTACGCAGTCCCTCCTGAAGTGCAGTACTTTTCTCATTGCTTTTTGGTTCAGAGCAAACACCTGACTAGGCTTTTAGCAAGACAGCAAGAGGATCGAAGCGGCGAGACAGATCTAGTCAAATCAAGTCAAGTTTCTTAAAGGAAATAAAGACAAACGCGTTTGAACTCTCTCTTGGTACATAGGATTTAAGAAATGCCTCGGCGCAGCCGAACATTCCAAAGAAGTCATTGACACAATTTTAGACGACTACTCGCTTGTTTCAAGTAATACACTCGCACTCAGTTCACACGAGCCAGCAGTGTAACTGAGCAAAAAGAGCAGACAGTGAAAAAACTCCTAAGGCTGACTCATAATTCAAAATGGAATGTCATTTATGGTTTTTAGGAGAAAAATTGTCGCTCGTGAGGGAAAAGGGTGTGAATGTGAAGGATAGGAGCATGATGCTTCTGTGAATGTTGGTGGCAGCCATGGCGTCCATGGCGAGTAATATCGCCATCCGAAGGACCATGCGAGGAGGAGACCTCGAAGTCACGAGAACGTCCCGAAGAACCGGAGATGCGTCCATGATACGCCTTTGCTGTGTTAAGAGCAGAGGAGCCCGCCATGTCATCAGCAGTCGGTCGATACGAGAAAGGGCGTGACAGGGCCGCGTAGCCAGGGGCCATAGGTGCGGTAGATGCGACCTCAGACGCGATCAGCTCAATTCGCACAGTGAACAGAGACGTCGGTAGCTAGGTAATTGCTTAAAACTCATTTGGTTGAATACTACTAATAATAAAAATATTACTTAAAAATTACTATTAGTATATATTTATAGCATCTCAGTGTTTGATTCGGAGAATTCCATCTCGACGTTACTCATTAAATCGGTACTTAGCAAGTTTTTCTTGAAAAACATCCATGGAAGGGTACAAGAAAATCTCCGCAGGACGACATTCCATGCCTGGATTACCCGCTTAGAGAAAAGAATTTTCTTGGGTCAAGTCTTACCCCAGTCACACGTTATTTGAGGGGGTGTCCTCGCAGCCTAGTGGTGGTGGCCTGCTCAAAGAAGTCATTTGTTTGGAGGCAGCAATTCTGACCACGCAGCATGCGAAAATCCTGGATTAGGTCCCCGCGTAGCTGCCTGTAATCCAGAGGAAGCAAGTCAATATTTACCAATCGCGTCTCATAAGGGAGGTTCCGTTGGCCTCGTACTAATTTTGTTGCTCGTCTTTGTACCTTTTCGAGGGTTTTTCGGTCTTTGGCTGTCCAAGGTCCCCAGGCTTGGATGGCAAATTCCAGTTGGGGTTGCACGAAGGTGCCGAAGACCTTGCCAAATATAACTTTGTCAAAATTAGCAAAGGCGCGCTTGACTAGATACAAGCTCGACATTTCGGATTTAGCCACTTTCAGGACGTGGAGTGATGGTTTCAGTGAAGGCGTGAACCACACGCCCAGGTCTTTTTGAGCCCCTACCTCTGGCAGTGGCGTGTGATTCAGGTAATACACCATTCGAGGCGCAGTGCTGGTTCTACCGAATCGCATTAACTTGCATTTGGCCACATTGAATGGCATGAGCCAAAGGGTCGAAAATTGCTCCAGTCGATGCAAATTTGCCTGGATGTTTAATCAATCGTCTTGGTTGCGTATGACTTTCCAGAATTTTAGGTCATCAGCAAACATTGTGACTTCGCAATCTAGTCCGCTTATGCAGTCATCAATATATATAAGGAAGAGAATAGGGCCAAGAACAGATCCCTGTGGAACCCCACTCTCAACTGCTACCTCCGCCGACCGCTGTTCGCCAATACATACGGTCTGGGTACGACCAGTCAAGAAGTTTGCAATCCACTGCAAAAGGTTTCCCCGTACCCCTATACGGCTGATTTTGTATAAGAGACGTTGATGCGGCACCGTGTCAAACGCCTTTTTGAAGTTTCCGAAGACTGTATGCACCGTTTTCCCTTCATCGATCGCTCGGGTCCACTGTTCTAGACAATAGAGTAGATTTGTCAAGTAGGACCTTCCCCTGCGGAATCCGTGCTGCTTTTCAGAACGAAGTTTATGTTGCTCCAAAAAGTGCATCAGCTCGCGTTTGACTATGCGGTCCATGAGCTTGCAGGATATTGAGGTGAGGCTGACCGGTCTGTAGTTATTTGCAGTTGCTCGACTCCCACTTTTGTGGATGGGTGAGATCCATGCTGCCTTCCAATCGGCTGGCACTTGTCCAGTATTAAAAGAAGCTCGGAAGAGTAAGTACAGGGGTACCGCCAACTCTATGGCTAGTTCTTTTAATAGTTTTTGCAGGTATCTCATCCGGACCTGACGACTTCGTTTCTTTGAGGTGTAGAAGTTCTCGCAGAACGGTATCTTTCATGAGTGCAACCGAGTCTATAGTCTGCATCTCACCCACACTGCAGTTTACAGCGGTGAACTCAGCTTCTCTCGTACAGACCGACTGAAAGAAGCAGGATAGATGTTCCGCGGTTTCGTTAATCTCGCACATTTCTTCATCGTCGTCTGTTTTTAACAGAGGAATAAGGTCTCTTTTTCGAGTGCATTGTCTAACATAGCTGTCGAAAAGCTTTGGGTTTCCTACTGCACGGTTTATCAGATTACTCTCGAAGTTTTGGTGGCTAATTCGTATCAGGCTCTTAACTCTGTTTCTCTGCGCCTTATACCTTTTGTATGATTCGGGGGTCCTCCGTCTGCGATAGGTTTTCCACATCCTGCCTTTACGGTTTACTTCTCTCATTAGCGTCGGCGTTAGCCATCGAGGCCTATTTGTTGCATTCTTTTCCGTGATAGGACAAAAATCGGTAATTAGTCCGTGTAATACGGCTTTGAATGCCAACCAATCATCGAGAACGCTCCCGGTGAATATTTGGTTCCAGTCTATCCCGCTCACTGTCGTTTTCATTTGTGTAAAGTCCTCCCTCCAGATGTTGCGTCTGGTTACCGCACTACGATCGGGCACAGAGAAGAGTGAATATTCCCGATGTAGCACTACGTGATCACTTTTTCCGGAAGGTGGTAAACAATTTACGACGTCCACGCTATCAGGCGCTTTGGTAAGTACTAGGTTTAAGCAATTGGTTTGCTGCCCTTTGCGTAATCTAGTCGGATATAAGACGTGTTGCGTGAGGAAGGATGCTTGTACTGTGTGCAGGAGTCGCCGATCGAAATTTACTTCTGACTTTGGCGCAGAACTCACATTCCAGTTGATATGGGGAGCGTTAAAGTCTCCCATGATCATGACGTCGGATCTCCTAGCAAATTCTTTGACTTCTTCTATTTGACTAGTGTCTGACTGTTGGTTGCTCGATGGTGGACGGTAGACTGCCATTATGTCAAGGGTCTGTGACCCCGGTGTTCTAACGGTGAGCCATATTGCCTCAATATTGTCCGAAATGTTTTCGAGCAGGCCGTGTCTGACGTAGAGTAGCACACCCCCACCTTGACGCCCGGCTCTATCTTTTCGGAACACTTGAAACCCGGCGAGAGCAATTTCCTGGTCGCCTACCTTCGTGGACAACCATATTTCTGTTATGCAGACAAGGTCTGGTTACAGTTGGCACATAATAATCTTAAGCTCATCTAATTTGGAGCAGGCTTTGTACATTGGTGTACATGCACTTTACTTTCATGGTACGGTGTAATCCGGTTGAGACAGTCACTTCTTGACCGTTGTTCGGAGTATTACGGCTTGATTCGCTTTTTTTCTTCTGAATTATCTTCCCGTTGACGATTTTTAGGCCCGCCTCGACATTCTTCTTCCTCGACTGTAGTTCCGTTACAAGTTCTCGGCGCTTTAACCGTTCCTCCAGGGAGTAGTCCGGTTGAAAAAATCCTCTTTATGCGCGTGACGTAGCTTAGTTTTTTTAGACAGGATTATTTGAACATGTTCCTTGTTTTCAACTCCTATTTTTAGAGTTCTGGGTTGGGACATTTCTGCAGTATCTGCCGGCCGTTTTCTGATACGAAATGACTTGAGCACTTCAAATTCTTTACCTGGCGGGAACAGATCGCACAGGACATAGTTAAAGGAAACCAAGTCCGGATCGTTCTGGTCATTTGAGCGGCCTGAAATGGCTTTTTTAAACCCCTGTACAACTAGGCAGTATTCAGGATCCTCTCGGTGTCGTGTGCCCTTAGCTGAATTTTTCGCCACCTTCCCTGCAGTGGGCCTTGAGCTCGAACTGGGTGGTGTGACTGCTTGGTCGTCAGAACTGTCTGAAGTTGCTTCTTCACATAGCCTGCGCATCCATCGCATACATCCAACTATGAGCGTGCGAATTGATTGTGTAAAAGCATGAGTTCGTCAGTCTGCCCAACACGCAACCCCATTGGTTTTTCCGTCCTCTGCGAAGTCACAGCTTCTGACCCTGCCACCGGAACGATCAAGAATATGGTTGATAGCGAACTGCCTCGACCGACCAGTCGTAGAACAGTGCGCAGCCGCGACTTTCACGATCTCCTACTCCTCTTTCTGTCTACGGCGGCTGACGTCGAAAGTAACAGTTTCGTGAACTGCGCGGGCTGCATTTCGGGACCAGCAGGCGTCAGTTCGCCATTCAACCAGTTTTCTTCGTTCCCGTCTGAGTTAACTTCGCCCGAGAGCAACTCCACCCGATGTTTAGCGTGTTACAAGTACAAACAAAAATACCCCTAAATCTCGACCAGCTACACGTGCGCGAGAATGTTATAAGTGAAAATGTGGAGGCCATCATCCCACCATGCTTTTTAAATCCTCTCCTGGTACGCGTCTTATCTTCATGGAGAGCATCGACGATAAAAGCAAGGTTTCACCGTTAGCTGTGTTCGAAACCTGTCAGCCGAAACTTTGAATTCAGCAACAGTAGCTTGTGCAGGCCCACCCATTAATCATTACTTCCTGCAGCTTTTCTTATGAAAACGGTGATCATAGGGTTTTATGGGTGGGGAAGTAGGACACGCAGTGGAATAAACTTTAATAAATGCTAATTGCATTTTTATTTTACTGTACTTGGAATTGTTGTGTCCGTAGATTTTTCTAATCTGTATTATCGTTTAACTTACAGGGGTATTCATTCATATAGACCCCTGTATGCACTTATATAGACCCCAGTAGGCATTTCTATAGACCCCTGTATGCATTTATATAGACCCCTGTATTAATTGTAATATTTTCGTCGGGCACCAAGGCAATTGCATTCACATAAATTATCCGGATGTTTATGAGTGTCGGTGTATTTCTTTCTACAGGCACCAATGACAACCACTTTCTCGAGTAATTGATTTTATCATGATTCTTAAAACGGTGGACTGTGACGTCGGCACCTGCAGGATTCCCGATTTCTGAACGATTTCTCTCTTGAGCATTTTGAGCATTGACCATCTCGGCAACAAGCTGCTTAGTTGTTTCCGATGTTTGTTTCGGCCTTCTCTTCTCATAGGTAGTTTTGAAATCTCGCTCGTAATTTTCATTCATGCTCAGGTTTTTTGCAATTCTTTTGACTATCGAATAAGACAAATTGAGTGTCTCGCTTATCCTTTTCAGAGGGATTTCCTGCTCAATATTTCACCTCACCTGAGAACGGGCCTACATAAGCTACTTTTAACTTTAATTCGTTAGTTCAACAGAAGAGTCACCAGACTTAAACGGGAAATGGTCCCCAAGCTTGGGGAACAAATGGTTTTCCTTCCTATATAACCAAACAGCATTTATCACACAAATGGAGCTCTTTGGGAATGCTTCACAATAGGTCCAGAATATAGATGTTAGGGCAAGGATGATCTGTATGGCCGCCTACCCAGGACACGGGAATAGGAACGTCCCGCTCGCTTAAAATATGTGGCCTTGTGATTAATTTCAGAGAGGGTAAATATTTCCTTGTCTAAGCCCTAACAGTTACGCTAACATAAAACTAAACTGTACCTTTAATCTGAGCCATAGCCCTACCCTAAATCTATCTGCGAAAATGTCAACTCACAGTATTAAGATCCATGCTACGGCGTCCGCGGGAATCTACGCGCTTCGCAACCCTTGTTTTAGTGGTGCGGGTGAATTGTGTGCAAGTTGGACTACTCAACGTGAAGCGGACTCTTGGTATTGGATGCTGGAATGTGCGAACACTTCTGGAACCTGGTACTCAAAGTCTGACGGCACGCAGTCTCCATGACTATCACATGGATGTTTGCTGCCTGTCGGAAGTCTGACTCCCGGACTCAGGCGCCCGAGAAATAAAAATCCCCGGAGTCGAATCTGACCTCACCCTGTATCACAGTGATCCACGTAACTCATCTGATAGACACAGTGTGGCTATTGCCCCCTCAGAACAAGCAAACAGTGCACTACTGGCATGGGAACCAGTCAACGACCGGATGGCTTACGTTCGACTAAAGGGCCATTTTACGAACACCTTTGTCGTCTCTGTGTATGTACCGAAATCAGTGGCCGAACAGCGAGATAAAGGAATTTTCTACTCGCAGCTGCAGGAACTAGTTAAAAAACTTCCTCACTGTGATCTTTTTATTGTCGCCGGGGAGTGGAATGGCCGGAGTGGACCC
Source organism: Ligula intestinalis (assembly GCA_036362985.1). NCBI lineage: Eukaryota > Metazoa > Platyhelminthes > Cestoda > Diphyllobothriidea > Diphyllobothriidae > Ligula > Ligula intestinalis. Next base: position 58,230,490 of record JAYGXS010000003.1, read on the forward strand.
GATGACCCGTCAAACAGCTTGGGCATGGTTCTCGAACCGACAGTAATGAGAGGATGCTGCAGTTTTCTGAACAGAATCGACTATCTGTTACCAGCACATGCTTTCAGCATCGTCACAAACATCTACTGGACTGGTATTCAAATGACGGTCGTATCGCCAGTCAGATCGATTGCATTCTAGTTGGTTCACGGTTTTGCAGTTAGGTCCACGATAGCAGGTCGATGCGAGGTGCCGAAACTGGTAATGCCCACGGGCCTGACCATGCTCTTGTTCGCACGCGCCTGAAAGTTCACCTCTCATCTGCACCCAAATTGCCACGTGCGAGACGCCTTGATGTCGCAAAGCTCTGGCAACCCAACAATACCGAGGCCCTAAGCACATAAAGCCAGTCCCGTCTAAAGACCCAAGCTAACAGCAAAGACAGTAGCAGACGGCCATCACTGAAGACATCCATTTATGGGGCAGCTTCGAAAATTCTTGGATCAACTCAGCGGCGCCTCAGTGACTGGATCAGCGGAAGAACCCTGCAGCTGTCGGCCGAGACGATTGAACCAGGTCCCGCAACTATGCTTTTTTCCGCCAACTCCGAAAGCTGACAACAAAGTCCGCTAGAGATGACCGGCAGAAGTATTGGTCCGAAACGGCGACTTCTATAGAGCAGGCTTTGAATATTAGTGACACTCGAAAATTGTACAACGTCATCCGCCAGGTAAGTGGTAAGCCCTGGAAATTCTGTGATTCTGTTCGCGATGTGAATGACGGGTTTAGTGCTGACAATTCGGCCAAGGTCGATCACTTGCGTGAACACTTCAAGCACATCCATAACTTTTATGAGCAACCCATCACATCTTCCCCCTCCTCCATAGCGTAGATTATACCCTCTCCTGCTTACGCAGTGTCGTGTGACTTCCCTTCCGAAGACGAAGTTGCTGATGCAATGCAGAGGTTGCATACCAACCAGGCGTGCAGAGAGTACGATTTTTCCGCAGAAATCTACAAGTCCTGTGTCGACACCCTGGCTCAGCGACTTCATGCGGTGATTGTAAAGGCGTGGCGAGAAGAGGCCGTTCCCGATGACTGGGGCTCAGGCATCCTTGTACCTGTCCATAGAAGGGGATATAAGACAAAATGCGAAAACTACCAGGGCATAAGTCTTATCAACGTTGTTGCAACTATATTCGCTGTTGTTCTCCTCACGTACTTCCAGTCTTTAAGTGACGCCAGGATACGGCCCACCAAAGCCGGATTCCCTGCTGGGTGTAGATGTGTGGATCAGATGTTTACGCTGAGGCGCATTCTAGAATTCTGCCATAGCTAACAGCAACCGACGGCCGTCTGCTTTGTCGACTTCGCCGCCGCATTCGATTCCATCCATTGTGAGTCCCTGTGGCAAATAATGGAACTATATGGAATGCCAACTAAAAGCATTGCCATGATTAAGGCCTACTAGCGATCCACCACCGCACGAGTGCTGATCCACAATAATCTCCCCCGGCCGTTCTATATCCATTCTGTTTAACTACATCATTGACTGGGTTCTTGGAAAGGCCCTACATGAAGAGGACGGTGTTGAGCTTGCACCCGGACGCCGGTTAACTGGTTTTGACTACGCCAATGATATTGCGCTGCTATCCTCAAGCTTTGGTGGTGTACAGTCTGTAGGGTCGCGGGTAAATGAGATCGCTATGTCGGTTGGCATGTCCATAAATTCTGGAAAGAGAAAGTTATTCTCGAGCTGCATCCCTGACCAGAGGGCACCCCTGAGGATTACTGGCCATCAACTTGAAGAAGAAGCTTTAAATATCTCAGGGGGAGGCTGCTACCGAATGGGCAGAGCAAGGGCGGTATTGTCTCCCGTTTCGATGCTGCTCGTTGGGTTTTCTCAATCCTTCGAAAGCGCCTATAGATCCGACGTGACATCTCCATCGCCACGAAGATTCGTGTATACCGTGCATCCACCCAGTCAGTCCTCCTCTATGGGTGTGAATGCTGGACTGGGCGCACTGAATAAAAACGAAGACTGGGGGTCTTTGACCACCGATGCCTGAGGACCATCCTGCAAGTTAAGTATAGCGACTTCATCTCGAATGGGACAGTCCGCACCCGCTGCGATCGTATCACGAGGATACCTCAGGCCATTTAGGAAAGGCGGTTGAGGTGGTTTGGGCATGTACTCCGTTGTCCACTTCACGAGCTTTGCTGTCCTGCCCTCGATCCGGCGCAGCAGCCCACCTGGAGGCGTTGAAGGGGAGGGCAACTGAAGATTTGGCTCAAAACCGTCCGTCGTGACATAAAAGCAGTTATTGGAGCTTCTATCTTCGGTCTCCGTCGCTGGAGAAGAAACTGGGTGGAGTTCTCCAGCTCCGCTGCCGTCAGTCGTCATGCATTAAGAAGTACCGTCTGTGGCATCATTGAGGCCGGCTAGATCAAGCATAATCACAGCCATAACACGTAATCTACCCTAAATTGAAATCGTACAGTTAACACGAACCCTAACTTTAACTCTTAATATACTCATGACCCTAAGCCGAACTCTGACCCTAACCCCCAACCTTAAACATAACTCTCAACTCAATCGTAAACCAAATTTGGCGCAAAGCCATATTTATTGTGGGCGGTCCTGTTCCGGTGCCCTCTAAAGACGGCCATAGGTGTCTTCCTCATCCATGCCAGAATAAAAATAACCGAGTGACTCTATTATTCGGAGGAAAAGACTGGTCAAACATTTCCTGGTTATTACTGGAATGCTTTTTTCACCTCGCAGTGTGATTATTTACCCCCTAAAATCGTCTATTCTATAAATTAGTCATTTTAAGTTGAACTGACAGCTTCGACCGCTCGCTTAATTTAGTAGATGCTTCCAACATCGCAGCCTAAAGCGTCCAATCGGCCGAAGGAAGCACTCTTTATCAGGAGAATCGACAGTCTTCCCACAAATAAATCTACTTCTCCAACAGAAGTTTGGGAGCATTTGGAAACGGTATTTCGCAAACATTGGCCCTGTACCGCACGGCTCAGTTAATTCTGTTTAGTATTGTGCGTTTCCGAGACTCCTAAATCAATGAGTGCCATCCAGGGTTAGTGTTTCATCCCGTGAATCCAGCACGATCACTAGAAAATCGATTTTAGTTTCTTACTGCAACTTTCAACATGCAGAGCGCAGAGTATCATTGAGCTGGTTCGTTTAGACCCTGAAGGCTAACTTTGCGGCTGCAGTGTAAGACGGATTAAAATGCTCGCTGACGGATGGGTCATCGGACGCACAATGATGCGCCGTAAGAGCGTGAAGCTAATCGATAAACCTGCGTGACTGGAATAGGCGCACAGTTCAGACGCTCACCTCCGGCCTGCGGTCGGCGGTTTCACGCATGTCGCAGAGAGCAAACAGAGGTTTCCTCTTACATCGGTAGGGCGGTTTCCACGTAATTGCTGTTGGACAAACACCGCGAGAGGCATGATGAAAAGACAGCAGCCAGCTGGAACAGGCAAAAATTCGTCCAACGCCAATGAACCCATCGTCAGTGAGGAATATTTTGAAGCCTGCAATAGGTTTCAGGGCAACTTTGCTTTACGAAATGGCCAAACCTCGACATCAGATGACGGCAGCTTTATCCAGGCCATCGTCCAGGGTGAAACAGCTCCGTCACCAGATGTCCATAAAAGCCGATATCGGATAACTCTGGATTATGCCTACGATCCAGCAGACAAGGCACTCGCCTTGGACGACTCAGTTCTCGAAGAACTGATCCGAATCTTGAGACCTTCCGCGGACTCCATAGAAAACTTAAGCCAAGCCGACTTACTAGAGGGATTAAAGCCCGTTTTACACAGCCTTCTATCACACTTCGTCAGCAGATCACAGTCACTGGAAGCTGAGAGGGGATTCCGACCTATACCAAAGCCAAGATCCTCCACCTCGTCAATTCGACTACATGTGAATAGGACAGTCGAAACAAATGAACAGGCAGATGAGCAAGAGGCTGAGCGAGTTGATCCGGATGAGGACCTTAAAGAACGGCAATCACCAGAAGAGGCCGCAAAAACGGTCACAGCAGAGGTCATGGCTGAATCACAGGAAAGGCTGCAAGGTTCTGATCAAATGCCTGCGGAGGAGCTGGAAGCTTCACCCGAGGATGATCAACTCTATGCAGAACCCATGATTGGAGATCAGGAAAATCTGCCGTTTTCGGATTCAGTTCCCGTAGAGAAGCCAGAAGCTTCCCCTGAGGATGATCAGCTCGACGCGGAACCCGTAGTCGAAGGTCAGGAATATCTGCCATTTTCAGATCCAGCGCTTGCGAAGAAGCCAGAAGATTCACCTGACAATGACCAACTTGATGCCGAACCCATGGTCGGGGATCAGGAAAATCTGCCGTTTTTGGATTCAGTGCCCGTAAATAAGCCAAGAGCATCCCCTGAGGATGATCAGCTCGACGCGGAACCCGTAGTCGAAGGTCAAGAATATCTGCCATCTTCAGATCCCGCGCTTGCGGAGAAGCCAGAAGCTTCACCTGACAATGACCAACTCGACGCCGAACCCAGTCCAGGAGCAGTAGACTATCAAAATCCCGCTAGTGACTATCAATCTGGAGAAACAAATGTTGCGGAAAACGAGTCCTTAAAAACTGCTCAATCAAAGTCCCAACCTTCCGAAAGATCGATACCAGAACATTCACTAGCTAATTCTGTCCAGGATCCTAAGTTAGCTCAGGCACTTGTAGCAACTCTTTCTGTCAGCACAACCAGTTCAGTCCAACGGATTGAGCCCTCAGAACTTGTCGTGAATGCTTCTTTAACTGAAGAAGCACCTATCGGGAACGGGAGCGAAATAGAATTGCAGGCACCTCAGTACTATTCTATTGAAGTAGCCGTTGATGGTCCTGTTCTGACCGATCCAGAGCAGATCGGTGAATCATCAGGGGCATCAGTAATAGAAGGAATTAAAATTACAGCGGTCGATGAATTAGGCCATGAAACCAATATCGCGAGTGTGATATCGACCGACGGCAAAGAAATTGTTGTCGAGAGTGTCATCGACTTGTCCTCGAGCCCCGTTGTGACCCAAGAATCTGTACCCTATTCAGAGGCAAACCGAGACTTTGTTCCATCTCAGGACCTTCCAGAAGAGTCCGTCACCAATACAAAGATCACCGAAGACGGCAATGGTCAAGAAAGTTTGAATGACAACTTATTAGTACCCAGAGATTCACCTTTACATGTTCTCCAGATAGACGCATACGATGCTAACGAGGTGGTTTCCCAAGGCCCGTTGGAAACCGCAGATCAGCCTACTGAAGTTTTAGGTGCAGTTATTCAGGAGGTGGAAGACCTGCCAGAAAGGCCTATTCCGGAAATTGTTCTTGACACTCAACAGGTGAATGAACTTGAAGAGGCGGACTCAAAACTCGTTAAGATATCCAAAAAGGTTACAAAGCGGCCGGACTCGAGGTCGCGAGGATCTTGCGAGCACTCAGTCATCGGAATTCGGGCCTCAGTCGATGGATCAGTTCTAAAGCTGACTCAAGAGTCCGAGGTATGCCCTGGAGACAATTCGGAAGATGGGGGCACAGAGATGACCTACAATCTTGACGTACTAATTTCATGGCCAAAGAAGAGGAAGGGGTCGGATAGCGGAGGGCAACTGGATCTTCGAGTGGGAGTGCCTGGCGCGGAAATGAAAGTAGCCTCTGATGGGAAGTCTTTTGAAGTCTCCTCCAGCCATTCCAAAACGAAAGAACTCGCGGAGTCAGACAATGAGGCTCTACCGGGAGCAGAGTATGAAAAAAATGACCAAAATGGCTCCTGCTCCATACCCGATGGATATACGATGGAAGAAATGCCGGATATTCACACTTCTGAACGTTTATTGTTTCCCAACTTTTGGTTGCTGAAGTCCAGCCAGACTTTACCTCGACTATCTCATCAGATAGGGCATTTCCTGGTGTCAACGTATAGACCTGGCATTCATGTTCATCACATCGAGCAAGCGGCATGCCTAACAACCATTCGCCAGTCACCGTTCGGGGGACTAGCTGACTTAAAACCAACACTTATCTGTCTTTCAAACGTGGAGGAAATCCTTTTATTTCGCCATGCATTCTATGTGAGTAAAGGTGTCCCGGAAGTTCTGCAAGATTTTTACAGGAAGTGGATAAAAGCCAAAAACCAAGGCGCCTCATTTGAACTGCATCTGACAATGCGATTTGGAAATGAAGAGGATGAAAGCCATTGTGGTTTAGCCCCAAAGTTGAGCGGTCTCCCCGAACAACTCTCATCCGGACCAGCCAACTCCGCGCGAATGTCCACAATACGCTCACGTGTACGAAGGGTGCTCTTAGAAATGCCTTCGACAATTAACGGGTTTGGCTCCTCAAACGGAAAGCATCTTGGCGTTCTTGACTCCTTCAAGGGACTAATTACAGCTTCTAGCTTCACAACTCCAAAGGCTCTCCTTCGGCAAGGGTCCCTCTCGCATAAACACATCGGTTATAGCCTACAGGAGCGTGTGAGCAAACGAGTTAGTTTCTGCAAATTCATCCTTGCCCCCGAAAGTGAAACCGCTTTGGTTGAACAGCAGTCACGCCAGTCCTCTAGGTATAGGATTCCGATTGCACTTTTAACTCCTAGTCTGTACGAACTGTTTTGGCCCCCTCGTCGACCAAGACGACTTGCAAAGGCCCCTGCTATTATGTCCGCTTCTCACGCGATTAATGGTCCACACCGGCACAAACGTCGCCGTTCTACAAAACCAGGGGTGACGAAGGGACTGGCGTCTGGAGAGCAGAGTTTATGTTTAAATGAGCTCTATTTTCCTGAAGACTTTTACTTTTGACAGAAAATTTCCATTTGCACCTGAAAAGTACAGACTTTTAGCGGAATATTGGCGTAGCAGGTGCACAGTTCACGTTTATCTTGACCTTCAGACTCAAATTTTACCCGAAACTGGGTGGAATATGTGAAACTGTTTTTCTTCCTCTCTGTTTCTCTCTTTCAATGGATACCCCTGTCTTCACTCTTTCTTGCCGCGAGCGACGATGAACACCATTTGCCACTGGTGATTCATGCGGGATTTCGTGGATACTGAGGCGGACTTGCGTAGCATCTACCACACACCCTCCCCGCTTTGGCGGCAAATGCTGTCAGCGGTAGCCAGGGGCGCAATGGCTGGCAACGGTAAACAGTCCATCCATAAAAGCGAACGTGCGAGTCTCAGAAAGAAATTGAGAAGAAGACGACTCGATCTCTGGGACAATAAGTTTATTAGCCCGACGTTTCGACATCCACCGTGGATTCATCATCAGAGACAAGAGTAGGAAACAGTAGCAGAAAAGGGTAATACATGTACAGGAGTTTGCAGTACTGATAGGATACGGTAATTGCTGCAAACATACAGCGACAATTAACGTTAATTGCCTTCTTGCACGTTGATATTTTGTTGCACGGCACGCGGGCTCTGACCTGTTGAACTTTCATCACAGGTGGTGGACTCGGGCATGATGATTGCTCGGCCATCTGGTCCTCCGATGTTGGCGCAAGATGAGGCGAACAGACCACCACCTCATCTTACGTGCATCGATGTGCCCAATCCATATTCGGTGCTGAGACTCAATTTGGTCAAAGCAAGTCGTCACTTGGGGAACGGGCAGGCCAGCGCCTTATCTTACGCTATTATCGGAGGACCAGATGGCCGAGCAATCATCATGCCCGAGTCCACCGCTCGTGATGAAAGTTCAACAGGTCAGAGCCCGCGTGCCGTGCAACAAACTATCCACGTGCAAGAAGGCAGTTAACGTTAATTGTCGCTGTATGTTTGCAGCAATTACCGTATCCTATCAGTACTGCAAACTCCTGTACATGTATTACCCTTTTCTGCTTCTGTTTCCTACTCTTGTCTCTGATGATGAATCCACGATGGATGTCGAAACGTCGGGCTAATAAACTTATTGTCCCAGAGATCGAGTCGTCTTCTGTTCACTCCATCCACATCCACTTCGTCTTCACTAGTGCCTCCTAAGCGGGTCGTGTAATTGATGCGCTGGATCAACACAGGGGCTAGATCAGGATACGGCAGGCGCTATTCGGTTTGCGAACCGATAACAAACGCCGACCATAGAATAAGAGGGGGCGTGATGGCACACATAGAGACAACTTCGACTGCGCCGGTCACCTGCGCCCGATTCCACTTCCTGTCTTCTTGCCTGCGTATTTACACCGGGCTCCAGTAAATAAGGGAAGAGGGAGTGTGGTAGATGCCACGCAGGTCTGCTATCAATCAAAAATGATTCACGCGTAAGTCACCATCCCTGCACCAACCTGTTGGTTGGTTAGTAGCCCTTGTTGGATCAGGGGTTCCCGCCGGAGTTACCTCCCTCGCATGGTCCGCGAACGTGAAGAGCGGATCGAAACGGACGCTAAGGAGCTTGGGCTTAAGGACCAGCGGCAAAGCCTCACTGTTGACTATGATAGCCAAGTGATGGTTGAACTCCTTCAGGTCCAACGTGAAAGCAGTAACGGACGACTTGGCTGCCGAGATCGTCAACCCGCGCTGAGTGAGTAAGTCCACAACATTAGGCATGGATTCTGAGAGGACCTGTGCAGCCTGCTCGATGTGATGGTGCTGGCAGAAGAAGGTGACATCATCCGCGTATGAAACCACCTTGGCGGGTGCCGGAGGGAGTGAGAGTTCCCGCGTGTAAATGTTGTACAGCGCCGGGCTGAGCACAGAGCCTTGAGGAACACTGCAGGTCTGCCTGTTTGGAGCATCCGGTGGACAGCATCTAAATCGATTGTCAAACTGCCGTTCCTACCTAGGTGTACAAGGCTCGGATCTCACATGAGCGGGTGTGCCTTAATAAGATTTAATCGCAACAACCCGATTGACAGTTGACAGTCTTCCAAAGTTCGATTTAATGGTTTCAAAGGGCCTCAGTTTTGATAAATGCGTCGACTTTTCGTGGGGATAGGTGCTGTCCCGGTGTCGGTCATCATCACTAGTCGGCTGCCCGAATGCGTCAATAGCCTCGCGACGGGACTGGGCACAGTTACGGCGTGAGGACTTACGTCTGCGGCGTGGCACCTCCACCCCTGTGCGACGCGCGGGCCCCTTGCAGCCCGGTAGAAGACGTGCGTCGTGACCTTATCTGACCTCCTTTCTGATCCTGCTCATTGGTTGCGCGGTCCGTTTCGGGGGCCATATGCCTGATTTAGCACGGAATGTCAATAACTGCGTTTAGGCGCATCTCTAGTAGTCTTCACTCTAGTAGATGAATGCTCCGCGATCAGTTACCGGACTCACTCCTTTCGTTCCGCCTTAAGGCACACCCGTGAACCCCACCAGCAGTCCCACAACGGGTTTATTGAGCCCGAGGGCAGAAGAAGACGAGTGATTCCCAATCGGTGAGTGTTCATCCGCTAATATCAATATTCATGATCTAAACGGACAAGACAACGGACAAGTTAGAGGTAAAAGCAAGTAAAGTCATAAGTTAGATTTATTGTGTTTAAGTACGCTAGTTCAATTACGAAGCAGCGCAGAATTCGAAAAAACGGTACGTCGTAGCAGTTTTAGCGGAAAAGAGCTGACTTATGGCTAGTTACTGATGAGCATCCAAGTTCCCGCAACTGTAACGAATCGACAATGGCTATTTTTATTATTAATGTAGTCATTAAATTATTGAATACCTAACCAACGGTTAGTGAAGTTTTAACTCGAATCCTAACTCCAATGTAAACCCTAACCCATGGCTGCGAAACCTAAGAATGGGTCCGAAACTAAACTGTCCTCAGCTTATTGTGGCAGTCCGCGATCAGCACCACTGCGCGGGCCCCTCTTGCCTTAGCTTGCCAGGCCTTGGTTATTCCCGCGTGGCAACCTCCACCGCACTTCATGGTCGATCACTGCTACAGACACTCGCGTTTTTCTATCCACCTCGATTTGCTGCTGGAGGCGCGCATAAGCTCGAAGTCAATCATTGCACATCATTTTATTGATTGGCTGAGGGTGACAGAGGACACGTCCTAAAAAGCAAGTTATCCCAAGAGCAGATACCAATTGACGGAACTTGTGTGCAGACACGGCCGGCAGCCAGCGTTCGGAAGAGCCCCTTGTGAAGCTCCCTCCTTGCGGTAAAAGAGCCCTTCAAATTCACTCTCCTGCCAGCACTAACCATGCCTTGCCACATCGCGATGGCGTGGTAGTCAGCGCGATGGTTCCATTTGGTTATGGGACCTGAAAATCTGCATGATAGGGCTTCTCCCTCATTCAATTTCGTTGCCACGTGTAGTCTTTTAGACTGTCGGCTATTGTAGTGCTCTTACATGCATTACATCGTAAACTGCAGCGGTAAGCAGTCTATGTCGGTGCATAAACGCATACGTATTCGCTAACCCTTACATTCTCGCGTAAAATGGAAAATGGACAATAATTTTAGTAAGGAACATTTGTACTTTTTGTAGCTCAATGGTAAGGCGTTGGCTGTACATAACAGCCTTACCTGTTGTGTGGATTCAAATTCCACTGAGGCTGCGAATTTTTAACCATTGGGTCAACTGAATTATTCCAATGTGCCAATCCCCTCCCCCTAATAAAAAGGTAAATACGTAAGGTTAATTTAAACGGTACTGTAATAGTAGTGAAAATTCGAGTCCCAGGGGGAGGATGGGCGTTCACTGGGAGAGGTTTATCTTTTATCTGATGTTTCGGATAGTTATCTCGTCTTTCCACCTTCAGCGAGTGAATACTCTGGCTCCTGGTTTTCGCTATATGCCACTCCTTTCTTCCGCATGCATAGTCTATGTTATAACCGAGTGTGTTTCTATGTCAACACCGGTTATGCCCCCCAATTACGTGTTAGTAAGAGAAGACCGAACAGGATAGCAAATAGTACTTTACTGTCAGTTGTACTAGTACATCAGCTCTGTTTCCTGTGTGTCCAGCAGCTTGTTTTCTGTGGTCGGTCTCGTCCCGGCAGCAAAGTCTCGGGTCGTCGGCAGCGTCTCCAACAGCAGAGTGGCCGCCTTCAGCGGTGGCAGCATATTTAAGGGCCAGTAGTTATTGCTTTCCATTGGCTCTCCACGAGTGGCCGTGTGCGCGCTTGGTTATGCGCACCTGTGTATCTGTCCTCAGCGTGACCTCCAGACAACAGCAACCCGGTCCCGGGCAGTCTCACTTACGCCTGCTTCCTTTGTCCTGGCCTAATGTCTGCCCTTTGAAGGCCGCTTGTAACTGCATGAACCAGTCATCAGTAAGGTTACTTTGTTCGGGTACGCCCAGGGTTGCCCCAGTCATAATTCGCATCCGGGCTGTCCCAACAGTCTACCAATCCAGTTTGATTCGCTGTGCGTGGCTCGCGTCTCTAGGTTGTTACCGCACGCCGCATCAATCGCCTAGTAACCGTCACCGGCGTTTTGCTCTGCCTTGATATTGCTTGCAACGGGAGCGTCAGTGTTTATTTGGTCTCCTTGCACGGTGTTCATTTGCTGCACATCACCCCCGCGTTTCGCCATAGTCTGCCTCATGGACAGGCAGGTAAACCGTATCTCTGTTTAACGGCCCCGATTGTTCTGTGTCCCTATAGTGGTTCTACAGCCCACCTTAAAACTCGAGAAGCCGCTGACGTGCTTTGGTAGGGTAAATCTTGGTCGCCCAGTCACGCCTTTCCCAGCGCGATGGCGCATGTCCAAACCGACGCCCGACCATTGATTGGCCTGGCAGGACCGGGGCGTATAGACGCGCCCCAAACTGGTCGACCTATCAGCGTCCCGAAACAGTCGTGGCCAATCAGCTCTGGCCAAGCGCTCTCCAGTCCTCAAGTCAATTCATGCACCGACGGACACTTGGGAATCCGCCATGAGCGGGACGCCCGCTCACGGCCGGACGGAGTGGTAACTTTCTCCTAACTCTTCTATACACAATATATTGTTCTTAACACTCTGGCCTTCCCGAGACTTCTCTCCTCACCTAAAGGATCCGGGCCTAGAAGATCGTAGCCGTTAGGTTTAACCTTCTTAGCCTTAACACCTATTTCCTGACTGTTCCCTGAAGGGATACAACTATCCGAAGCGTCAGATAGAAAATAAGCGATTCTGTTATAAGTTCACTTACCATTTCTTTGGGCGTGGATAGTTTTGGACATGTAGTCATCAGTGAGAATACTTGTACCCGCAATGCACGTGGAGGATAATTCAAGGGAGAATTTCGTATCTGATGGATGTCGCGCCGGCGTTTCGACCGCCCTCAATACTGAAGTTACTAAAATTGATATTTTGTCCAGTGGAATCTGTGCGGGCTAGTATACAGAAGTTAGACCTGTTTTTGAGGATAGGGAGCGAGAGGCAGGTGGTAGTGAATTACTGATGTTCCTTCGTTTCACCAGCCCAGAAGAAGGTATGACGGTATGTTCGATCTACTTAGCTAATCAGCAAATTTCGGATGAAGTTTGTCTCATTTCGATCACCTACCACAGCTAGTTGCTTGATCTGAAAACAGTCAAGTGCATAAACACATAGATTGGGAAGAAGAGGAAGAAGAAGCCATGCTGATCAACAGAATCACAGTTTTAGTAAGTTGGTTTGGCAGATTTGGTTAATTTGGTTGACCCAATTGTAAAAAAATCTCGCGGTATTCGGCGGGATTCGAACCCACATAGGAGGGAGGCCTTTTACGCAAGCCAACGCTCTACCTACTTGAGCTATGAATGTCGCGCTTTACACCGTGAGTTTAATCACACTTAGATCGATATTACCCGCCCAACTTTGCCGCTCATATGGAATCCACCAATATGGGACAGCAAGTTGACTGCCCAAGCAGGATTTCCTAAGCATTCATCTAGAATCCACCAGAATGACTACTAGGCTGACTTAATTATAAAGTTGGTTTGGAAGATTTGGTTAATTTGGTTGACCCAATTGTGAAAAACTCACGGCATTTGGCGGGATTCGAACCCGCGTAGGAGGTGTGTGAAGCGCGACATTCGTAGCTCAAGTAGGTAGAGCGTTGGCTTGCATAAAGGCCTCCCTCTTATGCGGGTTCAAATCCCGCCGAATGTCGCGAGTTTTTTTCACAATTGGGTCAACCAAAATAGTTTTATTAGTCTGAGCTTTCGAACTCTTGCGGGAGTCAATCCTCAGAGATAAAATCGTCAACGAAAAACAAGCAAAATTAATAGGAGAAGGGGTCAATTAACCGTCATAGGGGTGGAGAAGCGGAGGGCCAATTAACTGCCAATGTCGTAAACTGGAGATACCTGCGCCGGACAACCTGTGCGGGCGCCAGCTCGATACATCGGCTAACTGAGTTGTTATCGGACGCCAAGGCTTCAATCGGTTCTCGGCCTGTCCAGCTGCCAGTGTCGGGAATTATCCTCGCAGCTTCGAAGTTGAACTCGTGGCCTGTCTAATAGATGTGGGCCGTCACTTGCGATAATATGTGACCCTCAAACAGCCGGGTTATATTCGTGTATGCGTGAACTCAACATGCGTCCAATCTGTCCCGTGCAATGTCTGGGACACTTTAAATATGGTATGTGATACAGTACGTCCGACTGCTCGCTGGGATTTAATCTATCCTTGATTTTCAAGACTCGGCTGCACATGGTAGCCTTGGAATGGTATGCAAAGGATCCTGATGCACCGCAATAACCCCGAAGAAAAAGCACGTGAGGCCCAGTATCTCTGCGACCATTTCCCGTGGAATCGATATCCTAAACCGATGCCTACCTGCTTGCCCTCCGATGACCCAAACAGGACCAACCCCCTGCGCTGCCATATATCAAGGATATGTCGGAATCGGCCGAGAGCATTGCCGCGGTACTAGGCATCGGAATTGCACACCGTCTCAAGGCTACCATGCGCAGCTGGCGCCCGCATATTCAGGGCTGCGCAGGTATCTCCAGACTCACGGCACTGGTGGTAAATTGGTTCTCCGCCCCCTTCCGCCCCTATGATGGTTAATTGGCTCCTTCCCCTATAAATGTTGCTTGTTTTTAGTTGACGATTTTATCTCTGACGAGGGCCTCCCGCAAGTGTTCTAAAGCTCAGACTAATAAAACTACAATTCCCGTGATCGACACGGCTTTTTCTAACTGAGATGCAAAAATTTGCCTCAGTCTGTGACATATACATATATCGTCTAGACTGCAGATAATTCCTGGTTACTTAGCCGATGAATGAACTCTTCCTAGCCTTCCCTCGTGCACAATGGGAAATTCTGAGATGAAGAGCGACTGTAAGTTTGGCAGCGCATGTTAGATATATCTGGCCTTTCAATTCTGTCTCACGAGGCCGCTGTTAATGTGAGTTTTATAGGGGGAGAATACCAGGGCGCAGGAGAGACAATACAAAAAATACAGCGAACATTATCAGAAAATAGTAGACATAATCGGTATAAGCAGCTGATGTACAGTAGTCGCCACAGACCATGCAATTTTCATAACTTTGTATAAGTTTGATCATTTCTCGAATACCAATGTGAATGCATTGAGGAAGATTAAGAAATAATAATGAACTGCATCAGGCATATAAGGTACTTAAAAGAACTATAGGAATTATTAAGTGTTTGTAAAGAAAAATAAAATTTTCTCGATAATCCCATGATTTTGGAGACGTAAAAAATCGCTATAAATTAGAACAATAAATTTAGATATTGTGTTATATTAAAAACTTTAAGCAACCCCTGTCTATATACAGAAAGAACTTTTTTAAGTCAAGACATTCTGTCGACTTTAATCTCACTGGATAAGTATTTATTGAATATCATCAGCAAAAGTGTATCATGATTTTCCTTGTTTTTACTGTCTTCTTTGATAAATTTATAAATTCTGCATTTGTTCGAGGTTGACACCAAAACCTTTTAAATAGGATAGATATAAAGAGCATTTAGTGAAATAAAGTGTTTTCCGATATTAGTTTTAATGAAAATGACAACGTTTTTGATGTGCAGAAATGCCTCAAAACAACAAAACATACTGTCGAGTATAAATCTTGTCTGCACTGGAGTTGTGAAACTACAATTCCTCAGATTAATAAAATCACTTTCCTTAAAAGGTTACATCTTAGAAATTGCTTTGATGAGATATTCGGCTGACGAGCTTTTGCGCATTTTAACTTTTTCCAACGTAATGTTACAATGAACTTTAAGACTTTTGTGAATTTATTTGAGTTTCCTGAAGAAAAAAGATTCAATTTGACTGAAGATGAAAGAAATTTCTTTCCTCTTCATGATGGATTACATTCCACATGAGTAGATTGATTTCATAATCAGTTAAAAACTGGAGATTTTAAAAACTGGCCATATACATTACCATTTTTTGAACTACTCATTATTCTTTCGTCTGTTCAGTTTCTAAATAAAGCAAAAGGGGAACGTAATGTATACAAAAAACTATATTTCTTCACGACTTATATTCACTAAGACCTTCTGTGTCTTAAATTCGCGAGAAAATGCAAGACCTTTGGTTTTTATTGAAGGACATTTGAGGTTCATTGGTGCAGTCAAACAAATACTCCTCTGTTACTGCATTTTGTGCAAAAAGACTTCATAGAATTGCTAAACATAATTTTTAAAATACTAATTTTCAATGTTACTGCAAAAAAATTTGGTCCCTTTAACTTTGCTTTACTTCAATCTGAACAATTTTGGATAAACTTTTCCAGTTCTAGAAGGGATCCTTTACATACCTATTTTACTTATTTTGGAGTTGCTTCTTAGTATTATCAACCTTTAAAGTGTAGTTTGGTTCTCTCTTTCGTAATTGCATAGGAAATTTCTTCCATATGGACTCCTCCCAAGTTTCCCATAACTTATGGCCATTTCTCTTAATAAGCTTAACTAAAATGACGATTGAACTAAGTAAAAGGCTTTTGCAGTATTCAATAAACTGAATGTATCAAAATAATGTTGCTAAATATACGCTAAATCACCAGGTCAAATTTCGTTATGAACGTTGCATTGCCCTTGGCGACTACTGTACACGACGAACTAGCGCGTGATTATTAAAAAGTGAAAACAAAGGAATTTGCAACAAGTAGAAATCAAATTAATGCGAGAGAATCGATGGTTGCGTAGTAGTGGCCGTAGGCAAAATTCATTGCCGATTACTAAAGGTTTCCGTGTAGGGTGTGCAATTTGCGTAGGCTAAGCTCACTGATGTGGGACTACTGTAGTCGAAAAGTACTAGCTGGTTACTGAAGATTTCCGCCTGGAGCTGCAGTTTTGTAAGTCGAAATAAGCAAACAAATCGGATAACGGCTTCTGTACAGGTTTCCTATTCCCTGTAATGGAGAGTACTAGTGGGTGACTGAAGGCTCCCTGTAGGAGGCGTAATGGATTTAGGCTAAGTGGACCCACAAAACCAGAATAAGAAGTGAACCAACCGTTACCAATGAGGGCCTTCAAAGTTTGCTGAGATGCGATTGCGCTTAA
Source organism: Ligula intestinalis (assembly GCA_036362985.1). Lineage (NCBI taxonomy): Eukaryota > Metazoa > Platyhelminthes > Cestoda > Diphyllobothriidea > Diphyllobothriidae > Ligula > Ligula intestinalis. The sequence goes on from JAYGXS010000003.1 coordinate 58,246,910, forward strand.
AAAATATGCACGACTATGCCTATGAAAACGCATATAGAAATAAAATAAGTAAGTCAATATAACGTTAGATAATAAACCTACAGTCGCCTATCTATGCCTGCTGGCAGAATTTTAATAGAACTGTAAAACTCTTGACTTTTTGGCATTCTGAGAAGCTGCCAAATGCATAGATAAGAAATACATTGTCGCTACAAGCTGTCTATTGTTTCTTCTTTTTATGCATTGTTTGAGGTACTTTGGACTGATAAAGTCGGAGTTTTGCTTGATTGCGCCGAGTGGGACATCACAGAAATAAGATATTTTGTGAGCTCACCTGCGGACAGGCCGGTCATTGACAAATTAATTTCAATAGAATTGGTGGGTGCAATCTTAAACGTTGAATTTCGTCCAAACAGGAGTGGGAGCACACTGATCCACTGGCTACCCGATACAAACAATTCCTACATGGGTGGCAAGGATCAAGATGAATTTCGTTTTGATAAAGTGCTTATAATCCGTCTATGTTTATGTTTCGAATCCCAGCTGGTAATCAAAGATATGACTGGCAGAATGAAGGCAGTACAAGCCCGGAACGGACTGTGTCGATCCACCCGCATTTGCTACAGCCCTTCTTCTGTGTAACATTCGGTGTATATTACGATAAATTTTCTTTCCTCAAATTTCTTCGTAATTATTTGGGGTGTTCGATTAAGACGAGGTACAGATCGTTCTTGAAACAGTGATGAACACAACGATTTTCAGTGTTTTCAGTCGACTGGCCATAAATCCGGATTCTGTTCCATATGTTTACTAAAACCTTAAAAATAAGATATTTCTTAAAATAAATTACCGAAATAGTGAGCTCTTGTACATTCTTTCTAATGTAGCTGTCTGTTTGTGTCATGTTTATAGCCTCATTCAAGCGTGTCATCTCAGAATCGTGAAAAAATTAACGCCCACAACAAAAGTCACCAATAAATATGCCTAAAATCCATTAAAAATCTTTCCATGAGAAGTTAATTCTTTTAATGGTACTTTATTTAGATATTTGAATGTAAAATATCTGCGTTCTTCAAATTGTCGAAGGTTGAGTCAGAATACAAATGAAAAACGTTGATCGTTTTTGGGTTTCCTGAAAAGTAGGGATAACGCTTCTGCTGGAAATGCAAGAATTCACTTTCTGTGTGTATATTGCAGCAGTTCTCGGTGTACTTATTAACTTTAAGGCCCCGTATTAAGATTGCAACTGCACAATGGAATGACAGAATATATGCTTAGTTTTGTGAACAATGATATTGTTCTGCCCGTTCCGTTTCAAGTTTGAGTCCTCGTTCATAGTCAGCTAGAGATAGAAATTGTCTAGATCTTTTGCGTGTACCGCATGACAGAGAAGAGTGATGGCATTTCGCAGGTGTTTATATATGTGTTCTGTTACGGTCCCAATCATTGGCGTTCTAAACCAAACTACAGCCGCACAAATTTATTACTTGATTTTATGGAACAAAATGTAACAAACTTACAAAACGGAATCTTTTTAATTGAGTCCGTCATTCTTTTCCCGAAAACAGTGCATTTTTTCATATCTGTTTTTACCTGATCTTTGCGAACGCAAAAAAGAATTTTTTCTTTCTCTGAAAATACATAATTAAAGAATTTCCAGTAGGGTTTCTAAGTGGGGTCTTGGAAAGGTATTTAGATATTATAGCCACCTACTCGCATGTTTAAGAAGGTTGAAGTACCCATAATTTTCCAGTTTTCTTCACACCATTCGTCGATCTAGCAGGGATTTTATGATTATATTCAACTGCAGAGCGGTCTTCCGCAGGTCACTATATACCATAAACGCTTAAGTCAGTATACAAAGCAAAACTAGCCTTTTAAATTAACCACGGGAATGAACGCTTGCTTACCAATTTTAAGTAGGGCGATTTTCACAAACTTCTCACTTTCGCACTGCGTTACCCTTTTTTATAGTTGGTGTTGGTGGTACAACTACAAACTTTAGCCCAATGACCTTGCCCGAGGTTAGGACACACTCCCTCTACATACACGCATTCGCCGTTGGTCGGGCGGGTGGGGGTTAGCGATGATAACAAAGCACATTTCAGTGTCCTTGCCCGAGGTTTGAGTGCGCGACCCAACTTGTCCTCGTAACTTTTTTTTATTTTTCAGGAATAGTGCGATCTGATTTGTTCTCTGACATACCCCGCTCATCGTCTCCTCTAAAATCAGGTGCCTGTGAGTCTGAGGGGCGCGCTTCACACGTTCCCCAGGCGGCCCCACAAGGAATCCCTACCAAATTTCCGGCTTCCTTTAATGGTCGTTAAATGTGCAATAAGTAGAAAGAAGAGATATTTATCCGACGCATTTATAGTGTTTTATCTTGTACACTCATTATGCATTTGTGCGTTTATCGCCCGTAGATTAATATTCATTTGTTGCTACTATTTCGTTTTTTTATCACACCCGTACATATGCGCTTGGCATGATGTCTATCGACTCCGTTCAGCATTTTTTCAGTTTTAAAATAGTCACATGGGTTTCATTCATCCAAGTGCATGCGTATATGTGTGCGCCAGTTTCAAAATCGTCGGTCACTACACATGAAGACACAATCTGCTTCTCGGCCACGGTTACAGACGTGTACTCTCGTCCAGCTACCAACCGGTTCTCCAGGTATTCTGTACCAAATCCAACACCCTTTCAGTCGAAGTTCAACGTTTCTTCTTCCTAATTGGGAGCGGCCCTGTAGATCATGGTGGCTAGAGTCTCATAATGAGGTCTTGAATCTCAAAATGGGAATGGAACATACCGGCACACTAAGAAGGAGTCATTATGGCTTCACTACGATCTAGACGAGAGTCCAGTTATGCTGTCCACTGGCAGATTTTCTAATGTCGCCTGTTATAGAAGAGTGATAGCTTAAAAAGGCTTTATGACTCTCAATGTGCGGAGGCCGAGGAAGTCGCGCATACGGTCTCTGCCACTTCTCATGCAATGGGAAGCTAGTAGCACCGGCAGATTGCTCGCAGTTTACGAGTTTGCGGCTGATGAAACCATTCAAAGTGAGGGTTTGAATATTGCAGTAGCTAAAGCAGCTGGCAAAAATTAAACTTCAGTAGTCGCCAGTTATTAAGCCCACGGTTAATAAGCCCGCCGCTTATTAAGTCCAATTTGGTCTGGGCCCGAGGTGGGCTTAATAGCCGGCGACTACTGTCTTACATAAAATAAAGACAAAGAACATTCTTTTCTTGTACATAAGCAAGCTCTACACATAATACAGTACGTATGTAATGTAAAGTGCCTATCCTGCGTTTGCTTATCAAGAACTAGGACTCTCTGGTTAGTGCGCCCGCCGCTTATGAAGCCAAATTTGGCCTGGGCCCGAGGTGGGCTTCATAACTGGTGACTACTGTATAACACACAACAAAAGCTATCTGTAACAATGTTTGCATAATTCACAAAAACTTATGCATTCCTGTACCATTTCAATGCAGTTTTTTGAGGGCTTCGGTCATTTACTCCAAATATACAGACTGATACTGACTGAACACAGTTCTGCGCGTAGCGGTTCCACTGCAGGAAGGCCATTTCGAAGCCAGCTCGTCAGTCATGCTCAAGACGTATCCGCTCCGTCGTGGTTTGACCTCCCTCAGCTGAACATCCTCGTTCGTTTCCGAACTTTCGGAGCCAGTTTAGACAGAAGTGGGCAGTTTCTCATCTAGCTCTTCTCCGCTCCTTAGAGGAGTGTAGACAGACGGACAACCATTCACATCATTAGTTTAGAGTCGGAGCAGATTCCAGTCGGATTGCTGCAGCCTGCCGAAGGCCTCATTGATTATCATTTCGTTGCCTACTTTGAGGTTTCTTGGAAAGACATTCCTGGGTGTATACATAATCCACATCAGTGACGTAAAGTCCACTGGCATGTAAAATAAGTGCGTTGTGCCCCTGTACGAGCCGCGTGGTAGACGCGTTGGACCACCACGGAGTGTCAGGTCAAGTCATGGCATGTGATATTCGGACTGCGATCCCATAACCAATACCGAGTAGGGGGGGCGTGGTAGCACGCGTAGGGGCAGGTTCACGTCACAGCAGCCATCTGCAGGGACCTCCGATGCGCGCCCCCTGCATGAGGTCACGTGACTGCAAGAATAGACCTACCTTTTGGGACAGTCGCATCCCCCACGCCAACGCCTGGCCTGTGCTGCCAGCCCGCCAGCATTTGTGGACACGCGACGACGCCCGTCGACCTACCTCTGTCTGGCGCGACCCATTAACATGAGAAGTCACGGCCGCGCCCACGCCAGTGCGTAAACTCTCCCCATCTGACCAATCACCTTCAAGGCTGACTAACACAGCTTTTGGTGGCCGCTCGGATTACTGCCACCAGACATAACTTCAGTCACAGCCCAATAGTCTGTAGACATGCGCTCATCTGGCATTCAAATCTCCTTCTTCTTTTTATCCACTCCTTCTGTACAGAATAAATTCTTCCTTCACTCTGGCCTTCCTTCTCCTAAGAAACCGGGCCTGGAGATCGGAGTAACAAGGATTAGCCTTATTAACCTTAACTCCTCGACGCATCTACACCTAATCCCTGCCCAATCAGGGCACGGAGGGCTGTAATACTGTGTGTCTCTTGCGCTCGGTCCCGCCTCTATCTTTACACCAGACATAGGTATGTAGGAGAAGAGAGTGTGCTAGTTGCAGCGCAAGTCTACTCTTGATTAAACCTTATCCGCGTGCAAGTCCCCGACCCTACACCATCCCGCAGTGGAACAGACAGTGGACCTCGGCGGAGTTAATTGTCGAACTGGCGTGTTGACCTTATCTGGTTTCCTTTGCGCTAGTGCTTGAACAACCATATAGTAGTTAAGACTAAGACGGTTAACCCTAACAGCT
>JAYGXS010000003.1:58261793-58310998 GCA_036362985.1 Ligula intestinalis
CAAAGGGGTATGGCGGTTGGCCCATTCGACCCTGCATATGGCCCCCACCACTACCGCCGCCGCCGCCACCGCCACCACCAACGGCTGAGTTCATCTGTCTGAGTTGTTGTTGTTGTTGTTGTTGGTCGATTGCCGCGCCGTTGGGGGAATGCGAGACTGTGCCACCGGACTGGGCGGCAGTGGGTTGAGACTGGACCGACTGCTGGCGCGACCGAAACGGCGCCGACTGATTGGACGGGGGCGGCGGTTGCTGCTGCTGCTGCTGTTGCTGCGGCTGCGCCTGCTGCTGTGAGGACTGGACGACGGGCCGAGGCAGTTTCTTCAACAGAATATTCGGCATCTCCTCGTCGGGGTCAAAACGCTGCCACAGATCGTACAGCGCCAACAGGTGTCTGGACACCTCGAGGACCTGTGCACAGCAGGAAAAAAATAACTCTAAGAACACAGGAAGTGGCGACGGAGCGGGGCGGGGCGGGGCTGTCGAGCATATCTGTCAGTGTAGTTTGGCGCCCTGAAAGTTGGGGTCGCCATGTTACCAAATTACCAGCCTCATAAAATGTCAGCCGATATTCAGAAATGTGCTCTCGATTCAAGTATGATTTTAATATTGAGTAGCATTACTGAGGAAATTTTGCCTAGGCAGTCCGCTAACTGTATCCGTAATGGTGGATTATATACGAGCAGTAGGTCGTGCGGGTAAATCGACCCAACTGTGATTAAATTCGCGGTTCATGGTGAGCCTCCTGGCTCAATGGTAGAGCGTTGGCTGCGCAAAAGCCTCTCCGGCTGTGTGGGTTCGACTCCCAACGAGGCCGCGAATTTTTCATAATTGGGTCAACTGCATTGTCTTTTGAAATTGCAGTCACCTCAGGATGCCCACTTTTGAACGAGCTGCTTTTTGACCAGCAGCAAGGAGTATGTTCCGTAAAGAGTGACTACATAAGCAGTATGCCTTTTTTCTCATTGACTTCCACTGCCCTAATAACTAAATGTACAGTGCTGCAAGCAACATTCCGCAATTTGAAAAAGACCTATAAGCAATCGCAAACCAACATTGAGTAGGGTTGCAATACTGTTTATCATGCAGTTTAATTTCAATTACTTTCAGTTACGCTAGGATACGGACTCTGTGACAAGCTTATTTCTGACCGCTGCAAAAAACTTGATTCTGTAAAAATGGCTACTTAATGAGTAGGCATTTTTATCATTGATTTTGACTGCCTTTATAAATTCAAATATATCTTACGGAAAGCATACACGAAAAAATCCTTTCCTGTACTTATGCACGCACTTCCTCAAACCGTAGGCAAGAACGTACTTTTCCTTAAACAGGATGAACACAGCATTCAGTTTGTAAAGCTTGAATTCAGTTCTAGCAGTCGGCAGGTTTCAAAATCATTCAACAATTTAGAGACTTTTATAAAACCAAAGGAAAACCTTCTTTTAAGAATAAAATTTAAGAAAGGCGTAATTTGCTATCAAATAAGCACAGGAAAGGATCTTTTACATGCATGCTTTCCATAAAATATATTTGAATTTATAAAGGCAATCAAAATCGATGATAAAAATTCATACTATTTAAGAAGCCATCTTTTATAGAATCAACTTTTTCGCATGGGTCAGAAAGAAGCTCATCACAGAGTGGACATCCTAGCATGACTGAAAATAATTGAAATTGGACTGCAGGATTAACAGTATTTCAACCCTACTCAATGTTCTTTTGCGACTGATTACCGGTCTTTTTCAAATTGTGGAAAGTTGCTTGCAGCACTCGCCATACTGTATGTTATAGAAAAAATGCACGCAAATATCATTTTATGTACTTGCTTGGTGGCAAATTATTACTTCTTCAAATTTTATACTTCAAGGAATGGTATCTTCTGGTTTTAAAAAAGCTTTCAAATTATCCAAAAATGTTGAATTTAAGCTCCGCAAAATATTCACTGTAAACAATATATTAGAAGCCAGTTTTTGGCAAACAATTGTTTTCAGCAACTCTTCATCAGACCAAACATTTGCAGATCTGTTTTCCTGAAACTGTCGAAGCAGAACTCCAACAGCTGCAGCATACACTAATTGAAAATGGATACCCGAAAAGGTTCATCCGCAGAAATATTGGTGAACGTGCCAAAAAGCCTGTCACCTTAACTGCAGAAAAGAAAGACGTTTTCATAAGACTACCTTTCTTAGGCAATGCAACCAGCGAGCTGGTCAGACGACGCTTGAGGACTGTAATCACAAATGATTTCACAGCGGTGAACTTGCGGGTGCTCTTCACGAACTCTCCCCTCCTACGATTGGGAGGTAAAGACCGATTTCCTTTGAAAGCCACATCAATGTGCATTTACTCTTTCACTTGCTCCTGTGGAGCGGGATACATCGGCCGTACAACGAGGCGTCTCGAAAAGAGGGAACGTGAGCACATACCGGCCTGGCTAAGTAAAGGTGAAACAAGATAGATGTCGAGTGCTATTCTCACACATCTTGTTGATACGAACAACTTAGTCGATACTAACGAAGCCTTTCTGGTGGTCTACAGGACAGCATCTAATTTTTCCAAAGGCCTCTGCCAACGGATGCTTGCAACAGCCGAAGCAGTAGCTATAAAGCTAGCAAATCCAGTGCTGTGTTGTCAGAAGACTCTGACACAAGCTCTGTCACTTCCATGGCCTAAACCGACACCAGGTGGCCCCTACCAACAAGCGACAATCCCTCAACCAACACGCTGACATGGCCTACATGCACAAACTGACATAGTACGCGTTAGCCAATCAGCGCCCGTGTTATATAGTTATTGACTTTTATACCTATTCAAACTTTTATTGTTATGTACAGCGTTAATTTCCCCTGCAAATGTTTGGTCTGATGAAGAGTTGCTGAAAACAATTGTTTGCCAAAAACTGACTTCTAATATTAACCACGGGAATATTTGCGGAACTTAAACAATATACAGCAAACATGTAGGCGCATTGTGGCACGCGTAGACGTTGGCTGACACCGCATCAGCCACCCGCGCCCGATCCCACCGCCGATCTTCTTGACTTTTTCTTGACAGATGAGGGAATAGAGAAAGAGAGTGTGTGTGTGTGGTAGATGCTGCGCGTAAGTCACCGCGCTCGCATTTAGCATGCTGAAGTAAACGCGGTGGACACCATCCAAACCGACGGTCAAACAGAGTTTTCCAGGCACAAAACCCAAACGCGCAGGACTGCCTTAAGGGGTATTCGGTAGAAACGACAGTAGTTGTAGGTCATAGACAGCCTCCAGTGAGCTTCCACAGGCTCTGTGGGACCATCGACTGCGCAACGCGACTCAACAACTTGACTCACGAGGGATAGCCTCTGTTGAATGAAAGTCCTGTCCGCATGTCAAGTGGGAAAAAATAACAAAAGGAGGTGAGCTGCCTGGGAGTCACACCTTTTCCATGTTGACTGTCAGTTCTGAGAACCAGTGCTCCGCCACAGCCAGCGGGCTCACTTTGGACTGCCTGGTGGTGATGGGGAAACTGCTGTTATGTCCACCACAGGCCGCGGAAAGGGATGCGCTGTCGTTAGCAGCGTCGCTTGCATCAGCGGGCGGATTCTTCTCCAGACTTATAAAGGCCAGTTGTAGACAACCTTATAAGGTGGGGGAGAGAATATGTTGAGTGTAATGAGGGCGTCACTGCGGAGCTAAAGGACAAAAAAACAGCACGGTAACAACAGATTACATGATCGCTAGGATCTTTTTTACTTTTTATAACTGCCTACTTGTTTCGTGGTAGTAAGCATGGTTTGCTTTACGACGTTGGCGTCGGTTGTATTACGTACTACGAACGTTCGACATATTCAACCCACATATCCCATGGAAATCGTGTCCGTAGAAGAAAAAAGAATCAGTCTTTCAAATGAAAATAAGTCAAGCATGTGCAGATCAGAAAATACCGCCTACCGCCCATGTAACGGAGCCCAAATTGAATTCAGGGCGACTGCCCAATCAAGGCGGTTTTGGAGTCAAGGTAGCGGAGTGGATTTTCTATCACCTCACAGGTGAAGGCTTGCAAGGCACCAATGAGAAGTCAGAATCAGTGAACACTCTCCCTTTCAATTCCTAGAGGTGAATTTTTCTGCACCCTTTACCAACCTTTCCGTTCCACGCGATGTTTTTGTAGTTTGATTTTTCCTTCTTCTGCATTTGTTCTTCCCTATTCATAATACACTGTTCCTTAGTCGTATTACACTCTCGCAGTTATCAAATCTACCAGATTACCGTATGGCTGATACCGCCGAACGAACTGATGCTGAATTTGAAAACGACCCATCGTTAGACGAGAATTTACAAGGAATTTTGTCTCTGGAGTTCACTAATATCCGCCTGGTACAGTGGTGGTAGCTGAACAACTGCATACACCACAACCGTATTGCGCCGCGATGAGCGTGCAAGGAAGGGTTCCGTCCACATTCTACCTTTTTGAGGGCATTGAAGCAGTCTTCATCTGGCTGCGGTGAACCAAATTTCACCTTAAGTCGAATCGGTTCGCTGGGCGGCTGTTGGCGTGGTCCGAGAGTGAGCCTCTAGGGCAAAATCGTGAAGTGTATGTCCCCTAAAACGATCGCTGTAAGGCTACTTCTAGAAGAAGTGGTTTGAAGACTTTTCTCGTCGTGTGCAACGTGTGTCCTAAATCCGACGCCGGGCTTCATTCAAGACAATGAAGAGGTGGTCAACATAAAAACCCGAATTGAAACTCTCCGTGTGGATACGTAGGAGTGGTACTTCCGCCTAGATTATTGAATCTTCGCCATTGGAGTCGATGTCATCAGGTCGTCTGCTGCACATCGTCGAGACTGCAGGGACACTATCCATGACTAGACCGTATATGACCATAGCCAGTAAACGCAAGGACTTGCATGAATGAGTTATGCGCGACTGTTTACACTGCCCTCCAATGGAAGAGGGCAGGCATTTGTATGTGCTGTATTACCCGGTCACCCGTCTTCGGTATAATATATGGTGCGAGTACACAAGGCCCCCCCCCCCTCCCTGCAGACCTAAAGCTGCAAAATTGATCCCCCCACCCCACCCCTTGGGGCTGAATAAACATACTGACTTACCGAGGGCGATGAGATATGGCGGGTAGTGGAGGCAGAGATCCGTCCGCATGCTGTCGTTTACAATGTGCCTAATAAGGAATTGACAAGGTTATTGGCAGGTTAATTTCGAAGTCTACAGTAAGGGGGTGGGCGAATCCACAATCATTTAGCCTACTCTCAAAAATGGATAAACTGAGAGTCCATGTGTGTGTCCTTCTTCCAGACTTTAGTTAAATAACAGAAACATAGTTGTCGGAACAAATTGACCATTGGGAGTTTGCAGTACCTGGATCTCGACTGTGCCGCAGAGACAGACAACCGAAGGGGTGGAGGAATAGCAACACTTGTAAAGAACGGCTTGCCTATTTTAAAAAAAAACTGCCAAGCTGACTTGTTCGGAAGCAGTATGGTTGACCATAAGAATAAAGGGTTTGTAAGGCTTCGATACCTTAGCGCTGTACCGACCCCTGAAAAACGATCCTGAAGTTGATACCCGATTGCTGGATGGCTTTGATGCATTTGATGCCTTTGGTACGCGGTCGAATACTCGGTAGGATTGTGTCGTGGGGTCGTCTCGGAAAAGTGTGAAGCGCGCCACGCAGGCATACGTACGAGTGATTTGCGGGGAGAGGACGGGCGGGGCATACCAGCGAAGAAATTAGAACCAAAGTTGAATGTTCAATAAAAAAATTTACGATGGCAAGTTGGGTCGCGTACTCAAAACTTTCGAGAAGACACTAAAGGTAGCTTTAATATCATCGCTAACCCCCCGTCCGACCAACGGCGAACGCGTGAATGTGGGGGGTGTACCCACACCTTGGGCGAGGTCACTGAGAGACATTTTCCAGTGGTATCACCAAAACCAACTAGTAAGAAGCTTAACAAAGTACATGAGGCATGGAGATTAGGCAAATCACCCTACTTAAAATATGTAAGTAAGCGATGGTTCCCGTGGATATTTCATAAGTCCAACTTTGCTTAGTTTGCCGATTTTAGCAGTTATGGAATGTGTTTCCCTTCGGAGAACCTTACTGCATTGCAATGCCACCAGAAAATCCCTGCTAGATCGATGGATGGCGCGTAGAAAACCAGAATTGTACAGGTAATTCAACCTACTTAAAAATTTAAGTAGGTAGCTATAATACATGAGGACCCAAAAAAAGACCGCTAGAGACAACCTCGACAAATACTCTTATCGTCGTAGACTTAAATGCGTTCACCATTGACTGGAACTCCGCCTCAGCCGATTGCTCGGAAACAGCATTCGATCAGCAGCTTCTGCATACAACTGAAACCCTGCTTCATATCCAACACGTCACTTTTCCGACGAGATTTTGTGAGGGCAAGCGGATAAACTGTCCCGACCTTGTGCTCACTAAGTCTCCCGATAATATCAGCATTGTGAATTGCTTTGCCCCACTAGCCCAGAGTGACCTCGTAGCTCTCGAGTACAAGTTGTGCGCCCGCAGTCCTCGGGGGTACCTATGGTGAGTGGCGTCTCATAGGGGTGGGCTTCAGGTCCCATATTATTCCTTGTTTTCACCAACGACTGTGTCAGGGCCCTAGACTGCGATGTCACCCTGTTTGCTGACGACATCAAATTGCGGTAAGTTTTCAAAATACGGCATATAAAAACCACCTGAAAGCCAACTTGAGCAGGTCGGAGGACTGGTCACAGCACTGGCTTATGTCCTTCAATGTCATTAAATGTAACTTTCTTCGAATCAGCAGTTGTGGAGCCTCCAGCCCGAAAAGTTAGTTCTTAAACGTTACACCCCTATAAGTCAGCAGTTTGGTGGCGCAGGAACTGTCGGCCGAGGGTGGGGGAAAAGGAAATGTTTGAGTGGCGCTTGGGCAGTCGCGACAACCTGGATGCACGTGTGTGTGTCCGAGTTGAAGCCGGTCAAGTTTCTGCAGGTCAGCGCGTCTGAAAGTGGTGACTGAGACATTTAATGACCTTGAGACAGCTGGCCTTGAACAAGGACGCCGGACAAAGCAATACTCTGTGATATCATCCTGTTCGCTGACGACATAAAATTGCGGTAAGTTGTTCAAAGTATGAAAGATAAAAATCATCCGTAAACAGACTTCAACAAGTTGGAGGCCTGGTCAAAGCACTGGCTTATGCCCTTGAACGTGAGAAAATGCAAATCTTTTAAAGTCGAATGCTGTAGAACCTCGAGCCCGAAGATTTACTTCGTACACAGTACACCACTGCAACAATTTGACAGTCAGAAGGACTTAGGTGTGTAGATCACTTCTTCACTCAAACCAACACTGAACTGCATGAAGTCGGTGAAGCCGGCCGCATCTATATTACAAATGATTACATGAGCCTTTATGGGGTTTGAAAAAGACAGGTCTTCCAACATATTTGAAAGCTTCTTTCAGACCCACCTAGAATTTGCTACACAGGCATGAAGACCTTGGACTATCAAAGACTCGCCGCCTTAGAGAAGGTTCAGAGGCGGGCGACAAAAATTACCAAAAGTCTGGGAACCCTCAGCTTATTTCCTCTCTTCCCTGCAGACAACCATGACGGGATCTCATATTGACCTTCCGCATTATAATTGGCCTGGATTGTTATTTGCCCCCGATGATTTTTTTACTCGAGCTAACCTGCCTACTTTGCGCGGTCAACCCCTAAAACTACGCCCAGAAAAAGCAAGGATCGGCGGATGCAAGTTTGTCTTGAGTAACAGAAGGGTTGCAGTCTGGAACGCTGTGCCCAAAGATTTTGTTCTCTTCACCTGGGTGCGTTCATTTGAGAGCAAACTGGACATGCACCGTGCTTCGCTAGTCTGTGCGATCAGACCAATTACATAGAATTATACTAGTCACACTAAGCAAGTAGTCCTGTGTGTTTACTCTTTTCGACTAACGGACGGCTGCTCGCTTTCCGCCTGTAGACGACCGCTTTTTGAATTTTTTTTTCGGTATCGATACGTTTTTTAGCCACTTTGTTACCAACGGGGAGTTCAAACGCGTTTGCCTATCTTTCCCTTAATAAAACTCGACTGAACTATAAGACAAAGTGACAGCGGTCACGTGATCTCGGACCTAGTCTCCAATCAGGAAAAAAATTTTATTTGGGAATTACTGGCGCAAAAAAGGCAGACGCTAACGCTTTTTTCGCGACTGTTACTACTCATCAGTATGCCCAGGCCATTTCTGGCATAAATGGGGCACCCATTCAATCAACAGTTCAAACTGCCAATTTTGTGATCTGGTAGGAAGGCAGCTGGGACTCGTCTGTACACAGTCATCACCTTCATCTCATCAATCCTGCCTTCCCTTTTCCCCTACACCCCCCCCCCCCCAAGTTACACAATTCACGCCTACAGAAGTCAGCCCTAAAGGGCAGAACACGCCAGCTGATTCATCGTCTCACCATCGGCTAGCAAGAAAGTTCGGTCGCTAAAACGGGAGATAGGTTTCAACAGTCCGTCCTCTCAATATGATCCTTATAACAATTCCAATTTAGTAGCTTATGGAACTGTATGGGGTCTGGGCAGAAGAGCCGCTGTGTGTGCCAGTATCGGCAGCAGTAAGGAATCTTCGAGGGCATGTCAAAAGTGGTCGTTTGGAGTTCTGCCAGAGTCCATAAAATGACATATATTGGCCTTGACTGTTCTCAAACCACTTCTGCAGTCACGTTGGGGGGGGGGCAGATGCTTATGACTGCAAAATAGAGGACTGCAAGAGGTCATATTGAGCGTGGTGGGGCTATGGACCACACAGGTGTTTTGAGATATAGTCAGGAAGCACGACGGCAGAGCGGTGTGGGTTATCCTGTTCAACCGCGATTAATGATATAGTGCGTCTACTCCTTTCACCAACGTAGCTGGCTATCTATCCTAGATGAGCTTCATAAACGGAGACTAGTGTGACAGACGCTCATAGTACATCAGTAATATCATCTACTCAACGCAATGGTCCAGTTCATCAAGCGTAGTTCAGTTCAGAATACGAATAGTCTCAGATAGTGGCGATTACAAGCAGTTAGGTTAGGTGTCTACCTAACTTGTACGAATCAGATTGGCCGTAGGTGAGGCAGTATTTACCAGGAAACAGGTACTTTCTGTTGCCTTAAATCCCGTATTGGTTATTTACAAGGTATCATTGAGTCCCTCGTGAGAGCGTCAGCCTTCCAAGGAGAAATTTTTAATCAGCGGGCCTCTTTTTCTGCTTCCAACATTACGGAGAGCAAAAAAAGCAGTTAAACGGGGAATTCTCACTCACCAAGCCCGCTCGAGAAGGCAATCCGTCATTCCTAGCATTTGGGGCCGCAAGTCTTCGCAAAATTTGACCAAAGGACGATAGGGGTGAAAGACAATAAGGGAGCAGTCCTAAGTGGGGAGAAAGAGACGGCAGGGAAATTTAATATTTGCCAAGCGGTGCCAGCTTTTTGAGTATTTTTAGCATAACTTGATAAATGAATCTTTGTACGGCGAAAGCTTTGAGGTGGAATGCATTAGAACACGCAGGGTTGTCACAATTATCTGGAAGAGCATAGGTAATGGCTACAAAGTTTTCACTTCATCCACGCCATAAACATCCCACCGCTTATTACTTGATGAATTTACAAAAATACTGTGCATTAAGGGCGCCTTACATCGAAGATGACAAAAAATGAACACACGCGACCATTTTCTATCCTGTAACGATTCTACTTAACCTTTACTGAAGGGTGGAAACCTCTGTAGTCGTGCATATGTTGCGTATCTGCGCCCGATTTCCTCAGAATACCTTGGGTGGGTACGTAACTCACTGGATAAATCAGACGCTTATATGCCCGTGATGAGCTGTCGGTGAAATTCTAACTTTGCGTGCTCCGTGCTCCTATAAGTTTCCCATGGGGTGTAGATTTAAGGCACGATATAGCCCGAAATGTGAGTTGCAATCAGGAAAATTTTAGACGTTCGAAGGAGAGCATTAAACGCTAGAGAATTCACTGCAACATATCCCTTACAAGAAGAGGCCTGTCCATTTAAATTTTCTCATATACCGGTAATTAAAAAAATACCATGGAGATTGAGTAAGACACGTTTTCAGTTTTCGATATTATTATTGACCGGATTTAACCAGTTCCACTGTATCCTAAAGCATTTTCCTCATTGAGATTTTATTGAAAGTATGCAAGCGGTTGTCAGACCTAATAGACTTTTCAGATAAAGACAGTGCTTTGATTAAATCGGACAGGTGTTCAAGTTGTGATGACAAGTGTCGTCTGAAGTGTGACAGTACTCTGGTTGAAGATTAAGCAACTTCCACTGCCTGACTACTTACGAACTATTGATGCATTTAATGTAACGACACTGCATAACAGCCTTTCACGGAACAGTTAAGCGCCGTGCTGCATCTGCTCTACACAGTGAGAAGTGCTTTGTAAAGATGCTCTTCATAATGCTCACGTAGGATTGCAGAAAAAAGGAAAAATAATCCATTACCCAAACTCAATTTTCTCAAAATAGTTGACAGGGCGGATGCTTTAAGCTCTACAAATTAGTCCAGCGAAAATTTATTGGAGTGCTGGTGGTAAGACTCCTTAATATGCTTGATTGTGTGCAACTGTGCACATTGTAGAATACAGCCCACAGTTCATATCTTTGCGTCTTGGGCTGGTGACAGCAAGTAAGCAAAACATGGACAATTTTGGACTATTAATTGTCCTTCGTTGTGCGACAGCCTGTGAGAGCTCAAAACTAGAGATCGAAGGAAAACAGATCGTCCGTAGCTCATCCTGACATCAGGGTATATCAATGAACTTTACCTCCATATGGCTCTGAGTACTGCTAATCTTCAGCGCCAGGGCGCACTCCCGCAGCTCAACAAGTACGACATGAGGCTTGGGAAATAAATGAAGCGCGGTTTAAATTCCAAGGCCACCTAGTCCGAGGCTGGGGTATAATATATGATGACGGAAAGTAAGTCAGAAAACGTCATTCTATGTTCCCTTACTTTCGTCGGTAATATCTCAGAAAGCGAAAATATAGAATGAGGTACCATCCTTTCAAGTTTATTGAAACCTAATTAATTTCCAATGTAAAAATGACAACTGAGGTTGGAATGACACAAAAAGCAGTTCGCATGTTATATTTACCGAGTCCCTGGTAGACGAAACCTACAGTCATGGGAGTCTGACAAGATAACTGTGAATGGCCAGAAATATCTACACAGGTCCCCAATGTTTTTTGATATGACTTTAAACAAGGGTAATTTTTAAAGCGCTACAATAATGAAGACTGGAAAATACACTGATTAGGCAAACGGTTGTGAAACTGAGACGTAAACTCACCATTGCTTCCATGAGAATAAATTCACACTCGAAAACATCCTGAGCCCGATATGGATAACCATAATCCTTGAAGTACTTAGAGTACTGGCTACTAACTAAGGCAACAGTCCAAGTGAAAATGCAGAGACCTACCAACTTTCGAGCAGGCTGTCATCAAGAGCTTTTGAGACAAGACTCCAAATTCCTAGGACTATACTTAATTTGAGCAATAGAAAGTACCTCAACTTTCGAGGCCAAGAACAGACACGCTGGCGCCATAAGCCAAGGGTCGATGGACTTAATCGAAGTCCTGAAAGTATTAGGTTTTGAAAGTTCCATACCTGCTATAGAAACGTCGAAAGTACACTATGGCTGTAGCGATGACTTGTTGTCTTACTTCCACTGCTTTACCAAATGCCTGGATAACTAAAGCGAGTATATAAGAGATTTAAAGAGCTCACCTCCACAGAAGAATATCATTACTTTTTGATATTCTTCCTCGGAGCCTAAGATTTTCAGGTCCGCTGCCCGATGGCGGAGGACATCTTGACGGTCGAGTAACCATTCTAAGCTTCTAAGGTATGAAAAAGGGACTAATTTACTAATGAGAACATCTCCAGAAGTTGCAAGCCATAATTGAACCTGACTCGATGTTGGACTAAAACGCACACTATTCCGTCATTATAAACATAGAATAGAGTATTTGAGTAGTCTTGCTGAATTGCAGCTCACTAAAACTGGAGCTAAGACTAATAAATTTCCTTAGGTGAATTTGGTATAGTTCAACTATTAATTTTATAAATTTGCGATCATTTTGGTGGATCCATGGTCATTCGAAAACATTCTTAAAGCAAGGCTTAGGTACGGACGTCCGGCGGTATCAGAGTTGGCATTGTGGTAGCAATCTTGCTTTCTCCTGAGTTCTTCAACGGAAGCGAACAGAACAGAATCCAGAGGCAGATAATTCCAAGCTGCAACCATTCAATTAAAAAAAAAATTTTTTTTTGTGTCCAGCTTGGCCCCCGTTACATGTAGTTTGAATGGATTACCTCGTCAATTTGTAGTTGTTTCTAACTCGAAGATGTCGCCAGGTAGAATGCAGCAACCATGACCACGCATTATAAGAAATTTTTGTACCAGGTCACTCCGCAGCTGCCTGTTATTTTAAGGAAATAGTTCAAGATAAGATAAATGTTTTTCATAGGTTTGTGGTGGTCCTCGACTATTTGTGACCTTTATCACTCTCGCCTCCTTTATCCTTGATTAACCAGGGACTTTGAATGCACAGAAAATAGCGGTAGATTTTTATCCTAGTGTACACCAGATTCAAGTTGTTACTGTTTTCCGTAATATTTTACATACCTTTTACAGTTTGATCTTTTCTCTTACCGTAACCGCTTATATTGGGTTCCTGTCTAAACTGATAGGTAGACAATTGTTCTAACCACATTGGTGACTTTTCTACCATGACACGATTTTTATTTCTTCTGATACACATTTACCTTTTGAGCTCTCAAACTTTTTATATTTCCCTCATTATGACCAAGTCAACAGTGTCTTTACCGCAATTCTGGCAGCAAGCGCCAGATCTTTATTTTTTCGCATAAAAACGTCTTTTCACTCTGCTAAGATCACAGAAGAGACTGACAAATTTGAATAGCTGATAAAGGCTCGTCCTTCGATTTTAGCTGAGGTTCAGACACTTTTGA
The DNA here is from genome assembly GCA_036362985.1 of Ligula intestinalis. NCBI lineage: Eukaryota > Metazoa > Platyhelminthes > Cestoda > Diphyllobothriidea > Diphyllobothriidae > Ligula > Ligula intestinalis. Next base: position 58,274,849 of record JAYGXS010000003.1, read on the forward strand.
GCAGTCCTCCATCGGAAAAACCTGCTACTAAATTGGAGTTTGAACTTTTACGGTTGACCTCTGTTTCTGACCGACAGCGTTATCATGCTCTGGTAAATGAATAGGCTTTAGGGGATCGTAACGCGTCCGTTTTTCTAAATTGAATGCGTTCTCTTCAGGGTGACATGACGATTCCGTCAGTCAGTATATTGGAGGGAAATATAGGCTTGCGCCTTTGAACTCCCTATTTGTCCCATCAAAATCTCAAGAGCTATAAACAATGTTAACAAGTTTTCAGTCAGGAAAATATAGACCGTCACATGGTGCAGTGGTGTTTCGAGGCTAATTTGTCAAATAGTTCCCGGTCCGCTGCAGCATGCGTATATCAATTCCGTATTTTAATGTCTCCACAGATTGGGACATAAAAATCACCTCGGGAAGGTTATTACACGGGTCCAGGACCTGATTAGATAAAAAAAATGTAAAGAGATGTTCTTAGAGCGCCTGCCTTTCTCGATTCAAACTTTTCTGGCTACTGGGTCAGACGATTGTGATGGTGCGTAATTCGCTACCATGGCTGAAAAGATGACGGAGGTTGAACGTTCCTCCTCCGTACCTATGGCTCACGTTTCACAGCCTGTTGCTATCCCCGGCTCTGATTTATCTGACCTCAAGGCACAGGTAGCTCAACTGGTAGCGACTATCACCACTATGTAACCGCGCAACTCTCCTCGTCAATCCCGGTGTTCCTGCAGCAGCGACCGGACTCGGTCGACCAGTCTCGACCGCCATAGCTCCCGCTATCACCCAAAAACGGTTAACCTTTGTTGGTACCATGCCTTTCGTCTATACTTATGTTGACGATCATTTGGTTGCCAACTCTACCACCGAAGACCACATGGAGCATTTTGCAACGGTGTTTGATCGCCTGAACAATTTGGTGTTGTTCTTAACCCATCCAAGTGTGTTTTTGGCGTTCCCTCTCTCGAGTTTCTTGGACGCCTCGTTGGTACCAACGGCATCCATCCTTTCCCTTCTAAGGTTGTGGCCATTAGAGATTTTCGATCCCCTTCTTCAAAGTATCAGCTTCAGCTATTTTTGGGCATAGTGAATTTTTACCACCGGTTTTTTCCGAACTGTGCTGACACTATTTCGCCACTCACGAACCTCCTTTCGGGTCCCAAAGGTTCGTTCGAGCTATCTGCAGGCGCCCCCGCTGCCTTCGACAAGGGTAAGTTTGCTCTAGCCAATGCCGTCTTATTGATGCACCCAGTGCCTGATGCTCCCATATCACTCTGGTTGATGCTTCCAATGTTTCAGTTGGCACCGTTGTCCAGTTTTCTTCTCTAGGAAGTTAAAATCTACCGAATCGCGTTAGAGCACATTTGGATAGGAGCTCCTTGCCGTCTATCTCGCCGTGAAACACTTCCGGCACGCGCTCGCGGCCAGAAAATTCATTGTTTTCTCTGACCACAAGCCACTTCCTATTGCCTTGAAGTCCCAATCAGACTAGTTGAATCCCCGGGAAATTCGCCAGTTGGACTATATTTCTCCGTTCATCTCAGATATCCGCCACATCCGTGGGTCACGCAATGAGGTGGCTGACGCACTGTCTAGGCCCTGTATTGCTAATTTGCAACTTACCCCTGGGATCGACCTCGCTGAGATGGCTGCCGAAAAACGCCGTGTTGCTTCACCCTGTGACCAGGATGTTTCCGGACTCCAACTTCAGGAGTTGCCGCTGACGACTGATAACGGAACCATTCTTTGTGACGTTTCTACCGCTTCCCATCGCCCCTTTGTGCCACCATCCCTTCGACGCAATGTCTTCTCCTTCTTGCACGACCTTTCTCACCCTGGAAGTCAAGCCACCGATACGCTAGTTTCCCGCCGCTTTGTCTGGCCTAAGATGCATAAGGACCTGAAGACTTGGACTCGGGCTTCTCTAGCTTGTCAGCGAAGTAAAGTCCACCGGGACAATAACGCACCCATTGAAATCTTCCTCAGCCCTGATTCGAGGTTCAGCCATGTTCATCTCGACCTTTAAGACCCCCTGTTTCTGTTCAATGGCTGCTCCTACCTCCTCCCTTGTGTGGATCGATACACTCGGTGCCCCGAAGCGAGCTTAATTCCCGATATTTTGGCTCTAACTGTATTCAGGGCCTTTCATAATCGTTGGGTTGCCCTTTTTGGTGCTCCCTCTACCATCAGGACGGATCGAGGTGCCCAGTTTGAGTCCTTACTATTCCAGACTCTTCTCTCATTTTAGGCTATACTTGCACCCACACTACAGCCTACCATTCGGCTGCCGACGGAATGGTGGAATGCTTCTACCGGACCTTAAATTTCTCCCTCCGTGCCGCATTCGATCCGGAGAACTGGACGGATCATCTTCCCCTGGTCCTGTTGGGCACACAGGGTAATGAGTCCTGTCCGGTCATAAGTTTTGTTGCACGCATTTGAATCTTTTCGAGGGAATTGAGGTCTTTCACGGTCCAGAATCTCCGTGATTGGATGGTGAACTCCAGCTTCGGTCGCACAAATTTTCAAAAGTCCTCAGCAAAGTAGTCGTTAACAAAGGCAAAGGAAACCCGTTTGAAAAGATGCAAGACGGACGTCGCAGACTTGGCTACTTTTGCCAAATGCAGCGAGGGCTTAGAAAACGTCGTGATCTACAAATCTAAAACTTTCTGTGCGTATACTTCTTGCAGCTGGATCCTATGCATGTAGTGAACCATGGAATTCTGTGAGCTGGATCAACCAACGGGTAGTATATTGCACTTGTTATCAATATTCGGAGAAAGGAACATCGGGAATTTAGGATCCCTTCTTGAAACTACCTTCCTCTGACTCATGTACCCCGGAATCAGGAAGCAGTCTTGACGGCTCTCGTTTCGCTGGTCATCAACCATCATCATGGCCTTATATTTGGTCATATCTCAGACATCCACAACGATGGTCTTGTAGATTTGACGGACTTTTGGATATCATACAGCGGTGCCCATCACGATCATAAACTGGTGGGTTCCCTATGTTCCATTAAGCCGCATCGGTTTGGGAACCCGAGTGTAGTGCCGGGAACCCGTCTTTACCAGTAATGTTTCGTTAATACCTATTGTTCTGCCCCACACTCAGCTTCGACTGAGTTTGCTTCCAAGCCCTTCCCCCTTACTAAAAGAGGCAGTGGGTACCAGAATACATATGTCAGAATTCTAGATAACGATGTGGCTCATCTGTGTGTGCCCTTGAATTTCACCTTCCGCAGGACACTGCTATATTCATTTTTGTCGAATCTAACAAATTCGCTTCTAAACAGTTATACTCGTCTTATAGCTATAGACTACGGATACTTTGTGAAACCAATTATTTCTAGTACTTCGTGTTATCGAATTTTTGGTTTATTGATGAGGCCCACTGGGCCTGAAATATACAACTTATTATTAATAAACTTCAAAATCCAGTCCTTAGACCAACTTTGAAGTTGGTTATGTTTTGTCTGCAAATGCTTTTCGTCAGCTGTGTTTCTGATGACGTTCTAAATCTTATTATCTTCGGCAAGCAGCGAAATCACAATCCAGTTCACGGACGCAGTCCTTTAAGTAGATAATGAATGGTATACGCTAAGAGTAGAGCCTTCAAGAATACCGCTCTCGACTGCAACCTCTACCGTCTGCTAGCCACCGACATGGACAACTTGAGAACGGCTGAGTGGGAAACTTTGAATCTACTTCAGGAGATTTCCTCTGACACCTATTTGGCTGAGTTTGTGTAGAAGTGGTTGATATGGGACACTATCAAATGCCTTATTGAAATCAATATAGGCTGCATGTAGCTGATTTACTTGATCAACTGCCTATGCCCAACTTTCCAAATAATAGACAAATTTCGTCACGCAGGACCTGCCTCTGTAGAATCGTGGATAGTAGGTTATTCTGCTCGAAGAAGCACATCAGCTCTCGCTTAACTGCTTTACAATTACTTTTCAGCAGATCGAAGGCAGAATGGTATATAATTGTTTGCGGAAACCTTTCTGTCGCTTTTAGATAACGGTGTGATCCGTGCAGATTTCAAATAAGCGGGTGAACAGCCGGCTTCAAACAAGGCACCGAAAAGCATGGCAAGCGGTTTAGCTAGATCCTTATTAAGTTTTATTCCCGTAGTCTTGGCGGAAATTCATCGGAACCAGGTGATTTCGACTCATTTAGCGCCAAAACTCCTGAGGAAAAGTCGCTTCAGCGAAAGATATATTGTCAACCTTTGGGTTGTCAACTAAGCCAGAGTTATGGGGGCGAATTCACTTTCAATCGTACAGATCGATTTGAAGAATTGTGCGAAATGATCGGCTTTTGCTCCATCTTCACGAATTTCTATTATGTCGCTGGGGCGCAGTTTCGTGAGGTTGTTCTTAATTAACTAATGAATAACTCCGGCCTTTAAAAACTGCGCGGTTCAGTACGTCCTTTTCAAAATCTTGGTGTGTCCTGAAGATAAGTCGCTTAACCGTGGTCCACTGCGTTTTGTATGCATTGATGTATATGAGATTGCTATCTGCGAGCTAATTCTTCCACAACCTCAGCTTTTTATTCACTTCTTTTTTCAGCGCTCAAGTTACCCACTGGGGTCTGATTTAGAAGAAGAATAAGAAGAAGAAGAAGAAGAAGAAGAAAAAGAAGAGAATCGTGCTTTATTTACGATTAAATATCGCAGATTTTCAGTGAAAAAAAGGCTCCATTCACGGAGAGAAAAGTATAGGTTACGAAATGGGTCATGTTAAAATGTAAAAGTCCTTGTAATACTCACAATTCAAGTTTTACACGGTATCCATGTCTACTATGGAAAGAGATCAGATTTCAACTTATCAATTTCCGCTTCTTCACACGTGAGGTAGTGTGCTAGAAATGGGAGTATCGAGTGCTGATATGCTGATGTGCGGCAAGACATATGACGGGAGCCTCGACGCATGGGACGGGAAGACTTCGCTGTCATTAGTTCAGAGTGGAAAGAGTGGGTGACCTCATTCAGGATGTGATCAGTAAATTGCTTGCCCATTTTAAAGTGGCGTTATACTATAATGTCAGCTAAAAAAACATAAGAAACACCGGCAGCTGAAGAGAGCATTTGGAGGCTACGTTTCAAAAGGTCTAGGTCTTTTTAATTAAGGCTGGAAAAATAACTGGAGAGCAGTAAAGACTGAGTGGGAGAATACAGGTATCTACAAAACGCCAGATTAGGGCTTGCGGTGTGTGATACGAACGCAAGCGGTGGATATTATATAAAAGTTTACGGATTTTGATTAAAAAGGCCTTCTATAGGAAGAAAAAATATAAGGTTGGATGCTAGTGTAACACCAAGGTATCGAAAAGAGGATACTTCGATGGGCAGAATGTCAATAGTTTCGGGACTGAGAGGTGGTCGCAGTCTAAAAATACACTGGACTGACTTTCGTTCGTTAAGTAGAAGGCCATTTGCTGACGACCATGTTGAGGCATGTTTCAGGCCATCCTTCAGTATTTGGAGATGTGAATGACTTTTGAGAGGATGGCCAACAACCATATCATCAGCATGTTTAACAAGCAAGCATTTGTTTGGCGATAGTAGGTCGCCGTGTGGAGAGAGATGAGATGAGGGGATAATATAGCCCCTTGAAGAGCTCCACAGTTGTTGAGAAGGAACATGGATTTTCGCTTCCCGCATTGAACGAATTGAGTGTGGGAAGTGAAATAGTCCCCAAGCTAAGACACAGCTTAGCCAGGGAGTCGCACGCAGAAGTTTTGTTAAGAAGCAGATGGCGCGGGATCGTATTAAAGGCTGCAGATTAGTCGAGAAAAGCACAGCCGTATGCATGGCAGCCTTGATCTTAATCTCTTAGAGCAGAATGGATTACCAGAGCAACAGCGTCTAGTGTACTACGCCTAGCCTCATATGCAAATTGCAAGGGATCGGAAAAATTGGAAGAAAACGGTGTGATGATGTTTAAAGCGACTCGTTCTGCAAGTTTCAATGTTGCAGAAGAGCAGGCAATTAGACAAAACGATGCTGGACCAGTACAGGGTTTTTTCGGGATTGGAGTGATTCTCACTGATCGCCACTCATCCGGAATCTTAGACTCCATGAAGGATAAGTTTATGGGGTGTGTCAATGCAGGAGTTTACTGCAAAGAGCAGGATTTTAGGAAAAATGGTGAGATCCAATCTGTTCCTGCAGCTTTTGAACCTCGAATCTTTTTAAGATGTTTCATCACTGTTGCCACAGAGCAAAGACACTTGGTAATGAGGAAATAGCGTTTGTCGGAAGATAGGTATCAGAGGGAATTTGAATGAATTTCAAATTTTAGCAGTCTAAGTCAAAGTCAGCATCTACATGTGCTAGTGTATTGCGTTGCCCAGTGAGACACTTAAGACTTTTCCCAATTTCATCCGAGGAGAGGGAAGCGGAAGATGTAGCAGAAGTAAAAGGCTGACTAACAAAAAGGTCGTTCAGCCTGGAAATCTCACGCTTTATTTGGGCAATCAAATCCTTTAGTCTATCTCGCAGACCTAGTTTTTTGAACAATTTCTTTTGGCAACTTAAAGTTTTTAGGTGGGGAGAAGAGATGGCGAAAATTAGTAGTGAGGCCAAGGCAAGGTTGGGAAGCCAAGGTCCTTCTGTCTTACGGGCACCTGGTAATAGGGGTTATATGGGTGGGGCAGTAAACTGACAAGCTGTAGACGGCGATAAATGGAAATGATAATAGGAACAAGAGCCAAAATAAACGTTTGTTTTAATAAAGAATCAAGGAAGGCCAAAGCGTAAAGGGAGAGGAGCAAAGTTAACGCTACCGCGACCAAATGTTAACCGGGAAGAATGCTATTAGTGCGAATAATCAGGTAACTGAATATTGAATTCCAAGGAAGCGACAAACTGAACCGGCGTCAGTGAGAACCAATGAGAGGTAGGCAAGATTGCAAATGGGTAGCATTAAATGTGCGTGTAGTGTTAATCGCTTTGGCAGAAAGCGCTGGCGTGTGTAACGTCCGAGTGGGGAAAGCCAAACGAATTTCTGGTAGCCGGAATCGGAATCAGGGGAGCTTGCACAGTTTTGGGTCTTTCGCAGAAGATGCCCCCTAAAAGATTATCCATCTCATCAAAATGAGAATTATGACTATCTCCGAAAGAGTCCATGAGGGAATCTAAGACTGTCAAAAATTGATAAACGTTTATTGAACGAACGATCGGATAGAAAAAATAAAGAAAAAAAGGGTCGTAGGAAAAAAACGTTAGGCTTAACGTGTGAGAGGAGAAAGGGCGATGGCGTGGAAAAAAACGACGATGGAACGACGACCGCGAGCCGCAACTTTTCCTGCAATACGAAAAATTGAAACAAGACAACCAAGGAAACCAATTCAAACAAACGAGTGTCAGGGTGGTTCGTTACATAGCCCCCCATCCTAAGATGTAGCACTGTCCTCAGTGCTGGTGTCAGCTAGGGGGGAGGGAGCGGTGACCTCTAATGCTACAGGAGGGACTAGGTCCGGAGAAACTATGTGGAGGGAAACGGCGTCGTCGTCTTCGGCGTCGATGTGGACACGGGGTGAGGATACGGTAATCTTGGAGGCTACAGGGGGAAATTGGTTGGGGGGAAGGATAGGTAGGGAGTCGGGGGTGCAGATGAGGAGTCGGCCGCGGTAGGATTTAAGCTTATAAAAATGAGCCGTGAACGGGGGGTGGGCAGGATTCGAGACGTCAAGTAAGAGGAGAGTGGTTGGGGACATAATGTCGACGACGTGGAAGGGTCCGGTCCATGGGTATTGAAACTTGGAGGAGGCGCCGCGGCGATGCGAGGTAGTCTTGTTTATGACGAGGTCGTACAACTGGAAAGACTTTCCTGCGATACGGTGGTCGAAGTAATCTTTCTGATGTTCAGCGGAAGTTCCTAGTGTTCGCCGGGTGGCATTGTGAGCACAACGTATGGTCTCTCGTAACTGGACGGTGTAGGGATGGATGGAGGTAGGGTCGGGGGTGGTGAGCGGGCAACAAAGTAAATAATAAATCAATAAATATATTTTATATTGTAGGCCCGGAGGGCCTCATCATTGCAAACTTAGTGCTGTGGAAAAATAAATACAATGTTGATGAATGCTGCTCTTCGTTAAACAACCACATAGACAGCGGGAGCCTTTAGTAGTGTTGGTAGATTTATTCATATTCAACAACATATCGTCGCTTTAAAATGGTAGTCAACGCATGGTGAACTAAGGAAGAAGCAGTGAAAAAAAACTCCTACCATTGAAGCTGGGGCGGCGTTCAGCGAACCCCTGCTTAAAAAAACAAAACGTTGGGGAAAAAAACTGCTTCAACAAAATTAAGGGGGTTGGTTGAGAGGATTGATTGTAGTGCAAATGAGACAGGACTGTTGATGAGAATGAATGAGGGTTGAAAACGCTTCTTGTAATTGGAGAAATCATATAACAGCAGACGCTGTCCTTCGCCATTGTAACACCGCCCGACTGGCTTCATGATCAACCATCAGGGAGGTGAGACCGAAGGAGGCCATCGCGGACAACAGATTCGACAAGAGAGTGAATTGCTGAGGTCACCTGATCATCAACGAAACGCCGGAGATGTGACCTTGTAGACTGCGGAGTTAAGCGACGAGCTGGTGAAAATAGCAGAACCGCCACGAGCATGACTAAAGACCATAAAGCCTATCGTCAGGGTTGTAAAACGGAGAATCGAGAAAATGGCAATGATGACTGGACAGAGAAGTGGACGAAATATCCTTTCAAATTTCACTCAAAAAAGGAAGAAATAGACATGTATGGAAAAAATTTGATCTAAACATAACCACCTCAGATACCAGGGGACCCTTTTCAAAGTCCAACAGTTGTGTGTTTGGGAAGGAGACGGATAACAAGAACTTTATATCTTCCGAAGTTAAGTGTTTACGTAATTTGACTTTAAAAACTGCTAAGTTAGGCGAGAGCCTAATTTCTAGGGGAATATTATTCCAGAGGAAGGCGTATTTGGAGGCAAAAAGTGAAAATGGTTCGCAGTGAAGCTTAAGGGGGGGTGCAATAATCCTGGAGGAATTACGAGTGGCATAAGGTCTATCTGCGGGAATGAGAGCGTTGATTCGTGGAAGGTTAGGGGTAAAGTTAACGCGAAAGATGAAACAGAGGCCCGCTTCGAGTGTTCTGACCCAAAGAAATGTCATGTTTGCTAACTGACATCTCTCCGTATAAGAAATAGTGGATCGAGGAAGAGCGAATATTTTGCGATTAAATACCCTCTGTACATTTTCAGCCTTATCAGACTCATCTTGTACCAATGTTTTATTTTCATTAAGCAATGGGGGTATTTCAATTCCTCGTTTTGTGGAGGACCTACGACGAAACAGTTGTGCAACCGATTTTGCAGAGTTTGACTCGCTCAGGGTGCAAGATTCCCTGTGCTGGTCACGTGCAAGACGAATATTTGACGCTAATTCGAAGATCTCTGCGATCCTTAGATGCAGAGAAAGCGAACTAGTAGATCTATCTTTCAGCTGCCTTCTCAATTTCTTTAGTCTGGGCAAACGAAAATGAGGGACGGTCGATTCTGGTGTGTAGGGTTTCACAATTTTAAAGGGCACAAATTCCAGCATTTTATTAGAAACGACCGACATGAGTTCAGAAACATATGCAGCGTCGTTAATGGAGGAGAGGCCATGCCAATCTAATGAGTCAAGAAAATTGTTGATTGAGCTAATATCTGCGAGGTCATACGCATGATTGGTACGACTAGCACTAACCTTTTCCGTAGAAGGAAGCGGAAGGCAACAGTGAATTAATGTGTGATCACTTTGGAAGATGTCCTGCTTAAAATCAACGAAGAGAGGGGCAATACCATTTGTGAAAATCAGATCTAGGATATGGTTCTATCTTGTTGGGGAACTAACCAGTTGAGACCAGTTAGAAAAAATAATGGTATCTAGGAAAGGCTGAAATCTAGGTAGACAATAGTTTGAAAGCCAGTCGATTTCAGGAAAATTAAAATTTCCAGCAACAATTTTAACTTCAAAAGAGGATTCTGAGATAAACTTGAATATTTCACACAAATTTGCATCTTCTTCAGATAAATAGTTAGGAGGATTATATACAAATCCGATAATCACCTTTTGACGGGGCGACAGGATAATAGAAGCGAAACAGTAATTTCCAGAGAAGGACGTGCTATTTAGATAAAACTGAAAGTGCCTAAATGACGTTCCAATATAGAGAAGACAACTACCACCACGCTTATTAATGCGATCGTGACGATAGAAATCATACTCGTCTATGATAAGGGAGGAGTCAGAAAGGATTGGATGGGTCCAAGTTTCTGTTGTGCATATAACATCGGGCATCATCTCGAAAGCAATAGCTCGAATTTGAGCCATTTTATTTATAACGGACCTGGCATTTAGCAATTCAACATCTAGTGTGTTTCGAGTGACAAGACTATGGCTATCGTTATTCATAGAAAATAATTTGTGGGTGGGTAGGCAAACTGTATGCCGTTATTATTTGTGGAATAAGTACTGACGGGTATGGATCTGTTAGCATACGGGTAGCCCACAATGGATGGCTGATAAGGTCTGAGATATCTAGGGGCCTCACTTTCTGGCAGGGAAAAATGGGGAGAGGTTAAACCAAAATAAGCTTCTGGGGCGTTTGGGAGGAATGGGGGGAGGTGAGAAGGCATGTAGAAGTTTGCAGTTTTGGGTGGTAGATGATGGGTAAAGGAACTGATAGGGGGGAATGGTGACCTAAAGTTAGTGTTGGGGCCGCTCGCGTAAGGACTTGTGGTCTCAATCAGTGAATTTCCTGTACGGCAACTCCGAATAGATTTAAAACAATTCCAGTTTGGGTTACTGCCGTGAAAATTAAATTTTTCGTTGTTCGGGCCCGGCCTGTTCAATAACGCATTATACGGGGGAATAATATGACTCCCACGGTCAAAAGAGGAGCTTGGTTGTGGTGGGGAAGTGCTCGGCCTAAACGCTTTCGACGCTGTTGGCGACATTCTTGATGAACTGGTTGCCAAGTTAGAGGCAGCGGAATTAATCGATCGTTGGATAGAGAATGTATTTAGAGTAGTATTAATCGTAGTAGATGACGGAGCGGCGGGCCTTGACGGTCCCGACATCAAGAGGGATGGACAAACTAGTGCACTGATGTTTATGGGCCTATGACTAGACATTCGGGAGGAAGGAATAGCAGGTGTACTGACGGTTATGGGACTATGAAAAGACATCTGGGAGGCAGGGATAACGGGTGCACTGACGTTAGTGGGTGTATGGCCAGGTATGCGGGGAGGAAGGATTAGTGAGTGCATTTACCCTATCGGGACTACGAACAGATTTAGGAATAGTAGGCTGAGAAGTCATTGGTCTATTGGACTGGAGAGCCGCATTTCTTTGCTCCATTGGTGTAAGATCTCGACAGAGGAAACTTTTAGTCATTTCTAAATATATGGAAATGTGACCTCGTTGAGCAAAGATTGAGTCCACCTCGATCGGTTAAAACAATTTGACTAGGATGGGTGGGTTTTTGCTACGCGCTTGGAGGCGTTTGGCTTCTGCAATTTTGTAGTTGAAACCACCTGAACATAAAAACTCTTTTGCAATATCCAAAGGGCGACTTAATATGGAGGCATTTCTTAGTATAAAGTTAAAGTTTCACTTTTGTCTGTCAAAAGCTTCCATGGCTATAAGATGGACGAGGGAGTCTAACTTTTTACAAACTTGCGAGGGCACATCTGATAACTTACCATCAAACAGATTGCCTAGTATTGACAAAACATAACCAAACTTCATCATGAAGTCATTATAGTTCTGTAATGCAGATAAATCAATTTGCTTAGCCTTGACAATGAACTAAATGTTGGTATCAAGGTATTGACTCATAAGCGTAGTCAGGCACCGCTTGGGTCTGGGAGCAGATATCTTACGATTAGCTATAAGTTTCGTTCTCATAATTTTGATAAAAATCTGCTTTAAATGTGAGATGATTTAGAAAAATTCAGCCTATACGATTTTACCGCCGCTGGTTGTTAAAATATCTTAAAATTGCTTAACAAACTGTATAAGTTATTACGTTCAGAAAAAAAAACAGTTGATATGATTTTCAGATTATGACTTACGACAAATAATCAGAGTGAACTTAACAAATACTGTAGCTTTTTTAAATAAGCACTTTAAATTTATTTGAAAAAGTGTATTCAATATTGGGAAACGACTCAGCCTTTGAAGGTCTCGAGAATATTCTGATCTTGATGATTTCTTTTACTAGGCCGCAAATTTGCTGGTTTGAAGAGGTTGCGTTCGGTTTAAAGAGGTTGCGTCTTGGTAGAATTGGTTGGAAAACAAAATCTTCTTAAATTCCGACTTCAAAAGATCATGCACGCAAGAAAAATAATTCCAGAGGTGCAGAAAAATTCTATACGTACGGTTGCAGCCACAATATCCTAGATCGTAATTGATGGGGGATATCGATGTAGAAATGTACTAGGAGAAGCGTGAGGTAATATCGACTGTGATCTTGTAGGGTAGGCGGAGGTCTCGGCTTGTTCAGATGAAGTGTGGCGTAAAACCGGTGGAGGAGTGCACAGAGGCCCGGTATGCTAGCAAACAGAGAGGAAGTTGAACGTCCCAATCTCTCTCGTGACCATTCTTGGAAAAGGCGAGAAAAAGGCTGTGTAGGGTGTGATAAGTGCGTTCTTCGAGCCCGTTGCCTTCGAGATTGTAGGAGATAGTACGGGTCTTGTTGACCCCGAGAATGGCGCAAACAACTTGGAATAGCTGGGAGTCAAAGTTACTTCCGCGATCAGTATGGAAGGCCGCTGGAGATCCCCAGCGACTTATCCAGGTGCGGCTCACTGCATTAGCTACCGTGGAGGCCTTCTGGTCATACAATGGGACGGCTTCAACCCATTTGGTGAAATAATCGACCATGACCAAAACATGGGTGCAACCGCGGAAGAAGATAGATAGGGGGCCGATGATGTCTAGACCGACACGTTCACCCGGAAAACCGGTGGTCATGGGTTTGAGAGGAGCTCAGGGTGTCGGAGAGGGGTGTTTGTAAGAGGCACAGGTGGGACAGCTCTGACAGAAGTGGATCACGGAAGAACGCATCTGGGGCCACCAAAAACGGAGATGGGCGGCCAGGTCGGTTTAGCGTTGCCCACAGTGACCAAGCTCCTTATGGAGATCAGTGAGGACGGGGTAGATGAGGCAGCCGGGTATGACGGGTCGTAGACGACGGGAGTCGGGGTCGCGTAGGAAAAGAACGTCGTTCTCTATGAGAAGGTGGGGCCATTGTTGGAGGAGGAGACGGGCCCTAGCACTAGAACCGCGCATCTCGCGTTCAGTGGGTTTGGGGAGACCGGAGGAAAGGTGTCGATAGATGGTGGCGGTGTCGGGGTCGGAGCCTTGCGCGGAGGACCATTCGAAACGGGTGGGTTCTGAAATAACCAGTGAATTGACGGACTCGACGGAGTCTGATTTATCGAGGGCAGGGTTGGTGGGTAGACTTGATAGGGCGTCAGCATTGTTGTGGCGGGGCCCCGAGCGATAAATGCACTCATAATCAAAGTCCTGTAGGAACTCCTGCCAACGTGCAAATTGGTGCATAGGGTCCTTAAGGGACTGGAGCCATTGTAAGGCGCGGTTATCCGTACGGATTATGAAATGTTTACCCAGTAATAGATGTCTGAACTGTCGAACGAAAGTCACGACAGCCAAGAGTTCTCTGCGGGTAACGCTGTAGTTACTCTGAGTCCTTGACAAGGCATTTCTGGCGAAGCAAATGGGATGTTCGAGAGCATTCTTGTCAGGTTGGGATAGCATGGCGCCTATAGCAGACCCGCTAACGTCGGTGTCCAGAATGAACTCAGGTGCATCCGCAGCGACATTAGGGAAGGCTAGTACCGGTGCGGAGCAGAGGGCATCGCGCAGGTCATTAAAAGCAGTCATGCAGTCGGCAGACCAAACGAAAGGGCAATTCTTCTGGATTAATTTATGAAGGGGGGAGCGATGCTTGCAAAGTTACGGATGAAGCGGCGGTATTAAGACATGAGACCGAGGAAACTTCTCAGTTCTGTCTGGTTGGAGTGCACTGGCCATGTACGGATCTGTTGTACGCGGTCGTGAAGAGGAGCGAAGTGGCCGGGGGATATGTGGTGACCGAGAAATTCAACTTCGGGGCGGAGGAAAAGGCATTTTTTGGATTGAGGGTAAGACCAGCAACGCGAAAAGCTTCTAGGATGAGGTGTAGATTAGAATTATGTTGTGCAACCGAGTCCCCGAAAACGATGATATCGTCGAGGTAAACAAGGCAGGTGCGGGGGACCAGATGTCTAAGGACCCGAAAAATCAGCCGCTGGAAAGTTGCCGCGGCATTGCACAGGCCGATAAGCATAGTCTAGAGTTTAAAGAGGCCTTGTGGGACGGTAAAGGCCATCTTCTGGCGGTCATTAGGGTGCACTTCTACTTGCCAGTAGCCGGAGTTGAGGTCAAGGGTAGAGAACCACCGGGCATTACCGAGGGACTCCAGCGTGTCATCGGGGTATGCCATCCGAGCATAACGGGTAAGTTCAAGTGCAAATTCAGCTGGTAATTGTTGGGGCTGCTGTTTCAGGCTGTTGAAGTAGATGGCTGCGGCGCCAGCTGACATTTGGTTGTCGAAAAGGGATAACAGGGTAGCCTGGGCGTCAGCGAAGGGTGTTGACAAGGTAATTCCAGAAGAAAGAGCCAATTCGCAGGCGTCGGAATAAAGGAAGTTAAGATTATATCGAGTATGTTCGTCGGAGGGTATTTCAGCCAGGAATATATACAAACAGGTGAGTCATTGCCTGAAGTTTTGGCCGGACTGGAAGGTTGGGGGTACTAGAAGTGCATTCGGAGCGTGGGGGGTAGCTGTGGGGGGTTGGGGACGTGAAAGGTAGGGTGAGGTAAGGATAACCGGTGGGGAAAAGGGGCCGGCACCAGCTGCCACCATTTTAACGTCCAAGCGGGGAAAGCCAAACGAATTGCTGGTAGCCGGAATCGAAATCAGGGGAGCTTGCACGGTTTTGGGTCTTTCGCAGAAGATGCCGCCTAAAAGATTATCCATCTCATAAAAATGAGAATTTTGACTATCTCCGAAAGAGTCCATGAGGGAATATAAGATTGTCGAAAATTGATTAACGTTTATTGAACGAACGATTGGATAGAAAAATAAAGAAGGAAAGGTTTGTAGGAAAAAAACGTTAGACTTAACGTGTGAGAGGAGAAAGGGCGATGGCGTGGAAAAAACGACGATGGAACGACGACCACGAGCCGCGACTTCTCCTGCAATACGAAAATTTGAAACAAGACAACCAAGGAAACCAATTCAAACAAACGAGTGTCATGGTGGTTCGTTACACATGGAAATGAAATCAATGGGAGATGCGGAAGCCAAGTAAGAGCAAAATTTCAAACTTTTGAGGATTAAACTGGAAGAATATTGACTTTTTTAAAATTTAAAATTACATTTCTGACAAATACAAATTGCACAGACCGTGAAATGATAAAATTTGCCTTAAATTCAGTACTTCGTAAGTAGCGGCAGGAGGCACCTTGGGTGCGAACCCCATTGCATCATGCAGCTAGCCGACAATGAGAACAACGCCGCTGGTTACCTCCAGGGAAACTGTATGGCCCGGTGAAAGACCACGAAGGTATGTTAAGGCAGATTTTTTAAAAGCTCTCCCTAACAGGGAAACCCTTTAAAATAGTAGTTTATGCAGCTTACAACGTGCTGAGAGCTGTGCTTACGAAGATAGTAACAGAAATTTAACCGTGCTTTAACTGTTGACTTGTTGACAAAAGGCTTTTTTGTCTGTTGCAGCCCCGACACTCGCAGTGCGTGATCTGTCAGGCTATCTGAACCAACGCAATACGAAGAGCTAGTGAAAACTCGCAATACAAATGATTTGGTTTCGTACTATCAACTGAAAGGACTGCTGCCCTCTCGGCGTCAGTCCAATTGCGCAAACGAAATAGTTTATAGAAAGCTTGTGCGGATCGGCGATGGTTCCGTTTTCCGTTGTAGAAAATGCCGCAGGAAAAATCAATAAGGTGGATAAGGCAGAAGGTAAGGGCAATCTTGTCACTAATGGTATGTGTTAATAAGAGGAGAACCGCGATGCGTGCAAGCCAGGGGTAGACAAGCGTCTGCATGCAAAGCAATTTCTGTCTTTATACGAAACCGCAAATGCAGACCAGGAGAAAATGCGTGGTGGCAGGTAAGAATAATTTTCCGTTTTGAAATGTGTAGATCAGAGCAGCGAAATCTTCGAGGCGGGACCAAATGAAACTTAAGCGTATGAACTGCTAACCGACCTGGCAGACACAAATGAAACGGCGGAGGTGAATGTTGGAAGGCATACGGACGCAGAACAAAGGATGCCCCAACGGAGAAAGAAACGTTTTACACGAATGGCCATATTTGTAGGAGTGTTGACTGTTATTTTAAAATGACCATATGTTGGTGAATATGAATTTATCTGCCTACATTACTAAACACTCCCGCTGCCTACAAACTGTACCAACTTTGTATTTTTTCCGAAGCCTTAATTTTGCAATATTTAGGACCTCTGTTGTTGTTTTCCCTTGGCTAACAGACGCAAGACATATGTGGTTATCGATGATTAAAGAGGCGCATCGGATCACTAGTAAGCGAGGTAGAAGCGAAGGTGGTCGAAAATCTGCGGAGGATGGTTGCAAACACTGGCGGCTATATCTATAAGGCGAATAGCGCGGTAAGCTGAGCATAATCGCACGTCACCTCTTTTCGGTATCGGTAAGGCAATGGGCAGTCACCAATCAGTAGGGATGACTTCGGTAGTCCATATAGTCAAGTACAACCGATGTAGTGAGTCCGTAAAAGCAGAATAATAATTTTGGAAGGCTTCTGCTGGGGTACCATCTTCACCCGCTGCCTTCTGAACGTTCAGTCGTTTTAATACCGATTGCAGTTCAAACCTCGTAGGTGGCTCGCAGCCACTATCGTATGGAATATCAATTGATAGCTGTGGGCTCGCAGGCGAACGTATGGGTGATTCCAGTAGCTCACAAAAATGCTCTAGCCACCGATCGGTTTTTCCAGCGATATCAGTTATCACTTGACCCGACTTATACCAAACGGTAGCGCAAGGAGATTTTTATTTGCTAGCTGCATCACGCAAAAGTTAATAGAGCTGGCGTAAGTTACCCGAGTTTAAGGCTGACTCCATGGAGCCAGCTGACTAGGTCCAATGGTTCTGACGATCGCATCTTGTTGATCGTGTAGTTTGACGTCTGATTGAGCGGTAGTTTTCCAAGTTTGACAACCGAGCGAGTCGAGCTTGTGCCGAGAGATGCAGGACCAGTGTGGAGATCTAGTCCCCCCTTGGTACAACCTGTTGCTGCAAGCCCGAATTAATCGCACAATGTAGCGCCTCTTTCAAGTTTGGCAACTGAGTATTGGGCAAAGTTTGGTTGTCGACGCTATGTGCTGGTTTGACGCAAACAGCGAATTTATCGCTGATTTGTGCATGGATACTTTCGTTGAATACTACACGGGCTTCTGAATTTGATGGTATCATAACTTCGAGGCGTTTGGGGCGCAGTATCTTACAGCGATTCGATAATCGGAGCTTAAAATGGGCACGGAAAAGTACATGATCTGATCCAAATTTCGCACCTCCAAACGACCGACTGTGGGACGCGAAGGTGGCCCACCTCGAGCGTTCTATGATATAGACTATGGGATTTGACGTGCAGTCATAGCTTGGACAATATGTTTGCATCTGTCGATGAGGGGTGGGTTGGAAACGAGTGTGTTTAACGACGAGAAAATTATTGTCAGCAATTTTCATCAATGGTTCCATGTTGTCGCAATGTTGGCCAAGTCCGTATTTTCCGATGATGTGTCTCGGTCTCATCGCTCGGGCCACTCCTGGCATTCCAGTATCCAGCAGAAATGACATAGTCTGTAGGGGTGATCCTGACAACTTAAGCTGGAATTTTCAAAAGAAGATGCGATCAATGGAACAAGAGTTGTATTTGCCTGACGTTTCGGATTCCTTCGGGAATCCTTAATCATAGGTGATGATAACACATTCATGGTCATGCGCAGATAAGGTGTAGATAGGCATAGGCTGCACGGTATTTATAATTCATAGTGGTCATCTGCGTGTGTGTGCTAATTGCTTACTTCTGTAGCCACCGCTTAGGTCTTAGTTGATGCGGTACTGGTTGGACACTTCGCATTCGACTCACTTATTGCCACAGTTTGCTCGTCAGCGTCGGATGCAGGCTGGATAATTGCAGGGCAATTATGCTCACTGTCGTCGGAAATGATGCTGCGCCCAGTCCTTCCCACGTGACTGATTTTTTTGCTCAGGAACCTTCTCAGTACACTGTTTGGGAACGCCAAATCATTGCGCTTTTTGATGGACTGGGGGCCTGAGAACCATAACTCGAGCAGCTCGCGGCTCACGCGGTTGTCCCCTCTTGCGAGAATTTAAGCCTCGTCAAACTTGAAAATATGGCCGGGTCCCGTTGAATGAGCTGCAACCAGCCCACATCCGATACTGACGAGCAAACTGTGGCAATTAGTGAGTCGAACGCGAAGTGTCAAGCCAGTACCGCATCAACTAAGGCCGAAGCGGTGGCTACAGAAGTGAGCAATTATCACACATACGCGGATGACCACTATGAATTATAAATAGCGTGCAGTCTGTGCATGTCTCCACCCTATCTGCGCATGACCATGAATTTGTTTTCATCACCTATGATTAAAAATCCCCGAAGGCACCCGAACCGTCAGGCAAATAAAACTCTTGTTCCAGTGATCGCATCTTCTTCTTCTGAACTGATTCCTGGGACTCGAATATTCGCTACTATTAAGCTGGAATGTTTAATTAAACTCAGTCCTTACTCCTTCACCCGCTTGCAGTAGTGGGACGAAAAAGGCAGCCACACAGATAACTGCTATGGTGCTTTCGAAGCGGGCTGTGGCAATCCGAACTGGGATAGGTGAGGTAACTGACATGAAATTTTTAATTTATCAATTATTCTCCATAATTTTAAGGGCGAGCGCGTGTTTGCCGACTCTTGGCTCCGGGAGTTGTTGGATGACCTTTGGTGAGGTCGGTTAGGTACATCTTTTTACAATATCACTAATCACCCACTGGACCAACGGCGAGCGCGCGTAAGTTGGGGAGGTGTTGGCTGACCCTTGGCGAGGTCACTGAAGTGCATCTTTTAACAATACCACTAATGCCCCACTTGACCAACGGCGAGCACGCGTAAGTTGGGGGCTATTCGCTGACCCTTTGTGAGGTTACTGAAGTACATTTTTTAACAATACCACTAATCCCCCACTGGACCAATGGCGAGCACCCGTAAGTTGGGCAATTGTTCGCTGACCCTTGGCGAGGTCACTTAAGTGCATCTTTTAACAATACCACTAATCCCCCACTGGACCAACGGCGAGCACGCGGAAGTTGGGGAGTTTTTCGCTGACCCTAGGCGAGGTCACTGAAGTGCACCTTTGATTAAATTGGTGTAAATTGTTGCGCGGATCAACTCCTGCATGTAAGTTGAGACGTGCTGCACGAAAAAATAGTATGCCTACTTAAAAGTAGGAAGCAGTTTTTTAGTTGTAAAAAATGATTGGCCTCATTTATCCTGCTTGCCGAAGAGATTCTGTCAGGTCTAACCATGACAGCGTCAAGAGGACAGCAGACACTAAAAATGTCGTTGAAAAAAGTCGTGAGATAACTACAGCATGACTCGACATACGAGTACTCTAGAACGTTAGAAAGCTTGTCAGATATAACGGTCTGGAGCAAAGAAATATTATGCGGGGACGTGTCTCGAACCCTTAGTTTCCTCTCGGGAATTGCTAACAGCCCTTTATTAGAGCCACAATATATGGTTGGCAAGCCCAATAACGCAGAATGATCTGAGCCTGCCAACAGAACTCTATTTTTAACACAAAAAGTTTGAGATGGTTGGTCAATATGTGATCCAGAGGGGCGTCAGCATGAGTGTTGAAGGAAACTAAGTCGTCAAAACCTAACAATGCAAGAAGGCAAAGCTTTACACGGTTGAAGTCACCACTTAAAACAACAACATGCTAGCAAGACAGTACAGCAAGTTTTTGGGAAAGAAAAGCAAAAAACGTGACCAACGCACGTTGGCATGCAGAGGGCCCCCAGTAACAAATCGCTAGCGATCGCTACGGACGTTGAGGAGAATGTCCAATAATGCACAACCCCGCCGTTCTGTGTCCCCATGCGAACGTACGCACCGAACGCGTGCGTGCTTGCTCTGAGTTTTTCCTACCCCCTCTCCCTTTGCGCAGCCCTCATATGGCGTCAGAGTGCACGCACCCGTTATCAGGAGAAAGTAACGATCCGTTCTCATGAGACGCGTTGCTTGGGCCGCAACGAACACCTGGTCATGCCTCTCAGTCAACTTAACCGGTAACCGGCCGCGCAAACGCTGCCCTCCCCTTACCAGTAACTTCAATCACCCCTCTTCCTTCCCCCTTATTTCGCGCTTGCTGGCGCGCGCACCCAGGCCCTTGCGTAGAGGGCGATAAGGCTGGTGGTCCGCGAGTGCAACCATCCATCATACGGTCCGAATTTGGGTCAGGTTTGGTGATAGTGATTTCTATAGGAGGCCTGTGGCGAGAACGGACGAAACAGCTTTTGATCGTGGGACGGGCTGTATTGATTTCTGCAATCCTTAAGTCATCGTCGTTTGGACAAATTTCATTTGGTCCGAAAGTGTCAAAGAAGGAACATCTGCTCTTCTGCGAAAAACTTCTTCCAATTGCTTTATTATTACCATCGCCACTAACTTTTTTTTCTTTGCAGGAATAAAAATATACTGTCTCAGTTGCTGTGAGGCATTTGCAAGTCCCTATCGATGGCGTTTGGAAGGCGGTACTGGTGACAAGCAGAGGGAGAAGTCACCTGCACAGAGTGGTTCGTATCGTGGTGTTTGTTTATTTTGCGGTAGTATTAAGAGGTATTTTTCTTTTAACATAGAAAAGAAGTATAAGGTGGCTCTAATCAAGTGGTTTATAGACCGTAAGGTGCTGCATAAGACTTCAAACGCTTTGCTGAGAATGTGGTCTCAAATCTTCCCGGCTATTCCGGTGGATACGACAACTCTTATACGAACTAGTAATATTTATATGGTAGTGAGAATGGATGATGGCAAGTACATGCACGTGGGTTTGAGGACCCAGGTCATTAAGTTAGTTAGGGATAATTTAGCAGCAGTTGGGCAGTCCAATGCAGTAGTAGTGCAACTGAATTGTGATGGTTTTACTAAGTTTAAGAAAAATCCCGTTAGTTTTTGGCCTTTTTAGGTAGAATAATAGAACCCTTCAGGAGTACGGTATTCGTAGTGGGTGCATACTGCGGTTATTCAAAACGCGCAGATGTAAACCATTATTGTAGTCCTCTCATTGAAGAGGTCAATACCCTGACATCAGAGGAGTTAGTACTCCCCGACGTCGGGTGTAGGATAGGACTAGGTAAGTGCCTCTCCCACCCCATACCCACTTCAGGTTTTTTTGCCTTTGAGGTATCAACTATATTTGACGAACAGGTTGATGATAGCAGGAGCGGACGGGCAAGGAAATGCAAATCTCCTGGTCCACGTGGACTGTAAATGCTGACATAGATAGTGCCTTTAGTATTATTTAAAAATCTAGGCTTGTATATTACAGCAATGGCGTCTATTAAGTCATCCGAATAAGAGAATAAGGACTTACAATTTGTGCACCTTTGCTGGTTAACAAAGACAGCCACTCCACCACTTCTGTTGCTGTATAAGGATTTTCTGTCCGAGCGAAAAGATATCAATTGCTGGGGTATGATGAGTTCCGACTCAATATCGCTATTAAGCCAAGTTTCTTGCAGACAGATAACTGCAGACTTCCCGTGCTGTCCTTTCAACATGAGTGCCGATAATTCGACACTCCTGTTAAACAGGGACCTGCAATTTGTGGACATGAATCCTGGAAGTGTCATTGTATTTTGAGGCTTACTTTTGTTTCCTTGTTGCCAACCTTATCGATGCTTTCTTCTCCGTGTGGTCATCCTACGGAAAATTTTTGATGTTGGTGAATTGCATATGCGGCAGATTGGATGAATCTGACACGCATTGTTATGATGGAATATTGTAGATAGAATAACTTGTTTCGTGCATTTAAAAAGGTAGGAGTGTACTGTTGATATGACCCTATGACCATAAAGACAGACAAAAAAAGCAGAGAAGTAGGGAGGATGGTATGCGACAAATTTCCACGTGAATTGAGAGAAACAAAATGGGCTACTCAAATTCGGAAGCTGTGCTTACTCACTGAACCATTCCCAATCCTGCGCTATAATGCCGGAAAAAGCGGATTCCCAATAATTGTCATAAATTTTGGCCTTAACTTGCTCGCAATCATCACGCCAAATACCAAGCTGGTAAATAAACGTATAAATGAAGCGTTCAGGTTATTTTCCGGTACACATAATAAGGAGTATATTGGTACGCATGGTGGAATGCGCATGTACACGAAAAATCACATCCTGATAGGTTGCTGAACTGGTGCTTTCTCGAATATTTTTTCAACATCGTTTGTAATACGTTAAGTTGATGTAGGAATTGAGTGTCCTGACACTTATCCAAGTCCGAATTTGCCAAATCGTTTGGTGGGACTTTATTTTAGCGAAACCGTGTATAGCTTACCTTCAGCCCGTCTATTCAGGGTTCAATATTCCGTCCAAGACAAGGTGTTCTTATTAGTTATATTCACTTAATTGCCTTTCCATTGGTATTTTTCTTCGTGATCACAGACATTTTTGAATACTCGTCCGGCAGGATAACTTGCCACTAAATTTTGTTACCTATTATCTATTATACTACAGAAGTCTTTCCATGCAGGCGCACTCCCAGAAGAATGTGAGAGTGCATTAATTTTCCAGATACATAAACTAGGATCACCAAGAGACTCCAGTTTCGATCCCAGACTACAATGGAAGCAGTACTTCCTGTAAGGCGATCTCTGTTAGTCTCTGTAGTGCCTAGGCGAGTTTCCCGCGATCTTTGGTAGCAGTACACAGAGGATTGACTCGCTGAAAGATGGATTTGTAAAAATTACGATCTCGGTTCGCCCGTTAAAAATCAAAAGTGTTGCAAAGAGCCCACGTTCCGATCACTGTTAACTGGCCCTGAGCCCAGGAATGATCACCAGTGGTGGGCGTCGTTGAACGGGTGGGCAAACAGAGACTGGTGCGATGGAATAATGCAGAATGTGCAGGAGATAGCTCGTAACCGTCAGAGCACGCAAGGAGAGGCTAGCACGTTGATACGCTGTATTTGTTAAACAGTGTGGTAAGAAGGCAAGTGAAGATTGAAACAAATCAAATCAACTCACCCTATCGCAGCTGAAAAGTATAAAGATCTACGTAACTCCCCCACCAGAGCCTTGGTTGTATACAAACAGGTTAAATAACAAAGTCCTGTAAGTTGGTAGGAAAACGAACGTGTCTACCAGAAAGAGTTGAAGGGAGTGTGGGTACAGGACGGGGATAGGAGGAATGGTATAAATGTCAGGTGGCGATGGTGGCAGTGGTGGCTGACTGGAAGGGGCAGATGGAATGGAGGGTGAAGGTGCAGTAGAAGCGGACGAGCCAGGGAGTGGCGGCCTGCATTAGAGATAGGCCGGCTTCAGTCTATCGGTTGAGACTGTATCAGTAGCATCAGCCTTTTTAATGACGAAATATTTGTCCTTCCGTTGCAGCACTTCGAAGAGACCGTCGTATGTTGGGCAAAGGGGCCTGCGAAATGCTTCGTGTCGGACAAAAACGAAAGGAGTAGTTTTGAGATTGCCGTTCACGAAAACGCGTCGGGGTGTCAAGCGCGTGGTGGTTGGACGCAGTTGAGCCATGCGCTGCTTCAGCTGTTGCACGAGGGTGTTCGTGACGTCAGTAGTGACGGGGAAAGACTGCACAAGCTCACCGGATAAACAGAAAGGTGCACCGTAAACGAGATCGTCGGCAGTGCATTGAATGTTCTCCTTAACAGCTGAACGAATACCTAAGAGTAAGAACGGTAGGTTGTCGCTCGAGTTGCGTGGGGTGGGTTGAAACATCAACGCGAACTTCAGCTGACGATGGAGACGTTCCACGAGGCCGTTAGATGCTGGGTGGTATGCGGTGGTTGTGATGTGCGCGCACCCGAGCAGTTTAGTGAACTCACGGAAGAGCGTAGATGTAAACTGACTTCCACGGTCAGTGGTGAGGGTAGCTGGAACACCGAAATTGGCTATCCAGTGCGTAAGGAAAACCAATGCAACATTCTCTGCCGAGGTATCTAAAATGGGAGCGGCACTGGGCCATCGTGTGAAACAATCGGCAGCAGTCAGAATATGCGTGAAACCGCGCGATGGGGGTAACAGTCTGACTAAGTCCAAATGGACGTGTTGTTTGTTTTTCGACGGGACTTATCTTGCGTCACGTGTGTTCTTCACTTTTTGGCAAAATGAAAAAACAAACGGGTACTAAACAGTAGTTACTACATTTTGAATTAGAAGAATACTGAATGATAATTAAGAGTGCTGAAATAGTTATGAATTGTGGATTGAGCCAGAAGTCAAAAAGACTTATGGGATTTGCACACTTGCGTATAGTAAGATAGGATAACTGCAGCTTATTCTATGACGGCAGTCTATAAAGGGAAAAGTGGATACCAGTACATCGGAAATTGCAATATAAATTCTTTCTTATGGAATTGGACAGAAGCTTGGGCGGCGGACATTAATAAGTCCTTTGATAGCGTAGCAGCCCTACTGTTGTTTGTACTGCTATCTGGGAATCGACAAACTTGAAACTGGTATCGATCCGCGTTCTAAGTTCGACAATCATTGTTGGTGTTCTATGGGAACCACTGCGTCAAGGATTTGGGTAGTAAGGTTGTCGTGTTCACCGGCTGAGTTGATATTGTCAAGAAGCTATCTTCGCTATTTCGGGCTAAAATGTCAAGGGATAAAAAAATAATCGACAATTGAACTGAATAAGGATTACTCGTTTACAATTAAACAAACGAACAATCAATGAGTTACAGTCTTTGTCAGAGTTTTTAGTACCTTATATCCCTTGACTTTGTATGCAGTCGTAACGCGTGCGTCAATTCTTAGTGATAACAACAATTGGTGTTGTACGGTACTTTTAAACAAATAGTGAAGAATTAACAAGACACAATCATTAACATAAGATTCACGTAGTCAGTAAGAAGGAAGTCAGTCAAACGTTTGCAAAGCGAAGATAAGCCTGAGAGAGCGTGTGTGAGGGAGAGGGAGGGAGGGAGGGTTGTTGCTGCTTCTATCTCATGACGCCGCAGACGAGGTCACTTAGAGCATAGAACCTCGTGCAAAGGCAGATTTCTGCGTGCTTCGAGCCAGGCGCAAACTGACGCGTGACCTTTACTGCTAGCGAGCGTACGCATTGTCTCCCCGCCCTGGCCGTAACCCACAGTTGCTTGATATTAATCCATCCGACGAGATACTCGCGTTACTAGACTAGCCCCATTTGTAGGTTGGCTTCAACCCGTATGGACAGACCTCAGTGCGGTGGCTGCCGCTAGACATCACTTCAAACGACGCCGCTTTAGCAGAAGGACAGGCGCTCCGACAATCAATACTTCGTCCTTACCATTTTGCTTCGCCTCTGTACATAATCCCCTCTTCCTATCACTTTGGCCTTCCCAAGACTTCTCTAATCTCCCAAGAAACCAGGCCCGGAAGATCGCAGGCCTTTGAGTTAAACCTTCTTAGCCTTAACACTGCACGATATCTGAAATGGGACCAGTTCATGTGATATCTGATTTTTTTGAAACACTGCCCAAAAGGGGTGTCGTGTACAGAGGCCCGCACTGCGTTGGCTGGGATGTTGTTTGTTAAAGTGGTCCTAGGGTAGCTTCAATGACCTTGCACATGTGCGTGTGTGCGCGGGGATGTATATAAATGGTACTCGGGTAGGCAAGCCAGAAAAAGCTGCTGATCGAGGCAGCGTTCATTGAACAAGTGAGATGCGATAAAATTGTTGGATAAAATTGGATTCAACGGGGAACGGACAGCATTTGTGGGAAGAGAACAATCGTATGTAGGCCAAACAGAATTTCATTGGAGAGGGAAGAGGAAAATTCCAGGAATTGTTCAGCTGAAGATAGCATCGCCCACCAATTCTTCACGCATCTTCCACGTCTGGCTTTTGTGTATTACCTGAGCTCGCCTCCATATAAATTACACCGTCAGCCGCTGGTGCGACTAGTTCGAACCCGCTCCTGTCCCAAGCACCATCTTCGTCAATTCCCTTTCACTTTCTACCCTCGCCTTTTACGACGCCGCCCGTTCTCATGTATGTAGGCCCAACTTAGCACCCTTTCAATGACTCCTAGTAGCCACGTTTGCTTTAGGCATGTGCTCCCGAGACCCTAGGACCAAATCACACACTTTCGGCTCTCGAGACTCTCGAAACTATTTAGTACGTTTTTTTAGTGTGGAAAGGTATTCTTTTGTCTAGCGCCGCCAAATGATATTCGTCAAATAACGTACTTTTCCCATGCAGTGCTTTTATTAGAGTCCTTTCAACCTAGACTTGCATCAACGGTTGTTGCCCCCAGCCTCTTCGTTTCAAAGACCAGTTTCGCTTCTTTCCAGACTCTAGGAAGTCCGGAGTTGAACTTAGGACGGTTGTACTTATATCCAAAGGGATACCAAGAACTTCGTCGCGTCTACCAAGTGATCTGGCCACCGCAACCTTGTCGGCTTCCTATGTATGCACAACGGGCGAACGATCTTCCAGGTAGAAATCCATGCTGTGAGGCACTTAATACTTTATTTTCTAAACAAAAATCGATAATTTGATTAAAATGATCTTTCCAGAAGTTTGGCTAGGGCCCGGGTTTTATGAAAACCTCGGTAGTTATTTACGTCCGAACGAGATCCTGACTTGAAGACTGGAAGAATAAAAACTGTCTTCCATGAGTCAGGAAAGTAACCGTTAAGAAATAAGCTGAGAATAGAATACTTAGAAATCGGGGGAAGCGCAACACTCTAATAATAATAATTTGTATATTTAAGGCCCAAGGGGCCCTGTCTTGATGAGTGAGTTTGGAATACCATCCATTCCCGAGTAGTTCGAGTTTTTCAGCCGGATAACGTGCTTACGAATTACTACTATGGAGAAATCAGTTTTACTGATATTATTGACTGAGCATGGCTAAAACGACGGGACCGGTTCGGATTCTGTCGTAAGATGTTTTGCAAAGAATGCATTAAACAGTTCAGCCTTGTCAGACTCATCTAGCACGAATGTTTTTTATTCAGTAAAGGGGGTATTTCGTGACCTCGTTTAGCGGAGAACTGACGACGGAACAGCTAGGCAATATATTTTGCAGCGTTTAACTCGCTGAGTGCGCCGGATTTCCTCTGTTTGTCATGTGCAAGCCGAATCTTAGACCCTCATTTGAAAATCTCTACGATTCTGAGGTGCACAGATAATGAACTAGTAGAATGATCTTTCAACTGTCTGTGCAATTTCGTTAGTCTAGGCAAAAGAAAGTTAGGAAGGGTGGGGTCGGAAGTATAAGGCTTAACATTTTCTATCAGAACAAATTCCAAAACGCTATTTGAAATTGCCGTCATTAAGTCACCGAGAATTGTTACACTGTTCGTGGAGGAAAGCTCCTGCTAGTCTTGTGAGTCCATGAATGTGTTAATTAAATTAATATCAGCTAGGTCAAAAGCATGATAGGTACGAACAGTGCTTACCATTTTCGTAGAAGCAAGCGGAAGACAACAATGGATTAAAGTATGCTCACTTTTGAAGAGGTTCTGATCGTAGTCAACAGAAAGGGGGGAAACGTCGTTCGTGAAAATTAAATCTTCAATATGCTGATCCCTCGTTGGGGAGCAGACCAACTGAGACTAGTTTGAAAAAATGATGGTATCTAGGACGGGCTGAAATCTGGATGGACAACAGTTCAGGGACCAATCAATTTTGGGAAATTCGAAATCCCCAGCGATAAATTTAGCGTCAAAGGTGGACTCCGAGATCAGCCTAAATATATCGCAAACCTTTTCCTCATCTTTGGATGATGAGTGAGGGGGATTATAAATGCATCCGATAATCGCCTTTTGACGGAGAGGCAGGATAATGGAAGCAAAGCAGTAATTGCCCGAGAATGACTTAGCATCTAGGTCGAACGGGAATTGCTTAAAAAAGCTTTAATATAGAGAAGACAACCACCACCACGCTTACCAGTGCGGTTTTGACGGTAGAAATCATACTCGCCTATCATGAGCAAAACATCAGAAATTAGCGGATGGGTCCACGACTCTGTAATGCATATAACATCTGGCTTCAGCTCGAACTCAATAGCTCTTAGTTGAGCCATCTTATTGATAACAGATCTTGCATTAAGCAAGATGATATCTTATGAAGATCGAGTAAGCGAACTAGGGTTATCTTTATTTAGTAATAAAAATTTGGGGGTGGGTAATTGAATTGGAAGTTTGGCGAATAGCCACCAACTGGATCAGGACAATTGGCATTAGAAGGCTAAGGGAGATAGCTAAAAGCTGCAGGAAGATAGCTCTGTGACATCGACAGGCCATAAGGATTAGTGCCGTGATGAGCTTCCTGATAGTTACCGGGAAATTGGGAAAACCAAGACGAAAAATAGAGGCTGGTGGGTGAGGTAAGGTAACTATGAGGATTAAGCGGTGGAAATCCTGGCCTAGTATGATAGTTGTGATAGGTAGGGTAACTTTCATGTTTGTTAGCTTCCTGTTGTATAGGCTATTTAGTGTTTGGGAAGGCTGCATGCTCGCGGTTGAGTTTCGGATCCCACTCTTTCGATGACCTGAATTGGGTGATTTACTAGAAGGTTTGGGAGGACTCTGTTCGAGTAACTAAGCTGTTGGTCTTCCTGAATTAGAGGGCTTTTTAGAATTTCTAGGAAGGCTACCAGAATTATTAGCTATGGTAGCTGGGGAAGCATCTAAGCTGGAAGTAGACGGGGATGTCTGGTGACTTGAGGGGGAGGAGACAGTTGCAGTACTGGGGAGCAGTAACCCAGGTTTGCCAGGAGCAAGAGTACATGGCTCCCTAGGCTTCCTAGGGCTACGACCAGGAACTTGAGTCAGTTGTTGTGAATTAACAACTTTATTAGAAGCACTCAACGCTATTCTTTGCTCCATTGAGGTGAAACCATAACGAAGGAAAAACTTTGTATGTTTCAGATATTTAAAAACAAGCTCTTGCTGTTTAAAAATGGAGTCTATTCCAATGGGTGAAAATAGCTTGACTAAAATTGGTGGGTTGTTACTGCGAGATTACAGTCTAATAGCATCTGCTATTTTATAGTTAAATCCGCAGGAGTAGAGAAAATGCATGGCAGCTTCCATTGGCCTAATTTATTTTGGAACGTTTTTCAGAATAAAATCGTACGTCCTTTTTTGCCTGTCCTGCGACTCACTTGCGACCAAATTGACCAGAGTATCTAATCGTTTGCATTCCTGGGAGGAAACTGCAGAGATATTCCCGTCAAAGAGGGTCCCAAGAATTGAAAGCACTGACCCAAATTTAAACATAAACTCGCTGCAATTTTTCATTGCAGACCAATCTATTTGCTCGGCATTCAGATCTGGCTAAATATTGATGTCAGGCTGAAGACTGATATCAGTAATGATGTTTGCTTTTCGTAGACACCGCTTGAGCCTGGACGTCTGAGGCTTCCTACTCAAGGAAACTGTCGCCTTTATACTTTTCGAAGCAGCGAGTAGATTAACCATTAAAACAGTCGAGAGTTCAGAATTAACTAAATGTTTAAGCTAATATAAGTTACTGAAAGCAAGACAGATGGTTAACATAATGCTAGGTAAGCAAGCAGATACCAAACCAACGAAAGGAATGGAAGCAGATTTTTCAAAGGTAAAGGCAAATAGTCGTATCTTCTTTCAGATAAATCGCTTTAAAAATAATTTGCCACTTATCTTGAAATTCAAGTAGACTATGTAGGCCGAGCCAATATTTCCAGCGAGATGCCCGATTTGGAGAAACTTTCCTCGTCTAGCTGTGGGGGTATTAAAGGAAATTGGACGGAGGATCGTTAAAAGCAATGTGTTTTTGATCCAATTTTTGTCCAGAGACGGTATCTTTCGGTGTATAACTTTAGATATATTCGCCTGGGTTTTGCTCAAAAATTCAAACCGTGCGGGTTCAATTCAATTCAAATTTTTTCTACCTTCGTACTTTCGTACCTGCAAACTCTTACTCTCATTTCGTCGCATAATTGAGCCTAAGAAAACAGCAAACCAAAAGGACTACTTGAAGTAGTTTGATAAATTTTATTTAATGGCCATCGTACAATTAACCTTCTTTGCATTTACGGTCTTCGCCTTTCAGTAGCATTTCGTTTAAATCTCGCTCTAACTTCATTCCCATCATTTTTGTTCCTAGCGTCTTCCTGAAAATCCGTACGATGGCGGCCGGCTTCTAGAAGATGCATTGCGAATTGCGTCAAATTGTTTTACCTTTCCTTTAAAGCGCTGGCTTCAGTTTGTGTTGGCCTGCAAAACATCCGCCTTCGCCACCTACCAGACGCAGTTGTTGGTATAACTCCACTTTCCTCTCAACGAAAATCTTCTGCTCGCGCAGTTGCCAATATCCTACGACAATTTCTACTGCCTTCATTGGCAAAGTTCACATATATTCCGATTCATCTTTGCGATTTTGTTCAGCTTTGCTTGCATACTTTATGAGGGCTTGCTCTGAAACTCACCGGTTCTAGGCAACGTTTAGGTTTCCGGTATCTGTAAGCCTTCCACTTGGGTGATTGGCTGCCTTCTTCTAGAAACTGTGATGAGGTTCTACGCAAAAAGTACATACCTCGGTCACTTTCGTCTAGGCCCACCGCAGGTATGCTTACAAGACCATCGCCCCCTCCGCCCGACAGGCCCGACCGCTGGCTCACATCTGCGTTCCCGTGAACATAAACCAACATCTCCCGGGGTTCCAGGCCTACGTGGTCTACTGCGCATTGTTGCCGCATGGAATCGGTTTGCCCATTTGGCTGCCTCCAGGTGTCAAAACCTTTAGGCCAGCGCAGACTATCAGCAGTAAGATAATCGATCAATTTATTAATTTTTCAACACCTTTCTACTATTTGCTATTTTCTTACAGGCATCGGATTACAAGGTTTCGAAAAGAAATACTTAAGTCACCTTTCCAATATGAAAATGCATAGCCTTCCGTTAGCGTCTCACGGGTTCCTATGTAAGCCATTGTTTGGGCTATAATTATAAGTTTATTTCGGCTATTTCGTTTTTTCTGCCCTTCGAGAAGCTCTCTGGCCAGTTGGTTCGGTTTTTCCGACCTTGACATTCCCAATACAGTTTCCAGTTTAGCTGTCTAAATGAGCTTCTTATCACCACGTCCTTCGGTTATTCAGCTTCAAATTAAGTACTTTTGTGTCGCTTTAACCAACTTTTTTGGTAAATATTTATTCAATAAAACAAATTCACGTTGCGTGTTAAATGTTTCCCTTATTTCACAGTTATTGCGCACCTATACGTCTCCTAGTTTGCTCCACCCATTCTACCCCTACAAGGATATTTTCCGTCATACATTGGGGTGCGGTTCCCGCGCACCCTTGGCCCCACGATAATTTTCTAGCAGCTGCGATGGCCGGACAGAATCTCTGATGCGGAAAAAGTGGGACGGACTGGAAGGCTGAAGAGCCATCTCAAACTGTAATGGGTGGCCACTCCATGAGAATGGACGATAAAAGTTAAACCATATTAATTTTTTGACCGAGACATCAAATGTGATGCTTTTCGACGAAATAGTCAAAACCGGCACTACAAATAGGGCTGACACACTTCATTTTAACATAAAAACCTACGCTTTCTGTGTCCTCGATCGACTGACCAAGAGATGTATTGAAAAGACTGGTGAAGCAATGCATGAAGCAGACTATGTCGCTCCTGTGGAAGACAAAGGAGAACTTTAAAGTCTCCTCGGCCTCTGAAGCACAACGGAAACACCCAGTTCTCCCTAACATGTACATAATATCAGTGAACATTTCAATCATTGAGGGCTACTAAATATATGGTCAGTAAATAAATTTCCCTCAAGTTTTCTTTTAAATGCACCAAGGTTTTCAGCACGAACAACCGAAAAATGAAGTTTGTTTCAGTCTTAAATCACACGGTGGAAAATGAAGTTTGCTCGCACTTCAGTTTTGGCGTACTTGCCGACGCACACTTAGAAAGTTGTTCTCCTATATGTATCTTATCATTTCCGTTTTACTATTTTATTCGTTATTTTGTAACAATTGCCAGAGAGACTCCTAGGCTTCAACTGTTTGGTGAGGCCCCCTTTCCTTTATAAACAGAAGTCATGTTAACTAGCTTCCAGTTGGTAGGCAGCGCCCCACTTCCATCAAACTTGCGGAGATTTTGGAGAGCCAGGAGGACAGACGGTTTGCGAGCTCATTCAGGATATAAGCGAATATGCTACACGGACCAGACAATTCAGTGGGCTGTAGGTGCCCCAGAGGTTTTCTTCCTGTGTCTGTTTTAAACGATATCGTTGTGTTCGTTTGGCAATATATCGCTGTACTTCCTCACCCAAAGAGGACATCTCGCTATAAACATAAATAAAGAAAACATATAAGTTGTTCGCTTATCAAATCACTCGGAATGCTAAGCTATTCCGTTTTATGCTTTCGCTTGCGGCATTGCCAGAAGTTTCGGAGACTTTCGCACTTCCGGCTATCCGGACTTGGACGGGTGCCGTCCTCGAAACCATAAGTTTTAACGTCTGCGACGTGGCCGTAGCCATCCGTCTTTATCGTCCATCTTATAGTCCAGGACCAGATGGCGTTCCAGTTTGCCTTCTCAAATCTGAAGTGATTGACATTTTTCCGTGTATTCTGTGTAAGGTATTTCATCTTGCTCTTGAGAACGGAAAGTTTTCTTCGTTGTGGAAGGAACCGCGCATAATGCCTATTGGCAAGCATGGCCGATTAACGTCATTTGACAACTTTAGGCCAAAAAATACACTTCCCGCAGCCTCGAAGAACTTGAAGACCTTGATCAAAGAAATGATGATGCGTCACTTGACAGAAAACAGCCTGTTTAGCGCAACTCCACATGGATTTATCGAGACAAGAGCTTGTGACAACTGCCAGCTCTCTTTATACGATTATGTGCTACAATCTAGAGACAGCGGTTTTGCCCTTTATACCGTCTATTTCGATTTTTCTAAGGCCTTTGATCGGGTTGATCGTAACCTCCTCCTTCTGAAATTGAGCTCTTTCGGCATAGGTAGCAAGCTTCTGAACTTCATATCTTCCTATTTGGATGCTCGCACTCAACGAGTAAAAATTTCCAATGTTATCTCCAACCCCACGCATGTGAGGAGTGGAGTTATACAAGTAGTGTACTCGGGCCGCTCCTATTTTGCCTGTTTGTCAACGCCGTTGCAGATTGTTTTTAGTATGGTAGACCCTTTATGTACGCTGAAGATTTAAAAGTCACTTATAAAGATAAACCAGCAGATCGCAACTTCGTGCTCCAGCTGATAAAAAGGAATCTTCAGGCCTTCGCCCAGTGGTGTTGCACATGGCGTCTCACCCTTTCATAGCACAAATGTTTCGTTAGGGTTGTTGGCGACGATCATAAACCGGAATTAAGCATGTGATCATTTATTATTACCCCCTACTTGAAAAATTTCAGTAAGCATTTTGACTTTCCTTCCAATTTTCGCGCGAAATTGCAAGGAAGGTCAAAAATGGTTACGGAAAATTTTCAAGTAGGTGGTAATAATAAATGAATTTTACTTTTTGTTCATTCTTCGTTTACCTGATTTGGAGACGCTCACGGGCTCCAAAGTAAGGTTTAAGTCCTTTTTGGTCGGCCCCTACAAGGTACACTTCGACAGGAGGAAGCCCTCGCGTTCAAAGCTAAGCTAATGGTTTAAAAGCCGGTCCTCCATTTACGACCGCTCGGCCTTCATCGCCTTTGCCGCCGGCAACCTTTACTTACAGAAGGAGGACTCGTTGGGCTTCTATGGGATTCGTTGGGCTTCATTTGGGCTGCTTCTATCATAAGGGGGAGGCATCGGTGCTCCGACCCTATCATGCCGCACCTCGAAGGAAGGAAGCCTACGCTTTCAAAGCTATAGCGGCGCTTTTCGTCAGAGGTTCGCCCACCCGTT
Source organism: Ligula intestinalis (assembly GCA_036362985.1). NCBI lineage: Eukaryota > Metazoa > Platyhelminthes > Cestoda > Diphyllobothriidea > Diphyllobothriidae > Ligula > Ligula intestinalis. The sequence continues at coordinate 58,309,133 of JAYGXS010000003.1, forward strand.
CCAATCCTAATGTGCCACATCTCAAAGGAAGGAAGCCCAAGCGTTCAAAGCTTCCATCAAACATTTTGTCAGAGGTACTTCCACCCGTACCTCTATATGGATGCTTGCACACAATGAGTTAAATTATCCAATGTTATCTCCAACCCCACGCACGTGAGGAGTGGAGTCATACAGGGCAGTGTACTAGGGCCGCTCCTTTTTTGTCATATTGTCAACGACGTTTCAGATTTTTTCAGTATGGTAGACCCTTCATGTACGCTGATGATTTAAAAGTAGCTTATCAGTATAAACCGGCAGATCGTAAAATCGTGCTCGAGCTGCTAAAAAAAGATCTTTCGGCCTTCGCCCAATGGTGTAGCGCATGGCGCCTCACCCTTTCATGGCACAAATGTTCCGTTATGGTTGTTGGCGACGATCACCAACCGAAATTAAGGATAGATGGTCACAAAATAAATGTCCCAGGTGTTATCAAGGATTTGGGCATATCCTATTCGAATAGTCTCAACCTGTCAGAGCACTGTGCCCTGATAGCCTCGAAAGCATGCCGAACCACCAGATTTTTCCTTATAAATTTTAAGATCATAAAGGTTAGAACTAGCCTTTATAATATGTACGTGAGACCTAGTCTTGAATACTGCTCGCCTCTATTCAGTCTTCTGCGCACTAGTAAATGAAATAAAATAGAATCAGTGCAGCACTTCTTCACTAGAAGAGTTTCACTACAGAACACCGTAACTTTGCATACCAACAAAGGTGTGAACTTATAAAGCTGGATCACTTGTGGCTTCGTAGATATCAGAAGGGTCTATTTTTACTGTTTTAACTTTTGAATGGCCAAACCTTTAATCCTCTTAGTACAATAAGGCAGCTCGAGCACTCTCGGTGCGCCAGTCATCGAGATGTGTTTTATTTCTTCCTATGTTACGCACAGTTAAGTACAGGCAATTCTTTTCAGTAAACAAAATATCAATCTGGAATAAGCTGCCCAGAAGTATTAAAACCCAGCAAAGCTACCCTATGTTTAAGAGAGCTATAACTAGTTTTCTACATTCAGGACAACTTTCAAGAATTTTGGGCGCTGACTCGGTGGAATCTCTTTTTCCCTCTGATGGCGTTCGTGGACTTTGAACCTCGTCAGGCTTCATGCTGAAGATAATGCTACTGAAGCTATGGCTCACAATCGGCTTACCCTTCAGCCAATAGCGCGCAACTTTTGCCGACAATCATTGAAGGAAGACTAAAAACAGGGTGGTCTTGTGCTAACCCTTTCCGTCTTGAACTAATGTCCCTTAACGATATGCAACTTTTCTCCTGCTGAGGTGTCAACTCACTTTACAACTGTACATGTATTCCGTTTGTATGATAAATTCGAAGTCAGGTTTTTTCACTTGAAACAAACTCCCTATCTTGCCCAGTATTGACAAAACACAAAATGGAAATAAAACCAACACTGGCTGAAAAAGAGGGTGTTTGTTTTAGTTTTTTTTCCTGTCTTCGAGGTTTTGGAAGGTGCCCAAGAGGTGGTCTACCAACTCTTTAAAATTGCCTGTAAACTGGCATAATAAATAAATAAATATGAATATATATATATGGATATAGATACATATATATGCATACATAAGTTGTACCCACAAACCTGAAGCTACTGATTTCCACTAGTTATCCATGTTCAGCCGGTCAGAATTCGTAAGAAAGATGCCCAAGACTCTTTATTATCTTGACACCCTCGCCTGTTATCATTTCAATTGCGAATAATCCTTTGAAAACCGCGGACGCCAGGCTTGGACGACATATTCTATGTGGGGCCGAACGAATACCCTGTAGTGGCTTTATCGCTACAAATATATAAAACGTCTTAGCAAATAC
>JAYGXS010000003.1:58311008-58340232 GCA_036362985.1 Ligula intestinalis
CAAGAGCCCACAACCCCGTAGGTTTTCATGAACAATTCATTATCGATATGAAAGAAATTCTCACCTAAGCGCAAAAACACCTGTGTCTGGCGTTCACCTGCCTCTTAACACTATGAAGACGGTTTAAGCAAGGAGGTTATTAGAACAAAGAAGCCTTTTTGTTCGTCAACATTTGAAAAGTGCTGACCCATCAAGGAGTTATTGGGGGTAATTAGCTTCTTCTCTGGTCCCCCTAGTACGGAGCCTTTAAATTACAAACTTGCTGAAGTTAAAATTTAATCGATAACAGTCAGACCAGCTTAAAGGTAATCAACTCGAAAACCTCCTAATCATACGTTATTGTTATTAAAAGAACAAACTCGGTTTTACTAGGCAAAGTTTGAGGGCGGTTGACACAAGTCTGAAATTGAGCACGCTCCGCTATTAAAAATGTCTGACTCGGAATTGACAGCTAAAATCTTAAAACAGGTCGAGGTAAACTACAAAAAGATTTAATTACTATTATTTAAAGTACTATTTTGGCGACATAAATTTGTCGAAAGATAACTTCATGAAAAACACTCTGCAAGAGAAGGGCGGATGTAAGTTGCTTCCATTTCAATATACTTTCAGGGCTTCCTTTTGACATCCTGCTTAAATTCAAGCGACTGAGCGCCTTGACTACTGACATTGAGCTTATTAAAAAGGCTCTTTCAGAATCAACTCTTTTGGAAGTTGGTCTGGAGGGTGTACGTCGCGTACCCTCCAACCCTGCCCCTGAAAGTCTTAACGAGGCCCTCACTCTTCACAGCGACAAAGCAGTTTATGCCAAGGGATTTCCCGTCGAAACCACACTTGATGAAATTATAAGCTGGGTGGAGGAAGTTGCCGGCCCAACACACGATGTGTTTTGTAGACGGTTTCCGAATAAGAAGTTCAAGGTTAGTGTGCCTTTTTCAGTTGACGTATTTAGGGAAGTATATTTGCAACGTTCAAAACAGCCGAGGACGCCAAAAAATTTTTGGAATCAACCGAATCTGCGGAATACAAGGGAAATTCACTCATTAGAAAGTGGTAGTACGTGTGAACTTGGTTGCATTTATTGTATTTGTATTCAATTAGTCGTCACCAAACGACTTGAAGAAGTATTTAGTAGATTTCACAAGATTATGAAACGTTTTGTTATGCATGTGTGTCTTGTATTTGGGCCGGATCCGCGGCTACGTAACAGAAGCCTCGATTTTTGCTCTGTTTGAATAGACCCTGTCAATTCCATTATAGCAAAGATTATATGGAAGAGAAGAGCGAGGAAAGGAAGCTTAGAGAGGAGGAAAAAGCAAAGAAAAATGCGGCTTCTCAGGACCGTCGCAACGCTGAAGTCGCCTCAAGGATGACACCGGGTGCTCTCATTGAACTGGCGGGTCTACCTGCATCCACAACAGGTATACACCTCATTATCTTTCGTCGAAATTGTAGAAATTTTTTCGAGATTCTGTCGAAGAACTGATTTTCGATTTGCTCTTTTACAGCCAAAACCGTTCCAGAAAAGCCAGATTCCGCTGGCGATGAACCCGCTAAAGATGAAAAGGACAACGCGGCTTCAACCGAAAATTCTGTAGAAGCCAAGTCAGAAACCACGAATGGTACCAATGGCGGCGATGGAGTGCAGACCGTTAGCAACTTAAAGGAATGGCTCAACTCAAAGGTAATTAGAACTTTCGTGGGTTTGCGTTCATTATGATTGTTGCATGCTTTCCTACAATACTTTGAGATGTTTTGTTAAGTCTCCGTAGTGTTAAGTATAATTTTTTCCGTCATTCACTTCGAGACTTTTCATCCAATCACCATCGTTGCCAGTATATAGATTCCTCAATTTTAGCTCGAAAACAGTGTACCAATCGCGTGGGTTGATGTAGATTCGGAACAAAGAAAAGCCATCGTGCGCTTCAAGGAACCAAACACCGCGGCCAGCGCTCTAGAGAAACTGACCAAAGCCTTTGAAGATGGCAAAATTATGTACAAAGACTGCCACCTCACAGGACGTGTCATTTCTGGTAGGCTAGTCCTCATAATTTTCTTCTAAATTCCAAATGCATTGTAACAACTTGTATTTTTCTGTGATTTGTGCACAATTTTGAAATTTTAAAAAGATTAATGATTGTAATAGGTGGTTAATTAGCTACTGCTTAGTGGCCTGTGACGTCGTCACCGACATCTCGACCACTGGGGTCTTAATTCCAGCAATTGACAAATCTTCCATCGTAACACATCAATTTAATTATACTTTTATGGTGTTTTAAACCAATTTTATTCTGTGTAAAAATATTTTAATTAGTGCTGTCGATCATAAAACTTAGGCCGTACCAGTGCCTCCCGTGTCTTTTGAATCGGAAACTAAAAAAATAAATCCTTTTTTACAGGTGACGAAGAAAAAGAATTCTGGGTCACACTTATTGAAACATTGAACGCCCGAAAACGCAAAGCTGGAGGAAGGGGCAAACAGGGTGTAAGTTGGATAATAGTTGTAATTGGCTTTAAATCGCCACCCCTTGCATGTTCAAAGAAACGACGTTACTATTTTCCAATGAACTGCTCTGTTGTATCTTGGTACATGTTTAACTACTTCTTTTTGTCCTTTTAGGGTGGCTTCAGAGGCAAGCGCCGACGAGTCAACTAACCACCTGCTGGTTCATACCAAGATAGGGTTCTCGAAAAAATGTGATTTTTGTGGTCTGAACTCCATTTTTGCACAAATATACCCTTTTAAACCTGTAACCTTCTTTCTTTGGTTGGTCTGTTGATTGTTCTTTTAATTTTCTGCTCTTCCGTCGGTGGATACTAAAGTTGCTTGGTGTGGAGCTAACAGAAGGTTTTCACTTGCACCGAGAACACTGTGAGCTTTGTGAAAGCTGTATAAGCAGACCAAGGAGACTAACCATTGCATGCACCTCTGCTGTTTTCTTTTGAACATCACGAAAAAATCAATTCTCCTTGTTCGTGATTGTGTTTATTGTCAGCACAAATAAGCTCGTCCGCTAGTTCAGCGTGTACTGCCGCAAACTCTTAGTTAAACGTCGTTCACTTTGACACGTCTCACCGTCTTTTCTTGTCGGATCTGCACTGTCTCGCAAAAGCTTTATCATCACGTATACATCGAGCGCCTAAATCAACATAGGGAACTCGAAGTGCCGGTGGGTGACACAGGGTCTGAGTGTGTATGTTCATCTAACCTCCGGTTGTATATAGACACTTCTAAAGGTGCGTTTGGCCTGTCAAACGATTAGTCTTCTGTAACATCGAATGCTAAACTAAGCAACTCTGTTGTCTTGCTGGTTTCTGAGAACCAAGTAGCAGTTCCGTGGTTCAAAAGTCAAGTTTATTGATTCGTTTGTGTAGCGAAGCTCCTAAAGGTGACAGATATATTCCACTTGTGTGGTCGTTGTCAGCTAAGCTGAATCCTTGAGACTGCTTCAGGAATTTGAGCAGCGGAGTGTATGTGCGTGTTTACCTTCTTTAAATATACTTTTTGATGCAGGGCATCACACGATCTCGACGTCCTGAGGCGACGCGGTCTAACGCAGCGGATGCCGAAGCCATTTCTCTTCGCCATCCTCGGCAAGGCGCTGGCCGAAAGCGTCGAACGACCTCATCGACGGCGGGGACGACCGAGGCCTCCGTGAACGGTTCGGCCGCCGCCTTAAATCATGGCCGGCCTGCAGAACGACGACGCCGTTTCCAGACGGTCATTCGCGAAATCTACCTCAAACTGCGTAGGCAGCATCTGCTGGGCAAGTGGACCAACATTGCGCGTGTCTACACAGAAAACGATTCCCTAATTAGTCAACAGTTGGTCTCGGCCAAGGCCTTCAACTGGGTAAACAAAGTGAGTCAGCGAAATCAGCGAGGTGTGGCGGGATCGCCGGACAAATCGGCCATCAGCCCGCCTTTATTAGCGGCGCCTGTGGAGATTCCACAACTTTACAGCCAAATGGGTCGTTTTGAGGCCAAAATTAACGGTCGATTCGCTCGCGTTGGTGTTTCTATGATGCCACCGGTAAGGTTTTGCCCACAGGCACCAAACGAGTTCTTCTGTTTTTATTTCACAGCTTTTTACGTAGTACTGATGAGATTTTGCCGTCATTTCCTTTTACAACCGGGTCTTAGTCAGTACATGGGTTTCTGCTCTAGACTATTTGCTGTTCTTTAGCTATAGGTGGTGCCATCGGCAGTGTATTTGGCCTGCGCCGGGGTTTTAATGTGACATTTGCTGATTGACAGCCGTGTCGGATTTATAGATGGTCATTAGGTGACCAGGACAGAATTAAGTGCACCAACTAACTAGTCATTGAACGATTCCATGAAGTAGCCGTAATTCTGAAGTGCGTTTAGATGAGAAATGATTGTTTAAAGCGGTGTCGTAATATGTGCTTAAAGTGCAGTACAATTCAAAAATATTTCCTTCGCTTCGGTTTTTGAATGAGCTTATTTCCGGCCACTTGCACGAACAACACTTGCTAGAAAAGGAACTGCAACATAGGGAGTTTGTTTTAGGTTTTTTCCGGTCTTCGAGGTGTTGGAAGGCGCCCAAGAGGTGCATTACCAACTCTTTACAATTGCCTGTAAACTGGCATAATAAACATATTATTATTATATAGTCTGCATTTTTGCAGTCATTTCCGTCGCCTTTTTAAATTTAGATAGACAGGACTGACTGTAGGGGCTCTAAATCCCGTTGAATTATTATAAAAAAAGCTACTTCTAAATTTTAAGTAGCCTGAATTTCCATATTTTTCATTCACTTCCACCAAAAGGAGGTCGAATTTCGATTTTTGTTAAATTCTGCCTACATAAGGTCGAATTTCCCTCAATTTGCGTCCGTATCCTGCGCAATTGGAGTTCATTGTGACGGAATTTTATTCCATTTCAGTATATTAAAACAAACATAACTTCATTTAATTTAATCTCTTTTGACTACTTTCGCCACAATTAAATATTCATTTTAACTCACTAGCCAATAATAAGTTAGTTGACCACAAAATACGTTAGGCAGTTGGTCAGGGGAGTAGGTATTTAGATCGCCCTGCAAGTCAGTTTTATATTTTACTAGCGCGGAAGCCCGGCTTCGCCTTGGCTTCCTTACCCATTGTTGTCGCTTATGAAGGAAAAAGGTAAGGGTCCTCTGCAGTAAATCCTTTTGTAACAATTAATACGTACAAGGGATAAGCAAACAGTAATGCAAAATGGTATGGAAAGACGGAGAACTGTAAGTGGGGCACCAGAGAGAGTGACGTACGGAACCATCAAGGAAAAACGTGGTAGATGTTAAAGGAAAAAGTAAGGAGGACACACGTAAAAGTAATAATGGGAAAGACACAGGTAGGGTAAAACGGCAAGGGAGGAACAAAAAAGAGCCGAATTTGGAGTGAATTACAGGAGGGACTTTCATAAGTGGGGCATTAGTAGGAACCAGGAAGTGGAGGATACAACCATCAGAACAACGCTTCATGGTAAACAACATTCTTTAAAATCCCGTTAGGTGCCCAGACGTGTAAATTTAGTTTTGAAAAAAACTCGAGATATGGCAACGTAGAGTTTGCCGTGGGAATAGCACGCTTCTTCAAGGTGAAGTCTAGCCACCTTGAAAGTTTGACTTGGGACTTGTTGATGGACATAGCAAAGCAAACCTTCACAGAAAACTGCAGTCGCCGGAAATTGAAAGTGGTATCGGACGGGATGATGGGAATGCGGGGAATGTAAACAATTTCCCCTTTCGCACAACCGTTACTAATTGTGGCCTCTATCAGATAGCTCATGAGCATAATTGGCGTGCCAACTTTCAGAATCATTTATGGGAAGGGACGCCAGGCATTTCCAAACTGTTCAGGAATTCAATTGGGTAATTAACACAATCTGTGGGATCAACTGTTGTATCGTAGGATTTGTACATTTCTTCCACACCTGTCATAAGATGGGTTAGTCTCTCATTAATGGTATTGATGAATTTGTTTGTGGGGGTCAGATTTCCGCGTTCGCGGAGCCACTCAGCGTCGGAGGAATTGGTTTGGAGGTTAGGGAAAACTTATCCTCTTAGGTCGTCGCCACTGCTCACCAAATTTGCAACAAAGCAAGGGGGATGCGTCCGGTTGCATTAGTGTCGATTTTACGTTCACTAATCGTCAAGATATTAGTGGAGAACTCGCCGGACTCATGGTCAGCATTGAGGTGAACTCTCATATTGGTTGTGAGTTCCAATGGCTTAACCACAGAACAGAGCGGCGAATATTTCGGGCAGTACTTTAACTGATCACCTCTGTAACCCCTTTGAAAAACAGGTAGAGGCTGACAAAAATCGCCAGACAAAACCATTGTGATGCCACCAAACGGAGCGAACTTTTCTGCGATATCACACAGAGTTCTGTCCAGCGCTTCCAGTGCATTTCTGTTTGCCATTGTGCACTCGTCCCAAATTATTGCTGAGCATTGCTTTAGAAATTCAGCTGAACCACTGTCTCTGCTTATTTGGCATGTAGTGGCACCATCGTCAGCTAACATAAGAGGAAGCTTGAAGGTATTGTGAGCAGTTCTGCCGCCAGAAAGCAACGTCGCTGCAATGCCAGCCGATGCAACAACTAAAACAATTTTTCCGTCTTTGCGCAGTTCGGCAAGGAGCAGCTTGAGGACGAAAGTTTTGCCAGTTCCACCAGGAGCATCGAAAAAGGAAAACGTGATCACTATTACTGCGGCCAGGGACACTGTCAAGAATAGTGTCGAACGCGTGCAGTTGCTCGACCAGTAACCTTGGTTCGTTCAGAGCAACGTATGCTGCCATCTCGGTAATATTGTAGCAAAGCTCACGTTGCAGTTCAGTGGGGAGCTGATTTCCAACGCTCCTGCCAAGCAGAGGGAATCCGTATGTATGAAGTTGCTCACCACCCATGCTAACCAAGATTTTATCACTGGAAATTAGGGCCATGTTGAAGATGGCGGAATTAAATTCGATGTGAGCATCACCATTTTGCAACTGAAGCTGATACCGGTAGTCTTCAGGCATATCATTTCTGAACTTTAACCACAGGCCGCAAGGGCAGGCCAACTCACAACTCCTAATCAACAAAACAAGAAGGTGCCGTAGTTGGTTTTGAGTGTTAGTAATAACAGCCTCAGCAATGATATTCTCCCAATGATTGTCATTTTCAAGTAAACCACGCATCATGCAGGTTTCCCTGTAAGTTGAACACAAAGAACCATTCTGAGGTCTTCAAAAGATGTTGGACCCCGAACCACGTGAAGAAGCGTTCGTAAGAAGAAACACTCTTGTTTAGATGTATGAATAGTGTAAATCCGACCCAGTTTAAAATCACATTTGATTCCTGAATGTCATTCAGCCGCTATTCCTTGCTTTCCCTGGGCCCACGTGTGTTGTTTCCAAATGTAGTAGGAGGGGACATCAATATTAAAAAGCGTCCGGGCAAATACATCTTGCTGGCACAATTGAAGAAAGCAGTTAAGGTCGTGTCTCTGGGATTTTTAAGTTGATCCGCTAAGAATTCCTCCGTAAAGTAAGTCCGTAGGTCGTTGTCAAGGTGGACGCTTAAATGTTTAAAGGCCGGAAATCGGTTGGGGATATCAAAACCAAATATCTTCCAGAAAGCCTCATTGCTGCTGATGTATCGGCCCATTTCGTATTGAGTAATTGTGTCGTTGCTTGAACGGTGGTTGAGAGAAAACATTGCTGCTCGGATCCTTTGTTAATGTACTCGCAGACGTATTTGCTGGACTTCACAGAGTTGCGAAATTCAACGTTGATGTGGACGTTGAATACCTTTGACAGAAGACGACAGTCCGGCACAATCCAACAATTATCAATTCCCACACCTCCGTGTCGCCTTGAATTGACAACAGCTGTGAATCCACCAATCTCAGCCCGTCTTCGTCTGTACAGACGGTAGCCGTCTGCGTCAGTCTGAGTTGCGTCAATGAACCGCTTGGGATACTTTTTGGTGCATTTCCCATCCTTCATGCTAGGGCTGCTGGGGTTCAGTTCACCCCATGGACCATGCACCATCTGCGTTATGACTGTTTCAAACAGAACAGGGTCAGCCGTGAGGTCAGGCAACTCCACGCATACGAATTTGTCAACATCAGCAGAATGCAATTTTTCCTGCAGAAGAATTCAATTTTTTCCTGCAGCCAGACCAAAATGTGTGCGTGTGGCAATCCTCTCTTTTGCCACTCGACTGTGTACATATGGCACCGACACTAACCGAAAATTTTAAATTTAGGGATGAGTTTCATCATGGTTTTCAACTTCAGCTGAAATACCCGCGCCGACAAATCGTGGCGATCCTTGGCCATTTGACCGGGGAACAGTTCAGCAGCAATTTCAGGCCAAGATGGGTTACAGGTGAATGTTATAAATAGATCTAGGCGTCCAAAACGTCTACCGTAAAGCAAAGCATCTTGAGTTTTCTCATGCATATAGCGAGGTGAGTAACTATCTGGTTGCAGTAGTGGCCGGTTATTAAGCCCACCTCGGGCCCAGACCAAATTGGGCTTCAATAAGCGGCTGGGCCTATTAACCGTGGGCTTAATAACCGGCGACTACTGTACTAAAGTCGTATCTTTTGGGGTTTTGAAATTTATCCAAGAGGGATTTTTCCATAAAGTAAATTCGTTGGCCATTTTCCAGGTGGACACTTTAGTGTTCAATGGCCGGGGCCAGGGGATTTAGCCCTTGGGTCGGCGGGGGGGGGGGGGGGGGGGTGATAGTGGTTCATGTTGCCGCGGCTGCATGGGGGTCAGCGTTGAAGTAGGCAAATTTTTTTTACGGTCAGCGAGTCTGTCTGAAACAGCTGATACAGAGCGTAGGATAGACAGCTCGCAAAAGCGATTCGCAAGAGCGGCGGACAGGCACGCGTCATAGTGGCCCTTTTGCGAGCTATGCAAACCTATGACTCTTGACGCCAGCCAATCAAAAACAGAATAGGACAGAACCACAAGATCGCTTTTATTAAGTATCATATACAGATGTACAGATAGAAAGAATACGCAACGAAGCCTCTGGTGACGAGCAGTCCCATCTACGAACATGCCAGGTAACGAGCGAGCCACCAGAGAAAGGGGAATTGTCAGTGCGCGCGTGTGTGTGCGTGCCTGTGTCCGCCATTAAGTCTTGCTCTCCCAGGGCCTGGGTCATCGGTCGTCTGCAGCCAATCTGTGAACTGATGCACCTTGATTGGTTACCTTTCACATGACGAGCGCAGTGTCGAAACGGAGTAAACTCGTTAACCGATGTATCAAATTATCTTTTTGCAGTGCTTTCAATTTTTGTTTCAAGTCCTGAATAGTTTTGAATCTGACCTACTGCTGCACCTGCGTCCAAACTGTATGCCGTATACGTCTCCTGCACCCTTTACACAAAAGCTCCTATGTTGCTTATAAGATTTTTCAGTGGATGCGGATCCTGTTATGTAGTTTCTGGGCAGCATTAATGAACAGAGGCGATGCTGTATGAATAGGTTGTTTCACGGTCTTAAAATAAGCTCATTGTTAACGTGCTACTTCGCAGTCCTGTGAAAGCGCCAACAAACCCTTCAATCCCCTGCTTTTTCCCCTTCAACAGATCGATCCGGTACCCTCAATGTGCAGTTGGGCTCCAGTGCAGCAGAACTTCTCCGTGGAGGACGAGACCGAGTTGGCTAACCTACCCTACATTGGAGACGATCAGGCGCAGGAAGATGTCTCCTTCCTGGAGGAACTGCTCAACAATTACGACGGTCGCCTGCATGGAAACTTTCCCTTCGACTTTGATGAAGAGCTGGTGGTGCAGCTGGTCGAGGAGGTGGCCAACCAGTGGCCAAACATTCTGAACGGCAGCAACGGCCTTCCCGCCTGGCTACTGCCTCCTTCTCCCGCCGTAATCAGCCCTCAGCGTCCGCAGGAGGCGGAGGTGACTGGCAAAGCCACCTTCACGGAGCCGACGGAGACTCGCGCGGCCCGCGACACTCCGGCTGAGTTCGTTGATGACGACGATGACGACGTTATAATTGTGGCCACTTACATCGAGGGAGAGAGGGCGGTGAAACCAGGGGGACGAGAGCATGGGATCGCAGCCGGTCCGGTGCAGTCCGATGCCGTTGCTGCCTCCAGCGAGCCCTCCTCGCCATTCCTTAAGTCTCCGGTCATCTCAACCCCGCGGAGGGAGCCTCAAGCCAAGCGGCGACGCGTTGAAGAATCACATACGCCTCCGTCTCCTAAGGTACCACCACCTGCTCCCCATATAGGCTCAGGGGGCTGGCGCACAGCCCCAACCTTATTGGATGCTATCCAGCTTACTTTTTCGCCTTTTGCCCCCCTCAGGAACCTCCGACGGCGTCACTGGCCCGAACGCCAGAACCAGAAAAACGGATGTCATCTCCCAACCGTCCACTGCCATCTACGCCGGTTGCGAGTTCTCAGGGCGAAACTTCTAGCCTATCCAAGCTGCGCGTTTCGACCGACTTAAGTATTCCAGAAGCTGTCTTTCAGGTGTGTTCGCCACACCTTCCTTTCCGTCTGCGCATTGTCAGAGTTTTTTTGACTCTTTTTTGGGAAAACCTATTCACTTTGAATTGATAGATTAATACCCGTTTGCTTGCTTTTAAAGGCAATCGCTTGTACTTTCGGAAATGTTGAGGAGGCGAACAAGCTTCAGATTCGTTATTGTGACGTCAAATCAAGGGGAGGCGCTTCTACGGTATGCCAATCTTTTAAAATTTATTTGCAAGTTTAAGGCGACACTACGTTAGTGCGTGGTTTTCCTCACAATTTAAGCCACTACTATAAGTATATCACTTTTGTCCCTGGTTGGTACCTTTAACCCGACTTCAATGTAGCTTCCGTTAATGGCTTGCCACGGTAAAACTCGGTTTCTGGTTTTCTTCGGATTTTACTGAAAGCTACCCCTCAAAATGTCCTCTTGAGTCACTTATCAACCCATTCTCTGATAAGTCCACATATTGGCATTAACTATGATAGTATCTAACAGGTTCTAATGTTTCTCTCTTCAGTCAATAATCGATCGCATGAAAAGTAAGCCGACATTCTGAAATGCGATTTTGATCAGACAAAATTACTTAAGCAAAAGAAGACTCGATCGCTGGGACAGCGATTGAGTCTTTCTCTCAATTGCTTCCTGGGACACGCATGTTCGCTTGTATCGAAAATTACTTAAGTATGATGGTAATAATAATTATCCCACAATATAATCCTATGATATATTAGACATACCACGATGCAACATTTTGATTGGAGTTATTTTCCACTACCTGCGAGAATCGAACTGAACGAAAATGACTGTTTACGTGGTTCGCATTATTATATTGCTTTTAGATACCTTTCTACATAATCAATTATATTATAAGCAGTGAAACATTAATGACCGAAATTGCCATTTCACTAATAATTCCATTTCATGTTCGATTATATTTTGTGGGAGACGTGTACAAGCATAGTGTTGCTTACAGTCAGCTACCGGCAACTCCATCTTAAAATTTTATACTCTAAGCAGGAGGATTTTTTGGTTATAAAAAGCTTTAAATTTACGGGGAATTTTGAGCCCGGTGTACTATTGCACTTGAGTTTACGGTGTACAGTCTAACAGGCTGTATACTTTCCGTTTATGAAAAAAATGATGCATTTGTCTGTGCACTTAAAAAGACAGCATATTGTGTTCCTCAACTATTGCAATGGATATGGGCCGAACTATACAACTAGATGAGGAACATTTACAGAACGATAAACATGATACTATTCCAGTAGAAATTTTACAGTCTTAAAATGTCATATTTTGAAACTTTTTAAAACGGACAGGCAACCTTGCTTTGCATAAGTTATTTACTGCTAACAAAGTATCAAGAAGGATATGTATGCTTTCAATAAAATATAGTTGAACTTAATAGGGCACCAGAAGTCAGTAGAAAAAGCCTTGTCAAGTAGACAATTTTTTACAGTGTTTCGTTTTTGCAATCGGCCAAAAGTAAGTAAATTCATAAGCTGGCTTCTTGGCGTGTTTAAAATATGCTGGCATTATGCTACACGGTAATCCGTCTTACAACCTCACATCCTTTTAATCAACTACCTATTTCGGCTAACAGTTCGCAAGCAGACTGCAAAAATCACACCAAAATTAGCGAACTCTGGAGGAAGTTTCACCTATTCATTGGGTCCGTAAACAGACCTCTCCCCAGTGACGGAGACAATTAATTGCACAAAGTGGGCTAGCAAAGTCCAATGTACGCACTTACTTGTTTATTTGATACGGCTGTGATCATGTGATCTTGTGGGCCTCAGTGATGTCACGGACGGCACCTCTCCATGCCTGACGACTGACGGAAGCGGGAACCACAGCAGACGCGTCTACGAATCGCGTTCCCACCCGCCCTCCCGGCGGCCAAGGTCTGCTACACCCATCTCCCCACGTTGGATCAACTCTCCCCTCCGCCCAATCCGTGTTTTTGATGACGGAACAGCCCCTCCCGGCCACGCTGCTCCGACTCCTCCTCGCCGCCGGAATCGAGGCCAACCCTGGACCTCTCTGGTACTGCTCGTTCTGCCGAGTCCATCTGGGCCGCCGCGACTGGTCTGTACGTTGCGGCTCCTGCAATGGCTGGTGCCATCTCCGCTGCAGTGGCCTCGCCACGGCTGCCGATTGGTCGCCCGCCTTCGCGTGTCCCAGCTGTCCCGTGCTCCCACCGATCTCCATGCCTCCAGCCCGTCCAGTCCTGAACCCAAATCCTCTGGTCTCCGACCTTGCCTCACCACCTGGCCTTAAGATCTTACAATTCAACGCCAACGGCCTCCTTGGGAAGCTTGACCAGCTCCTGGCCTTCATGCGCTCGCACAGCATAGCTGTGGCGGCTATCCAAGAGACAAAGTGGTCTACCTCCACTAAGGTCCCTTCCTGTGCCGATTACACGATTGTCCGTCGCGACCGCGACCGCAACAAAGGCGGAGGTTTGGCCTTCCTGGTGGACAAATCCATTGCCCATCACCAGCTTCCCCTGCTTGGAGCCGATCCCACGGAAGTACTGGCGATTTCCCTTGACATTGGCCCGGCGCCGCTAACCGTCGTGAACGTGTACATCCCTCCAACTTCCAGTTGTTCTGCCGGTTTCACCGCCTCTATCGCTCCCTACTTACCTTCTGGAGACAGTGTGGTGCTAGGTGACTTCAACGCTCACCATGACCTATGGTGCTCTAACTTGGCAGCCGACTCCCGAGGAGAAACTCTGGCTGATGAAATAGAACGCGCCCCCTTTGCCGTTCTCAACGAGAACAGCCAAACGCGGCTCCCGACCAACGGCGCCTCCAGCTCGCCAGTCTCAGTCTGGTAGCCTCCACCATGTGGAAGACGGAAATCAGCCTGGGTAGCGACCACCTCCCCATTGTGCTCGAATTGGCCACCGCCGCCGAGCGTATCAAGGCCCCCAACCGGCACTTCATTAATTTCAAGAAAGCCAATTGGGCAGCGTTCACGACCGAATGCGAAGCCGAGATCGATGGCCTACCGCCTCCCACCTGTGTCCACATGGCGGAGCGAGCCCTTCGTCGACTACTCCTGGCAGCAGCAAGTCACCACATCCCTAACGGCCGCATTCCCTTTCTTCGTCCTAACTATCCGCCCGAAGCCTCCCGCCTGGAACGAGAGAGAAACGAAATACGAGCGCGTGATGCCAGTGACCCGCGCGTTGGCGAACTGAATGGCTTAATCACTAAGACTATCAACGATGGCAAATGCCAACGCTGGCATGAACTAGTTTCAGATTGCAATTTCAGCGGCAACTCAGCTGCCACTTGGAAGCTTTTACGCAACCTGACCAAACCCCGGGCTGATACATCAAACCAGTCTATTAGCCTTGGGGACGGCAAGTTCATTTCCAACAACGGTAAGATCGCCGCGAAGATGAACAAGCTGTTCTCGCCCCGCTCGGCGCCCAGTCCCAAAAGCCAGCGCCCCCTTCTTCGCCTCCTCCATAAAGCCCCGCCCCCAGACATTTCCTTTTCGGCTGATGCCATCCTCACCGCCGTCAAGAAAATGAGAGCTTCGAAAGCCTTAGGACCAGATGGTCTGGCGCCTATCCATGTGCGCCACATCGGCCCGAAGGTGGCTGCCTACCTTGCCGCCCTCTTCAACCTTTCACTGGGAACTTCAATCATCCCTGATTGCTGGCGCCAGTCGATCATTATCCCCCTGGTCAAAGCGGGTAAGGACCCCTGCCTAGCGACCTCTTATCGTCCAATTGCCCTCCTCAGTCCATTGGCGAAGATCCTGGAACGGCTCATCCACCCAATTCTGACGTCTGTGGCGGAACTATCTTGCCACCAACATGGTTTCCGATCGGGTCGTGGAACTACAACGGCGCTTTTCGAGCTCAGCGACGCTATCCTCCAGGGCTTCGATCAACAGAAGCCCGCTTCGCGGACCGTGGCAGTCTCAATTGACCTGTCACGAGCCTTTGACTGCGTCCGCCACGATCAGCTCCTGCAGGACTTGGTCTCGTTGAACGTCCCGACTGGCCTGGTCCGATGGTTGGCGGCTTACATCCGTGGCCGTCACGACCGTGTCCTCTTCCGGGGCGCTCTCTCCAAGCCCCGTAAGCAGACCTGTAGCGTCCCTCAAGGCTCTGTGCTCAGCCCGACACTCTTTAACATATACATGCAAGAGCTCCCACTCCCCCGGGCACCTGTGCAAGTGGTATCCTATGCGGACGATATTACGTTCTTTTGCCGGCACCATGACATCGATCAGGCTGCACAGCTCCTCACGGAGTTCATGCCTGTTGTCGAAAACTTCCTCACCCAGCGCGGAATGACGATCTCGGCAGCCAAGTCGTCCGTAACTGTTTTTACGCTTGATCGGAAGGAGTTCAATCGTCACCCGGTCATTACCGTCAATGGGGCGTCCTTACCGCTCGTCCGCAAGCCCAAACTCCTTGGTGTGCGTTTTGATCCGCTCTTCACGTTCGCAGACCATGCCAGGGAGACCGCAAGCAAAGTAAGCCGCTGCACCAAGGTCCTCAAGGGTCTAGCAGGCACATCCTGGGGCTGTGCGAAAGAGACTCTGTCGACTGCTTTCAAGGCGCTGGCCAAGCCGCACCTCACTTATGCGGCATCAATCTGGTCTCCTACGATGAGCTCTTCCAGCCTCCGCAGCCTCCAGTCAGCCCAAAACGCTGCCCTCCGCACGATCACGGGTTGCTATAAAATGTCGCCTATAGATCATCTTCATGCGGAGGCTTCTGTTCTACCGGTCGCCCATCACAACACTCTCCTTAGCCAGCAGTTCTGGTGGAGTTGTTCGCAACCCGGCCATCCCAATCATCACCGTTGCACCGCTCCCGAGCCCTGCCGCAACGTCCGGCCGTCTATTCGAGCACTCCACAAGGAAGCTGTTGCCTCGTCTCTCGCGGATCTATCTGTTGATAGCTCTGCCACCAAGACAGGCTTCCAGCGTCTCCACCAGAGATTCGTTGTCGAGGAGAAACGAGGTTACCGTCCCCCGGTCCTTTTGGGTGGCTATCCACCTCAGATTGCGGCCTCGGAACGACATCTCCCGAGGGTCACTCGCTGTACTCTGGCGCAGCTACGCAGTGGCTACTGTATGCTGCTTCGGCAGTACCAGCACCGGCTCGACCCATCCATACCCGACTGCTGTCCCGACTGCGGCCTCTCGCCGCATGACTGCCGTCATCTGTTCGCCTGCAGTTCTCGGCCAGGCACCCACCTCACTCCCGCGGACCTGTGGCTCAAGCCGGTCGAGGTCGCGGCTTTTCTCCGTCTCCCAACTACTCCCAGTTTGGATTCCGTCGGGGATTCCTGATCCAACTATGGGCTACGACACACACACACTGACGGAAGCGGACCTGGAGAACTCCACCCCTTCTCTTCTCCAGCGACGGAGACCGACAACCGAAGGTCCAAGGACCGTTTGCATGCCTTGACAAACTGTATCGAGTGAAGTTTTGAGTTGCCCTCTTCTTTGACGCCTTCAGGAGGGCTGCGGTGCCGGATCGAGGACAGCATAACAAAGCTCGTGAGGTGGACGAAGGATAAGGTGTCCAAACCGAATGTAAAATTGCGAAGCTTGTGCGTGAGGAGTAGGTTAAGGTATCTCTGTTAGACTCAGGACGCAGGCTTTAAGTCTCTGATAATTTGTGAAACCTGTAGGTTTGTCCATCGACCGCCACCGTATGAAAACCAAATTAGCCTCTCACAAATCATGCTTCTCTCTCCCCCCGGCAATTACTCGTTCTGCATGCTATAGAACGCTTTCGGCAGGAATGCACATCCCCTCCCTACCATATTCCTCTCTTCAGATTCTCGAAGCGGGCACTGCCTCATGTCCCAACCTGGACAGTCCGCGGGAGGTGGCCAACACTTTTCGGCCAGACAGAGATGCGCGACCCTCTCGCCATGATGCCCTGCACACATTCCGAGCGCTGTTCTGCCGGCGCTGTTTCAAATACGACTGCGCCCTTCATCCCTACAAGTCCACGCCGACCATGTGGAGTCATCGTTGGTCCGTAAAGGCCGCTGGCCCTTCATGTACGTAACCTCCCAACTGACATCCTTAAATTACTGCGGGAGATGAGAGATGCGAATTTAGGAGCAGTACTTGTTTTTTTATTCAGCCGCACTATGCTTTTCCACCATTTTTAAAACTTCTAGTTTTCAACCATTGCATACTTCTATCGCGGAAAGTGCCTTCACTGATGGGATTACGGTACGTGCTGTTTCGGTAAATAATGCACAGTATATTGAGACTCAGTGATTCGCACGTCACGTACCCACATGGTCTTCCTAAGCTGCCCAAAGCTGATGGAGCGCTACGAGCCCTAGCACCTAGTTCAGGATAGCCTAAGTGGTTTATATTAGGGCAGTGAAAGGGTGTTCATCAAGCAGGTTATGGGACATGCTCGACCCGTTGTGCCCTGGAGCTCAATCCAGAGATCTCACAGATACTCACATATCGACTAGTAGTATATATGAACAAAACAAAAACAAGGGACACCGGAATGGCTATTGCCGCTTTATTAGCTGTCATCAGCCCGTAATACCCAGCCTCAAGTGTGCATCTCCCGAGGTTCGAACACGGAACCTTTGGTCATTGATTGCAACACTACCACTGAGCCAAGGATCGGTCGGTTTGTTGGCTGCGATCGGAACTATAATGATAGTATGGGTCTCACCGATCTGGTTGCAGAACGTGTATGCCACGTTGTCCTGCAGCTCACCTTGGAGATCTCGCAAGCAGTCGCATAATGACCTGTAATAATCCCTAAGAGTAGGATCGAAGAAGAAAGGGGAGGAGACTGAGGTGGCCGTCGTCAGTTAGCCCTTCCTGTTTGTACTCTTCTACTTATTTGTTTCTCATGGCTAGTAATAAATCAAAATTTTAAGGAACACCTTTTGCCTGAAATTTGCGTCTCTCGCCCAGACTTGCATGCGCTCACTTAAGTTTGACCTTTTTTCCAGCGACTGTTGATTATTATTTTTTCTTTCTGAGACAGCCCTGCCCCTCTGTGGTCCCGATTGTATCCGAAGCCCGGGCGGCTGCCCCTCGGCAAAGGCCGAGGACTCACAATGGGAGGTCTCTGAATCCACGCTCTTCGACATTCTTGCGCCCCTCTACATCCCCGCAGGGCAGCCCTCCTTCCTGAACAATACCTGGTGCTGTGTGCTGGCCGGACTCATCAAGACCCGCACCTGCGTTGAGGTAAATATGACAAGACTTCACAGCCAGTCTCCGTGATGTCGAGTAGCAAAGCCTAATTCAATTTGGAAGACTGGCGGTTCGATTTGCCGCTGATTCACTGGTACTTGCACACCTATGCCGACGAGGTCCGCCGTGTGCTCCACAGCTGGAAAAGTGACGTGCACGCGAATTAGTTTTGAGCGATAGTAGACTTGCATGGCATCTACCGCACCCCCTCTCTCCCCCCACCCACCTCTGTCCGGTGTCAAGATAGAGTCAAAAAGACCGGAGGTGGGATCGGATGCCGATAGCTGACACGGCCAAAACCACCCCTAAGCGCGCCACCACACCTTTCCCCCATGTTCGGCATTTGTTGAGGGAGCGCAATCCGAATAATGCCTGTTGTGCCCTGGCCTGGCCTCTGTGTTTGTGCAGCGCATCTCTCACACGGCCCGTTCCATAGAACACTCACATAAACAAACCCGAGATAGACGAGCTTAGTCAGCCCGGTCCGAACCAACCCTAGATCTGATTAGAACCATAGTCGCGGTTGTTGCACGTTCCATAACTTCTGATTGTGGTCTTAATCTGCCATAGTTAGCTGCCTACGCAATTCTATAGTGGAGGCTTAAAATGTCCGTCTAGGTGATATGTGTTGTTAAGCCCCTTTTAGCCGCGCTTCCCTAACATCAAGGGAGAGTCTGCCATACAGGCCTTTTCGACTAACCTCACTACCTTCTGCCGCCCGAAAAGTTTGTACCCGTTCGCATGTTTTGAGGTGGTTGTGCACAGACAAGCTTTGTCTGGAAGTCTGCACCGCTCGGTTTATGCTGCGTGCACCTTTGACATGCCAAGGCAGGTAGTCGCATCGCGTTACCAGTACTGTGTGCTAGTGGAAGAAGTACTGACAAAGACGGGGGGGGCTGGAATGGTCATTTTCAGTCGATTAGCTGTTATAATTCGTATTTGCGGGAACCGGAACGTAGAACTCGTGTTTGAGACGGGCATCGACTGTATTTTACCACCGAATGTTGAGTGCCAAGGTTCGTCTCGAGAGAAGGTTCTGTGGTACAGACGTTACAACTAAAATACCGACAATTCCCCCGTTGATTTCGACAATGGGCACCGCATGCTCTAACAAGCCGCAGCAAACGCTGAAGCAGACACTGATGCAAGCTGGGGAAACTGTACGAAAGCGACAGCAAGCGGGAGCAACGCAGAGAACTGGCACGAGAGAAAACAGGAGTTTAGGCAGACTCGCGCAGTATCTACCCACTCACTCGCCACTCCCACCTCCGTATCCGGTGTAAAGACAAAGTCAATAAGACCGGGGATGAGGGAGATTGTAGTTGGCTGGCGCGATAGCCACTCAACACGCGCTCATTTGACACGACCAACTCGCTAGGTATGCTCCCACCTGCGCGGGAGCGCCATAAAGGCCACATTAAGAGGGAGCCATTGCAACCTGACTCTCAGTCCTCTCTCCTCTCCCATACGCAAACACAAACACTCGCGTACAGGAGGAGTAGCTACGTAGGGGGCCCGAGTTTTCCCGTCAGTTGGCAGACCTTCCAAGCCAGGGCTTTTAGCGCACCGTGATAGATTCAGACGCATTCAGATTTCTTATAGTGAGGAGAGAAATGCGCCGAGGTCGACCTCACTCTCTCCCCCACCGCATAGTGACCGCCTAGCTTTCCGGAAACCTGAGGTGGGGTCTGAAAACCAGTGGGAGCGCGAACGCAATCACCAACAGGGAATCAGAAGTGAGAGAATGTCCCAGCGCCTTCCAGGCCGCAGGGACCGTGGTTGGCTGAGGACTGGCGTTACATGTGCATACAGACCATTTTATCTCAAAAGGGTGAGAGCAGCCCTGCATGAAGCCTGGGCCAACACCCTCCTGAGAGGGGTAACCAGTCAGTCAACGACTAAAAGGCACTACCCATGCTCCGTTGTCGGTTGGCATCTGTGGGCGGGGATGAAAGGAGAGAGAGAGAGAGACAGCTGGTGAACTTCGCAATGTGGATGGGCAGAAGAAGAAAGGAGAGAAAAGGAAAAGGGAGGGGGAGAGAGAGAGAAGTGCAAGAAACAAGAGGAAATCGAGGTAGATAACAAACATAAGCAGGGAAGGGGTAAGAAGGCAGGAGAGGGAAGAGTGATGGAAAGTGAGAAGTGAGAGCAGAGCCAAACGAACAAGTGAGAAGAGAGAAAGAACAGAAACAAAAACGCAGCTTACCTTTCATCGGGGTTGTCGGGGACAGCCTGACGCGACTGCAGTGACAGTGGTACTGGCTAATAGGGTTTGTTTTGCTATTAACAGAAGGACTAGCAGTGCTGCATAGGAAAGGGGATCACATTTCGCAGGACCAAGGTTGCTTGAGAGCTGGTGCAGGTTAGGTTTGGTAGGGAGTATCAGTGAGGATAAGGCTATACCCCGTACTTGTTATTGGTAGTTCACGATACAGCACAAGGCAGCTTAGTTAGTTGAAATCCCTGCGTTCGTTAGCCGGTTGCTGCCAGCTGGCTCTGCCGGTCTTCCGATTACTGTGGGCCGAAAGCCGTGCGCAGCCACCGCGTACTCCCCCGTTGACCCAGGCAGCAAAAGTTGCACCTTCGAGTTAAGTTGGCGTGAGAACAGCGATTGGCATGAACTACTACCCGGACGGTCTTACGACGAGCGCAGCATGGAAATCGATCAGTTCTCCCCGTAAGAATTGCGTTAGTAGAGTAAGCCTGACTGGCAAGAGCGACGATCAATCCCCCCTCTGCCCTCCGCGCACCCAGCCATGCCGGCATTTTAGGCGTAAATTGGCAAGGTAACAACGCTGGAGGCGCTAGTTGGGGGGGGGGGGGGGTGGTGAATGACAAATTAATCCACCACAGTGGTGACTGTGATAGGCGTGATGCTAATGCCATGCTATGAATGACGCTTAAGATCACACCCTAAATTGCCTCTGAGAACAGGAATGTTTGGACAGGGCTGAAGGTGCAAATGAATGCACTGCAGGTCCTAGAGAAGACTGCGAGTAAGAACGAATAAACCTGAGAAGGGCTGAGACTAAGCTGCTAGTGACGTTAAAGGATTCCAGTGCTGATGAGGCTAGTAATGCTTAATGAAACTAGCAGCAGTAATAATAGTAGTGGTGAAAGATACATCTTACATAAGACAGTAAGGCAAAAATAAGAGGAAAATTCGGCATACCCGAGGGGCACTTACCTGGGGTTCCCGACAAACAACGACAATCGTGTGGTGAGGCGGTTAGTGAGTAGGGTTATGGCTGGTGGTGGGGGTGTGTGAGGTGCCGGATGTGTCGACATCACGGTCAATGCCGCTGTCGTGAATGCGCATGTGACCTAGTAGGCCTATGTGATGAGCGAATGATCGGGGGCATTGTGGGCAGTGAAGACGGCGGTCTCGTCTGTGTGTTGGTGCTCCAGACACTAGTTCACCAGTCTCTGTGCGATGGATTCGCAAGTGACCAACGTGGCCGATGCGTGAGGTGAATATGCGATTGCAGTGAGGGCATATCAGGCCCTCAGAACTGGTGGAGAGATCAGTGTGGGGATGCGAGTTGTAGCGGGCGGTGGTGTGTCAGAAGGGGTGTAGGAAGTTGCGGGTGGGTTGGATTCGGTGGATGAGGGCAACGAGGCATCTCTTGCGTCGATTATTGCCGTCGAGGTGGAGGGTAGAGTAGGGTCTGGTGGAGTGGTTGGTGCAGTAGACGTGGATGCTGTCGGAGGAGGGTTGCATGGCTTCCGGAGGTGACCGACCAAGCCAATGTATGCACGGAAGGTGCGTTGACAACGCGGACACGTTGGAAGGGCTTGGGTGGTGGCAGCGTGCGTCCGTGGATTGTGAGACTTGCGTGCCGTCCGTTTTGCCTTGGCGGCGGCGAACCGACTGGCTTCGTAAATTGCGGCGTCCGTTTTTACCGCTCTTTGCCACACAGATAGGTCCTGTGCTAACTCCTCTTAGTTCGTCGTGTTGATTTGGAGACGCTTCAGGGAGTTCTTCAGGGTATCCTTGTAACTTTTCTTCTGTTCTCCTTTGCGACGAGTGCCGACGGCGACATCGCCTTAGAACGGTCGCTTCATACGTACCACGTGACCGCTCCAGCGCAGTTGTGTCTGCCTAAACGTGGCCTGGATGCTGAGAACTCCCGTTCTTCGCATGATCAATTATCTGGCGATATTTGCGTAGCCTCGCGTGGCAATCTTGAATGAACAGACGGACCATTATCTTGCCAGTTTGAAACATTACGCGTCTCTCCGCCTCCGTGTTCAGCGCCGGCTTGTATCTCACACTCCTCGGCAACAAGTTATTGTCAAGACATTTGTGCAGAAACCGGATCTGCGAATAGGTTGAGGCCTCACGAAGGGTAAATGTTTCCCATCGTCGGGCCGATCTAAGAGCATCGCGCCCAAATAATTTGCCAATACAAGCGAACATCCGTGTCCCAGGAAGCAATTGAGAAGAAGAAGACTCGATTGCTGGGACAATATTTTTATTAGCCTGAAGTTTCGATATCCGTCGCGGATTCGTTATCAGAGACATGAGTAGCAGATGACGAATCCGCGACGGATATCGAAACGTCAGGCGAATAAACATATTGTCCCAGCGATCGAGTCTTCTTCTTCTTCTTCTTTTTCTTCTTCTTCTTCTTCTTCTTCTTCTTCTTCTAAGTCTCCACTCCGTACAAGTGTTGACAGCAAACCAGCCTTGTACATCTTCAATTTCGTTGACAATTGAAGACCATGACGATTCCATATGGACGCTTGGAGCCGACCGAAGGCTTGGCTAGCTTTGGATATTCTGCGGGCAACCTCGTCGTCTATTTTAGTGTTGCGGGAAAGCGTACTGCCGAGGTAAGTGAAGTTGTCCACGTTCTGGAGTTCGGCTCCGTTGACGTTGATGCGTGCGGGGTTGAAGTCAACACCTGGCGGGGGTTGATGCATAACCGCCGTCTTGTCCGTGTTGATGGTGAGGCCAAAGTTGGCGCAACCTGCTGCAAAGAGGTCCATGCTCCTTTGCATGTCCGCTTCGGTGGTGGTGTTGAGAGCGCAGTCGTCCGCAAACAGCAGATCATGGACTGTGGTTGTGGAGACGCGCGTGGGGACCTGCATCCGACGAATGTCGAGGAGGTTTCCGTCCGTTCTATAGTTGAGGGGGATTCCGGGACGCTCGTCACGGTAGGCGTCCATCAGCATGGCAGAGAACATGAGACTGAAGAGGGTGGGTGCGAGGACACAGCCCTGCTTCACTCCATTGGTCACTGCGAAGGCCTCAGACAGCGTTCCGTAGTCCGTGACGCGCGCCATCATCCCATCATGGAGTTTTCGAACCATGTGGGTGAAGTGTTTCGGACAGCCATACTTCTGCATAACCTTCCAAAGTCCGGGCCGGTTCACCGTGTCGAAGGCTTTTGTCAGATCTACGAACGCAGTGTAGAGGTGGGTCCGCATCTCTTGACATTTCTCCTGCAGCTGACGCGCGGCAAATATCATGTCAGTGGTACCGCGGTGACGTCGGAAACCACACGGGCTTTCAGGCAGGAGCCCTTGTTCCAGATGGCTAATCAGACGATTGTGGAGAATGCGTGCGAAGATTTTACCGGCGATATTCAACAGCGAGATTCCGCGATGGTTGTCGCAGACTTGACGATTCCCTTTCGCTTGTAAAGGTGGACAATTGTGGCGTCTTTGAAATCCTGAGGAACTTGTCCCTGTCGCCACATCTCTTGGAACAGGCTGGGGAGGTGAGTTATGAGTTGGTGACCACCATATTTATAGATATCCGCCGGGATCCCGTCGGACCCGGGTGCCTTCCCGCTGGACAGCTGCTGCACAGCCCTTGGTGGTCTCCTCAGGGGTGGGTAGGAGGTCGAGGTCAGCATTGATTTCCACCTGCGGTAACCGGTCAATGGCAGCCTCAGAGGTGGTAGAGGGCCGGTTGAGTACACTTTGGAAGTGCTCGGCTCAGAAGTTGAGTCTTCTCAGTGATGAAGGTGGTACCGTCCGCGCTGAGAAGTGGGGCTGTGCCTCTTCCTATGGGGCCGTAAACTTCTTTGAGCGAGGCGAAGAAGTTCTTCCATTCATTGCGGTTTGCATAGCCTTGGATTTCCTCACCCTTACGAGCCATCCAAGCGTCCTGCATTTCCCGCTGCCGCTGCTGTACAAGACGGCGACTTTGGTAGTAGGCTGCTTTCGTGGCGTCAGAGGGGCGATCGACGTATTCGTAGCGTAGGCGATTCTTCTCAGAGATGAGAGTAGTGATGGCTGCATCTTTTTCATCGAACCAGTCTTGGTGTGGGCGGGGCGCGGCCCCAAGGATGCGTTTGGCAGTGGATTGCACAGCATCCTGTAGATGACACCATCGAGTCTTCACGGAAAGGTTCTATTCTGCAACTGGGAGGTTATTCAGCTGTTGGGTCAACTCGTTGCTGAATAGCAGACGGTTGGCAGGCAAGTGTAACAGAGCAGTATTCAAATTACCTGGCGGTCGCTTACCTTGAGGTCTCCTGCGTGTTTGAAGACGGATCCGCATCTTGGAGATGATGAGACGATGATCGGTATCACCATCGGCACCCAGCATTGCCTTTGTCGCCAGCACGTCCTGCTGGTCACGTTGCCGCACGAGGACATAATCCAGACGATGCCACTGACGAGACCTGGGGTGCATCCAGGTCGCCTTGTGCTGCAGCGGTTGGCTGAAGTAGGTGTTGGTCAGTATGAGACGGTGCACCGCGCAGGTCCGAAGGAGGAGTAGGCCATTGTCGTTGAGTCCTCGGAGGCCGTGGGGTCCGAGCACTCCTCTCCAGGCGGCGTGGTCTGTGCCGACGCGGGCATTGAAGTCACCAAGGATTATCAACTTGTCCGCCTTCGGCACAAAGGCCAGGAGGGCGTGCAGATCCTCGTAGCACTTGTTCTTTGTCTCGTCGGAGCTGGTCATCGGAGGAGCGTAGACAATAACGATGGTGGCGAATTTGCCACCCCAGAGAGGCAGGCGGAGGCTCATCGGGCGTTCGTTGATACCCTGCGGCGTACAGGGTAGTTGTCCCACGATGTCCTTCCTGATGGCAAAGGCGACGCCGGCTTCGCTTCGCTCTGTCGTTGGACGGCCCACATAGAAGAAGGTGCAGCCCGCTCCCACCTCTTCTATGGAACCTTCGCCGGAGAAGCGGGTTCCACTGAGTGCGGCGATGTCCTCCTTGAAGCTCGCCAGTTCTCGGGCGATAAGCGCTGTTCTCCGTTCCGGTCGGATGCTCCTCTTGTTATCTAAAAGGGATCGAACATTCCAAGCGCCGAAGATGATAGGACTTACCTGGGCTCCATGAGCTGTCGTCCTGCGAGCTCTGGGAGCTGTCCTGCGGGAAGGAAACGGCTTAGTAGGAGAGAGGTGAAGAGAGAGGTTTTGATTTGCGTTTGTAGTATTTCGATCGCGTGTATGCAGTCTGACAGTCACGGTCAGCTGGCAGATGTCGTGACCCAGCGTGCTTGGTACCATCTTTTATAGGACCATCAACCCTCTCGCGAGGGGCGGCAGCCCTACTCCTAAATAGGACTGCCTGTCACTAGTAACTGCTGCCGAACAACACAATGGGCCACGATTGATTTGATGTTGAACGACCGCTTGGTTGCGAACCGCCTACAACTCTGCTGTCGCGTCGCCATAGGACTTTTAGACCGTCGGGGGAAGGTATTTGGGGAGTAGGGGGAGGGAGCATCAGTACTTATCCTAGTAGCAGTAGTGGTGAAGGCGACAGTCTCTCCATTTATGCTTCTACGCATTCTAGTGCTGTGACATACGATTGCTGTTAAAGTTACTGCTTCGAGTAGTATCGTCACTGATGTTACTAAGGAGGCAAGCTCTGCTAGGACTAAGAATGCTAATCATGACGGTGGATCGACTATATGGGTATACATCGTTACAATGGAGGTGACTAAAAGTAATGTAATGGAATAGTATAGGTATGACAGTAGAGACAACATGAGCGAAATAGCAGGTAGAGTAGCAGATAACAAATATCAATTGGATAAAAAATAGTAAGATAAAATCGATGTGGAATCAGGCATACGTAAGCATAAAGAACAATGGATGCAATTTGAAGACTACCGGATATCGAGTAGATTACGCAGATACAGCAACGTTACGAGAGTAGTAAAATGCGTAAGATAGTGAGGTAAGCACTGATCGCGAAAGGTTGTAATAATGGTCGAAACGATAAAGCAACTAGAGATAGTAAGTGTAGCAAATGGGCAATAAAGAGTAAGGGAAAATAAACGATAAAATACAAACAGAAAATGCCAGCGCCTACCAGGCCGCAGGGACCGTGGTTTGCCGAAGTCTGGCATTGCGTATGCCTACAGACGTTGGATCTCAGAAGGGTGAGAGTAGCTCTGCACGAAGCCCGGGCCAGCACCCTTCTGAGACGGGGTTACCATTCAGTCATCGAATGATAGGCACTACGCATGCTCGGTTGCCGGTTGGCGTCCGTGGGCGGGGCTTCCACCGGAGGATACGGATACGTTACCAGTACCTCTGTAACGTACCTCTCCGATTTTGTTTGGTTCTAACAGCGCCCTCACACGCCTTAAAGTCAAAATATTCCCTTCGTCGTAGGTGCCGATCAGTTTACTCCGCTGTGTTCTGCTGGAATTTGCTGATAATTGTCACAATTAATGCATCGTTCTTCTTCCGCACAGATTCATCGCCATGCCGTGCGTATTCTTTCGTTCGATGTAAACTCCCTCCTCGGACCCGACGCCGGTCAGTCTACTCTGGTAACCAATCAGAACGAGGAAATTCTGAGCCTCGACTGCTGCGCTGCCAATGGTGGATGCCCCTCTGTCATCGAGGTAGACAGCGCCGCCTCGGACAGTGGTCAGGCGGCCTCCGAGGGGCACACAGACCTCGCTCTGGCTGGCTCCGGTGGCGGCGCCAGCAGCTCGACACGCCGGCGAAAACAGAAGAAGAAGCGGTCACGGTTGACTGTGAAGAGCCTGCTTGGAGCTCGGCGATCTGGAGCGCACCCCTGCCTGCCTCGCACAGACTCGGATCATCACTGTAGGCACCCAGTCGGCTGTGTTTACCTTTGGCTAGAATACTACTTTATAAATAAGCGGTTTCGGTCTGAAGCTTTTGTTTGGTGCCCACGTGTTGTGATTGGTGCACGCACATCTACTGTCGGCACAACTGGCAGCTCTCCCATTGGCACAAAATAAACTCTGCTGTAGCCTGTCTTGATGCTAGTAGCTTTTGCTTGTGGAAGTCATGTGAATTCTAGGGGCAACATGTTCATGCATTTACCAAGGCGGTTTTATGATATGAATCAGAGCTGCTTCCGTCTGCGGCTACGACGAATAAGACAGGATTTGTAGTCACTAACCAATTTAATGAAAACTTAACCAAAATTCTGAAGCGCGTTTTCCCTTAGGAAGGAATACTTAAGCGGGATTGTAATATTTATTATCTTGGGGCATAATACCCGAGATATTCCTGACAGGACAGGATGCCGGCTATTGAATGCACGCCTTTTCGGCCGCATGCATAAACCCTCTGTGATAAACAGATAACAACTTCATTAGTATGTACTTTTTTATAATGATTTTCGTTGCCCTTATAAATTAAGATATATTTCATAGAAAATTCAGGCAAACATTCTTTGTTATACTTATGTTATACTTAGTATTGTTTCCTAATCGAAAACACATTTCAGGAGTTCGGTTAAGTTGCCTTGAAAATTTTCCCTCACTGTATCAACACCTCCTTTACCTTAGACACAACAATAGCATAAAACAAACCCATATGCCCTCCTTCAATTCTGGACCAAGTCTTGTGGACCAAGTGAGCACACTTCCCTATCATTTGCTCACAGCATAAGTTATGTTGAACCGGCGTACAGGCGTCCCTGGAATGGTTTCTGTTTCACCTATCACACCCTTTCGCGTAACCCCGCATATACTTTTATCCTTTCTATATTAGTGGATGACGATGACGCTACGCACTCGGGTTCCCATATGGGCCAGGCGGCCAGTGGATCGGAGTTGGCCAGCGGATGCTTCGCTCACCAGTTCCACCCCTGCGATCACCCGGGCAGTCGGTGCAATGAATACTGCTCCTGTCGTCAAGCGGGCACCTTCTGCGAGAAGTTTTGTCAGTGTCCCAGTGACTGTTCAAATCGGTAAGTCTACATTCAATCTTCAGAAAAGCGCATATTTATCAAGGCTACTAGAAAGAAGTGACATGTTGCCCATAAAAGTTGGCAATACCCGAGGACCGAGATTTATATGTTGGAAGCGGCATTACGAAATGAACGGATTCGGTGTTTCATTAATATATATTTCATGGTCTTAAAAAATATCATAACTAAAAATGCATTTGAGGCGAAGGATATTTTTTTTCAAGTAGAGCATTTGAGGAAGACGTAGTTTAGTCAGCAATGAGGACAGAAAAAGCGTATTTCGGGGATACTTGCAAAAAGATATCAATGAATTTTATAAGTGTTAAGAATCAGTGAGAAAACTGCATACTATTTAAGCTGTCATTTTTACAGAGCACAGTGCCTGCAGATAATTTAAATAAAGCTTGTTCGAAAATGGGCTTTCTGATGTGACTGATAAATCATTAGAATATGCATCATGGTAATTAATTCTAAAAGCCTACTTAAGAAAGAATCTCCTGAATCGAAAACACTTTTCAGAATTTCGGTAAGTATAGATTCAATTTGTTTGGGTTCTTCTCACCTTCTGTCCTGTTACCCAACATTCACGTTTGCCGTGAGCTTGACAGAGAAGGAGAGAGACCTCAAGTTCAAACATGCTCTCAATTAGAAAAAAAGCATTATTTCGACTGGGCGCTGCCTTCGCGAAGTTGTCGTGACCAAACCACGTTTCTTTTGCATACCTCTTCACTCACCTTTCTGCTACTCATGTCTCTGATGACGAATCCGCGACGGATATCGAAACGTCAGGCGAATAAACGTATTGTCCCAGCGATCGAGTCTTCTTCTTTTCAGTTCTTTTTTCCTTCATACCACTTCCTTCAGCTTCACTGGATGTCGCTGTCGAGGCCAATGCAACACGCGTCTCTGTCCATGCATGCTGGCAGTCCGGGAGTGTGATCCGGATCTCTGTCTTTCATGTGGAGCCGGGATCCCGGGCCAACCCCTTTGGCCATCGGATCCCGAGAAGAAGTCCTGCACTGATGTGACTGGCAACTCAAACAGCGCTGATACGAATACTCCCGGTCGATTGCCGATTGCACCGGGCACCACTTGCCGCAATGTAGCAATTCAGCGCGGTTGGCGAAAACACCTTCTGCTGGCGCCGTCTGATGTGGCTGGGTAAGATTGTCGAGCCTTAGAGCTGATAGTTACTACTCTAGAGGCAGGTAGCGCGCACCACAAGACACTCCTCCTGCTCACGCTTACGGACGAGCTTGTTTCTCGAACTGTAGCGTGAGAGTCGCCATCATCATCATCATCATCATCATCATCATCATCATCATCATCATCA
>JAYGXS010000003.1:58346953-58457424 GCA_036362985.1 Ligula intestinalis
GCTAGCAGATAACGCGTACCAGAATCCATGTACGGCCCATTTTTTTTTCCAACATACTATGCCTTCCCCGAGTTTCGATTTGGGAAACCTTCGCGTTGTCGACACAACTATCATCAACGAACTTTCCCATTTTTGGAAGAAGAAGATGTGACCACTGAAACAAGAGTTTTATTGTCCTGACGTTTCGGATTCCGTCGGACATGCTTAATCATAGGTAATGGTATCATAGTCATGGTCACACCCATTTTTATCATTGATTAACTTTCGAAAAAACTGAAGTACGCGGATGTGCGACATCGATAGATCTAATAAAAACACTTTCAATGGGTAATTCGTGACAGAACTTTTTAAAATTGATCTCAGATATGACAAGCGATTTTCGTGCATAAATGTTGAAATAATCGAACGCTGGACTGTCTGGTAACAGCTGTGCTATACCTTGCGTGTAATATGGAAGCATATGCATCTGAAAGTGTCACAAAAGGTTCATTTTCCTGCTGAAAGTTTAATTGTGCTGTTTTCTTCACTCGTTTTTTGCATAGAAGGCTTTCTGAACATATAAAACTTTAGTTTATTTTGTGGCCCTGATTTTCAGTTTTCTTTCAGAGTTTTCGTTTCTCTAAAAAGCTGGTACTTCTAAGAAACAATGTTACTTGAAGAACCGCAATGTGTTATCTTTTTTATAAGGCTGCTTCATTTATTATTGCAGGGCTTTGGGGAACGCACCTTGGGCTGCCTCTGCATAGAAGGGATTTTCTTGCAAAATCCTTGGATATCATGAGTAAGGGCACCAGCTGTATTGGAACGCCCCCAGGGCATGTCCAAGTGCCGCCTCTCAATCACCTCAAAGAGTCGATCGGCCGCCAAGCTGACGGTCTGAATCACACGCGGTGCAAGCATTCAAATAGTACGAGGTTTGCTATTTGTCGCTAAGCCGACTAGACTTCAACCTATCTACCCGGCACGTTTTCGTCGATAATTGGTTCTCCTTCCTTTTGGAAGAAACAGAAAGTAAATCTATTGTACGATCCTCAAAAAATGGAGCAAGTTTAGTGCGAGTAAACGATCGATTGATGCGATCCCATGCTAAAAACATGTCAAGATACGCCGAACCCAATACCCTGGATGTGAAGGGCATCGACTCCGTATCCCGTCTAGTGAAGAACAACAACAGGAGCAAGATCTCCGCTATTGATGTGTAATGCAAACCAGTTTAATTGCAGCGGGTAATATTTGTAAGCCAACTTAAACAAAATGCGTTAAATGCAGGGTACAGAAATGGGTAACAAATAGAATTAATGTAGAGAGTTGTCTAGAGATAAAATAATGGCAAAGTTGTGAATAAATACAATTTTCACAACGGGCTACCACATAACCATCCGATGCACGTCTGAGGAAGATACTGTTAGCGATCCATTGCTCTCAGGAAAGGGAGGGTGCGGAGGCGAAATTTTATAACACAAGGGAAAAAATTCATCGCAGCACTCCAACACAAACCTTGACTGAGTCGCGACAAACATTGTGGTCCAGCATCTTCTGCGAGGTATTTTTTAATGAGTGTGCTTTTTTTTATATGTTTTTGAAAAACATATAATTGGACTCCGTTGTGGTCCTGAGTGCGTGCCCGACTTCGACTTATTCCTGAAAAAATCAGGGAGGTTGCGCTGAGAATCACCAACCAAGCGCGACACAAATCTCTCGCCATAAACCTGAAATCTTCACCTGTGTACAGCTGGTCTTGACTTTATCCATTTCAGTTACGATCTAACATTCTCGGCTGCTGGCGACAATACCAGAAGCAGCCGTAAAAATACCACAATTAATTTCGTTTGGTTGGGGTAGGGAAAACGGGCCTTCTACGAGGATCTGAAAGCAGTAGGCTCTTTCCTCACCCCACAGCTAACCATATTATACTCCTCAATATCGCCTACTGATATCAATTCAGTAGCCCTTTACAATTGGTAAATATATTAAACGCTGAGAGGTGTTCTCAAATTTTGCATACTTTCCACAGCCTTTGTCAAACAAAATGACTTACCTGCCAGAATTTAGCAAAATCAAGAGGACGGAAGAAAATGGTTGTTGGAAATGTCCCAGAAAACTTCTTTTGCTCAAACGATGGTCATACTTTTTCATCCATATTTAATATTTCGCTGAAAGTTTCTCTGTGAGTGTAAGGACAAGGGAAGCGAACGAGGCATTCTTTCAAAGTGCCGTGGATGACTGCACAAAAGCTTCTAAAATTTTTTATTGACAAGAATTATCGAATAATTTTCAAACTCAAGATTTGAGCCTGAAAACCTTTTCTATGACTTATTTATTTCAAAATTCCGAAAATAAACATGACTTTATAGGGTTTACCCGTGACATTTTTTCAGTCATGCCTCACAGGAGGTAAATATACCTAAATCTACCAGCGGAATCAGCCACTTTGTGGCGACAAGAAGGCCTAGCGTCTGAGGAAAGATTTGACCAGGTAATCAAGACTGTGTTGATTGCTTGTGATACGTATTGATAAACATGGAAGACAGCATATAAGAAGCGGGAAAAGCGTCATCGAAGATTTTACGGACAAGTTAAAAATGGCGCGAAAATTCTGCATATAATTCTTTTTTAGATATTGGCAAATCATGGAACAATCACCTTTGTGATCCTGAGACTGAATAACCTCCCCTTTCCTTCACCAGACCCTCAATTACATTCCTTGTAGGGTAGCTGTGATGTCCGTCCATGCCATGACTGTTACTTGCGCACAATTTGCTCGCCTGGTCACCAGCGCAAACGCTTACTAATGCCGTCCTATCAATTTAAAACTGGTCGATTTACTGCTGGAGTCACTCGCGTCCTGAAATCGGCCAATCAACATTCCTCATTCACTTACTGGTCGAAGACGACGAGGGTGCCTATAAGCCTATAAGACATGTAGGAGCGGCCGTGACTGACACAACTTGCTTGAACAGACAGCTAGTAATAACTGCTGGGCAGATTCTCCTAGAAGCTCTTTTCTCACAGTAAAAAGCTTACCCAAATTAATCAATCTTTCCTGAATTTGGAGTATAAAAATCTTCGGGTTGTCAACACAACTACTTTGACGGGAGTACAATTCTTATTGACAGATGATCCTCGGAGTTATACTGCCAAGAAAGCTAGTAGGATTCTTAGTTACGGAGCTATCGGGGCGAAAGATGACGTCAGCTCTCTTGAATGGGAAATTCATATAGCTAGCTGCAATTTATGTATTAGTTTCATCGCGTTAGTATGCTTGCACGCACAGCAAGATATATCGGGAAGTTTTACGCTCTCGGGAGCGTGTAAATCCTTCAGGTTTCGTGCTGCTGCTGCTGCTGTTACCTACTTACTGAGCATGCCCTCATGGAATTTGACAGGTCATCAAAAGTCCACTGTTACTGAAAACCTTTAAACCACTCATGTGTTGTTGGCTTTGTTGACGCATGTGGCAGACAGCCACAATGTCTGTCTGCTATTCGTTCTACAATGCCCGCGGCCCCCAACGTCATTTGTCTTTGCACATGGCTGTTCCACTTGCTGACCTGAAGACCACTTGACCGCTATTCAGTTCCACACTTACATGCGCACACACGCGCGTGTACGCATGCCGAGCTAGTCGCAGTTTCTCAAGTGCCACTCGATCACCACAAGCCGCGGCCACGCGGTAGGGGGCATTTGCAGGCGACATCCCCTCGGGCAATTGCAAGTCACCCCTAACAGAGCACTTGAACCTGCTCCGTAATCCTACTTAAGCAGCTGCCGCGACTGTCTCATGCTCTCTCAGGTCTGACTAGATGCAGTCAACACTAACCGTGGCTTCGTCAGTAGCCAATGCTGCCTGAGACTGCATTTAGGAGTTCTGTACACAATAAACCACTCCTTCAGGTCCCTTCTGCATTTTAACTTTCAATCTGGGATTTTGACCTGATAGTGATCCGAGTACACTCACTACTTAGACTGCTGACGCATCCTTAAAACCAAAAACGGTGCCCCTGTACTCCTTCCGTTTCGTCAACGAAATGACAGGTTTCGACAGGGAATTCACGGTTTAATGCGTTGAACGCCCATGATCATTTATATACAAAATTTTCGAGGAATAATTTTTAGCATTTAAATAAACCCGTAAAAATGATGGCAGACTAACGGAAAAGGCTGTTTGCGCATCGGAGTATTTTCTTCGTCAGAGATAACTGCAGCAACAAAATAAGCGACAATTATGGGGAGTGTAAACCAATCAACTATCAGTAATGCAGGTCTGGAGGTGACTTCGCGGGGCTCTGGGCTACGGCACCAAATCAATACATTGATTGATTAAGTTCGCGTCCATGGGCTAGGCCTCATTCAATTCTCGGCTCATCTTGTTGCCGGTGTGTGGAAGTATCTTGACGGCTGTGAAGCTGAACTCATGGGCCGCTGCATAACTTTAAGCAGCAACTTGCGATGCTTCGTCGGTCCATTGCACAGTCGGTTTATGTTCATGTATGCGTGATCCGAGCATGCGTCCAATTTAACCTGTGTAGTAACACGGATAGCATAGACATGCGATGCAATACACTACCCCTGGATCGCTGTGTGGGATTTTGCCGGTTTTTGCTTTTTATCGCCCTGCTGTGCGTGGTAACTTTAGACAGGCAATTGTCAGATTTTTAGATCCATGCTTATTCTCCCTTGTGCCTAAAAGCCGTATCACGAAAAGCATGCAACAGCTTTCTTTCACGCGTGAAGTGGAGAAGGTCGGCCTTGACAGCCGAATTCGCGCATGCCTGCCACTGCCGCCAAGACCGCTGCATGAGAGAGAGAGAGAGTGGCACGTAGGCTGGTTTTCGTACTTGACTTAGTACGTGGTCTGAAAACAGTGTGTGGCTGCCCGATACTGTTGTGTGGATAACGAGCGCGTGTCTGAACCGTGTTTCTGGCCTACGTACTTGTTGCACATCGTCTGAAGTCCATTTTTGCGGCTGACAGGCAAAGTCAGACGCTCCGTGTGGAGTGCCTTGCAGACGCTGTCACTCGATGCTTGCATCAAAAGCTATGCAAGAATAAACTAGCAACGCTGAACTAAAAAACATACAGGCTACGAGGCTGGATACTCGACCGAGGGAACAATAGTCTTCTTCTTCTGCTTCTTCTTCTTCTTCTTCTTCTTCTTCTTCTTCTTCTTCTTCTTCTTCTTCTTCTTCTTCTTCTTCTTGAAAGCTCGAATTCATCACAAGCGACGGCAAGACAAAAAACGGCACGGAAACTAATGATTGGGAGAAGCTTTAAGGAGGTGCTGGTACGCAACCACACTTATATAAAAGTTAGTATCTCTCCATTCATCTCAAGCTAGCAATCAGCGGATTACTACCAGGCTCACTTACATAATTGGTGTTGTTGACGCGTATGATTAATCAACTTGACCCCAATTGTGAGACGTTTTGTTATCTACTACAGGCGGGCGGTTGTGTTTCCGTTGCGGGGTTGGAGTAACGTCGTCTGGTCTAGTTAGGGGACACGCTGGTTTACTTGTGTAGCGGCTCGTGCCTGGCTGACTAGCTCGCATCGAAGTGCACTTTTCCAACGGTTCGCCGACGCGGGTTTTGACGTCTCGATCAGCCAATCACGGTCCCCGCATCTACGCTAAAAAACCAGGCGACGAATGGGGAGCTTGCACGCGTGCCCGACGCAAGTTGCCTCTCTGCCCAAAATCTCCAGGCCGACCTAGCCAATGAAAGCTATCTCTCTCTCTCTCTCTGTCTTCTGGCCCGACTACTCAAAGACCTCACTTGGAAATCGGCTCTAAGCAAGACGGGTTGGAGGCCGCGCGCTCATACGCCCTCCGGCCGTACAGCCATGCCGGATGGACTGGCAACTTTCCCATAACTTTTCTGTGAACAATGCACTGTTCCATCTACTCTCGCCTTTCCACCGTCTTATCTCCAATCTCCTAAGGAACAACTGTCTGGAAGATTGTAGGTGTAGCAGTTTTCCCCTATGAGTGCCAATACCCAGACCTCCTTTCTAAACTCAGATCCTTCTTCTACTGCCAATGGTACTCCTACCTCCTCTCAGCGAACACTTACACGGCATACTGATTTGCCGTCGAAGTTCAATGCAGCCAACCAACCTCCCTCCTACGTAGTCGAGATGACTAATCTCCTACAAGATGCCGATGCACGCGTGGCATTGCATGACATTTCCTCCTCCCAAGCGGCACTGGCGGCACTACCCAGCCTCTCGCATGCCAGCCACAGAAGCTCATGCAGGCCACAACTATCCCGTCAACCTGGCTCTCGCAAGCCAACCACACTAACACCAGCTGTTCGAACCCGGCCATTGGTACGTACCTCCTTCCCTATCCTTAACTAACCTTCATTCGCTCCATTTCTTTCATCAATGGACTTCGGTCTTTGAGGGGAGCACTTGTAGTGTCCTCTTTGCAGCCACTTGGAACCCAAGACCAGCCATTGATGCATGACTCATCTAGCCTGTCTGTGTGCCCACCGTCTCCTGGGGCTAAGCGCTAACTGCCCTTGGCCGACGCGCACGTACGCCACAGCGTGACCGCGCGTGCACGCTAGCCAATCGCAGTCCATCTCAAGGTCGCGCGTCCACGCGAGGCTAGACATCACCCGCCTTATTGGCCGCCGGAAGATAGCATGCGCCGGCGACGTTCGATGTTCTCAACACTCCGGAATTGATGCCCTAGCAGCCGGACTGCGGTCCTCCGCAAGTCAACACTCTTCCCATCTATTCTTCGTCCTGTGTACACAATAAACTCTTCCTTCTACTCTGGCCTTCCCAAGACTTCACCAATCTCCTAAGGAACGAGGGTCTGGAAGATTGTAGGTGTTAAGGCCATAACCGTCGTAGCCTTAGCTCCTATAACTGGTGACCACAATCGTGAGATGAACTCTCAACTAAACTTCTGATGTGGCCGAGCTCAATCATCATCAGTCCTCCCTCGCCTTTAACTGCATTTCTCCTGTGTCATCTCATTTCGCCGCGAAATGGAGAATTTCATTGCCGACACCCTGTCGTGAAGCCCGAGGGAGATGCTCAATCGCTCACAGCCTACGGACATAAGGCTCTGGTTCCTTCCCCATCCCACGGAGCAGTTTTCCCCTATGAGTGCCAATACTCAGACCTCCTTTCTAAACTCAGATCCTTCTTCTACTGCCAACGGTACTCCTTCCTTCTCTCAGCGAACACTTACATGGCATACTGATTTGCCGTCGAAGTTCAATGCAGCCAACCAACCTCCCTCCTACGTAGTCGAGATGACTAATCTCCTACAAGATGCCGATGCACGCGTAGTCGAGAACTTTCCTCCTACCGCAGACCCAGTTGCCCACGCGGACGCCAGATGATATTTCCTCAGACCAAGCGGCACTGGCGGCACTACCCACCTCTCGCAAGCCAACCACACGGAAACCAGCTGTTCGAACCCTGCCGTTGGTACTTATCTCCCTCACTTAACTTAACTATTCTTCCTCCACTCGAATTCTTTCAGTTTCCTCGTTACGGTCTCCGGGGGGAGTACTTGTAGCGGCTCGTGCCTGGCTGACTAGCTCGCATCGAAGTGCACTTTGCCAACGGCTCACCGACGCGGTTTTTGACGTCTCGATCAGCCCATCATGGTCCCCGTATCTACGCTCAAAACCCAGGCGTCGAATGGGGAGCTTGCACGCGTGCCCGACGCAAGTTGCCTCTCTGCCCAAAATCTCCAGGCCGACCTAGCCAATGAAAGCTATCTCTCTCTCTCTCTGTATTCTGGTTCGACTGCTCAAAGACCTCACTTGGAACTCGGCTCTGAGCGAGATGGGTTTGAGGCCGCGCGCTCATGCGCCCTCCGGCCGTACAACCATGCCGGATGGATTGGCAACTTTTCCATAACTTTTCTGTAAACAATACACTGTTCCGTCTACTCTCGCCTTTCCACCGTCTTCTCTCCAAGCTCCTAAGGAACCACTGTCTGGAAGGTTTTAGGTGTTAAGGCTATAACCGTCGTAGCCTTAGTGTGTATAGTTGCGCCTTGGGGCGTGGTTTAAAGTCCGGCCTAACTCCGCTCAGCGACTAGTACTCATACAGTGTTCTGACCGAAGTATGAACGAGTCGTTTAGCGCACAGTTTTTCTGGTTATTTTGTATTTGTTGACTGGAATTGAGAATCAGAAAACGATTTGCTAAAGGAAACTGCATGTC
Source organism: Ligula intestinalis (assembly GCA_036362985.1). Classification (NCBI taxonomy): domain Eukaryota; kingdom Metazoa; phylum Platyhelminthes; class Cestoda; order Diphyllobothriidea; family Diphyllobothriidae; genus Ligula; species Ligula intestinalis. Next base: position 58,355,146 of record JAYGXS010000003.1, read on the forward strand.
CAATATTGTTTAGTGGAGACAAAACAGGCAGAATGTGGGTGAGATCGGAGGTTGTCGGATACCGAAGCACTTTCCTATGCTGTTTTATATGACAGAACGAAAATTCTTGTTTTTATGCGTTGAGCCGAACATTACCTCACAGAATTTGAAAATTCACCGAAATTCCACTGGTACTGAAAGCCTTGAAACAGCTCATTTATTGGTGGTTTCGCGGACGCATACCTGAAACCAAAAGGGTGCCTATTTATCCCTAAGTTGCCCCAACGAAATGATAGCGTTCTACAGGAAATTCACGGTATTTGAGCACTGCACCCCTTTTATCATTAACATACCAAATTTTCGAGCATTTAAAACAAAACTTTAGAGAGTGATGGCCAAGTAAAGGAAAAAGTTGGACGAGCACCGGACCAGTTTCTTTATTGTCCTAAGATTTGAAATTCGTACAGGAGTTCGTCGTCAAAGGTAAGTACAGCAACAAAGTGGGCGACAATTATGCGGAGTGTTAAACAATCAACTACAGCAGTCGCCGGCTATGAAGCCCACGGCTATTAAGCCTAGCCGCGTATTAAGCCCAAATCAGCTTGGGACGGAATTTTACACAGCAAAATCCGCCGGCTAATAAGCCCAGTCACCGGCTACAAAGCTCAATTTGCCGGAAGTGATTTGTTTTCATTCTTCATGTTAAATTTGGCGACACCCTTTTCGGACAGCAGCAGACATGAGGGGTGAAAAGGACAAAACTTTAACACGAGAAAGCCGCAGGCGCAAAAAGGCCACCGCATCCGAACCGCAGCGCTGAGGACACACACACACACACAAAAAGGGAACAACGTGTTCAGGCTCACGCTAGACGATGCCGACAGGCGTGACCCCAAAGCATACCAAGGTCGTCTGGCTAGCCTCTCTAGGTCTCAAAAACACAGACAAACACCATTCTTTTCTTGTACATAACCAAGCTCTACACATAATACAGTACGTATGTAATGTACAGTGCCTATCCTGCGTTTGCTAATCAAGAACTAGGACTCTCCGGTAAGTGCGCCCGCCGCTTATTAAGCCCAATTTGGTCTGGGCCCGAGGTGGGCTTAATAGCCGGCGACTACTGTATTAGTGACGCGCATCTGGAGGCGTCTGCGCAGACCGCTCTGTATGGTAGCGCCAAATCGATACATCGGTTGATTTAGTTCACATCTTTTGGGGTCAGGCTTCAATTAATTTGCGGCTTGTCTTGCTGCCGACGTAGGCAAGTATCTTGACGGCTGTACAGTTGAACTCATGACCTGTTTAGTAGATGTAGGCGCTAATTCGTCGCCATGTAACACAGTCAGTTTATGTTCATGTACGCGTGATTCGAGCATGCGTACAGCTTGACCTATGTAATTAAAACAACTTAGGCAGGGGATGCGGCAAAATACATTTGGATTGCTCTGTGAGATTTAGACATTCTTTGATTTCCATTACCCTGCTGTGCATGGTAGCCTTAGACAGACAATTGTCAGAAGATTTTAAAATCCTTGTCATTTTGTCCCCTGTGAAAAAAACGAATGCCATGAAGAGCATGCAACAGCTTTCTTTCATGAGTGAAATGGAGTAGGTCGGTCTCGACAGCCGAACTCGTGCATGCCTGCCACTGCCGTCGCGGCCACAAGAGACGGGGATTGTTACAGCGTGGCGCATAGGCTGGCTTTTACGCTTTATTTAGTATGTGGTGTGCTAACAGGGTGTGCGTGTGTTGTGTGGATAAGGAGCGCGTGGCCGAACCGTACTTTTAGCCTGGGTAGTTGTTGCGCATCGTCTGAAGTCCATTTTTGCGGCTGACGGGCAAAATCAGGAGCGTTTTTAACACTACGCTCAGTGTAGAGTGCCTTGCAGATGGTGCGACCCGATGCCTGTATCAAAAGCTACGCAAAACTAAACGCTGAGAGGCTGGATGCTGGATCGGGGGACAGAATAATGTTCTTCTTGGCAGGTCGAATTCATCGCGAAAGACGCCAAGAAATAAAGGCGTGGAAACGCATGATTTGGAGTATCTTTACGGAGGTGCTGGTAAGCAACCAAACATATATGGAAGTTAATACCTCCCTCTTCATCCAAATCTAGAAATCAGCGGACGACTACTAGGCTCACTTACTTAATTTTTGACGCATATGAATAATTAATTTGGGGCCAATTGTGAACGGGTTTGTTGTCTAATAGTGGTCGGGAGGTTGTGTGTCCGTTGCGGGGCTGGAGGCAAGGCGTCTGCTCGAGATGCTGTACACACGCTCACTCAGTTATGTATTGGGGTGCGGTTTCCGCCCGGCTAATGGCCGCACAGCGACTTGTACTCAGGAAATGCCCTATCTGAAATATAAGCGAGTAGTTTAGTGCTGATTTTTCAACTTATTTTGATTTGCTGACTAGAGTTGAGGCTCAGAAAACGTTTTACTAAAAGAGACTGCATGTTAAGTCTTGGCTATTAAAGCGAAAACAGACAGGAAATGCGCGAAATCGGTGGATGCCAGATAGCGAAGTAATTACCGATGCCATTTAATATCGCCTAATTAAATTGTTGTTTTTGTATGTTCTTCTACAAACTTACAAATAATGAACGCAAAAAAAGCTTTCAAAAAATATATTCAGCAATTGGAACATGTGATCTAAACTCGAGTACAAGTAATCATATTTTTTCAAAATTAAGAAATTAGTTCAGCTTGAGAATGTCAAATTAGCCAAAAAACGGAACAATAAAATTATTTGACTGTGTTCTGTTTAATCACAACGGGACTTGGGGCCGTGAACAAAACTATATTTAATTTCAAGTATAAGACAGGATACTTTTGTCTGTGATATAATTAACGCCAATGCTTAATTCAGAAACGCTACCAGCAGAAGCTAACACCTTTATCGCAAAATCGTAGTATATACCCAGCCATTTTGCTGAATATGCACACTCTTGAAACGAAGGTCAAATGTAAATATCAATTGTTAAAAATGCTGCAAGGTAAAGCGAAAATTGAATTTTTCGTTACTGAGAGAAAATGGGCAGAAAATAGGTGAAATCGGAGGTCGTGAAATATAGGCCCAATTGGACTGCTTTCAACACGGTGCTGGCGTCTTGACCTTGTGCAGTCATGTCCTCTGTAATTCAAATAAACGAAGAGGGATGCAAATAGGTGTAGGTCAACCGACGTATATTGAAAACAATTTAACGGCGAATGGAGGGATGAAAAAATGGCGGCTCAATTTGAAAAGACTGACAATTCCAGCGACCTTTACTTTTCAGGCAAAATCGTAGACGAATGTTATGTCAGCAGCCGAAGACGGTCAGACGCATAAATCACACGTGTGCGTCTGGCGGTAAGGCCATCTAATTTCAAACTCTTATAAATGCCGCGATTGCTGATGAATCGTTGGCTTAGACCAGACGAGGTAAACACTGCGGGGAGTCGTGTTATGGTCTCCGCAACGCTATCAGCGAAAACTGGGCCATTTAAATGTCAGTGAAAGATCCCTACACCCACTCGATCAGGTAATTTCTCTGAGTTGACACAAACACAACCCCTGTTTTCATTCATCACCCTGTACCCAACTAGTGACTGACCTTTCAAGGGCGCAATCGGAAGGTCTGCAGAAATTCTCATAAATACGTTCGTCGAGACTAAAATCAGTCGTTCTTTCGTAAGATTTTCGTGTCGGATACTGTCATGCATTGTACACTCCGTCACTCCAGTCACTGAGGTAAAGTAAACCGCATTGGATAGACAGTGAACAAAGAGGGCAACTGACAAAATTCACTATCAAGCAACTGTTGCAGTCACTCAGGTGGTACTGTTTGTGCAAATAAAGTTGCTCTCTTCCTAGACAGGATTTCGAGTGAGGAAAGAATAAACAGTAGGTTTTTTTAACAGCCTGGTGGCTGTGACTGGCAATAGTGAGCCAAGTCGAAGGAGCGGCTGAAAAAAACCGGTGCCTGAGTTGTATGTTGACGGAAAATCGGCATGGTGTGTCAGTATTGGTTGAATTGAGAAATACCGCTGGCAGAAGAAGGATGTTGTGGAGGAGATCTGGATGCCGGTACTCATAAGGGGACTGCTCTGCTCGATTAGGAAGGAACTATGGCCTGGGCTTGATAGACTGGGTGTACTTGATGACCTCGATCACGCTGCACGACAGGATGCCCGTAAAAAAATTCTCCATATCGGGGTCACTTAGGATGACATAGGAAAATTTATTTGTATTCGTGAGAGATATTCGAATGACAGAGCTCAGGCACGTCTGACATTTGCGACTGCAAATCACGTCAGGATCACCATCATAGCAGAGGTTTCAGTTAACAGTAAAAAACCCTAGCCAGTGCCATCTTCAGGTCCGATTCGTTGTGGAGAGAAAAGTAGTGAGATGCCAGGTTGGAGGGATAGTTAATTCTGTGCAGAGGGAGTGGAGAATAGGTAGGAGGAAATTGACTGTCAAAGAAGCGCGCAACCGCAGCTCAGCGGGCCGCATCCGAAGTGGTATATCGCAGGTGGTTAAGAGAAATAAACCCTAGCAAGTGGGATCATCCAGGCCCAGGTTCCTTAGGAGATGAGAGAGAAGTCTTGGGAAGGCCAGAGTGTTAGGAATAGTGTATTCTGCACAGAAGGATAGAAGAATAGATGGAAAGAGTTTTGACTCTCGGATAACTGCAGCCCGGCTGCGTGGGGGTCAATTCCGGAGTGACGAGAGCATCGGGAATCGCCGGCGCATGCTTTGTAATGGCAGCCAATCACGCAGCTAATGTCTAGACTAGTGGTCGTGGCGCGACCTTGAGATGGGCGAAAGTTGGCATGGGCGCGCGGCCACGGTGAGGCGTCGGTCAGCGACAATTAGCGCAGGCGTTGCAGGCCAATGGCGCCATGCGTCAGCGGCTGATCTTGGGTTCCAAGTGGCTGCTAGGGGACCACTATGGGCGTGAAGGTGACAATTACCGTGAGGTCCTATGCGAGTCGGTTACAGAGCGATGATTGGCCGAACAGGACTGGCGTAGGCGGCAATTGCGTTTGCACGCGTTAGCAACAGTGAGAGTTCGCGCGTGAGTGCCCCAAAGGCACGCCGCGAACTGCAATCAGGTGAGTGTCTGTGCAGACTTGAACCACTACAGTTCAACCATTTGGTAAAATGGTCTTAAAATCTTGTTAACTTTCATCCGCATGAGTCGTGTCGCTGAGGCATGACAACAAGATACCTCCCAAAATAGAGTAGATTCCCTATCTCATGAAATATCACCCGGAATTCTGAAGTGCGTTTTCGATTCAAAAATATTACTTACGTATGATTGTAATAATGACAAGCGTACAGACTAATCTCAATTTATTTTGGTCACGGCAGGATGCAGACTTTTTAACGAGCTTATTCCTAATCGCTAGCAGAAAGTCTGCACTGTAAAAAGTGGCTACTCAAGTAGTATATATTTTCATCATTGATTTTGACCGCCTTTATAAGTTCAAATATATTTTATCGAAAAAAATCAACGAAAAAATTATTCATTGTACCCGTTTGGTAGCAAATGTGCCTTCTTTAAATTTTATACTAAACGAAGGGGTATTTACTAGTTTTAAAAAAAGTTTCTTAATTGCCGACTAATTTTCAAACTTACTGACTGCTACACTTCCACTGAAGGTTTACAAACTGCGCGCTGTGTACATCCTGTTTAAGGAAAAGTATGTTTACACCTATAATTTGAGGAAGAAGTCACACAGTTCTCATAAAATATTGCAGCAGATGTTGAACATGCTGTAAACATACATTATAGGCAGCATTAATAAATTGACGGATACGATGTTTTAGGCATAAACGCCTCACAATTGCAAAAAAGCTCATAATTACCAACTTTTTTAAAACCGAAAGCTACCCTTCTTTTGAGTATAAAATTTAAAGAAGGCGTGCTTTGCTATCAAACGAGTAAGAAGCCGACCAAAAATTAACACGCGAATGGAGATCAGAAAAAATGGCGGCTTACTTAAAAAAGCTCTCTCAGAAAAGCACCAATCGCACAACAAAGCGCTCTTATTGCAACCTCGATCTTCTCAGTTGTGGCCCAAAACGACAGAGAAATTAGGCTACACCGACTGACATTTAACTAATCTGGTCGTCAGTGCACGAGGACGTAAACCTCATCAGTAGGCATTATGATCGCAAAGCCAGATTACCAGCGTGATCTAAGCTGTTGCGTACATCCCGTCTAAATTTCCATTTAGCAAGGGCTCCGAACTGCTGGGATAGCTGCTAATGGCGACTGCGAAGGCTCTTGTTGGCTCAACCAAATGATCGCCGTTCAGCAACTACTTGGTACTAAAAGGTCAGGCGCAAAATCTCTTTCATAGTCGTTATCAAACATCAGGACTCCATAGGTATCCCTTGTATTTTGCCTGTTAGGGTAAAAGAAACACTATAAACACCGTTTTCGTAGGACAATATGCTGAAAGTATGGATTAATGAGTGGGACTAAACAATCTACTTTTGCCCCTGTTAGTGCCTCAATGCACTTTTTTTATCGTACACATGCTATGCCTGTTATGTCTGGTAAAACGTTCGTTACCAGTAGTAGTAAGCTGGTGGCAACCAGAATGGGACCCAGAAAGATTTCAAGGTCAGTCCTATTTGCGTCTTAAGGAGCTGTCTATTTCTTTAAAGATTCCGTCATTAAGGTAATTTATATGGCCCCCTAAAGAGGACACAGGGATAGGATGGCCTTATCAGGTAAGAAATGTGTCCCTGCGCATAATGTCAGGAAGGAGTAATGATTTTTGTGACCCTAAGCCAAGATTAGACATAACACGAAAACGCAGTCATAACAAAACCATAAACAACACTAAAGTAAGCCCTACAATTAACATCTTGACTCCAATGACTAACTATCGCCTTGTCCTAACCCAGACAATAGTCTGAACATAAATCTAAAACGTCATCCTAATCTCAGCACTAATCCTACCCTAATCGTATAGTTAATACTGAGCCCAACTGTATTATGTCGCAGTAGCCATCGAAAAGGACAATTGGACAGCTTTCGCCGTCTAGTACGTTAACACCTTAACGAGCTGTTTACATACAGTAGATTAAATAACTGATGAAATATCAATCGACATTCTAAAGTGTATTTTTTTTAAATTCAAGCACACAAATCACGTAGCGCTTTACCATTGATTACCTTACGGCCAAATCTCAACATACTTAATTCACGTCAGGATGCCAGCTTCTTCGATCCCATACTAAAAATATAATGCACAAAAAGGCTACTTAAGTAGCATGCATTTTTCTCATTGATCTTAAATCTCCATATATTTTTATAGAAATCCCACGCAAAATATTCTTTCTTGTACTTAGTTCATAGGAAATTACGCCTTCTGTAAATTGTACGTTCGAAGAAAATGGTTCTTTCGGTTTTAATTTTTTATAAATTGCCGAATGACTTTGAACCCTAACGACCTGAACACGTGAATGCAGAGTTTTTAAATTACATTTTGTATACATTGTATCCAGGGGAACATAATAATATTCGCATGGTATGAGTAGGAGATTCCCGGTGGAATCCAAAACGTTGGGAAAATCAAGCCCTTGTTCCAGTGGTCATGTCTTCTTCTTAACTACTTCCTGGATCTCGTATATTTACGTCTATTGGTGATCTCATAGTTTTCACAAATTTTGCAATGGATGTCGATCGTGCTTTATGGGAAACAATTATAAATTTACGCATACCATGTATAGCGAGTAAACGTTTCCCGGTGGTAAACATTCTTATAACTTTAATTTTTTAAACCGAAAGATACTGTAGTGGACTTTTGCAGCCAGTTAGAACCCAAGGTCAGTCGCTGACCTATGGCGCCTTTAACCTGCCTGCGCGCCCACGGCCTCCTGCAGCTAGGCGCTAACTGCCCTTGTCCGACGCGCACATACGCGTCAGCGTGACCGCGCGCACACGCTAGCCAGCCTTTGCCCATCTCAAGGTCGCCTCACGACCTAGTCCAGACATCGGCCGCCTGATTAGCCGTCGTAACAAAGCATGCGCTGGCAATCCCTGATGCTCTCGTCACTCCGGAATTGACGCCCTGGCAGCCGGACTGCGGTCATCCGAGAGTTAAAACTCTCTCCATCTATCCTCCTATCCTTCTGTGCAGAATACGCCATTCCTAACACTCTGGCCTTACAAAGACTTCTCTCTCATCTCCTAAGGAACCAGGCCTAGAAGATCGTAGGTGTTAGAGTTAACCTTCTTAGTCTTAACTCCTATAATACTTCTTCTTCAGAAGAAGAAGAAGTCATTGCGGTCACCGGAATCGTAATTTTATTCATCTGAGCTTTCGGGCTCTCGTTGGAGTCCATCGTCAGAAATAAACCGTCAACGAAAGGTGAGCAACAGTTATATGGGGCAGGAACAAATCAACTGTTATAGGGGTAGGGGGAAGAAGGGGCAAAGAGAGAGGTGGGTAGGGGGATGAGGAGGAGTGGACGAGGGGCAGAATTTACTACTAAACGTGTACAAGAAATAATATTTTGTATATTTTTTCTGAAAAGTATATTTACATCTATATTGGCATCGCAAATCGGCCGATCTGCGTTTAAACTGCTCGGGGGCGCATGCTTTGCTCCAGTCTTTGTTTACGACCTCTCAACTTTGCTTATTTAATCCGTTCCTAAATCTGCCCTGCGTGACGGGGGAGAGTGGATTGAGGCCGAACCTAGCTGCTCTTACCCTTTTTCAATATCCGTATCAGTATATTGAGAGATATGCAGGAAAATTCCTTTGAGTGCCCTATTTGTACATATGTGCAGTGGTAGCAGAAAATTTGTTTCTCAGACTGTTGGCGAGGCCAGTTGTCCTGTGTCATAGGATGAAAATAGGAGCATACAGTGAAAAAACTCCTCAGGGATTTTTAGGAGAAAAACTGTCTCTCTTGTGGGGGTAATGGGTTGGATTTAGGAGAAAAAAAGGGTTCCAACGGGGAGGGGCATTGCAAAGGATCCTAGGATCATCACCGTGTGGAATTCGCGTCCTGATTTTTCCTTGCTGATTGCAGAGTCCGAAGGGAAACTGTAAAAACAGAGGCATCCGTCCAGATCGTCGACAGTCCGCTTTGAGTCGAACCAAGGGTGAATGTTTAGGCCGTCAGGTCTGGCTGATAAGATCGCTAGTGGGCTTATCACAATCCACAGATAGCCAAGTAGGGTAGACCGTGGAGACCTTCGCATGAGGCTATGTGTGGGAGGGCGTTTTAAATTGCAAAGTGAATGGATATAAAATAAGTACTACTGAAAAATTGAAAGTAGTATTATTATTGTAAATTGTCAGTTCCGATCCATCGTGCACTGCTATATCGATCCAGTTTTCGCTTAAAACCCTCTAGCGATTCCGACATAACAACTTCCTGAGGCAGCGCATTCCACGCTCCGACCACCCTTTTTGAAAAGAAGTGTTTCCGAGCGTCCAGCCTGGCCGCTGTCCCCTTTAATTTGAGAGGATGACCCCTCAGATTCGTGGTCGTTGCTAATTCGAAAAAATCCCCTGATATAAGACAGCAGTTTTGAAGACGTAATACGCGGAATGCTAGTATGAGGTCCCCCCGAAACTGCCTGTAGCGCAATGGGAAGAGGTTGAGAGTCGACAGCCATTTTTCATAAGGCTGCGAGCTCTGCTCCATAACAAGTTTGGTTGCGCGCCGTTGTACCTTTTCCAGTATGTTGATGTCTTTCATGGGCCAGGGTCTCCAAGCTTGGCTAGCGGATTGTAGGTGCGGTCGTTCGAAGGTACTGAAGACTTTTGTGAAGCATTTTTAATTGAAGGTTGCAAAAAGGTCGTCTGACGAGGTATAGGATCGACATCGCTGACTTGGCTACCTTTGTGCAATGCAGGGAGGGTTAAAACGAGGGCGTGATCCAGACTCCCAAGTCTTTCTGGGCGTTCACTTCCTTCAATGGTATGTCATTCAGTCGGTAAGCCGTGCCGTTTGAAGAACCGGATTTGCCAACTCGAATGGTGGTGCACTTGCTCTCATTGAACGGCAAGAGCCAGTCCGCCGACCATTTTTGAAGTCTATTTAAATTTTCCTGTAAGTGCACTTCGTCAGCCGCAGTTCGAATTACGCTCCAAAGTTTTATATCATCGGCAAACATGGCGATGCCGCAATCCAGTTCGCGGACACAGTCGTTGATGTAGATAACAAACAAGATAGGGCCGAGAACGGAGCCTTGGGGAACACCACTCTCAACCTCAACCTTGGCTGACTGTTTGTCGCTGATGTGGACAGTTTGTGAGCGACCGATTAGGAAGCTTTTTATTCACGTAAGGAGCCTATCTCTTACTCCTATGCGGCTGAGTTTATAAAGGAGGCGGTGGTGTGGCACGCTATTGAAAGCCTTTTGAAGTCAATATAGACAGCGTGCACTGAGTTTCCACTATTGACTGCCTCAGTCCACCGTTCTAAACAGTAGAGCAAGTTTGTTACGCAGGATCTACCTCTACGAAAACCATGCTGACCCGTCATGGGCCTCATTTTGTTTGTCTAGGTCGACGACTGGCGGGGGGGGGGAATATACTCGAGCCAGTGATACGTAATCAAGTGTACATTTCGAGTCTTGGACGCATAGGGACCTTGTTCACCTGGAACACTTAGGCTTACGGCGCATCCTGCGATTCGCGCCGCTTGCGGCAAACTTTTCGTCGGGATTAAGGTTTGTACCTAGTTTGACCACAGACGCAGGTGGGGGTGAGGGGGGGGGGAGAGCGCTTGGTCCTGTTTGTCCTGGCTGGCGACTAACAAGGGGGACATACTCGAGCCCGTATTAAGTTATCTAGTGAGCAAAATTGAGTCGTGGACGCCAGGGGTCCTTGTTCGCCTGAAACACCTGAGTTCACAGCGCATCCTGCAATTAACGCCGTTTGTTTCAAACTTTTCGTTGGGATTAGAGTTTGAACCTAGGTCTTCCATAGACGCCGGTGAGGTCGGGGGTAGGCGTGACTGGGTTTCTAGAATGTCCCATTTACGCGGCTGTTTGGACTTCCGTACTTTTAGCTTCATCGACAATGTTTGAGTGTTTGAAGCTGGCATTGTAGGAGAATGCATGATGTGGTATTGCTTGCTGCACACAAGGGGATGCTCTCATTATCAGTTACAGTAGTACTAGTGTTAGTTTTAAGCTAATAGAGCCTTGGAGATTATTATGCGATGGTTATTTCGGATTGTTTTTTACTTAATAGTCCTTAAACTGCTGCTGCTACGACTCGCGCTTCTACTGCTAGTTCTTTATACTGATAGTACTTGCAGCGGCAGTGTTATTTCTATTTAACTAAAAGTGGGCTAGTGCAAGTAGCATTAAGAGTAGTAATGAGGAGTACAGTCAAGTGTAAGCACACTGCACGTAAAGTCCTGAAGGGCAGAAGTCCGCCAATACAATATCATGTGGGCACAGTAGGGCAGTCTAAGTCAATGCAACAGGAACGGGCAATTTCATTGACGCTGATAATTTTTATCGGTGGTGGTTACACTAGGGCATGTGGGCTTTCCTCGGGTTCCGCTTTCTCATCCCTGTCCATCTGGCAGTGTCACCTGCTTTTTAGCGAGGCAATATTTATTTTGTATCGCTGGTTCTGACATGTCACATGCTGTTACAATAACTTCTGCGCTGGTACTACTGCACTGTTGACCCTCACTCACCCACCCACAGTAGGTGCCCAGAAATATTAGAGGCGCCCGAGTCTCGTCTATCTGTTGCTGCTGCTACTATTGCTGCTGCTGCTGCAATTAATGTTTATGCTGCTGTTTCTCGCGGTGTATCCTAATCCATTTAGTGCTGCTAAAGTTTCGTCAAAAAATGACGCTGATTGGTGTCGGGTCCAGGGCCGTGTTGCTTTGATCTCCATTTTTCTACTTTTAAGACTGTTATGCTTTTGCTAGGAGTGCTAATTCAACCAAGCATAATTTCTAAGAGCAGAAGGTGGAAGACTGCCATGCCACCAAGTGAGACAATTTAGGTAACTGTGCAGTCATAGGCTTATAAGATGATATTAGTAAACTCAAGGTTGGGGGAAGGTATATGTAGTAACAGCTGATGATACATAACGCTTTGGGTGGTAATAAAGTGACATATTGCATTTTCAGTCCAGTATACTTCTGCTATAAGTGCTGGGCCTATGCTAAAATTGCTTCTTCTAGTAATCATGTTTTCTAAAACCAGTAAGTGGCAAGCATGTGCATGCATGTATGAATTTGCAATCCAGTGTGTAATCATAGCGTATATGGAGATTTTTGTAAAATAGAAGGGTTTAAGAGCGTGCATGTAATAATAGCTAGTGATCTACTACCGCTTTGCCTTCACGAATTTCGGACTTTTACATCTGAAATATTTGGTTTTAGCTCAGGATTTGCAACGTATCATCTGTTTAGTAGAAAGCAAGATTCTCCAGCAGTCAGCTGGTCATGGAGGCTGTGTAAATTTCTTTAACATTACTGATAGTTAAGAAATATGACCTGCATCCTATTTTTTATCAATTCACTCTACCGGGTGGGAATATGAGTATATCTGCTGGGGTGATTCTGCCTCATCCGACAGGCAAGGGTTATAAATAGCTTCACATTGTTGCTGCTGCGACTCGTGCTTCTACTGCTAGTTCTTTATGCTGATAGTACTGGAGTGGCAGTGTTTCTTCTATTTAATTGATAGTGGCATAGCGCAAGTGCTTTTAAAAGTAGAATTGATGAATAAAGTAAGGAAAGAGCAAACTACAAGCATTAGCCGAAATGAGAGCAGTATGATTATACAGTATCAGGTATGTACAGTAGGACAGTCTAAGTCAATGCAACAGGAATACGGCAATTTAAGTGGTGCTGGTAGTATTAGTGTTATTAGTGAAACCAGCAAATCCGCGCTCTCCTTGCGTTCTACCCTTTCAACTCTATCCACCAGACTGTATCCTCTTATTGGTTGATTAACAGTTATTAAGAAATATCTGCAGCATTACCATGTCTTTGTGTCACATGGTGCCATTTACCGTTAGCAGGCTGACCTTTTGCAATATCCAAACTCTATCTTGAGGTTTCAGGAGAGGTCTTATCTGTAAGAGGGGAGCAATCTGCTCAATAATCAACTAATATTTTTATATGCTATAACTGTCCCAATAGCTGAGTAGTAAGCAATAAGCATAACATGGTAAGATGAGCTTACCAAATTTCTCAGCTTCACATGGTGATTCTCTAGAACACTTGGGATTTCCTGCGAGCATGCGGTCTCTTTGTAGGGGTTCAGAGATCAGCAAGTACAGGCAGATTACGCCGGACTACACGACAGGTTCGGGGTTCTCACGAGTTATTTGACTAATAAAATTAAACATATGAGTCCCAGGAAGTAATTGGGAAGTAGATGATTCGATCGCTGGGACGATATGTTTATTCGCCTCGCGTTTCGAAATCCGTCTCGGATTCATCATCAGAGACCTACCGACAGAACAGTAGCAGAAAGAGTTTGTGTGTGCACAGGGTTTTGCCTTAAAATTTAAACGTACATAAAAATCGATAAATGCGTTGGGTGTGCGCTGATTCGTTGCGTCAGCAATGACTATCTGGCATGACTATCTCAGGTGTAAGGCGGTCTCCATGCGTTCGTACTGCTTGGCACATCAATCTGAACGCATCAGAAACGATGATCGAGTCAAAAGAAACAAGCTTCAGAGTTTCCATGATCTTCTCAACTAGATCTTCCGAAATATACAATTCCCGTGGGAAGAAGATAAGGATCAGCAGATACCCTTAATCGACGTACTCATCATGCGAGCTCCCGGCGACAACATAGAAACGAGGGTCTACAGAAAAGCTACGAACACCATACAGCTTCTCAGTTTTCACTGCCATCATCCGATGGCTCAAAAAGGAAGCTGTGTGCGAACGCTGGGCAAAAGAATCCAAGCTCACTGCAAAAACCCGGAAGAAAAAGCCCAATGAAATTAGACATCTGCGCGACCAGTTTATGCAGAATGGCTATCCTAAAACCTTCATAAGCCGATACCTACGTGCCCGCCATCCGAGGACCCAAACAAAACCACCCTCCCCCCACGATTTGGCATGCACTGCCATATATCAAGGACGTGGCGGAAGCGACCGAGCGTATTGCCGCGTTAATAGGCGTTCGAATCGCACATTTCCCAAGGCTACAATGCGCAGCTGGGTCATGAGGATCACGGCTCGATTAAATCCCAGTGAGCAGTCAGATGTAGTGCATCGCATACCATGTCTAAACTGTCCTGTAAACTACACGAGACAGACTGGACGCATGCTGGGTTCGCGCATACACGAGCAAAAGTTGGCTGTTCGATGGAGTGATGCATTATCACAAGTGGCCGCCAACAACTACGAGACGGGTCACGAGTTCAACTTCGTATCTGCGAGGATAATCGCCCACGCAAGCAACGATATCGGCCGAGAACTAATTGAAGCCTGGGCGTCGGGTGACAACTCAGTTAGCCGATGCATCGAGCTGGCGCCCGCATGTGTTGCCCTTCGCAGGTATCTCCAGACTCAAGGACTGGTTGTCCTGCCCTTCCCTCCCCCTTCTCGCCCCCCCCTTTGACTGTTAATCGACGCCTTCCCCCTATAAATGTTGTTTAATTTCCTTGACGATTAATTGGCCCCCTTCCCCCTACATAGGTTATTTGCTTTCGTTGACAGTTTTATCTTTGACGATGGACTCCCACAAGAGTTTGAAAGCCCAGTCTAATAAAACTACGATTCCGGTGATCGAAAATACTTCTTCTCAATCTATGCACATACCTGGGATGTGAACCTTTGCCTCAATTCATTTTAAGGTGAACCTGATCTTATTAGAAAGAAGGTTGTATATTCATAATTTTGCTCATTTAAAAATGTTTTTTTTGGATGAGGAAGAAGAAATGTCAAGCACCTTTCAATTTATGTATTTTCCTGAGCCTTCGATTTCTTACAGGAGTCTATCTCCAGAGGAAAGAAGCAGCAACGAAAAAAGGAGGTAATTATGGTGATCATAGGCCAATCGACTGTCAGCGGTTATCAGAGGGTGAGGGGGTAAGGAACATACACCAAAAAGGGATGGAGGTGAGAGGAGAGCAATTATGGTGGCATAAGCTACTTAACTGCCAGTACAGTCAGCGGTCGTTCGGGGTCATAAACAGTAATAAGTTTAATGCCTTGTTCATTGGTGGAGGGTCCCGGTGGTCCTGCATCCTCTTTTGGCCGGTTTGTCGTGGGGCCCTTTTTGTTTGCAATTGTGACGTTAGGTTTGGTTTTGTTCCATCCTTTCTTTACATAATGGCGTAGGACTTTGTAGGCTGCGGGGAGTTCTAGATACCTGTTGACGGGGTTGGCGTCTGAGTACCATGCCTCAAGCGTCAGCCTTTCGGCTTTTGAGTTTCCTACCCCTGACGCTCTGATTACCGCTGACAGTCGATTGGCCTATGGCCACCATAATTACCTCTCTTTTGATTGCTGCTTCTTATCTCTGAGGATGGACTCCTATAAGAGTGCGAAAGTTCAGGACACTAAATCAATTGATCCGATGCTCAACTGGTCTTCTTCCTTTTCCATGCAGATACCTGGAACGCGAATTTTTTCATTCCTCCGAAAATGTTTTTTATTGCCTAAAGTGCAAATTCGACACTTATAACTATTTATCGGCTTTTGTTCGCCAAAAAGTTTTTGATTTTAAGAAATAGATGTAGAGTCTTTGAGACTTAGTCCGCATCTTGAATGTCGGGGGACTTCGTGGTCACATGTCCTGATAAGTCCAATTTTATTTTTGCTCCCAAAGGAGTGCGGAACGGAAAGGGAAATGGAGCGCCCACAACAATACAGGTAGGGAGGGGAGTTGTACTTTCTGTTCTTATTTGGTATGACAAATTGCGTTAAGCAAAGATGCACTCAAAAATTCCCATTGGAAACGTGCAACCGTTGGCGTGGAAATGGGCTCTATACATGTTAAGAAGTAGAGCGCAGTTCTGAAACTAACAGGTACAACAATGACGGGGAACAGATAGAAACAGACTGAACGAACAGCT
This sequence comes from Ligula intestinalis, assembly GCA_036362985.1. NCBI lineage: Eukaryota > Metazoa > Platyhelminthes > Cestoda > Diphyllobothriidea > Diphyllobothriidae > Ligula > Ligula intestinalis. Next base: position 58,371,176 of record JAYGXS010000003.1, read on the forward strand.
ACAGCTTTCCCAAGCTTGTGGTACGGTTATTGCTGGAATGCGGGTGATGCTGGAAATATAGGTAAACTACTGACAAGCGGAAAAACCATTTCAAGCCGAAGAAAGCCATGCCCTAAAGGAAGGTACAAAACTGGTTGCGAATATTCATAGCATCAAACAAGTAGAAATAGCCGTCCGGCGCGTATTTTGTCCAGCTGTGTGTCGATTCGTGGATCTCTTCAGAATGATCGCGTATCAAAAAAGGACTAATCATTGTTTACATAACAAATCCGCAAATGGCATATGACTCAACAACCAATACGATACTAATGAGTTCTCATGTGGCACGATAAGCCATACTGACGAACCGAAACTCAGTCAATCGATTTATCGATCGGGCGCCGGCATACATTGCGCTGCACAAGCATCTCCGGACTGATAGTACTTGTGGTTGACTGTTCTCCCACCACCCCTCTCCCCTTTTCCCTCCCTTCTATAACGGTTGATTGGCCCATGCGTCTTATAACTCTTGCTTGTCTTTCGTTTACGCCATTTATCTCTGACGATTGACTCTAGAAAGAGCCCGAAAGCTCAGACATGTGAAAGTATGATTCCGATGATCGCAACGCCATCTACTTCTCTATCTAGAAACAAATACTCTCCAAAAGTTCAGATTCGTGTTTTACCGCTTTTTGGTTACTGCATGACAAAGATACGAAGGTGTCGCTTCAAAAATGAATCTGCCGGCGTCTCTTATGTGTTTCTGAAGGAACGTCGCAGTTTTGAAACTTAATCCTTTTAGTCCCCTCAGAAAATAATATGCTTACTTAGAGTAATTTATTCGGAATGAAGTTTTGTAGACTAACTTCAAAAGTTAATATGAATATTTTAGTCAAATATTGTCTTAGGGAGGCAATTGTATAAGAATCATAAAGAGTTCAAAAACGGCTTGCTCAGAAAAGCTGAGCTGCATTTGTGGCTCTTAAAACCCGTTTCTCTAAAAGAGAACATCCTAGGATGGCCTATCCCAAAGAGAGTAGTCTCATGAGAAAAGGCAGAAACTGTTATGAGGATGCGAGTGAGCATGCACTCAGAGCCTACGGCCTGGAGTCCTTCGTGCAGGCAAACAGCGAATGCTCACGACCGTTCACACGGCGTGAGAGATATCTATCAGCGTGCACACGCGACGACCGTTCACACAATGTGGGGAACTATCGATTAAAGAGCATACGTAACGACCACTCGCACAGCGCGGCAAATATCGATCAGCGGCAGGCCAGAACAGTGGTCACATGATATTGGGCCAGGACTATTCTAGAAGGCCAGAACCTGATAAATAGGCTGCATTGGAGAAGCTTAGAATCATTGTCTCTGTACTATCCTGAATAAAAACTTGCCAATCAGAACGGGCTTCCGCCTATCAAACGGGACCATAACAGAAAAATTTGTGCATATGATCCTTAAACAAAAGGAATGACCCTGCATGTGTGATGTAAAACATTATTGGCGTTGCTATGGTATTAGAAGAGCAGGAATTAAATTTTCCTACGCTACTGCTTAGAAACTTGGCCATAAAACAAAAGATTATAAAAAATCCGGTGGCTGAGACTACCTTTTCATTACTAAGTACAGTGTGCTCAAATAAATAATGTTAGTTGTGGTAATAATAGACAAGAATTTTGTTTAATTTTTATATAGTTTTGGTGTTATTTTCGTCTTTGCTTAATTAAGACGCTTTTGAAATCCCAATTTTCGTTCAACCTAACTAATAACAACGTAGTCTCTCATATGCATTCAATAAGTCCGGATGTGGTTGCTGCCTCCTCTAAAAAGATAATTGCACGCGGCTTTGCTTGAAGGGATAAGGATAGGCAAGCCTCCATCCAGTCTCCTCGGATTTTCCATTCTATCTGTTTAGGGTGAACAGCCGTACGTTTCTTACCCCGCACTTTTCTGCAAAAAATAGCAAGCTTTGAAAGCGGAGGTAAAGATTTAACTTAAAAAATGCTACCACAAAATGCCTCTCGAGGAGTTTTCATTTGTACATACGCATATGCGAGGACAAAGTTAAATGTGGAGAAGTTCGAAGCAATGAAAGCCGCTGAAATACTTAAATCACATTAAAGAATTCACAAACGCAGCATTGGAAGAAACGCAAAAGAATTTAGAGGGGAGCGGCATTTTCTGCTTTGATGTGGTCCTTTGTGAGAGAAGCACCTTCTGTTGAACAGACTCGCAAGTTCCCTTGAGAATAGTGCTAACATCGGCGCCTTTATATGGAAATCTGAAGTCACTAAAAAGAAAGAAGTTTGAAAAAGCTTTGTGAAAAACATGACTTGCGATAGAGAGAAGTATATTGAAAGCATAAACGCAAGCTCCGACTTAATTTCCTTTTACAGGCTGTATATAAAGCCATAGGTTGAATGGGGACAAAGAATTTTGGATGAATTTATTAAAAAGCGTAGAAAATTATTGTCGGCCAAAGCAAGAATTGCCATGGGAATTAATAGAACTGGCTTTGACTTAACATAAGCTTTCTGTGAGAATTTATTGTATGTTTTTATGCCTGTGTGGGTTCACGAATTAACTAAGAAATGAAATAGTATTTTCCCTGAAGACATTTTAATGAGGCAAAGATCACGACGTCATATAATTTTGGTACCTATTATTCAGCCAAAAGTGGTAATCGCCTATTAACAAAATAATAATAAATAATAATAAAATAATAATAAAATGAAATAAAATAAATTAGCTCTCCAATTAAGTATCGACCTAGAATTTGAAAACTTGATAGGTAAATAGAGTAGAAGCCATTAGTCTTCCAAGTGGGTGCATAATGAGGGGAAAGAGGAGGGGAGAGGGTAAGGAATTTCCCACAACAAGGCAATAAGATGAACTGCCTCGGCCTATCTATTGACGTTTGCCTTGTTCAAACTTAGAAATGATTGCATGCTTAAAAAGGGTTAGTCAAATTGCCTTCAGAAATCCAGTTTTGACATATCTCCTAATAAGGCATTGATAAGCAGTCCATAAGATAATAGTATGTTAAAATTTCGTAGGAATTATCAAACTGACGGCGGAGACTCAAACTTAAAGCCCAGGTACAGGTTTCACCGTCATTTTAACGCTGCACGACAAAGTTGCAGGACTATAGGTTCACTAATGAATACCTGTGCGTTTGTTAGCAGAAAATAGAGTTTTGAGCTTTCAGCTTTTGAGTCTCCCGAGAAATTAATAAGCTGACTTAGAATACATCATTCAAAAAGAAGCGGTGTAGGCTGCGTTCAATAGCAGATGTAAATATTGAAACCGATATTCATCAGCGTCTGGCGGGATATCAGTGTTCTTCAGAGAACCTTGCTCTTTAGAAAAATGGGTTGCAATTTTGGCTCCCGAAAATTGCTCCCCTAGTAGACAATTTCGTTGAAGATCGTTAGCAAAGGAAGCAGCTTACAGACAAGGGCAGACATATTTGAATTTAAAGCAAAAATAATGGTCCTGCCTGTGGACGGAACGGAATTAATGACGATCATATTATATAATGGGGCCAGGACTTAGAGTTCATTGGCCCGTTAGATTGGGTATTTTGCTCAACCAACCCAATCTTAGATGGGAAAGGTAAGGATAGGTTACCAGCTTAGACCACATCCATGCGCATCTTCTCCTTTACTTGTACCTGTGGAACAGGAGGGTCAAATCAAATGAATAAGGGAACACCTCCTGGCATGGCTGAGAAAATATGAAGTCAACAGCATAAATTGGTTTATTTTGGCGCACATGGTTGGTTTCAGACATCGGGCGGGCCCCAACGAAGCTTTCAGAGTCATCTACAAGGAACCAACAAATAATTCAAAGTTCCTTGGTCAGCGCCTGCTGGCAAGAACAGAAGCGACCGCTATTAGACCGATGAAGTGGGCGTTGTGTGCACAAAAGAACTTCCTACAAGCTCCACATCTGTCGTGGCCCACAATCACTTAATGGCATGCAGTCATCCGCGCTATGTTTGTCTCCCTTCTCTCCCTCCAATCCCCGTCTCCTAGACTGGGTCCACCAAGCCCCCCCGCGTAACCATCCCCTTCTTATCGACCCCTTTCCCGATTTCCATGACTCGCTTGTAAGAAACGAAGAACATTATTTACCGCTTGTTTAATTTACACCCCATTTCCATATAAATGTACTGGCCTGACGATAATTATCGAAAGTATAAGTAAGCTCACCAAACTAGTCTTCTGGATTCTTTGATGGGACTATTTGCAAATCTAAACTGACTTTTCAAAGTTAACATATTAATGACTATGAAGAAATTAATAATGAGTTCATGTGTGGCACGATGTGCAAAAATGACGGCAAAGGTATTTAAAAAAAATCCCAGACCCTCATGGTTAGCCGACTTTGTGTCGCTGCTTGACGCAGCCGCGATTGATTCGTCTCATCTGTGGGTCTCCCAGGGTCTGCTTTGCACTTCCTGGTGGAAAAGTCAGTTTCAAACTCCAACACCTTATCTACTCAGATACTAACTTAAAGTAAGGCATTCAAGCTGAAGTTTAATGGGCTCACTTTGATAGTTGACGGGAATATTTAGTCCATTCGCCCAAGGTTCATAAGGCGTATGGACATCCTTGCTTTCGGAATGCTGGTTCTTGAAAACTGATACTATACCAGCGAACATCGTTGATCAATCATTGCCAAAGAGAAAAGTCCCACGACATTGAAATAAATATTTGTGATAACAGCCTTAAAACCTCCAGAAAAGGGTCCTAATGCATGGCATAAAGAATAAATGATGATTCTGTTTTTGCAGAGAGCAGATATTTGATTTTGGTAACGCGGTTGCTAGGAAACTGTGCCAAAACAACGCAACACAGTTATCAGAATGCAGTGTCCCAACCTGTGCATAAATGTAAAGCACATTTTCTTAAAATTTATTGAACTGTGTTCAAAATTACATCAAATTCATGTTGGTGAAGACGTTTTTTAATTCTTTTTCACGGATGTAAGAAATACTTTGCCTTATTGTGTGGTGTAAAGCAAACAGGCTTTTTCTTCTTATCTTTGCCACTTTTAAAAGATTGAACTATACTTCGATTCCTTTTGCTTTTTTTGTTTCAAAGATTCCGGTTTCCGCTAAAATTCACTAAGATTAACGAAGTCTCTCATACGCATTCAATAAGTGCGAAATTGTTTGAAACTTACTTGAAAAGAAAACCTCCAAGCTGCCTTCACGCTAAAGGTGCTAAGGATGCGCGTGCTTTTGTCGAAACTCCTCAGTTTCTTCTTCCTTTTGTTTATTGTAGATGAGCAACCGTATGCGTTTTGAACTCTGCAATATTCTACAAAAGTGAGCTTTTTATAATAGCCGAAACCAAATTTAAAAAGAACGTCTCCCGCAAAATTCATCTTCGAACTGTCTCAATAAGTGTTCCCATTTACTCGGCTGGGTTTGGTTAAGTTGCCGTCATGTAACCTTTATCCTGCAAACAAGATAAATTCGTGGGCGTTTAAAATTTGTGATGTTGAAACTGATTTCTCAGAATCTTTTGGTAGTATTTTGGCCTAGGTGGACGTTTTTTGAATTTTTTGTCTTACCACTTAATACACACATAGACCGCTTGATTTTTGGGGTTAGCTGTAGCATTTTAAATGAATGCAGGGTTTCTCAAAACATTAATGCACATTTTTAATAAGTTTTAACGCCTTTTTATTATAAATTTACTATTTTTAGAGTAAAAAATATTGATAAGTGTTATTTTATTGTTTTTTTTCACTGCATTTTGACTATTGAAACAGTGGCTGAATTAAAAGAAGCCAGTGAACCTAAATGCACCCGAATACGGAATGAACTGCTATATGGTACGTACTATTTCATTGCCTCGCTTTGTAAGCAGTGTCACGATCAAAATGGACGTCAGTTTGAAAACATTAAGTGAAAAAACACTAAAACGATAAAAAAATTTTACATTTTTAATAATAAAATTATTTTAAAATTATGTAAAATGTGTATGCATTTTTTTGGGACACCGTGCATTTGCATCGATTGCTATTGATTCTGGTAATGTGTTCGCATTATTCTTGTGTCTCAACCCACCAGTCAGTGACACGATTTCGCTGACCAAAACGTCTCTCAATCTCGCCTGGTGCACGAGCGTATGAACAACCTTGGACTGCTGTTGCCCAAAGGTCGTCATAAGTTCGCATAGTTAACACCCGGCAGACCCAGAACCCCAAACTAGGAGGTCAATAAGCCATTTAACAACCACCCTTTTGTCAGTTTTAATTAAATTTTCTTCTCATTGTAAAGAAAATACCATATTCTGTTGTGTTTTTTAAAGTTTTTTTATTTTTAGCGTCCTCATTAGTGATTAATCTCGGAATATTGGGCATAGATTCATCCGTAACCTTAAGTGATCGACCTAACTAGACATTTCGTCTTCGAAAAGGGAGTTCCTTAAATGACTGAGTTGTTGACCTTATTCGACACGACATGTTACCCTTATGGTGAATCAGCTGCATCTACTGCATTGAAACCTCCCAGATAAGTAATTACCAGTTTATGTAGTTGGAACTTGACCGTGCATTTAGGAGTACTGCGCTTTTCTTCCATTCAATTACCTATAGATGGCGTTTGTTGCTACCTACAAGCAAAAGAGCTAGTTCCAGTACATGGTTAAAACAAAAGAGAGGTGATAACTCATTCACCCACAGTTTCGATTTCTCACTATATCCCGCCCAAACTGCGCTAGAAGCCAATTCCTGTAGCTCCAAATTGTTGGTGAGCGCCCCTACACCTTACGAAGGTGTCAGAAGGCGTCAATTACCTTTTTTCATATAAATAGGGTTACGACAGCATAGAGAACGGAGGTGGAATTGTAGACAAAATGACGTCGTTAGAGAAAATCCAGGCACGAATGCCCGAAACACAGGAACTGCAGGGGGGAATGATGGCAGTTTTCAGGTCGCAGCTCCTTTGACGGCACGCGCCCACACCTTCAAACGCAATAAGGCAGACGTTCTCATGAGGGGAGAAAAACGCGTTAGCTACGAGCTGATTGGCTCGTGGTTTGACTGCCAGTGGTCTTTTGATGAGCTCGGGGTTGAGCCAGCGTACGTTGCAAAGGGCGCGGGCAAACACTGATTTTATTGGTGAAGTCAGTCAACCAAATCGCAAAGTTATTATAAAGCCAGTAATCTACATGACTGTGAAGTCGTGGCAATTGAGCAACATGATGTGGTAAGCAGGCAGTTATCGATGAGGGTAAGATAGCTGTGCGGATATCTGGTGACTGTAGCTGGACGTAACTCACATCCATACATAAGAAAATGCTAGAAACCTCGATTGCTTTAGGCAGCAATGTGTAAATTGTCTTGCTATAAACTCTTACTTTCATGCTACCATTACATAATTCCACTCGGTAGCCTTCAGAAGTAACCAGTAAGTTCAGCTTGCAAAAAGTCAGTCCTAAGGTACCTCATGGAGGGCTGACTGTCCGACATAAATTTACATTAATTATGCTCAAAATTATTTCAAAAGTATATTTCGGCAATTTGGGATGAATTACTTAGATGCTCCTCGATAGAACATGGTAAAAGGAACTGCTCGTAGTAAAGTTCAATGTGTTTAAAATTTCAGGCGCAGAAGGGTAAGGATAACGGCTGGAAGTATAGTTACGTTTGAGGTTTGTGATTGCACTCATGCGGTAACTTTTGTATTATCATTATTTTCGCTGTCATTAAGTTTTCTGTTCGGTTACTTTTATTTAGTTTAGCTTAGCTTAGGTAGGTTAATTTGTTTTATGTAAGGTTAAGGGTAAATTTTTTTCTTAGGTTTTTAGTTACCTTAATTTTTTGCGTGGTTTTTAGTTTAGTTTAGTTTCATTTATTTCAGTTTACTCTATCTTAGTTTTAGTTTATTTTTGGTTTTCGTTAATTTGATTGAATTGAACTGTAAGTTGATTTCAAATTTATTTTGGTTTTGAGTTATTTTAGTCATTCGTTGTGTTAGTTTTATTTACGTTTGTGTTAGTTCTTTGTGCAGTTCTGCTTTTTCCGCAGTTTCGCATTTTGCGTTGTTTCGCAATTTGTTCACTTTTCTTTATTCGTCGTATTTTTTATTTTACTTATCGCGCGCTTTTCTGTTGCTAAACATTAAGCTATTTAAATATTTCCTATTATTTTCCACTTTTATGCGCAAAATTTTTCAACTATTTTTCCTCTCCCCTCATATGCCCAACTTATATAACCCCCACTACCACCAATCCTGTATTAGAGAATGCTAGGGGGTTTGCTTGCCATAGGGGTCCGAAACCGGACTGTAACCAAAGTATGTGCCCTTTCGGAAATTTAACGCAAGTTGACTTGTATTACGTGCGGGAGATTTCCTATCTTTCTGTCCTCGTCAGCGCACCATATAGCGATTCTCACCGAAAGCTCAATACAGATATTATGATGCTTTTAGTGCTCAGAGCTGCTTCCACCTCTTTTTTAAATGGCTAAACTTCTGGATTCATAAAAAGAATATAAACAGCACGAATCTAGTTGTGGGCTTGAAATGTTGGAATAGGACACTATGGATGAATAACCGAGGTGGGGTCTATGTACATGCGTTTGAAATGTCAGGACGCTGCGTAAGGTAACATCCTCGCAGTTTCTGAAATCAGAGAGTATTTAAACTGTTCAAAATACCTCCATTCTTACGATGCGTCATCGCCGAGGAAGGCGACTGAGTGAGCTGCTACGCTGTTGCCATGAAAGCGAGCACCTAGACCCTGGTTATCGTCAGATTTGCTTGAATTACTTGTCTGATAGTTTCCCATAAAGCGGATTAATAAATATACACGGCGTTTTTGTGAAAAGGATTTGCTAGTTTGAAGAGCAGCTCTCTTTGTGGTTGCTTGCCTCTCGTCCTCTCTGATGCTGGTTTTGGAAACAACGGTCAGGTTAACCCACATTACGTGTTAATTGCAGTGACCAGGCGTGAGTAAAAAACAAACATTTGTTTATAAACACATTATGATTGAATGTTAGCTACAATGTTGTACCGTTCTATACTCAGTTAATCATGAATATAGCTGTCAGGAATATAGATGTCAGGATATCTGTGGTAAAAAATTCTGCGCACTAGTTCATTGCCACGCAGTTGAAGACACTTATTGAATTAATGAAAACCAATTCGGATGACTTTTGAATTGCAAAATAGAGAACCGTAGAACTTTGAAATGTTTAGGAGTAAATGACTTGGATCTGAACGTGAAAGAAGTTTTGAGTGCTTACTGTTCTGCAGACACAAAGACCGGAAACAGGTCTCTGCCAGGCCAGCTGCCAGAATAGCAAAAACGCACTGAAATATGCTTCAACTGGATGCACCAGAAATGCGATGGAAGCGGATGTCAATTGTTAGGCGTGAAACATTATCAGTAAACAGCAGCTCATCCATTCAACAATACAATGCGTAATAAATTATTCAAACGTAGAAAGGAATGCCCGTCAAGCATATAAATTCCTCATGCAAAGCCATAATCGAAATTTGTGTGGGTAGTTAAGCTAAAGTTTGACTCTTTATTTCAATCTGTTTATTAAAATAAATGCTTGGATAGCCTTTAAATAAAAAATGCATGCTCAGTCTTTATATTAAAAGGAAAATAGGTGGGATTTCGGCCAACTCGAAGGTTGCCGAAAACCAAAGACAAAAGAAAATATGACAGAAGAAACCCTTGTGATTTTCTGCGTTGTATTAAAAAAGAAGGTGGAATGCTTCACTGGGTCCCAATTGTTTTAATAATCTAACGTTTTCGAAACAAAAAGCACGCCATAAGTAAACAAAGAAATTAACTAACACTTTTTATGTATAGTTTATAAGGTGTGACAAATTTAGACATTTATCACTTACTTTTACTTTATATTTTTTTGATGTTCTTGATATTCCTGATGAAAAATTCCGTGTTTAGAACTTCGTCTGCTTCAACTTGCCTGACGTCTTATTACCGTTCTGGAGTCATATTAGTATTGTTTGCTGTGCAGTAACTTTAGGTAATTTTTTTTACTTAGTTTACTTTAAATATTTATATTTAAGTTCATTTTTATACTTTTGTTATCCTTTCTTTATTATGCTTATTATTTGAATTTAAGTTTTGAATTATGTTTAAGCGAAAAAATTAGCTCACTTTAATTCACGTCTTAATTAGTTGAAATAAGTTTTAGTTAGTTATTGTTAATTTTTTATCACCAATATTTGCAGAATTTTACATGTAAATTATGGGGCGCTTTTTGTTGACAAACATTAAATAACCGTTTTTTCCTGTTTTCATAAACTTTGTTTTTTATGCATTTTTTTCTTTCATTTATATTACTCAGACTATATACTCATTATGACGCCTGGTCCTGCATTACGGATGAATGGCGATTTCGAGGGCTGGTCGTAGACCTTTAGTCGGAGTTTACTGAAAACACCTATTTGGGCATGTTAGTGTTCATTAAAAAAAACCTTCGCAACCGGGAAGTGTAATTTTAAGTACTTGGAAGTCGGCGTGAGCAATCGGATTGATTTATGGAAACGATGAACAAATTCAGATTGAAAAATTTTGCTTTGTGAAATTTTAAATGTTTTTTACAAAGCATAATAACAATATTGTCAGATTGTAGTTTGTTTAAGCACAGCAAATATTTGGGACCATCGAATTGATGTATATTTAGTTTAAATGGATATCGAATACAACCCTGTGGTATTTTAGATGTCGTTTTTGCCAACGGCAACTTTAGAAACGGAATAGACAAACGATTTACAGTTTACGCAAAGTCTTACCATACATTCAACCACGCCTTGGTGCATTTTTAAAGTTTAAACAAGGCTTTCTTCTGATCAAAAATCGTGAATCAACACCAGTATCAAGAGAAAAGTGAGTTTTCTTTAGTTTCAGCCGATATTTCATCAATAACAGAAAAATAAAATACACAGTTGAACGTCACCTTTAGGTACTTTGATGATATCTTGGGAAAAGGTAACTGGTGCAGACATTCATTAACTGAATATTTAATTCAAGTGATTTTAAAGAGGTCACTTAGCATAAAAGGTTACCATTTTGGTTACCATTAGGCAAATTACCTGCCGATATTTTCTGTAGAATCCATTTGCTCAGAACAGAATTTTCATATTTTGGTTAGTCGAAAAATATGCCCAAACGGCCATCCTCATAAGAACTTATATCAAATAGCTTATTTTTTCGTAAATGCTTTCAGGGAATATCATAGTAAATGTTTAATAAACAAATCAAATAGAAATAAATTTTTTGAAAAAATTTTAAGTGACGAATAATTGTGAAAGATTTGCCAAATGTTTAAAGATTACCTGGAGGTAATAACAATCCAATACCGGAAATAAAAATAAGAAAATCAAACAAAAAGAATTTTTAGAATATACGGAAACGGTATGCGTGCGATATCACCTGGCAGTTAAATAAACATTTGTTCGTCAAAGTTGCAGTGCATTTTCACATCTGAGGAAGTTAAAGAAATGGAAAATGTCGAGATTTTTAAACAAACCATCAATATTTCAATATGTCTTTTATGCTATAAATATGTTTTTGATTCTCCATTATTCTTCAAATGTTTTCGTGCCTGCGTAAATGGCAATTAGCGACTAATTATCAACTTGATAGTTTGTGTCAGTGAAGCTCCAGACTGTAAGCATTCCGCCTATGAGCTGAGAGGTTTTTGCGTCTATTTCCGCACTCTAAAATATAGGTTCACGATCTTTTAGCAATGAACTATTTTGGATTGTAAGAGAAGGTCTAACAAGTTGGACACGAGTTGAAATATGTATTCCATATTCTTCGAATTTATGCATACTAGAGTGAAGTTTATGTCCTTATTTTTCAATGAGATTTCGCGCACTGCCAGCAGTTAATAGATCGAACGCAAAAGAATAGAGCCTGCGCAGCTGTAAAGCATTCACAAGGGATAGACGGCTTGCCTGAAATCTTTTGCAAACAGCGCCCCAGCACCGAATACTACCCGAATGTATGTACTTGCAAAGTTACCCTAGCCTGAGCGATAGGGCATTCCTCACATTCCTCGTACGATTGACACGAGCTTTCCCCCACTCCGCAAATTTGTATCTGTCAACGGCGTGCGCAACCCATATTCATGTTGCCCGACAGCATCTCATAGAGAGCGAAAAAGCAATTTCTGTCAGTTTGCACTATGCAATTAGCAACTTTATAGCTTAAGGATGAAACCATTTTGTGCTGACATTTCCCCACTAGACATGAGGTGACTGTATGGTGTATAAAGTCGTTTTAAGCATTTCAGCAAATATTTTGCTGGTTCTTCAAAATACGTCGCATAGACAACGCTCATTAAAATTATTATTAGAACACTTAAAATTGCAACAATTCAGCCTGCCAAAAATTGTACTGAATTGAAACACGCATGAGAAATGTTGGTTTAAAAAATTCTGATTGGCAAAACTGGGCAAGCCTGTGAATGCACTTTTGCGAAATTGCATTGTTTTCAAAAGAAAATAGGACAGATTCAGTTTAAAAAAATGCCATTTTGCGCATTTTTTACGTTCTGTGCCACGGAATCAAGTAAAAAACTTGTTTGGCTGTAATTTTTTAATGACAATAATGTGAGGACCATGAAAAAACTGATGTATATTAATCTGGGCAAAAATTCGAGGTCCAGATATAATACTGATTTCGTCATCCCAGAAAAAGGAAGAAGGGGCGATTCCTGAGACCAAGTTTTATTTAAGCTGACGTTTACAAAGAATCTTCGCTTCCATCGTAAGAGCGTTGCTTTTATGCTCCTGTTGGTGTCTAGTGAGTGTGCCTGGTCACTAGACGCGTGTTATAAATGTGCATGATGCACGCGCGTCGATCGATTGTACTGATCGGTTGCTGGTAGCTTTTTAAATTGTTCGTGCCCTCCCGGGCACTTCCATGAGTTATGTAACGTTGTTCGCATGCCTCCTGAATATTTCCACCTTCCTTGCTCGCTCGCGACTGCCAAAAACCTGCGGTAGGTTTCCGCATGAAGCATAAGCAAGTATCTTCCATACATTTGGCGCATTACTAATGACAGAAATGTGCCTATAACGAAGTCGGGTGGAATAAAACTGGAAGTTTACAAAACGGATAAACTTAGTGTATTAGTGTATTAACCTGAAACATAAGGCAAAATGTACTTTGTTGATTGCTCTGCTTGTGTAGAATAGGAGGCAATTTATTGTCCTGTATCAATTTCTCTAGATAAGTTCTTTCAGAGTGATTAATCTTGAAACCATACATTAACAATAAGCTGTTTCGTAGGACTTTGGTGTCTATTGTCGGTAAGAACCTGATTGTTTAGTGTTGAAAATGAAGAATGTTGTGTGTTATACTGTCAAATTAACGCTCCAATAATCAGGCGTCAACAGTTCCAGCAAGGACTAGATAGACAGTATCTACATTTGGGAATTTCGTCCCGTAGGGAGCCAAGTGAAACTCTTTTTGTAAGATTGTCCAAGATAAAGTAAAAGCCGAATATCATCATACATCGCAACAAAGTAACACTTTCCCGATTTGATTCTAAAATTTTAAACTGGCGGTATTTTGTATTTTTACGTGGAGCGCCAGCGTCATCAATTTTTGAATTATTCTACTTGGGAGTAGTTATACTGGTTATTGAACTGTGCATCTAATTGTCCGAAAAGGGGGAAATTACTGTGGACCTAAAGTTTCTACCTTGCATTCGTCATTCGTCACGAAAGGATCTTGTTAGTACTGAGTTTTTTTGGTTAAGACTTGGACATTAGACTTTATCGGATCGCAAAATTAGGAAAGGTGGCGCAATATCGCTGGCACTCTGTGTGTTACAGCAAATAATTGTAATCCAACAGTAGTTCTTTGATTGGTAGCAAAAATCTCCGCAGAAGGAAAAGGGAGTTTGAATTATTCACTAATTTCTCCAACTTTACAAATTCCTCCATATTTGGTTTTCCCTATTTTAAACGAACGACAAATCCACCTTTATATATCTTGTTTTAATTATCTATCACAACAGAATGCACTAGAGCAGGGGTTGAAACCTTTTTAACTCAGAGAGCCAAGAAACCAAATATTCGGAAATATATTTCAGAAAGAGCCGTTAAGTATATTTTAAAATAAAATTCTATTAAATGTGAGTAAAATAAGCCCCTCAATTTGTTCTTTTAAATAATGTTTTTATAATACTCATTAATAGTGACTTCTGGCGTTGCATGGCTTCGCTGAGAGTTTTATAGTCTGGTTAAGTTTCATGCAAGCCTTGAGGCATTCACCCGTTTAATGTGATCGTAGGGTGGACTTGATGTATCTACGATGAGAGAATGACTGCTCAAATATATACGTAGATCCAAACAAGGTAAATACAGCAAAGATCACACACTGCAGTGTGTGGTGTGTGACCGGAAGTGTGTTCCAAGTTTTGATTATCAGCTGGTCTTCGGGTTGAAGTTTTTTATTTCTGTCCACATGTGCTTGCTTGCCATGTCCGCTTTATGTCGTGCGAGTTTTTTTATATCTTCATTGAGTGACTTGAACTTATTCACCCACATGTCTGAGGCCCTAAAATCCGCAATTCTTCTTCAAAATCTCTAAAGAAAAGGCCCGGAATATAACGTGGATCGGCTGTGTTCAGTGAAAACTCGGCTGGAATGGGTGATAAACTTAAAAAGACGAATGTGTTCTCAAAATTCTCCAAAGCATGCTTTGAACGGTTGAAGGAGACTGGATGTGAAGCCAACTAGCTGATGGAGATCAAAGTTTTGAGTGGACTCACTTACTGTGCATGCATTTTTATATTGTCTTAAATGTTCAAAATGTAGTAATCAATCAGTTTCAAAATCTATGATCAAGCATTCAGGCTTGATTACAAAAGCAAACACAGATTGTTGAAGGGATAACACTGTATATCCATTGCCTTATAATTTAACGTTAAGTCGGTTAAGATGTTGGGTCATATCCACGAGGTAGTAAAGCATGAGGAGCCCCTCAGTTTCGCCTAGCTCACGACGCTCAATGCCCTTCATTTCAAGGAACGTCCGGATTTCGTTTAGGCTAGCTGCAAAACGGCTAAACACCTTCTCTTTTGACAACCAACGTACCTTGCTGTGCAAAATCAGACCATGATAGTTATTTCCAACTTCATTCAACAGTGTTTCAAACTGTCGATCATTTAAGGCTCGGGCAACAATATTAACTGCACGAATGACCAGTGACATCACTTCGCCAAGCTGCCCGTCACATATCTGAGCACAAAGAGCGTTCTAGTATAGAATGCAATGGAAACGTAGGATGGGTCTATTTTCATATTCACAGAGAAGCGCCACGAATCCTTTGTTTTTCCCCACGATATACGGAGCACCATCAGTACACACTGAGATAAGTTTATCTAAAGGTAGTTTTTTTCTGGAGCAAAATCGATGAATGACTTTAATAAATCCTCATCTCTTGTGGACCCTTTTATTGACAGAACCGCAAGACTTTCGTCGTGCAGTGTATCACCAGCAGCATATTTTGCAATCACACTGAACTGCACCAAATGGCTTACGTCTGTTGACTATCCAAATCAAGGAAAAAAGTACGGCGCTTCACTTTTTTCTTTCAATTGCGCTTCTTCCACGTGGGTTGCCATCAAGATGGTACGCTCATGAACAGTTTGCCCGACGAAGGCATGTCTTGTATCCGTTTGATTATCTTGTCGTTGTTCAAAAAGGGTATTGGCTACATCCAGCGTTAACTTTTTAGCAAACTCGCCATCTGTGAGTGGTTTTCCGCTCCTAACTACTGCTAAAGATCCAGCAAAGCTAGCGGAGTTATAGTTACTATGCTGGGGAGGCACTGTCTGTCCTCTTTTTCTAAAGTGAAGGTTAATGCTGAGTGCACCTGATTTACTTTATCTAAGAAAGTGTTGAACCAAAGTCTCGCATCTGCTATAACAAATACATCATCCACAAATTGAGCATAGGAAGGAAGATCCTTTTTAATGGAAAAGGTCTTTGCTCGCTCTACCATTCTTGACAACAGTGTTGATTCCGAAAACGTGTAGACTCGAACGAAACCTTCCGAGTGATTGATAAATTTCCACCAAACTGTCCAAAAATCCTGAGTCGGTGCCTTTAGCAACAACAGAAACGACCGCTATTAGGTCGAGGAAGCTGGTCTATTGTGCACAAAAGAACCTTATGTAAGCTTAGTTTCTGGCATGGTTAACGGTAGCTTAACTGCATGCACTGTGCAGTGCCCACCCTTCTTCAGCTCCTACACCCCAGGACCGGCTCTACCAAACCCTTCCCACTGCATAAAGGGCTTCGTTTGTCGACCCCAACCCCTCCCTCCATATTCTCACGATTCAATTGTGTGAAAGCAAAAACATGTTTTTATTTGTAAACCGTTCCCATATAAATGTAAAAGCCCAATGATAATTTATCAAATGTTTACGTATACTCGCCAACTGTCATTCTGAATTCCCTGATGAAAACTTTTTCAACGTTGAAAAATCTCTATTTACGCAAATGGGTTTTACAGTTTGGCGGGAGAGCCTTGATCTGCAATTTCATTCAGAGGCAGGTCCCTTGTGCTCGAATTAAAATCATAATGAAATTTAACTTCCATCACTACGCTTCATATTGTTGCTAAAAATGTAATAGTTTTGTCGCCAGCTGCATTTTGTCACAGTAAATAAAAATTGAATCTCACATTCAAAACGGGACGCAAAAGAAAAGAAAGTAGAGTCTGTGATATCCTGTTTAAATCTTCAAATAAATAGAAGACCGCAGGCAAGCATTTGCATTAACAGCATGAAATATCATTTATAATTGGTCGAAACCGGCAATTTTGTGAATATATTTTGTAATTGCATGCTAGGTTATCTATTAGTGACGGGAAAAGCGAACGCGTTCACTACCCTTAAAAGTTAGGCATGTTAAAATATTAAGTAGCCTATCGAAATAAATTATACTGGTACATATTGCACGGGCTAAAAAAACGCGAAACCTTCATGCCGAAATTTGACTTTGTACTTTGGCATATATTTAATCGTATTATTTTGATTCACTGAGTAGATTTAATTCTGCGGAAGACGTTTATTTAGGGAAATTGCTCTTTAAGTTAAGTTTATTCTAGGTAATGTGTATAAATTTTGGCAAAATTGAGTGTAATCTCATAATGAAGGAACTTCCTATGGTACAACGTACGATAGAAGCAAAGTTTCTATTAATGTGGATTATAATATGGACGAACTATAATATAAGTAAAAAATTGAATGAAAAATATTCCCTCTGGAACTGGAAATGTTTGTCTGAAATAGTTCATATGCAGTGAAGCCAAGTTAAATGAATTGCATTAACTTTCAGAAAAAAGGAACGATTTATGTTTTCAAAATTATGTTCAGATAACCTGTGAAGACTTTTCGCACAAAATGCAGCAACAAAATATTTTCTGTCGAATTTTTTGCCACATTGCTTACACTGAGGAAAACCAAAATGTTCATATATGTTACCGTGAAGGTAATGTAAAAGAGGCCGTATCAATTGTAAGTCCTCTAGAAATGTTTTATTTTGTAAAGTATATGTTCTGCTTATGCGTTATTATAAATGTAAAATAATTCATTATAAAGGAGGAAACAAGTTCTTTCATTTGCGGTTAAATTGAATCGTTTACTTCTGCGTAGATTCAGAAAAATTTTTATGTTTTGATGGAAACGTCAAACGACGCTTCCATTGATATACAAACAAATGTAGGCAATGAAAACGCAGGAACTTATGCCACACTTTCAAGAAAAATATAAAATAAATAGTTATCTGTACTATGCACAGAATATTTTGACTAAAGAAAAGGTATTTTTATACAGCAAAAGTGGTTACAAAAACTTTTCAACTAAAGGAAATGCTTAAACTTACGGGTTTAATTGATAGCTTTTGTATCTCTACGGAACTTGGAGATTATCTGAAAAATTTGATTTGCCTTAAAAATCACATAGTATTTCTTTTACTTCTTTTAAGTTTTAAATATGCTAATGCCAACTATTATTATGTTTGAGTCTCGGCAAATGCCTTCACATCTATATGCGGGTATTCATCAAACGTTTACAAAGTTATGAAAAATGTTCGATTTTTAGCCCATATTGTAAGCGAACAGTTTGCGCTTGCATTCGTGCAAGATGCTGACACATGCGAAAGATTTATATTCTGTCGCTAAAAGGCATTGACTGAGGTGGTGATACTGATTATTGTGTAGTCTTTTCTGATTTTATTTCGGTCATGGTAGGATGCGAGCTTTTTAAGCAGCTTCGTTCTGACCAATAACAAAACGTTTGAACTGTAAAAAGTAACTACTTAAATAGTTTGCGTATTTCTCATTGATTTTGACTGCCTTTCGTTATTCAAATAAATGCAATGGGAAGCATACATAAAAGACTTATTTAATGTACTCGTTTGGTATCCAATTAGGCTTTTTTTAAATTTTATACTCAAAGAAGGGGTAGCTTGCGGTATGAAAAAGTTGCTTAACTGCCGAATAAGTTTCTAACCTAGTGGCTAGTAAGATCGAATTCAAGGGTAATGAACTGCGTACTGTGCACATCTGTTTAGTGAAAAGTACGTTTTCGCCTACAGATTGACGAAGGAGTAACACAGGTGTCATTAAATATTGCAGTAGTTATGGAACATTTTTTTTGCAGTAAAGACGACATTACTAAATTGATAGGTGCGATGTATTATGAATAAACACTTCAAAATTGTAAAATGCTCATGATTATCAACTTTTTTAAAAACAGAAATCTACCCTTTCTTTGGCCACAAAATTTAAAGAAAGCGTAATTTTTTATCAAAAAAGTATAAAAATTAATTTTTTCACGCATGTTTTCCATATAATGTATCTAAATTTGTAACGGCGGTAAAATTAATGATAAAAAGGCATGCTAGTTAAGTAGCCAGTTTTTCCGATGGATGCGTTTTGCATTTGCTCAGTACGAAGCTCGGTAAAAAGCCCGCATCCTATGATGACTGAAATGACTTCAGAATAGACTACATGATATTCAGTATCACAATATGAGTCAATGCTGATAAGCGAAAGCGTATCGATCTTTCGCATTTGTTGGCATGTTGCGTGATCTTCGGTGACTACTGTATACTGCGTTGTATAAGGCACACGTAGCAGACTGAATATCATGTCTCTCCAAGGACAATACCTAACGCGGTTCGTCTTGTACATCATAGGGCATGGAATTGCATAACATGGCTCTTCCATTTAAGGGCATTTTCGCATCTAATGTCTCTGCACAAGGTTCTAAAAAGGCAATAATGTTTAAGTTAGCCACAGCGCTTACAAAACCAATCTACGGTCGATTGTTGGTTAATTTCTCCAGCATTATGTTTTGTAGTGTAAGAATTTTTCTTGGATTTGTGTACACTTCATATCAGTTGGGCCGCACACTGTAAGCGCTGCTTTTTACCCCATGTCATAACAGCCGCCCTGCTGCCCTAACGTAGGCCGTCATCTGGCAGCCAATAACCTCCGCCTACAACAATTACCTTATACTGAGGTCGGGGCAGGGATGCAGCCGAGCTGTCAGAGGGCTTCTTTTTCGGAGAAACAAAGTGGTCTTTGGTAGTCATCTAGGGCAAAATCTTGCGGTCGTCAGTTTTGGCTAACAAAAAAGGCATTCTGCCAGCAGCCTTGACTTTTTTGCCTAAGAAATTAACTGCTAGGAAAAAAGGTATTCACGAGCAGAGCATGTAACCCAAACGAGGTCAAGTTTTGATGAAAACTGATTCTCAAATGAGCGAAGGAGTAAGACAAGTTGTTGGTGTTTCTTTTTAACCGTCGAAAGAAATGCTCAACGGTGACTAGAATATTATGTGGTATGTGTGCGTATCTATGGATGATAGGTATTTCGGTGTAGCCAGGACCACGTATGCAGTTCTCAATGTTTCCTTATAATTTAAAATTGTATAAATGCAGTCATGATATAAAGAGGGACTGTGTAAATATTTGTAGGAGTCCAGAAATTTGGAAGTCCGGTGATTTAAAGGAGGTTGTCCATATTGCATTATATATGCTTGCATTTGTGAAAGTTTCTTCCAATACCTTTACTTTAATATCGGATTATCAGTGGATACTCTATCTCAGACACCTAATGATTTGAACAAGCTGTTGGTGACGTAATACATTAACTATAAATAAATTAACTTAAAATTCCTAATAAGCGCGAAATGTTCTCAGCTGCACTGACCATTCTGTTATAATGAGACCACAACGATGTGTTAAACTTCAGCTTGTCTGAGTCCAAAATAACAAATGGAAAATATAAAATTTCTGTCAAGGAAGCACAGTTATTTTGCTGAAACCTATGATTCATTTTCACAGAAGCAGATAAAGAATGTAGCCTAAGCACAAAAAGGTTTAAGATGACAACTTTGGATAATTCTCACTATGAATTACCTGCGTGAATAACGAAAGTAGCCACCAATCGATTGCTTTCTGTTCGTGTTAGTGTTTCACAAGAGTGTCACGCAAACGCGATGTAATTCTGCGGCGTTTTCATTGTCGCAGAGTTAATTGGGTACAAAGAATGGGCTTTTTGATGTAAAGAAAGAAACAATTATTGAACAAAACATTTCAGCAAAACCTTTTACTGATGAAAATAATATAAGAAAGAATAACCGCATTTTCAAAAAAACTACTGCTAAAATTGTAAATAGGCATCTTCAATCAATGGAAGAGCAAACAACATAATTGATCAGTTCCTTCCAAAAATTTAGACTGGTGCAGATGACTGAGAAGAATCCCATTTATATATCTTTTTGTTGATAAACTTGGATAAAAGTCTCTGCTTAAACAATACAACTAATGAAAGTTTTCGTAAAGGAGGGTTATATTTACGAAAAATGTCGTATCCACCGAAACAAAGTTCAAATTACTGACCACACTTAGGAAAGCATTGACAACATAATGAACATATTGGAAGAAATATTACGCTCGTTAAAAATAACAAGTTTTAAATAAATGCAAACATGCGAGGGCCAGAAAGCAATTAAGAATAAGAAGATACGACCGCCGGGACAGGACTTTTATTCGCCCGACATTTCGAAGTCCGTCACGGATTCTTCCTCAGAGATGTGAGCAGAAAAGAGAAGCAGAAATGCGCAATGCATGCACAGAAATTTGCAATTTTTAGAAGATAGAGTAAATAAAACACATTTACGACAATTAACGTTAATTGCCTACACGTGCGTCAATTACTTAATGACCTACACGCAGGCTGTGACCTGCTGAATTTTCATTACGCAAGGTAGAATTGGACGTGATTATTTTTCGGTCATCTGGCTCTACAGTGTTGGCGTAAGGCGACGTGGTGGCCTTTGCTTTTCCGAAGTGGTGACTTGCTTTAACTTAATTGAGCATCATCACCAAATATGTGTTTCGCATGTAGTTGCACTTGTTCATGGACTGGGGGCTGTGAAGCGTGACTCAAGTCATTATTGACTCATAAATTTTTCACCCCTCGTGAGGATTTTGACCTCATCGATATTGAATGTGCGGCCGAGTCTCATTGAATGAGCTGCAGTTTGAGAATTTGCATAATTTCACCGCATTGCTCCTACGTAGTTGCTTTTTCCGCAACTGCATCAGATCCGATCGATGACTCAAGATGTTTTTTTTCGTGGCAGTGGTCTTTTGATTTCATCATCCGACTCTTTATGGTTGTCTCCGGTCTGTGTGCGACTCCAACTCCAAGTTGAGCAAAAAGGCGGCCGACGGGTTTAGAGACATTTTTGACGTACGGGATCACTCGCGCAAATTTGGGATCAGTTGCGCATGCACCGGTTGACGGTTGCGCGGGTAGCCATTTTGTCTGAATATCCGTCAATCGTATTTTATTCCGGCGAATTTGTTTTGTGATTCATGCCTATAGAGTGTCCTTACACAACTGTGTTTGTGGCTTATTGGATGGTAGCTGTTAAAGTTCAGGACTTGCATTGTGTTTGTCGCTTTCCTAAATACTTTGACTTTTAGGTCACCACACTCTTTTCGACAGAAACATATATCAAGGAAGGCCAGCTGGTTGTGCTCTTCCTCCTGCATCGTAATTATTTTGTCCGAGAAGTCGCTGTTGAGAAGTTATTTGAACGTGTGCACCTTATCCCGTTCGATGACGACAAATGTATCATCCACATACTGCGCCCAGAGTTTCGGTCTGTGGTGTTAGAAGACTAGCATAGTTAACCGTTGTAGGAAGAAAAATCGATGAAGCCAGTAATGTTCCGTTCATCTGCTCGTAGACTGTTCCGGCAAACCTGAAGTAGGTCCTGAGATAGCATTTCAGGATCTATAGGCTTTGAGCATGTTCAAGTCAATTCTCTGTCTCATCGTATTTGCTTCGTAGGAGAAGTTGGATGGTCTCGACCGAAAGATTCTGGAAGAAAGAAGCATAAGAGGACGTAACATCGAGGGAAACCATGACAAAACGTGGCAGGAGAATTACCGTTTATTTTTCTCTAAGGGTATAATAATGACTGTACTTTACAAATATACTTCCTGTACGTGTATTACCTGTTTTTGACATTGTTTTCTGCTGACCTCTCTAAAGAAATATCTGCGACGGATGTTGACGCGTCAGGCGAATAAACGCCGTCTTTGAACGATCAGATCAGCATTTTCTTTTTCTCCTCAATAACAGTTTTCTTTAGAAAAGCAAAAATGTCGCAATTGCGAAAAAACAACTGAAGGGATCATTTGTTATTTATAGTAAAATATAATTCACAGACGGGCAAATGGTTTAGCACTTAAGTTAACAGAAAGTGACGTCAGAGGATTAACATTTTCACAAGGCAACTTTTCAGGACGTCAGTTTTGAGGAGAGCTTTTTTGCCATGACAGCGTTTGCTAACTTTTAGGGCTTAATTCAAATACCTGAGAGAAAATACGAGTCTAAGTGGTTCCAGTGGTTTTCCAAGTAGATGGCTTCCGTAATTTATGGTTACTAACTAGTACTATAGAAGAGTTGTCTACAGCCTATGCCTAAGTGTGGTTACGGACGTTTACTCCATGCAGGACTGGATATGGAGGCTCAACTAAACATAAAACTTAATGATCAGAAAATTGATGGCAGAACTACGGCCCACCTTTACTGTTATAAATCAAAAGAAAGATACCTATTGAGGTTTCCTTTAGTAGGGGTATTTTAGAGCAGATTCACGCGTTCTTCATGGTTATCAAAAATGAATAAGGAAACAACTTGCGTTTTTTTGCTTGCTTAGTCGCTCCTTTGACAAATAGTGATAATCTCTTCTTTCTTTGACTGGAAAATCTTCCTTTCTGTTTTTAATTATGCTTTTTTTGTCTTACGATAGGAAATGCATCAAAGGGCAGACGCAAAATACAGACAATGATCATTAATACTGACGTCTGTTTAATTGGCTGAACATCATCAGGGATAAAACAAGCATTGTAATCATGCTTCCTGAAGCTAGATGTTGCAGTACGGAGGATGCAAATCCGTGTGACTTAACTTGTTTGGGACTTTGGTTACGAGCTGTATTCAAGATCTGTAGACGAAAGCCATTGGCGTCTAATCAATTTGACAATTTTCCTCAACTTAGTCGGTTCACATAATGCAGAAATTATGTCCCGGCATTTAGGTTCGAAGAATTAACTTCTGAAACAAAGTCTTTAGATGGATGCGTTCTAGCCGTTCCTAACTATCATGTAGGATGTCTTTTGTTATTTTATTGACAAATAGTTTACACTCATGACCGTGAATAAAAAGTACCCTGACTTAAGTCATTTTCTCACGTTAATTACAAGTTAACAGTCCAGTTTTATTTACGTATGTGGCTGACCACTAAATGCCATTGATCCATGCGTGAGAAATGCCCCATAAGTAGCATAAGCAACCCTGCTTTTGATTTTTTTGTTTGCGCAAACCAGATAGAGTACGATTAGGATACATGTAACGTTTAGAACACGTGTGGGGCGGGATATATTGGTCGCACGAGTCGGCGTTTGTCCAAAAGAGTCCGAGAACACAGCCCAGCATGGTTAGGAAAGGGTCAACTAAAGAGTGTTAACAGTTCCATTCTAGCGCATCTGGTAGATTATGACCATCGCGTGGATGTCAAATAGGCCTTCCGAGTTATCTACAAGGTACCTTCAAGCTACTCAAAATTTCTTTGACAGCGTCTCTTGGCTACGGCAGAAGCGGCCGCAATCAAGCTACGCCGACCCACCCTTTGCGCCCAAATGAATTTCGTCGCGGCACCACAGTTACCGTGGTCAAAAGCTGCTAATCAAACAGCCAGCGGCTTAACACCTCAACCGACTACCAGCTCCCCCTTAACGTTGATCAAATGTTGACCCCATTTTGACCCCCCCCATTCCCCCTCCCCTGACAACCGTCCTTCTTTTTCTACTAACCCGCATAGTCCATTTACTTAATTACCCCGTAAAGGTAAAGGCCTGATGAGAATTATTGAAAACAAACGTATGTTCGCCAATTAATCTTCTGAATTTTTCAATGGGAATTTTCGCAAATTTAACACGTGATTAGATGCTGTTAAAATTTAGATTACTGCGTCAGGTGATATTATATCAAGAGGTTTACTAACTACACACGCAAACAACTGTCTTTGGCACTCTTGAAATTACTGGACACATGCAAATATTCTTTGTAAGAATACTGCTTCAGCATCAGTTGATACTTTTAAATTCCTAACATGTAGCAATATCGGTCGATCGGCCGACGACTTAGCTCGCAAATAACGGAACACAAACGGGCAGTGCGGAGGGCGACCCACTGTCCCAGGTCGCTAACTGTACTGTGGAAGAAAGCCACGAATTCAATCGCACGAGCACACGATTAATGGGATGCACCGCTCAAAGACAAGGCGAGAACTATTGGAGGCCTGGGTATCCAACTCAAACCCTATCAACGGGCAGTTGGATACACCGCCCGGTTATTTTTGCCATCGGTGCTTGCGACCGAAAACCCCAGACCAGTTCCTATACAAACACGCAATCTGCTACGCAAGACACGGCGCCAAATTCACACACCATAACTCGAAGCACACACGCAGGAGAGACAAGATGAGATGGCGTGAGCATGGACCAATCACAAGTGCCACCCCCTACCCACCCCCCATTTACGCGCAGCAAACGTTTGCTGTTTTCTCAGTTTATTTTACAATTGCCTCTTCTGCGGAGCCGAAAGCTCAGAGTAATAAAATTTCCTTTCCAGAGATCGCGTCTTGTTCTTTTATGTAGCAATATGTTTTATTGCGCGGCTTTTTCTGTTGATATGTAGTCTAAAACCGATTGGCCATCTACGTTTTTGTGTTAAGTATGTAATTACAATTGTGGTTTTAAGCTCAGAAACGTGCCGCTCGGCACAATTTTCTGCAGGCTTCACCTGTTCAGCTCGTCTGATGCAAATAGCTCGGAAAAAAATTGGTTATGTTGTGCACCTCATCTACCCCTAGATCCATCCCTTTTTTCTAAGTTAACGGTGATTATAGGATTTTTGGATGTGGGGAAAAAGAAAAGGCAGGGAAGAAAATTTTAGGAAGTAAGTTTAAAGTGAATCAATAAAGCCGAATTGTTTTTTCGCGGCCGCTTGGCGTAAGTTGTTCTGCATGTTAATTGAAGGTGTGCATGGCACTTTGCGCCACGAACTATACTAATCTAACGACAGAACGGTAAGTTGGACCACAGTTAAGTTGAAATAGACCATTTTCTAATTACCATTTCCATTTTTCAGAAATTTTAAGAAACCTGCAATTTGGTAACAGAGTTTTTGTGCAATACGTTAAACAATAATGCAGATTAGGAAACATTGACAGCGGTTCAATCGAGTATAATCCGCTTCCTATCCTAATTCCTACCCATAAAACCCTCATACCCACCGTTTCTATCGAAGAAAATGCTGTCAATAGGGATAAATAACGTGTAGTACATAAAATGCTGCTGCCGTTTGCTCCAGTAGTGAAAATGCACTTCCCTTTGCCGCAATTGCGGAATAAAAGCAGTTCTGATTTTGCTAAGCGTTTGTCAAATGGCTCGCTCCTGATGGTCAGCGCTTTTCCTAGAGCATTTGTAATACGAAAATCAGATTATTTTCCACAGGCTTATGGTGGTAAACTGCGTCAAAAGTTGCATAAACAGGATGCCGTTGTTTTATACACCTCGCAGTATCATGATGAAGCAATTCTGACCAACTAGACTAGTAAACATCTGCGCCGGCTAATGATATAGGTCTACATTAACCAATGCTAACATAAGACGATCGAAAGTGCTACGTGATATCTGCTTAGAAATGTTAAGAGAAACGGCAAAATGCAAAAAACAGTCTAGAAAAGGGGATACGGATTGCAGCTAAAGTGGCTAGGGTGGAATGGACAATGTATTACCTGGCCTATAAGCTTATATAAATAGTTATATTTTGCAGTCATTCCTTGATATTGAACAGAAATAAAATTTCATTTGCTTCAGGAGTGATTGAGTAAATTTTGGTGTTATAAAATTCTGGTCAGCTGTCAGATATAGCCATGTAGTATAAGGTGACGCGCAATTGCTCAAAGTTCCAGAATGTGAAAGTTGGTCTATAAACTGTCTCCTTAAAACCTGGTGGAGAGCACTGTATGCAGAGATTAAGAGCCAAAATATATTTTTGAATAAAACGAAGATTGGGAGTGAATAAGTGAGTGAACGGAAAAACAAAATCAGTTGCCAGGATCGCTCTTCTTCGCAACCTGTTTCAGGCGTTTAGTTGGTTTCTATATTTTATAGAGCAAATGTCACTTGCAGGTTTTTTTAGGACTGGAAAATTTAATTGCAAAATACCACATGCGCAGAATCTTTACAATTTCACATTCTCTCCTTCAATGTAGAACCACCGATGAACACACACTTGAATGAGAATCTCGGTGTTATTTTAGCGTTGGCAGGCCAAAACCTCTTGCAATAGAGATAACAGAGAGGACCTTAGCTGAAAGAGAGAAAGCACCTTAATATTTAAACAAACATGCCTGTTTGGTGGAACTGCAGAAAACCCGCAACCAATAAATTGCCTGCATTTGGGTTTTGATAATTGGCGAAAGTGAATGCAAATCCGGCGTGTTTGTTAAACCTCAAGTAAACAGAAGACACCTTAGGGGCCTTAGTTAAATTTTCACCGTTTCAGATACATCCGCCTTTTAATTCAACACAGTGTTCACTAGTGTGGGGTTTAACACTAGGACAGCCCAGTTCTGGGCTCAGGATTTGTATTAAATACAATGTCAAATAAGTAATTTATGTTTACCCATGATGCCCTTGTCTTTCCAAAAGAATATTAAACACCACTGATGATTTACTATATTTTTCTATATCAAACCAATCCAATTATGGAGGGATAGAAAGTTTAAACGGGCTCAAAAGTGAATGTTAAGTAATACACCATAAAGACTTTACAGATAAAACTAAGTGCCACTATTGGAGATAATTAAGGGGGTTCAGTCCATTCGTGCATACCCCCAGCGTACCTCCAGCGTTCGCCTTGTGATATCTGTTAAATATACTGGTTTCCAATGTTGACATTTTTACTTAATTTCAAAAACAAATACATTTAATTGTCTAAGGACGAATACTTTCAATTTTCGTTATATCAAATCTCGAGTCGACATTAAATAGCTTTAGTAAAATAAAAATTTCTTATTCAGGGATTTTTAAAATGCCTTGCAGATTATACAGAGATTTCGTAATTCACCATGCTGACGAAAAAATGACAGCTTACTGCTAGAGCTGACTGAGTTAAGCTTAATTATTCATGTGCATTTGCAGACTAACTGTTAAAAAATTTATGCGGTTGCAGGAACAGAGAGGTTAAGTCTAACGTTCTAAGACAAGAAAATTATTTGATTGGTAAAAATGGAAGAGTTAACTTGCCTCATTTTTTCATCCAAAAAAGAGGGAGATGCTTGAGATTAGAGAATGTAAGTACCTTCACCAGGAATGAAAATTTTAATGTTTAATAAAGAAATATATTATTAAATGTAAAAGGAACAAAATTAGCAATATGGGGACGGGTTCAGGTTTGATAGACTTATAACTCGTCGGTAGGTATGTGAGGGTAGATTTTTAAGTTAGTGATTAGCTGACATATGGCAGACAATCAGATAAGACTCATGAGGATTTAAAGTGATGTTAGAGCAAACAAGTTGGCATAAACATCGATAATCCAAAAAAGCCGTTGTTTTACTGCTACAAACAGTTAAAGTCGAAAATTGTTTACTCAAATGAAATGGGTGAGATCGGTAGGCAAAGATAGAACGGAGAGTGTACATAAAGTAAACAAAAATGTCAGGAGAAGGCCCAAATAAAAAAGAAAAGTCCAGCTCGTTGTAAGAAACTAAACGCTACTGAGAACTTGGGAACCACGGTGCCATAAAGATAGGGATTCACTAGAAAACCGTCACGGAAATCAGGCTTGAAATACAGTCGTGGTTAAAAATTTATTTAGCGAACTCACGATTGATAGTTTAATATCATCTTCTGAAATCATTACATGCCACAATAAAAGTTCGCGTAAGGATACACAGAATGACCATTTATTATTACAGACAAGAAACATAAGTGCTGATTGGTCGAACACAGATCATTGAGATAGAACCAAAAAGGCTAAAGAGGTTAAGAGAAAACCTGTAATTTAGGAAGAAATTGTGTAACTACCGTTCTGAGATTGCATAATATCAGTTTCGAAGAATAAACAATTATTCCACCGGGAAATTTATCATTAATGTTTGGATGCTTTCTTAAAGGGGAAATTGCTGTGGAAAGTTTTATAAGTTAACGGATAAATTAAAGAGTATGCATAATTTTCCATGCTAAGGACTGACCGATATTTGGGATATCAACGAATGGAAAGGGCAATCGAGTGCAAAAAATTAGATGCGATGGCTGGATCATTGTGTTTGGTAGAATGAAATTTCGGATCTTCTTTCAAACACCTCATCCGGGGCAGTCGCACATAAAGGTTATGAGAGCACAAGAAATTAACAGAGATTGGTTTAGTTGTTCATTTGTACTTTCATACAGGAAGTCAAATGGTTTGCATGGTTTCAGGTACTCTGAGTTAAGGCCTAACGTTCTGAGTTAAGGATGCTTTTTGATTTGCAAAAACTGGAAGACTTATCTAAAAAAGGAAAGAGCTCGAGAAAAGAGGATAAAATAAGCTTCGATTGGCATAAAAAGATCAAACTTGTTACTGAAATGGATTACTAAAATTCAAGCGAACATAAATAATAAAATGTGGATAAATTCTTGCTTGGGAGCTTTTTTTATTCGTCATTTTGATTGTTAGAGTAGACTTTTTTGTTTGTTGATAGGCTGACATCTGACAGGCAATCTGATTAAGCTCCCGGCGAGTTATGATGATAATGTCAGAAAAATCAAGCCAGTACTAACACCAAAGCCCTAGTTTGGCCATTTTTAACTAATACAAACAGTCGACGTAAAAAGGAATCGACTACAATGAAATGGGCCACCTCGACAGGGAAAGGCAGAACACGAAGTTAACGTACACTAGGAAAAAAATTTCCATAGAGCAGCAAAGATACCATAAAGAATTCAAGATCTTTGTGGGGAAGTATACGACTAATGCCACAAGAACGCGTTAGAATTCCATAAAAAAACCACAATAGGAAATTCAAAACAAAATTGCCGGAAAGTGGAAGAACGCTAGAACATTTTTATGGCAAATTTTAGTAGTCAAAATTCGTTCAATTACCTTTTGATTGATATGTAAAATATCGTCTCCTAACAATCACTATGACGCATAATAAAATTACCCATTAGGAAATAGAGAATCAACAATGCTGCTTATAGTATGCACAGGACATTATTTATGATTGGTTTGAAACAGATTATTGAAATAGAACATAGAGTTTCGAAATCGTTAAGTTGGAACTTTAAATTCTCCAGTACATTAAGGCAGACATAATAAACCTACAGTTTTCAGACTGAATAAAATAATTTGGAAAGAAACAAAACAATATTTAAACCAGGAAATAGTAACTTCAGGTTTGGATAATGTCGCGGAAATCGAAATTGTGGCCAAACCTTTTCTAAACCAACAGAATAATGGATACGCATGCACAATATGCCTGGTCTAGGTCTGAAAAAGAAAAGAGAGATAAACAGAATGAGGGACGATCAAATAAAATCGGTGATTTTTAAAAATCGAAGAACGGAAAAAGATGCGATGGCTAGAATATTGCGCTTAGTGCACTCACGTTTCACCTTCTCGTGTAACCTGTTAAGCAGAGAAATTAGCAAATATAGTATGGCGTGTGCTGCAAGCAACATTCCGCAATTTGAATAGAACGGTAATCACTCCCAAAGAAATATTATTTCTCATGCAGTTTAATTTTAATTATTTTCAGTAGCGCTAGGGTACGGACTCTGTGATGAGCTACTTTTTGACCGCTGCGAATAAGCTGATTCTGTAAAAAATGGTTACTTAAATAGTATGCATTTTTATCATTGGTTTGGACTGCCTTTATAAATTTGAAATATATTTTAGTGAAAGCATGCACAAAAAAATCCTCTCTTGTATTTATTTCACAGGAACTTGCTCCTTCTTTAAGTTTTATTCTTAAGGAAGTGTTTCCTTTGTTTTAAAAAAATCTACTTTTGAGTTTTTAATGACTGTGCAACGTTCATTCGTAATACATCGTATCCGCCAATTGATTAATGCTGTCACTGATATATACTACAGGATCCATGTCTATTGCAAAATTCTATAAAGGCAATGCAACCGCTTCTTCAAACCATAGGCAAGAGCGTACTTTACCTTAAACAGGATGAACACAACATCCCGTTTTTAAAACTTGATTTCAGTTCTAGCAGTCGGTAACTTTCAAAATAATTCGACAATCCAGAAACTTTTTTAAAACCGCAAGATACCCTTTCTTTAAGTATAACATCTAAAGAAGGCATAATTTTTCGATCAAATAAGTACAAGAAAGGATTTTTTCGTGCATGCTTTCACCAAAATATATTTGAATTTATAAAGGCAGTCAAAAGCAATGATAAAAATGCATACTATTTAAGTAGCTATTGTTTTACAGATTCAACCTTTATCACAGCGGTCAAAAATTAACTCATCACAGAATCGGCATCCTAGCATCACTGAAAATAATTGAAATTGGACTGCATGATAAACAGTATTGCAAGCCTATTCAATGTTGCTTTGCGAGTGCTAACTGGTCTTTTTCAAATTGCGTTATGTTTCATGCAGCGCTCGCCATACTCCATATCGCATCATGTAAGATCTCAGCAGTGAATGCGACATCTTCTTATTGCATGAGGCATGAGTTTGTGTGGCAATTGCCTGCCCCTTGCACTGCATGCTCTTTCGTTGCGCTAACCTGCAACTGTCTCTGATGACTGGCCTGAGCAAGAATCCGAAACGTTAGACGATCGCATCTTTTAAGGAGCTGCATGTGACTGCCTGGGCAACTTCGAGAAGTGTTTAGGAGGGGAAATTAGGCAGTAAGATTTGTGGCCAATACATTAGAGATATCCCATGCCGTAATAGCTAAGTTATATCGGGTTTCAGACACCAACAATTATATGACGGACGGAAATGCGAGCCACGTAGAACACGACTTAACCATAAGAAATGAGAGATGTCCGCTCCAACAATTTGTGGACCATAGACTATTCAGGTAATTTTCGTAGCCAGCGACAAAGAGACGAGAAACTCTTCATGATAATGAAAGGTCATTTGAGGCAAAAATTAAACACCCACAAGCTTTAATGTAACTTGAATGTATTAGATTTAAGCTTCTATTAGTGTAAATACGTGTGATATATTTGCAATTGATATCTTTTTAAACGTTTTTGAATAGCATTTGAAAAAAAGAAACAAGGTGACACCGAACACTGTTTATTAGGGGAGCATGAGAGATGTAAATATTTCAGTTAACCCAATCGTAAAACCTCGCGGCCTTGGTGGGCTTCGAACCCACATAACAGCAAGCGTTTTGCACATCCAACGCCTTACCAAACGGTCTACAGCCAAATTGCTATGATTATTAAGTTAGCCTAGTATTGTTTCTGGCAGATTCTAGATGATTGTTAAGGAAATCTTGCCTGGGCAGTCAGCTCACTGTGTCCGCAGTGGCTGATTCCATGCGTTCAGTAGGCTGGGCGGTTGAATCGACGCAAGTGTGTTTAAATGAACGGCCCACGATGAGACCCGTAGCTCAGTGGTAAAGTGTTGGCTGCGCAAAAGCCTTCCCTTATGTGTGGGTTCTACTTACGTAGAAACCGCAAGTTTTCCACCATTGGGCCACCTAAACAATGTCTGACAAAGAAAACAGGAGATAAGACTTTCCTATTGCACCTTTACAGTTTTCGCACAAATAGAGTTTTGTGCAGAAGATTATGTCCGCGGAATATGGCCGTGTCTAGCATGCCAGCTTAGTTTAGGCTTAAAAGTCAAAACCGACTTTAAGAGTTTGCAATCCACGTTGGACGTGTAGAAGCCTTTTATATTTTTTGAAGGAAAGAGTAGCTGCATTGCCTTTTGTCGAAACAGGGGTTTTTCGCGCAAGTTCGAATTTAAATTTCTTCTCAAAGTTAAAATAATGAATTTTTCAAGCGCCAGTAAGGTAGAGCAGTCCGGCTGTATACTAACGTTCCACCTTGCCTTTGACTATTTCCGAAGCAACTTTTGACTACCAGCCTAAAGAAAAACACTGACGCCGGTGTTCTAGAATAAAAAAAGATTTATTCTCGCCCGACGCAAATTTTCATTTAAAATGAGATGTTCACAGAAACATAACGATCAAATTTAAACTCCAGGCTTGCACAATATAGAGAAGGTGAAATCAAACGATTGCAACGCAGTGTAATGATTGTCATACAAAGGCTGGTAGATAATGGCACTAACATTTAAAAGTAAGCCAGGATATGTGAGCAATCTCTTAGCGTTTTAATCAAAGAAAATAGCTGTTCCTCAATATTGGCCCTTTCTGGGATTCTTTTACTCCCAAAGTTCACAGAAGACGAATGCAAAATTTATATTTTAAACAAAGTTATCTTTTAATAAGAGTTTAGAAGATAAAAGGTTTTTCGACTGTTGTGCGTTTAGAAAGGGCAAGGGTCAGTATTTTGAAAGTTTTTAAAAATTCGAAAACAACTGTCTTCAAATCCCACCCGAAATCGACGACGTATGTTTGATTAAGGCTTGGTTACGCCATATCTGTCCGCGGACGTGTTATCTTCAACACAATGGCAACTTCTGGTCAACTGGACGATCATATTGCGAACCACCTAGCGTAAACTGCAGCCATCCATATCGTGGATAATCCGGAGTGAGCTCGCTGAATAGTATACGTAAGCTATTTCATTTTCAGCGTTTAAATAAATTTAAAAAAAGAAAATAAATATCGCATAAAACAGACTGTGTGATATACAAGGCCAAAACTAATCTAAGGTTGACGAAAATGTCGGCTGATTGTCAAAATATGCTGAGTAGCAACAAGGACAGCAAGGATAACTATGAGCTGTCATAAACTCGTGAGTGCATTTTTGACAAAGTTTCATGTAAAGAAGAATATACAATTTCCAGGTAGCAGTTCCGAAGAAAAAGATGCAATCACTGGAACAAGGACTTTATTCTGCTGACGTTACGGATTCTGTCGGGAATCCTTAGTCATAGGTTATCGTAAGATAAGAAACGTGAGGATAAGAAACTTTTTATCTGCGCATTTCTCAGGCCTCTTTATGATAACCTATGACTAAGGATTCCCGACGGAATCCGAAACGTCAGGAAAATAGAGCCCTTGTTCCAGTGATTGCATCTTCTTCTTCGAAAGTTTCATGTGCTAACTTGAAAGTTGCTCATGCATGCATGTCCTCTATCTTTGATTTATTCATTTTTGTAAGATAAATAAAAATATTTCATTCATTTTTCATTTTTATATGTCAGTTCGGTAATTCTTGCCAAGCTTTGTTTTTCATAGATTCAGGGCAAATTGTTGCCCATTTTTTTCATGTATAATAGCAATTCGTACAGTGAGGAGATTGGTCAACACAATGCCATGCGTAAGCCAAAATACCAGTTAACAAATATTAATTTTTAAGTTTATCAGTAGAAGATCTAGAGAGGTGTAGGCATATGTTAATTTTACAGAATCGATATCCTTACTGCAGATCTTGAAATGCAGTCTAGTTAGAATCAACTACTGGCTTAATACCAGCCTTTACAACTATTTTTTAACCAAAAGAATAATTTTAATTGCATTTTCTGGAAAAAATGTAGGCGAGTTGCGACAAACTCTTTCCAAGTCTGGTTAGCGGGTAGGTTGCGTGCCCTTTGAACTACGATCAGCGCATTCTTGACGGTATTTATGTTAGACTTTCGCTAAGTAAAAAATAATCTGTCTAAAAAATAGCTTGCCGACAAGAGTTTCATTAAATTCAGCAAAGTAGACAACATCAGATCTCTTATTTTAGAACTTTAATGTGGCGACAGAAGCCAAAACGCATAGCCTTCGATGGCTAACTCAAATTTAATTGCAAGATTTTCGATGTGCCTGTTTTTAGCATTGATAGTTTTAATAACATAGCACTCTTGACCATATATCTTATGATGAGAGTAAAAATATCGTCATAACGTCAAATAGCTAAACACCTTTACAAAACTTTCTCTTAGAATAGTTGATAAAGCTATCATAGTTCTGCCTTTGGCGTTCTAATCCTAGGCACGCTCGCTCCGGATAACTGGGTGGTTGTCGTGCAGATGATACAACTTCGATTTCTAGTAAACTTTCGTCTGAAACTTATCAGAAAAAGTAAATAGATGTTAGCGAGTCTTGGTTTAAGCTGTGAAATTATCAGTCTATCCACCCTTTTCGACTTTCAGCCCTACAAAATGAAGCACAAAGGTTGTTTGCAAACAATACCCAAAAAGCTGAGCTATAAATACCATAACTGACCTCCTAACTTTACTCACACGGGGTTCAAGTTACTCCCTCTACCAAATGCGAGATAAATCTACGGTACTGATACTGTACTTGCTTGTTATAATCCCACTGATGGCAGCATAATTCTAACGAGTGATTCATATATACAACAAGATCTCATGCTTGAAGAAGTAGACTGTCTTTTTCTTCAGAGGACAGTGTTTGTCCATTAGTGGATGGACTCGGAGGGAGGGGTCACGGGACTTACTCCTCCCCTTATGCCTTTGGCCCCCCTCTCAGGCCTTACCGACATCTGCACAGAGCCTTATTAGCCGTCATCATCTAGGTATACCCATATTTTGATGATACCCACGGGCCAAGGCTCGTACACGCGGGCTGCTGTTCTGAATTCGAACGCTTCAACCGCTGCGGGTTTCCCTGATTTGCAGGTTTTGAGCGGAAATATGCAAACCTTATGTTAGGAGGACCGAGCACGTCACTCAGACAGAGAGACATCCGGGGTTACGCCGGAGAAGTTAACCTTGTGAGAGCGGGAGGTCTTGGGATGATCGAGCACGTCAGACAGACAGACAGGCAGTACGAGATCACGTGAGGCCATTCCGGCGCATACAGAGAACGGGCCAAGTCGCGCGACCTTCAAAGGGCGGACTAGGCTAGGACAAAGAAGGCACGCGAAGTCAGACGGCTCTGGAGCCGGGTGCTGCTGTTAGTGAGGTAACGCTGAAGACAAACGCACCGACGTGCGTAAGCGAGCGTGCGCACGATGACAATGGAAAGCCAATGGAGAGCAATGACGACTGCCCCTTAAAAAGCGAGGCTGGAACAGAACGGCGACTCTGCTTTAGGACACGCTGCCGACGACCCGAGACTGCTGCCGAAGCGAGAATGACCACAGAGGGCAAGCTGCTGGACACACGGACCAGAGTTCATGTACTAGTATCAGCGACAGTAAAGTACTAGCCGTTATCCTGTTCTGTCTTCTCTTCCTAAAACGTAAAGGGGGAACATAACTGGTGTCGACACAGGAACACACCAGGTGGCAACACATTATAAAGCTTGTATAAACATTGGGGTGTATTGACGCCTTAGGAAAATCCCTCGTTCCGTTCTGCCTCGGGATTCAATCTACAGCTCTGCAAGCAGCTACATGGCGGTTTGCGGT
Source organism: Ligula intestinalis (assembly GCA_036362985.1). NCBI lineage: Eukaryota > Metazoa > Platyhelminthes > Cestoda > Diphyllobothriidea > Diphyllobothriidae > Ligula > Ligula intestinalis. The sequence continues at coordinate 58,407,298 of JAYGXS010000003.1, forward strand.
ATAGGCAGAAAAACCATACCAACAATGCTGACAGTAGTCACTAGCCACTTCATTATTTACTTTTCACGGACTTTGGGGGATTTCTCCTGGGATACGTTCTGCACAGTTTCGATATTTCGTGCGATGTCTTATGGTTGGGTTACTTTCTTAAGTATATGTTAATGTTGAATGAAGCATCTATATTTGAGCTGAAACTACATGCGGATACTACCGACAAAGACCAGAAAGACTAGAATAGGCATTTCTGGCTAATGAACCATCATCAGCCAACCTTATCCACCCGAGTGATTTTCGCCCCCGAGGCTCGAACATGCGACCTTTTGATTTTACGAAAGATTATCTGTGTTCATAGGGGGCCACAGGGTTACATATTTGTCAGGGTTTAATCTGTTCTGCCATTTGACCGCGTTTCTTTCTGACCACTTCTAAAAATGGTCCTACTTATTTAGTAGTTAATTTACTCTTAGGTTCTCAAAGCTCTTTAAAATTCACTTATATTTTACGCAAAAAACTTAAATATTCATTCTATAATCTACCGGTGGAAAGTATGTCTGAGAGTTGCCCAACTTCCCATCAGAGAATTCAGCAGACTAGCTTGGCGAGCGTACGAATACTTTCGATAAATTCTCGTAAGACCTGTGTATTAATATGGAAGCAGGGTACAAGTTCAAAAGTGATTCTCTTTTCATAATAATAAGTCGTGGGATAAGGGAGGGCTGGGGTCAATAAGAGAAGGCTGGTTAAGAGGGCAAGACTTGAGGGAACAGTCTAGGGGAGGTAGGAGATGGGGAAGAGGGAGGAATACAAACAGAGCACGGATGAATGCATGCCGCTAAGTGACTGCGGGCAACGCCAGCTGCGGAACTTGTAGGAAGTTCTTTTGTGCATGCAGCGCCGGCTTCATCAACCTGATAGCGGTCACTTTTGTTGTTGCTAGCAGGCGCTGACCCATGAACTTTGTATCATTTGGTAGGACCTTTTGGATTACTCGGAAAGCTTTGTTGGGGTCAACCCGACGTCCGGAATCAACCTTTTGCCCGAAAATAGAGCCATTTATGCTCCTAACTTCACCTTTTGGAGTCAAACCGGGATGTGTTCCTTTATTCTTTTGGCTTCTTGAAATGCCACAGTCGAATAAAGGGTAGCATTAGGCTGAAAAAGACGTTCGTTATTTGGGGAATAATTTTTAACCAGATTTATACTTAAACTTGTTGTTTACCTCTTTTATGAGTAAGATCACACATTTATCTATCCTTTCAGAAAATCAGCATACAAACTGCTCGTAAGAATTTTAAAAATATGGGAACAAGGGTAAAATTTTGGAATAACATTTTTCAGTGTTATGGATGATCGCGCGCAGCTTAACTGCGGCTCAACTAGCCGCAAGATCAACTTGAGCATACATACGATAGCTTCAGGTAGGGCAAACAGTCTGAGGTTACATTTTCTACGCATGAGGTGAGTCAGCGCAAGGAATGCTCTGCAGTCCTTTTGCCGTTACTGATGATAATCGTGTGGGCCGTAATCTCAGTGTACAGTTTGCTGACTTACGCCGTGGTGTACACAGAAAAGCAGGTCTCTAGGGGGAACGTAATAGTTTAAATTCGTCCATAAGACATCTATTGATCTATGCCCTATCTCTCTGAGCGTTTAGTGCGATTGGCTAATTGTGAAACAATTCTTGAATAATATGATAAATTGGCCGATGAGGGTCGTCGCCCTTCTCCAGTTCACCAATAGTGTTTCTCCTTCAAGATCATCAAACATGATCAGGCCACTTTCCTTTATTCTTAATAAAGCATGAATTTTTTATTCAAGATACTCGACAACACCCAACAACACAATATGATTGCGTAAACAACAGAATTTATTGTATCCGTATATTTCGAGACTGCTCATCTGCCACTTCCTCTCAATGCATAACAGGAATAACATAAGATAAAATGCTACATTAAATTCATACAAAAATATCGATACAAACAGCCTACTTGACCGTTTTCTATGACCGAGCTGTTTGTATCGATTTTTGTGTACGAATTAAACTTCGTAGTTTCACTTACATTATTCACGGTATGCAACGAGAGGAAGCAGCTGATGAGACCTCTAAAATTTATGGATTGGATTACTTCTGTTGTTGATGCAATCTTCAAAATTGAAGTATGGAAAAGATGTTTTAAACACAATATAATTTACCTTTATCTGCTTTGGGGTTGCTATTGTGTCCGTAGACTGTTGGTCACATAAGAGCGTTAAGGTAACATGAAGCCTGTCTCCTCGAAGAAGCACAATATTGTGGATCGGCAACATACATAGTGGCGTACCAGCACGTGATACGTGACATTCGGTTTTAGTGGAAGGAAAGCGTGGGAAAATCACGCAATATCAGATAACGCACAGCGCGTTCCTGAATACCACGCACACAATATTGGGCGGCATATTAATACGACGCTCAGTGCGGACTATATTGTACATTTCGTCAGTGGATTGAAAAATTGCTGGATGATATTAGAATGGATTCAGTCTTATATAAATGTCCCAGCTATGAAGAAGAACCTATTGGAGCTCATTAACTATAAAGTCAGTCCATGAACACCTTAAACTTGCTAACAAGAAATCGAAAGAAAATAAATTTCGCAGGAGCTACGAAAATAGAATTACCTATTATAAGTGGCCTAACGCAACTTTTTAGAAATTATGAATATAGCGGTAAAGTCAGGGTTTAAGTTAAGGTAAGACACAATTTAAGTGCTAAGTCCGAGTAAGTGCAAGCACTAAAGTTAGGGCTGATACTGAGTTTATGTTGACCAATGTTGTTAACTTAGTGGACTTCACATACCACAAGCCCCAGCATCTTGTCATAGGGGACCGGTGATATTAGGATTTTGTAGGGGCAGAACTAGGACAGGCAGAGAAAAAACGTTGTGGGAAAGTGGGTGTAAATGGGTAATCTACAGTCCCGCAATTCCTGCACGCAACTTCCATGACAAAACTAAACTTAGTAGTTTAGCGTATATCTGGACAGTTTATTTTGATCAAACTAAGTTGATTTAATAATAGGAAGGGCTTTGGCTTGGAAAACTGCCCTCTTATTTAAAGTTTTTGGGGGAAATAGGCTCTCATTTTAAATAAATTATGTGTATGCTTATATTAAGGAAATTCCCTATGCTAAAAGGAAAGATAGGACAAAACTTTCTTCTTATATACATTGTGCTGTGGAAGTATTATATAATTAGTAGAAAAAGATGGAATAATAATCCCTTCTAGTACTGAAAATGTGTGCGCCAATTTGATCAAATGGAACTAAAGCGAAATTTAAGGAATTGAATTTATTTTCAGAAACAAACAGCGATAGAAGTTTTAAAAATTATACTCAGCTATTCTGTGAAGTTTGTTTGCACAAAGTGCAGTAGCAAAATGGTTTTGTCGCGTTTTTTTTTAAACCTCACCACTGACCTTGCACATTACCAAAACTTGCCATACATGTTACCACGAAGACAGCCTAAAGAAGGCCTTATTGAATGAAATTCATGTAGAAATATACTTTTTTGTAATCAATACCTTCCGATTAAGCCTTTTTTAGAAACGATACAGACAGAAGAATAATCAGTATTTTGAAAAATGGTCATATAGATGGCCTGTTTTTGCATTTGCATGCATTAACTGATCGTGAAATTAATCGCTTTTAGTGAAAAATAATCCGTTAGAAGGTGAAAGGTATATTCTTTCATCTCCAGTCAAATTCAATCGATAATCTTATGATAAATTAAAGAAATTGTCATAAATCCCCAATTCCCTTGTGAGATTACATTGGAATAGGTTTATAAACGGAGAAGTACGTCACCTATATATCCAATAAAAGCACTTTTTAAAGAGGTACCTTATTATGAAAGGTTTTTTTATTAATCTTAGGAATATCGATATGCGTGGTAGCTAGCAGACATTTGTATGCTGGACAATGTGGTTTGCTGTTTTGAAGCATTTCCCCATTTGACCTGCATGGCCATCTGCATAATAACTCACATCCAAAAGCTCGTTGTTTTGGTAAACGCTGTTTAGAAATATCTTATTTCAAACAGAAGCGCAACTTATCAATGAAGACACCGAAAACGAGCGAAATGAAGACAGACTTTATTCAACGATATTCAATAACTAGTTATCCACTAATTGCTACATGCAAAAATATTTTTACTAAAGGCAAGTTCTTTTTATATAAAGAAAGTGGTTGCTTTAAGTTTTATACTCAACAAAATATTTTTATTTATTGTTCTAATTAGCAATTTTTACGTCTGCAGAACCTGGTGTTTTTTCGAGAAAATTTTATTTTTCTGAACAAATACTTGGTACTTCTTATAGGTCTTCACAGTATTTAATTTGCCTTATACTGCTCTTTCTTATTTATACGTTTTTGTAAATCCGTTCTCGCTGCTATGAGAGAAATAATCAAACATTATCGAACTTAGGCAAGTTGCTTGCGGGACTCGCAATACTGTACATGCTAAGCTGCTTATGTCGGCCGCTACAAACCCACGATTTAGAGTGCTTAAATCGGGAAAAAAAGTAAGAAGCTGCAATGAATAAATAAGCTATATTTGAATAAAGAGGCAGGCGTGAGTATGTGTTAGGCCACAAAACAAAGGGAGAAATAAAAAAATGCATACTGTAGTTAGTTAAGTGATAAGAAAACGATTAGATCGCTGGACAATCATTTTATTCGCCTGAAGTTTCCATATCCGTCGCGGAGTCGTCAACAGAGACATAGTCAGAGAAGTAGCACGTAGGGTAACGTATGCACAAGTGTTTGCAGTTTTTATAGAATCTAGTCATTACTGCAAACATACAGCGACAATTAACCGTAATTGCCTTCTTGAGTGTTGGTGTTCTGTGGAACGGCATGCGAGCGCTGACCTGCTGACTTTTTATCGCGCTTGGTGGACTCCTCTGAAATAATCATTTTTTTATTTTATCTAAGTTTTTTTACAACTTACGCAGTTTTTTTATTGATTATTTGTTTGTTGCTGAAAGTATTTAACTTTTCCATTTGCAGTTATGGTTAATTTTTCTGCTTATACCACAGTCTCATTTGGACTACTAAATATTTAGCATGATAGCTCACCAGTAGGTTCCATGTCCTTGCTGAACTTTCATCACGCTTGGTGGAGTCGGGCGTAATGATTGTTCGGTCATCTGGTCCTCCGGTACTGGTGTAGGGTGACGCGGTGGCCTTCCGTTCCCCAAGCAAGTACTAGCATTGGCCGACTTGAGTCTCAGCACCAAATATGTATTGGCAACTCGTTGCTTTTGTTTACAGATTGCGCGCCCATGAACCAGTATTCAAATAATTTTCAGCTCACATGATTGTCACTTCTTGCAGTAATTTCGGCTTCATCAAATTTGAAAGTGTGGATGAGTCTCGTCGAATGTGCCTCAACTTGAGAAATGGCTTCATTTCGCCGCCCCGCTGCCACGTGTTCGGCATTTGGCGTCTTGAGAAACCTTCCAGTTTCTCCGATATACTTGCTTTGGTCGCAACTGTACTAGATCCTGTAGATGACTCCACACATTTAAATATTTTATAGAACATAGTATTTCGTCGCAGAAGCATGCCAACGGTCTTGACTGCCAGAAAGTGGGGAAACGTGTGTGAATGATAGGACAAGAATGCTTCTGCTAAGGTTGGCGGCAGCCATGGGATCCACGTGGAGTAATATCTACAACCGAAAGCCATGCGAGGAGGGGAGTCTGAGGTGTCCTTACGGCCCAATAACCCAAAATAGCTATATCATGGTATGCCAAGTGTCTATGCCGGAATACTCCCACGAAAACATAAAAATTAAAAATACATTTGCCTTTTTGATTGAGGGTTTAAGTAATTGTTTGGTAGGTTTTAATATTAGATTCCGATTCCAAACACAGGAGTATATGTTCCATCCACATTATAGCCCACGACCCCCTGTTCACTTTTCTTATTGGCCTTTATTCGTCTAATGTTTCCTATTCAAAGTTATTTTTATCATCGAAAACAGAAAGAATACTTGTTCAGTCGATATTGCCTCCATCTTAAGAAACTCACAGAACTCGATAGCTCATTCGCATTGCTAAACTATAGGCCTTCGCATCAAGGCGATTTAGAATTCTGCAGCAATCTAGATTGCCTAAAGTATGCGAATTCGTGATCAAATCTCGATAGCGTAGTATGGCACACGTAGAAGTTTGCGAATTGCTTGTTTGAAATAAGCTGGGACGTAAAAAGCTACTTACTTAAAAGGCTTATGGTCCCAAACTGTCTCTGAATCAGACTTGATAAAAATTGGATTTTTGTTATCCTACTTATTTCTTGCACTGTAGAAAGTTTAAGAGTAAATTATCTCGGAAAGAACTCTTTTAACGACAATTTAGCATTAATTTAAGCCGCAGTAACAGTAGGCCGTTCGCGATATGATTATAAAATTTCTGGGCTTTTCATAGCTTTCAATAGAGATAGTCGAAAGTGCGAGCACATAATTTAACGCCCTATTATGCGCTGTAACTGTGTGTTAGCGCCATTATGTCAACAGTTGTTTAAAAATAATATCATGAACACTGGAGTGGACCACGCAGCAATTTAATGGGCTATTTCGAAATTGAAACTGTCGACACCAGCCTTGCATCAATTTTAGACTGCTAATTAATGTCGACACTACACAGATGGTTCTCCTGTGCAAGTGACGCGCTCTAACAGTGTACTGGTGTGAACGCAGCATTGTTTCGCGCGTTCGTTTGTTTGACCTAACGCATCATCTCCCTACCCTCTATTTTAATGTATGTTCTTCTGGCCTTCCATGAAATTATTGCTGAAAGCGCATGCAGGAACAGTGTCTGAAAAAGCTGAATCTACGCCAACGCCTGTCTTCCACGCGTATGATTTCGCAGCTGCGTTGTACCCCCACGATGGGCAGGAGATAGTGCATTCTGATCCTAAGGCCTAAGCATACCTACTTGGTGGATAATCTCATAAGTCTCACACTTTAATGCATTCTATTAGACCGAAATATGTTAAATTTTGTTATAAAAAGGGAGGTGCTAATTTGCTTAAAGGGTGGGTTAATGTGGATTAGGTTCACCCCCACCCCAATTACTTGCAAGAACAACCCGTGTGAATATGTTGGCTGACGTGTGTTGGGATTCGGTGTAATACCTGGCGCGGATATACTCTCACTGTAGCCTTTACTTTGCGTAGGTAAAGCACTATTTAAGCGCTTTCGCAGATGTAGCATATCACTTTCAATACACGTCACACCACAGACTGAAATAGGTTGCTAGAAGTACTTGTCTTTGTAAAATACATTCTTGTGGAAGGCTTTCAAAGGACATAAATAATAAAAAAGAATCCGAGGACTAAATAGGCCATTTCATATGTTTTAAAAATAATGAGAAAGCTACACCCTAACCCTAGGTCAATATGGTCTTGTATTTGATTCATTGAGCATGTTGAGTCACTGTGTATACCAGTAAAGATATAGATTTAATTTTGCCATTTTAGTTAGCTGGAAAAAAGTACTTGGGTAACTGGACGGAATATGCTGACCACTTTATCCTGGGTTATAATTGCAGGAGCTCACTCGGAAGAAAAGCCATTTAAATGTGAGAAATCATGGGTGCACAGGTATTTGCAAAAGGCAAATAATATACGAGGGATCAGTAGTGCCTTTTTTAGAATCATAAGCCAACCAAACCATATAACTTCGCATTTGTTTAGGAGAAATGAGTTCAAAATTCAATTACTTGCCCAAATCTCATGAACCTTTGTTATACATTCGAACGCGGCTGAGCGGGCTCATGTCCGTCTCACGAATGTAAAATTATTTTGTTTAATCCGCGTTTATAAAATAGGCCGAATTCAAACACAGTGATTGGTCTGATTCGGGTTGAACGTAGGGCTCCTAAACAATAAAACTGACCTATAATGTCAATAGAAGTCCCCTGCTTATTGGTTGGTATCCCATTAGCTTTCTTCTAGTTGTTTTCTACATATATGTCAACCGCAGCTGTACAGGTCCTAGTAGGTTATTTTGAGTTCATTTTATTAGCAAGAATTTGCGTCAATTGTCTTGTCCGCAGCAATACAACCGCAAAATACCTGTGCTGGAATTTACAAGATATCCAGTCAACTATCAGCGAGGCTACCAAAATTAGATTACAGAAGGAAACATGCTTGCCTCAATTTGCTCCAAAAGTTTCGTTTTGACTGCTAATTATGGCAAATAACCAGACGTTATTTTTGAAGATGGACTCGTGCAAAATAGTTAAACGCCAGTGCAATACAAAATACCTGGTATTCAAAATCACCAACAGTTTTTTATTGTCCAACTCAGTTGACTGGACTTTGCATGTTTTCTTTAATTTGCTTTCGATTGGGCATATATAATTGCTCGAGGCTAGGTAACCGCAACCGCCAACGGCAATTCTTTTTCGGGCATCTAGACAAGAGCATACAGTTTAGAGGATTGAAGCGCAGTTTTTATATGTCAGTAATGAGTTTTTGCGAATATTCCCATGAAAAGTTTGCAAATCCAATTGGCAAACGCATGTTTTCGATAATTTATTATGAGGTTATTATAATTACATGCATAATAAAATCAGAAGTCAAGAAGAGAGTTTGCATATGCGTCATGTATGATGATCACATATCATCCTACGTTCCTCATAACAGACAGAAACGCTCTAGCGGTTGATATACAGACAGGGGCAATCGTTCATGAACTTTCACCGACCGCTAACGGAACTTATTTCTCGAGCTCTGAAGGCAGTGCTATCCGCCCAGACTACTAGGCACTACGGCTGCTGTCAGGGCCTTAAACAAGACCCAAAACAGAGTGGGACAAGGAAGTTCTCTTAGCTGTCGGTGAACATTCATCAACAAATTTCAACATACCTCGACCTTAACCAGCGTGAGAATGACCACGTAGCTCAGTGCTTAGAGCTTCAGACTGTCGTAAAAATGTCGCCAGATTAAGCTTTGAATGGTGCACCACTCAAACATGGGTATGACTGGCTGATACCGACTTATAATACATTAATTGTAATTACAGTAGACGCCGTTGATCATGCAATATTTCGACATATGTGAAAGACTTATACGCTTTCACTTATCGGAATTGATTCCAGTTGTGATATTGATTATCGTGTAGTCTATTCCGAAGACACTTTAGTCAGAATAGGATGCAGGCATTTTAACGAGCTCCGTTTTGCTCACTGGCTAAACGTATGTTTTGTATAAACTGACTCCTTATGTAGTATGTCTTTTTATCACTAATTTTGACTGGTTTTATAAACTCAAATATTTTGTATGAAAAACATGCACGAAAAAAATTATTTTTGTACTTGTTTGATAGCAAATTACACGTTTTTAAAATTTTTTTACTCAAAAAGGGTAGCTTTGGTTTTCAAAAAAGTTGCCCAATTGCCGAAGAATTTTCTAAACGAGTGAATGCTACCCTCGAATTCGAGGTTTAAAAACTGCGCACTGTGTGCATCCTGTTTAAGAAAATGTACAGTTTCGCCTACAGCTTGAGAAGGACATAACCTAGTTATCATCAAATACTGAAATAGATTTGGAAAATATTTTATGTTGTATAGGCAGCACTAATAAATTGACAGATACGATTTATTATGGATGAAGACCTAACAATCGTAAAAAAGCTTATAATTAGCAACTAATTTAAAACCGAAAGCTATCCTTTCTTTGAGTATAAAATTTATAGAACGCGTAATTTGCTATCAAACAAGTTCGAAAAATAATTTTCTCGGGCATGTTTTCCATTAAATATATTTTTGATTTTATAAAGGCAGTCAAAATCAATGATAAAAACGCATACTACTTAAGTAGTCAGTTTTTACAAAATATACGTTTTCCTAGTGGCTGAAATGGAGCTCACTTAAATGACTTTAAAAAAGACTACACAATAATCAATATCACAACTGAAGTCAATTCCGATTAACGAAAGCGTATTAGTCTTTCACATATGTCGAATTATTGCATGATCAATGGCGTCTTCTGTATAGTCTCCCTTGTCTTTGGCGGCAGTAATACGGTTGCAAAAAACACTCACACCCTATTCCACCCTCCCCTCGAGATTGCACCTTCTCCAGACACTCACTGTGTTGTTCAGGCAGCGTAGAGTAGAAGAGCGTGACTACCTTTCCGCTCACAAGTTCATCCTTCATGCAACTGTCATAGCCGGATGATGAATTACCAGAAACATCTGTTTGCCAATTGAGGTTTCAATTAGGGAAAGACTTTTACCCTTGCAATTCTCGAAAACGCACCAAGTATATGCGTTAATGCCATTTAACATATAATAATTTTCCATCAAAGAAAGGCCAGAACATATTTAGAGGCGAATAGCGCTTGATTGTTCGCGTATTAACCCGAACATCGAGCTGGGCGCCGTGGGCTGCAATCTCTAGGACACATGGAAAATACGGCAGCCAAGCTGGACACGATGCAAAACAACAGAGACAGCCATTGACAAGTATGACTGATTATTATTGATATTTTTAAAATTATAAATGTTCCGTACACTTAATACACGTCTGATGGCGGCCTGAGGTATCAGCAATAAAGTCTGCTATCATTTTCCAAAGAGGTTAACTCCATCAAGTTATATTTCTTGAGATGCGTATTTTCCAAAGTATTATCTAGATAAAAACTGCCACAGCATGGATTTGGCTGGCATTAAGCGCAGATTTGTAGGCTTGTAATCAAAATCAGCGTCCAATATCTAACCAATGAAATTGATGTTGTAGCTTACCATACTTACGGCCTAGGTACCAGCTTATAGGCCCAGGCACGTGCTTCCCTGGAATTTTGCCGCGCTTGACATAGCTGCCAGGGGTCCGACTGCGAAAGCTGTTAATACAAGCGGCAGAATACCGGCAGCAAAACCTGTGTGTGAGCGTTTTAGCTAGTGCATAGACTGTTAGTATTGTAAATCGCGAACACAAATTAATTTCTCAGGAAATATAAAATGTTAACAAATGAAAATGTCGCAGGACGTACGTATGATGAGTTATTAGCTGCGGCGTCGGTGTATGGATGCAATCTTTCGAGCTTATAGGGCGAACAATGGGCAACGCGCGCCTATAAGGGGACGACCTTTAGTTATTTAGCATTCCTTGGAAAACAATTCCATGATCAGCCAAATCTTCAAAAGATATGGAAGACTACATCTAGCACCACAGGCTTATTGGGTGAGCAGCTGGACGGAGAGGGTTTCTGAGGTCTCAGTCTGATGGCCCTGTGTGCAGTCATTGAGAACATTTTGAAGTCTGTCGGTGCAATACAACACCAGCCCCACTGGCCATGCTGCCAAATTAATGTTGGTTTTGAACTGCCTCTCATAGAACGGGCAACTATATCACAAAGTACATGTTCCGAAAATATTTCGAAAGCCAGGTAGCCGACACTTTAAGCAGTTAGATTGTTGTTTCTCAACAACAAAATATTGCATGTTTAGGTCGTTGGTGGTCCAAACAGTGGGTTGGGGTCTGACTGGCTGATAAGGGGCTGAAAAGCCAGAAGAGGACATTCAATTTCCCTGTTCATCGTCGATGAAGTTCCTCTGCTGCCATTACTAACCACCGTTCGGCTGCCGGTGGGATTTAAATTTTAGCTTTGAAGCAGAACGAAAAACGTAAATTCTGTAGCCGATTGGCGAGCGGCTATGCAACAAATTGTTTGGTTTTTTTTCGTGAACAGGTACCGTGATTTAAAGGGGCTTGCTCACTTTTTCTTTGTAAAATGTTAAGCCAACGGAACAATCTCACAACTCAAGAAGTACGTGACTGAATGTTAACGACGCTTCTGAAGCCTATTTAACCTATTTCCCAATCAGAGTTGCCTCCTTTCAAGGCTGTATCCCTTTACTCATTTTTTTTTAGTTTTTTTTCTTTGTGTCCTTTTTGACCAAAGCCTTCTATGGCTACCATGATGTTCATGTAAGACAAAAACGTTGTGCGTTTCAAACCGTAATAAGGTCGAACAAATCGCTTTGAGATTTAGGCAGTGCTGACGTCAGCGCACATTTGTTTTGGCCGAAACGGTTTTGACTTACTGCACGCGGGTGAGAAACGGGCACAGTTAACTACAGCTTGACTTTTTTACGAAGCATAGTTCTTTCTCCATATCTCTAAGTCTGTTGATTGAGACCCAAGAAGTTATTTCACTGTCTGGGTTTCGCGACCCCTACCACATGCCGCAGGACAATGAAGGAGATGCTCAAGTCCTTTACATAAATGGTTGCTACGATGGTGCAATGACTGTATCTTATGGATGATAAAAAGACTGCAAGTTACCTTTCCTGCATTCCAATTGCCAAAATTGCCCAGCTGGTCTCAAAAGGTTGGAAACGTCTTTTATCCAGAGGTGGTATCTCTAAGGTGAAACCTTATTCACGATCACTGAAAGCCTCTCCTCATTTTCAATCAAAGGTTCTTGTTTCAGATGTGAAGGTTATATAACACACTGGGGTAGAAGAAATTGGAAATTATTGATAGATATTGCGTATATTTTACTAATGCCCTTTAGTGTAAATTTTTATATTTAGGTAAACAAAGTGTAATTTTTAGGATATTCAAGCAGCAGCTTGTTATAGTTTATCATCAATTGCCGATAGAGTGGTTAAACGTAGCCATGCGGTAGTGTGCTGGAGGTGCTCTAAAGCCCGCCCAAATGGCTACCACGCAGCCATTATGCCCCAGTAGATAGAAGACCGTCCGAAAACCCGAAAAGGTACTTAAAAAACCTGAAAATTAAGCCCTAATTAAAAATACTATATGAAGAAATCCGAAAGGAACTGCTTGTAGGTTTAGTCCATTTGAATGGTGCTCGAGAAATCACAGGGGCGTGTATGACTTCATTACTTTTCGTTCACACATATCACATAAAAATAAAAGGTAAAAGCAGTGCAATTGAATTATTCAGCTTGTTCTTGCTGTTATTTTATTTTAGCTAATAGAGACGGGGACTTACGAATCGGCTGTTTTATTTGAGATCCAATCTAGTTATCATGCCGCAGTGTTCCAAAATAATATTTCAGTTTTATAGCGATTTGCGACCTCAGGATCCTCTGAAGAAAGCTGGTTAAAGAAGTATGTCTTATGTTTCCGTTAGTCTTAATGTGCTGTATAAGTTAGTGAAAAATTGGAGCGCCTCTAGGGGAAGTTACTTATAGAGACGATAGACCCATAGAAAAAGCGGTAAACTTATTTGTTTTTGTTGCTTTTAGAAAGCTGGGTATGTTTGAGGATGGCTCATTAATTGGGTAATCGAATATATGAACGAAACACCAAATAACAGCACAGGTACTATCTAAAAGACCAAACCCGTTTTTTTTCGGTTTTTTGCACGAAATATCTGCAATGGTTTCGGCTCATGAATTTGTGCCCGAACAATTTCTGGGTGCATTCTGGAAGATAAACTAGTTAATAACTGGTTACCGTTCGAGTTTTGAGCAACTTAATGTCTAACTTGAAGATGTCTAAACTGGAATACATTCTTTAGACATATACTTCAGTTTAGACTGATTTTCTCCAAATCAACGATTAACTTCTGAGGAAGTATAACGGCAGCCAAACGCTCTTATGTAGCTGCAGGATATCAGCAAAATACGTGCACGGGCACTCAGCACAGACGTATCATGTAAATTCAAGATATACTACAAACAGCTTGTTGACAGGCAGCTTCATAATAAGATATACTTAAGAAATCATAACTTCGGTAAATGCTTTTAAGATATTTCTTAATTCTAAGATTGCAGAAAGAAGGTTGAACAACATCGGTATTTATGGACAAACACAGCAAAACAGTAAAATTTGTAAAGTGTTCAGTAAAATTTCCAAAAAAATCTGCAGATCGTCGCACTCGATCTCTCGAAAAAATTATGAAGTAATGGGACAAATGAAAATTTATTTTAACATACACAAGATGGTATGAATGTGATGACAAGTACAACCACAAACAAACTTTTTATTAAACAGCCAGCCTCTCTGTGTGTGGCATACAATCTATTTTTATTCCGATCAACAGCCCGGATATGACTACCATAGAAAATATTTTGCAATTGTCAATAGAAATTAATACAAAGCACGCAGGATCTTTTCATGCATTAAAACGGACATTTTTTACGAAGCATCCACACTGGGAAAAAAAAATTTGGCTGAGTTGACCACATCCATTTCTGGCACATAAAATGCAAGTTTCGACGTTAATGGAAACAAATTATCTCATAAAACTTTTGCATTTGTAATTATTTTGTACTGACTTGCCATTATTTTCCACTCCCATGCCTTAAACATATTTATATTTAGCATTGGACTAGTGACTTGTCCTATCGCCATTTCCTTTCTTTCGAGATTTGAAAAAAATTAAATATTCATATGCTAGTAAGCAGTAATTAGTTAACCAAGTTGTGTCTTTTTCATGGTCCTTACTTTACTGCTATAATAGTTTGGGGCTACGCCGCGTGTGCTGACTTCGCGCAAAATTACATTTTTAGTGAATTCCTTACATTTCATGAGGCAAGAAATCTACTGTACTACCCTCTGCCTGTTGAGAGTTAAAGGTATAGTATGCAATTTTCCCACAGTGGCTGACGGACTTTGGCCCCTACATTCATCATGAATGTCGGTCTATGACTATAGATCCTAGAATATATTTGCATATATACAGAGTTATTCGTTATTTTCTGAAAAAAATCAAAATCGAAAAAAAACAGGTCTCTTTTTCGGTAAAACGCAGTTAAATCCATATATAAAGCAATGGAGAGTCACTATGCTTTATGCTTTAACTGCTTTTGCCTTATAATGTTTAACCATCTTTAGCATTTATCAGCCAAGCTTATTCATTGGCATGTAACAGTGGTTACGTTTCGGATATCTCCCACCAATGCAAAACTTGCTCCGAAATGAGAACATTATGAATACTAAAATTAACCTCAATTATTTTGTTTCGTCCCTGTGGAGGAAAGAAATTTATAATCCACCAGACTTAACAAAACGTTTGACTTAGGCTAAAAACAGCATCTGCTTTTAAGAATAATCAATGCGGAAAAAACCCCGTTTTGTATTCTTCGAAATAACATGAAAGCCATTGACATACTTGGACAAGGATATCATATCACGGAACTTTTTGTTCACATATTTTCAAACCATCTCCAGCACTTGACGTTTTTCCATTTCAACCAAAGGTGAAGTCTTTCTAGTCTTGACTTACGTATGTATACTTTTGCGTTTTTGAGGAGTTCAATATTTATGAAATACTTTGGCGAATAAAACACCCTAGGGCAGTTGAAATTTGCTGACAATTGACAAAAGTTTCGTGTTATTTGAATATGCAATAGGCAAACAGATGTTAACAACTAGTAAGCAGACAAAAAAATCCAAAGGCAAATGAAAATGGGAGCCCCCTTGCCGCACATATTACATGATACATAGACAGTCTCGAAGGAGGATACATTTTCTTTGCGAAATTAAAGAGTTATCATGTCATTGCGAAAAGGTGCATGCCAAATAACACATTTACTATTTTCTAGATGTTAACGTGCATCCGTAGCATAATGAAAGAATAAAAGCTAGACTCAAGTGTTGATATTTACAGAAGCTGATTCCCTCAGCTTTGAATTAATACTGATACTTACAATAGAAAAATGCACTTTAAGGCTACAATATTGCGGGCTGCATATGCAAAGTATCTAAAACAGCAAAGCCTAGGACCTCAAAATTAAGACACTTGCAGTGAAATAAGGCAATTCGTTCTTCAATTCATATTCTTTGTTTTGTAAAGCAATGTCAAACTTTCCTTTTTGTAGTGGTCAACCCCTTTATTTACAGTCGAGATAAGAAAATACAGTAGTATACAGTCAGAAAGAAAGGTAAGCATGTGTAAGGTTTACAACATATGTGGTGGTGTGGTACAAATAAATTGAAGACAAGAAGTAAATATCATGGTTGACTGAAGATAATGCTGCTGTTAGAGTCATCGGTTATCCAACGCTAAGTAATCAAACTGCCATTTGGGCGGATTCAGGGTATATGATGACACTTTTTCGCTTCAAAAGGAGTTGAAAGATCGGAACTCACTAATTGAAGGAAATTCACGTCTGACATTGTACAGCTGACCGCGCTGGTAGGTCATGTTTTTGAACTCAAGAGAATTTTCGCATTTCAGCGCAAAGACATGTCCGTGGATAATACGGATGGTCCATAAAGGTCGCACCTCACCTCAAACAAATTAAGCTTTTGAAGTCCTACATAATAAAAGGGTCCCTAGGCTGACCTTCAGTTGTGCATTTCATTGCTGTTAGTCGGATCCTGAGAAAAACCATAAAATCAAGGGCTTTAACCTAGGAAATGCAATTTAGAAAGACAACTAATTAAACACTGATAAATTAAACTGTCTTCGATTAGCAGTGATGGCTAAGGCCTCGATTAGGTATATGGATTAGCTTTAAGCATGGCTCTTAGGCTATATAGTCATCCTTTGCGTGTGTTTTTCTAAGCCACCTACTAGAACCATCTTTGATAAGGAAAAAAAATGGCTACCTAGCGTGTCCAAAATCTTTTCATTGTTATGACGCTCTTATTCGCTAAAGTGCATTCTGTATAATCCGTGTAAAAAATATAATTTATTTTACTCACGTAGTTGGACCTGACGTCCTTGCTGAATGTTATGTTTGTAAGAAGGTATCTTTCGGTTTTAAAAACACTTACCAAGTATTCGTTTTTTAAGATTGTTAGCTTTCTATTCCTTCAGAATCACATTCAAAGCATTTTCTATGCTTTTTGTGACCAGCCTTAGCGCATAACCATTATGACTTTGCATTTGACCTATATTATATCTTCTGAATACTTTGTCGACACGAGTAAATGTTCTGCAAGCATAAGTACAACTTGCATATTTTAAACCTTGACTGAATGTAACGGCAGGTCGGATTGAAATTTATTGAGCATTTAAACCCTTTTGTTTCCGAAATCGAATGTCTTTTTTATTTTACGTATACATATTTAGGTTGCGAAGTGAAGCAAAAGGACATATATTTTAGGAGTAAAGCAAATCAATAAGGAAACTTACTAGTGATTTTTATCAACTTTTGTTTTAATAAGCAGCCAAAAAAGAGGCAGCTTGATAAAAAATATCTTCTGCAGCGTCTATGCTCTACGATGATCAAAATAACTGCACCAAGTTACTCTTTCTAATCACAAATCTATGTCAGAAGTTCGGCCCGCTATCATGCATATTGCCAGAGACAAATCGTTCCGTATTCGGAAAAAATATATTTTATGACAATTTGGCGTTTTGGACAAAACTAATGTAGTTCATTTGTGAGGGAATTGTTAGGTTATTCATTTAGTTAATAAATATACGCTAATTAAATTATATCCTTCATAAGCGCGTCTTGGTTTCGTTAGTCTGCCAAAGCATTGTTCGCGAAAACTAACGCCGTGTCTTTAGACTAAATTAACCGCGAATAGCATGAACTTTTACAGAAACACGCCAATGAAAACGCCTTTGTACGTATGAATTGAATCAAAATAGAAAGAAATCATTTAAATCTTTCTATTCTATTAAAATTCTTAGGTAAACTTAAGTACGGCAGTTTTTAAGCAACTCCGTAAGTACAAACACTGTCATACATCGGACAATCAAAAAAAGGCTCTGATTTTTCTACTTTCTCTCATTTTAAATGAAAAAAAATTCTCCTTTGAGAGCTTCAGCGAAGTCTTTGGCAGAACAGACCCAAAATTGCATTTCAAAAGGAAACCCGTAACTTTTCAGTCGCAGTATGTGACTGCATTCCAGCATCATTGCACTAGACACGCAATCGACGTTTTTCACTTCCAAGCTTGTCTGATCTTCACCCAACACACCTCACTCTGAGATGGAGGCTCTGCGTATACCGTTCTTGGTTTTTTTTAGCCGCGAAATCAAAAAGTTGTACCGGTAAAGCCAAGAAAATAATACTGACGTATTTTCGCGAACTTGTGCATTTTAAACGATGCCTGTACAGTTCATTACTTTGAACTTCGTCGGGTTTGACTGCAAGATAAGTTGCTGTTTTGCTGCGTTAATGAAAGATGCAGGTCCTCAAGTTGAACTTTACGGGATTGAGAAAAACTTCTTCAGATTAAATAGTATAACATAAATTCCATTTTTTATCCTAAACGTAAAGTAGACTCGCAGTTTTGTAGTACCCTGTAACAGCTACCTGGAAACAACGTTTGTGGAACGCCAAATCCAGCAATATATCCAACTTACATAGACTTTAAAATAGCTAATGGTGTGGTGTCTTAATTTGGCGCTAAACTTTAGTTAGTTAACCCAATTATGAAAACACTCGCGGCGTCAATGGCAATCAAGCCCGCACAGCTGGAAGGCTTTCGCGCAGCATACGCTCTACCGATTGAGGTATGATGCACGCTGTGTGCCGTAATTTATTTTAAATTGGATTGGTTTTACCCGCTCACTTATTGCTCTTATAGAATCCACCATTACGAAGCAGGAAATTGAATGCCCGAGCAGAATTTCCTAAATACTCATCTAGAATCTACCAGAATTATTACTGGACTGACTTAACTCTTGGGGGGTTAGCTGCGCAAAAGCCTTTCCTGCTGTGCGGGTTCGACATCCACCGACATTGTGAGTTTTTCACAATTGCGTCAAATGAATTGAGCAAATGTGCCAAAACCCCCTTAGAGCTAAACATTATGTTGAAAACTCGCGTCCTTTCCAGGACCCACGCGGAGTACACTGAAAGACATACTTCAAAGTCAAATTCTTTTCTGTTATGTACTGCAGACCAAAAACGTCGGAAAAAGCATTTTTATGCTTATAGGTGATAAACATGCTGTCAGTATACTGAAGCAATCTAAATATTTTTCTATTACTAGGACCCAAATGATAGCGTGATGGAAATGTTAACTGCACATTGCTTATTCGTTTCTAAGAGAAAGAAAGTTGCAAGAGGATTTAATCGATTCAATAGCTATTAAAAACACCCCGCTTACTATCGTAATGCCAAACTTTATTCTGAACCTTTGCCGCAGATTCATGTTATGTACCCGTCTGACAGTCAACAACATGAACGTACCATTTCTCTCATAATAGGAGTAAGTTTTCCATAAGAAAAGGATGCTCATGATGTTAGTTTGTGAATTGTATCTGTGAAAAGTATATGACTAGTGAACTTGAAAGGGGAAAAAAGTCAAAGATCGCTTAAATGACCAAGGCCTACTGATAAAATTGTTGCAGTATGATAATCCCACAGCGACCACAAACCATCTCTTCACTTCCATCAAAATGCTTCCCCGAATAACTTTTTATATCTTCATATGTAGCTATTTCCTTGATTATGAAAGTATTTTCAAGCCTTTTTCTTACGTAATTTCCATATCGCATCCATAAGCAAAAGTTTCCCAAGACAATGGCAGGAATATCATACAAAAACTACTCAACCGTAGGTTGAATGGACTAACTTCCTCTTCTACCATTAATGTTCTTCACTTTCGTAAAGATAACTTTAAAATTATATAGTGAGCTTTACTCCGTCATGAATTCTTATCTCACTGACTGCGAGACTTTAACATATTAGAGAGTTTCTTACTCCTTAGCCATGGGGAACAGTGAAGTACCACTGCAGAATCGAAATCTTTGCAGCATTGTCATGCAGAATAAAAGCATCAGCAAGACCTATATCTGTCATATTACCTAATATCTTTCACCATACACGTAACACGCCCACCTAATAAACAATAAGATGTATGTTAACTTTGCTTCTCTGAAAATTTCATTAAATGCGTAAGCTCTCTGCCATGTAAGAATGCTCACAAAAGATCGTTTGGGAATTGTATCTGTGAAAAGTATGTGACTGGTGACTGGTGACTACTGCGCTTACTGTAGTAGTGAGTAAAATACAATAAACCCACACTGACCACAAACCATCTACAAGCCATCATAAACTTAGTTATCACTTTGCATATTTTGTTTAATGCAGCTTTTTCCTCTGGATTATGAGCCTATCTTCAAGTCTGCCAGCTATGTAATTTTACTTTTGCATCCGGTAAAAAACGATTCTCTCTAACATGGCTAGAATATCATTTAAAATAACAGCCTTGCTGATATGCAAACTCAAGCTTAGTGAAATAACGCTCTTTTCTACCACTGATATGTAAACATCCTAAAAATAACTGAAAAACGACGTCATACGCTTAACTCCCTCTTTAAGTTTCTTCTTATGCCCTGTGATTAATTATCTTATTAGAGTGTTACTCGCTCATACTATAATCGGATTTCTATTTGCTACTGTAACACTGGCTTCGCCTTTTATGTAAAACTACATAGGCCACACCCTTGTGGATATTATTATGGAGGTTGTTTGTAGTGGTGGACATTCGAACCGGTTTTAACTTGAGAAATGTGTATGTGTATTCTTACTGCTTTGCCTGCCTTTGGTGGAAAAGTAATAGCCTTTAAAAATCCAAGATACATATTATACAAATTGCGCAACAATTCTGCGGACTCTAATATTACGAGATAAGGACCTCCAGATAGAAATCCAAAATTGCGCAAGCAAACATTATCACTTTTTACTTTTTGTTTACTCAACATAATAATCGTAAACTATAGCTTAATGACTTCGGACTTCAGGATCCTTCAGTTTAAACATCTGAAACCGCTTTGATGGCAACTTAATGCTATATACGATTTCGGCTATCCTGTCCAAGGTTTTTGATTAAGCTATAAATAGGTAATACCCAAAAAATTAATGGCCTTGCTTGTTTAAACTTGATTTCTTGAATTTGGACTTCATAGTATTACAGAGCACTTCAAAATACAACCTGAACTTAGTTAGACCTCCTCTTGCTCTTTCTTAATGTTATTCAGTCTCTTAGACATAAACCCACCAATATAAATCATTCATGCTAAACAAAGCAACAGAGCATTTCAAATGGCCAGGAAATCAGCGGTTGCGTTCCCTTGGCAATCTGAAATCTACCTCCTCCAGTGTGTCGTATTCTGGTTCCTGTGAATTTATTGCCCAGCTAATTTTACTTTGGCCTAAAGGACAGTTACTGATCGACGACCCATGATTAAGTTAAAAGTAAATGCTCAATGGTACTAGTTCGCTGTGCTTCTGGCAATTTTAAGCTTAGACCTTTCAATTAGGTGCAAGTGCATAAGTTAAGCGAGCCTGAAAGCGTTTTTCGCAAAATCTGCCTAATCGTTAACAAATAGGTTTGCCAAATTCTCCGACTGTTGCACTCACAAGAGCTAAAAAAATAATGATAATTATACCACATGAGGTTTAAAAGATCGCATTTATAACATATGCGAAAGATTGATACTCCTTTGCTTATCGGCACTGAGTGAGATTGTTATACTGATAGTTTTGTAGTTTTTACTAAAGCTATTTCAGTCATGATAGGATGCCGGCTTTTTGACGAGATTTTTTCTGGCAACTAACAAAATGCATTTAATTTAAAAAGTAGCTACTTAGGTAGTGTGCATCTTTATCATTACTTTTCACTGTCTTGATCAATTAAAATGTATTTTATTGAAGCAATAAAGGAAAAAAATATTTATTATCCGTAACCATTAGCAAATTACGCCTTTTTGAAATGTTTTATTTAACGAAAGGGAATCTTTCGGTTTTAAAAAGTTTCTTTTTTTCCACGTTATGTGTATACTCACTGAATAACTACACCTGAATGTAAGGTTTCCAAACTGTACGCTGCGTACATCCTGTTTAACAAAAAGTACGTTTTTTTACCTACAGTTTGAGGAAGAAGGTACATAGTTCTCGTAAAATATTGCAAAAGCAGCAATGATAAATTAACGGATATGATGTATAATGCATGAACACCTAATCGTAAAATAGCTCATAATAAGAAACGTTTTACAAACCAAAAGATAACCTTTCTTAAAGTATGACATTCACAGAAGGCGTAACATTTGGAAAACGTTGCCTTTTTGTTTTTCTACGGGAAAAATCATCATACAGAGCTATACATAAGAGTTCTGTACAAATACTTTTCCGATGTTTTCCTAAGCCCGCCGTCAGTGTTTGCCAATCGGCTTACTCAAAGACGGAGAAAAGGAAAGTTCAACGAAGCTCTCTTCTGAACTCTTGCCAAGCATAATTTATGTGCTACAAAGACTTTTTTCAAAAGTAAAACCGCCGCAGCTCAGCGGTTTTCGCTTGAGGAGAGCACAAGATACGAACCTGAAAAATTCCCAGAAAGGCCTATAATTCAGTCAATTGGCAATCACAGATTAGAGAAGCGATAGCACATTAAAACGCACTACCTACAACTGCAGCCAATGACTTCACTTGGTAAGATGACGCTCGTGCTAAAACTTATTATCTACTTGCCTCTCAATGCCAATTTCATGTTTACAAATGACTTCTTAGCTGTTCGATAAGAAATGTGTAGCACACAAAGAAAATGCACGATTACGAGACTAGTTCATGGTTTATCAAAGTGAACGAGATGCAAACAAATTCAAAATATTTGATCTGGTCCTTTGATTTATTGTAAAATCTTATAAAGCGTGACTTTTCATTATGTCTTAATAATTCAGAATATTAACTTACACGTAGTCATAATTATTCCTTAAAGTATTAATTTACTCTTTCATGTCTACCACGTCCAGTGTTGCCAATAAAAGCGAAATTACGAGTCGCAGGATATAATTGAGAAGAAGACGACTGGATTGCTGGAACAATACATTTAATTGCCAGACGTTTTGATATCTGTTGTGCATTATTCATCAGAGACATAGTCAGAGAGCAATAGCAGATAGAGCAACAAAACACAGGAGTTTGCACTATTTATAGCATGTAGTAATTACCGCATTATACGACAACAATTAACCCAAATGGCCTTCTTGAGTGTTTATAGTCTGCTGAACGGCATGCGGGCTCTGATCTGCTGAAATTTCATCACGCGTCGTAGACTCGGGCGTGATGATCGGCCGGTCATCTGGCCCTCCGTAACTGGTATAGGATAATGCGGTGGCCTCTTCATTACCCAACCGGCGACTGGCTTTGGCCAAATTGTATCTTAGCACCAAATATGGATTGGGCAAATCGTTGCATTCGTTGATGGATTGGGGGCCCGTGAACCATGACTCAAGTAGTTCTAAGCTCACCCAATTGTCACCTTCTGCGAGAATTTTGGCCTCATCAAATTTGAACGTGTGGCCAGGTCTCGCCGAATGCGAGCGATCACGTAGGTCAAAAACGTATCGGTGGCAATTGGCCACCTTCTCACACCACTTGGGGTTGGAGTCGCACAAAGGCCGAAAGCAACCATAAGGCGTCAGATATTGAAAGCGAAAGGCCCACTGCTACGGCAAAAAACATATAATGCAGTTGCGGGCAAATTAACTATGTCGGAGAAGCCAGCAGGCTTCTCAAGACGCAAATTGCCGAACACATGGCAGCAGTGCGGCAAAATAATGCCAATTTTCAAGTTGCGGCTCATTTTACGAGAATTATCGCTTCAATTTTTGTGTAACGGAACGACTGGTATTTAGCAAGTGTTGAATAATGGACTTCTACTTCTCGTTTCAATAGCCATCTTGGTAAGTGCTCAGTGGGTCTGGCTGCCAATTCCCGTTGCGTTCGCCCTTTGCACTTGCATCCGCAAGTGCATGTTCATTCATAAACATAATTGCAAGTGGCGCGCTATGGCAAGGCATTTTTCGCACATAGAATAATTTAGGGCTTTCCTTCATTGCAGAATATGGATTTAGAAGCATAGCATTGTCCTTTAAGTGGTGTTTCGTAAGCGTATCTTGCTGATATTTAAATTGTGTCGCTTTTAAACGGCAAGGATATGAAAACAGGCTTTATCGAAACTAGCTGTTCTGTTATTTTCTGTCGTAAGTCTTTACTATATTTGGCAATAAATTGTGCTGAATATCCCCGATTTAGTAAATTTTCTTATATATGAGCTACTTCCGCACCCGATTAAAGTGAGTAAACGTGTGTCATTCATATACTTATTACCACTGAGAGACTGTTTTATCTTCATAAATGGACTACAATGCACGCTTTTTTATGGAGAGGCCTGAACATGTTTTATAGCTTCACAAATTCGCAGAAAGACTAATATGATCATGCTATTTTTAACAACTTTCCTTATTTGGCATACCTAGATGGCTGTGCAAAATGGTGCAATTAATGCAATTAGGCATTACAGAGGATTTATGTGCGGTTTCCATAGAAACTTTTTAAGCATGCTAATATATCTTGCTTTTGAGGTCCTTCATCTAATGATTTACAACCTAGCGTGCCATAAGGACATGCTTGCGAATGTTCATCTCCTGCTCATCCCTAACTCTATGAAGCTTTCGCTAGCGTTTGGTTGCTACAAACAATAATACGACAAATGCGCTAATATTGATAAAATCTAAAACAACTTAAAATTTGCAGCTTAAAACTATAGAAAAACACAATTATTATTATCAATCCTACATAAAAAAAATCATTTATTGTAACAGCAGCCATTTATGCAAGCTCACTTGTAAAACACTCCAGTTCTGCATGAAATTAAGTAGTATAAATAATTCAGGGAGGAAGATTGATAAAAACAGGACAAAAACATTGATGTAGTATTGCCAATAGCTGAGGGTTACGCAAATGTAACGATTGTGCTCTAGGCAGAAAGACAAACTGCCGTTATTTATCTGCACACTGATACCTACACAAATGTTGAACTATTCTCATAGCATACACTTTTTTCAGTCACGCATCGCTTAACAGCAGAAAATCATAGTTTAAATAAGCTTGCTTTTTAAATGTTTGTCTAAACTACCCCATATTTTAAAAAACTACGTTTCAAATTCAATATTTTTTATACATTGAAATATTTAAAGGGCCATACAAAAGTCAGTTAGCAAGATTCTCTTTCCATATCGTTATTCCCAAAACATACATAATTGCACAACTTATTTTCGAACCATATGCTCTACAGTTTGGTTCATTGGCTCGTTTTGCCAAATACAACCTGAGCAATCCACGCTAACAATACAATCATCGTAAAATATGTTCAGCAGTCGAAGCAAAACAACCCTTTATTTGCTGCTCGAGCGTGGAAAGATAGACCAGCGTGGCTTGTCGATTTATCTACTGATTTAAGGACCAAACACGAGTTTTAGTCAAATCGATAGTTGAAACCCGCAGTATCTGGTAGGGAACTTTGACGGATTAATCACTGAAAACAAAGCAAACATAACTTTATAATCACAATATGGGCAAATGTTGTCGGCAAAAGTTTTTTATGTTAAATCTAAGACTTTATGAACTGCAAGGAAAGTTAAATGGTTTTCTATACTACGCTAGAGGCAGTTGTCCCGATTTTTAATGTCTTCAAATTTTTCATTGATTTACCAACTTGAGCAATCACAGAAGCTTTCACATTACTGCGAAAATATCTGAATATATGTCAGTTTTACATTGGCCAAGCAGAAAAAGGGTTCAAAAAGGCATTAAGTTGTATGTCTAGTGTATCCCACAATTAATTATCATGCTTAAAAGTTAAACAGTTTCTTTAAAATTAAATATCCAACAATAATATTTATATACGTGTCAAACACATTGGTCGGCAGTTTGTTTTTAAGCAATTTTTATCCACTGGTAACCCTACAGTACAGCATTACAGATACAAACAGAAACCTTCAGCAAGCAAAAGCTGCATTTGGGATCTTCACGACGCGAAGCTCAGGACACAGGTGTTGACTGTAGATTTGAAGCTGGGATGCTGATAATTCAAATTACTAATGATGAAGGTGAATCTATTAAGGCAGTCAAGTATTCAAGTACAAATGGTCAGTACAAATGGAAACGTTCCTTCACAATTCAAAAGGACACTGGATGACCAACATATTTTGGGAGAATTTATAAGGTCGTTATTGCAAACTTCATTTGTAAATCAAGGGAACGCAGAAGAAAACTCGCAAGGAAACTGAATTCTTATGACCAAAAGGGTTCAAAGTGCAGTGCACACCGTTACGTTTGGGTTTTGTCTCAGAAGTTCAATCTCTAGAATATCAAATAAGATAGGATAACTTTCTATAAAATGGTCAGGAGATTTACAGTAGACGACATGAAAGAAGTATTCTTAACCGATAAATTGCTGTTTATATTGCTCCATCCGCCAAGCACGAGGAATGCTGTTCTCGGTCTCCAAGTCCTAATATGACTGCGAAATTTAAATTTACAAAATTTTGCCTAGACACATGATGTGGGGAGCAATGTCCTCTAGAGGGCTTCTTGAACTGCACATTCCTTACAGCTCTGAAAACCCAGAGATTGCTTCTGGAGTTCCTCTTACATTATAAGACGAAAGAAATATGTGCAGCAAATATACGTAATGTGAATCCATTTAAAAATCTACAGTCACTTCCTGGATATATGGTTGACGATGATTTTCCTGCTCTTACAACAGTTCGCCGAGGTACTAGTGCGAAAGGCCGAGTTTCGTGAAACTTAAAAAAAAATATTCGCACAACGGTTTGACCGCCTTTATGAAACTTAGAAATAATAATAAACATTTTTAAGCTTTTTTACTTAAAAGTCGTATAAAAAGTACGAATTGCTTGTTGAGAAAAATACAATTTCCAAATAATCCTCAAGTTACGCAGACGTAAAAAATAGCTAGAAATTGGAACAACAATTTTTAAACTTATCGCCAGTTAAATAAACAACATTACAACATTCCTTACATCAAAAGAATGGCAGGATTATGTTAGAGTCTCGAAACATCCCGTAGACTATAGAAAAAAACAACTTTTACATGTCCAGTAGCCTTACGTAAAAGTTTGTCGCCAAATCGCGCCTACGTAAGGTAAAATGTCCCGGCAAACGTTCCTTACGATTATCTGTGTAATCAAACGCTCTTTTTAAACGTATATTATGTTTGATGTTTCTAAAAACATATTTTAGATGATTAAATATTTCCAAACTAATGTCATTATGCAAATGAAGAATTTTGCCACATTTTCAATTTATCGAACATGTATAGTACAGTTTTGCTGGAAATGAAGGAATACAGTTTGCTCTCGAATAGAGGCGAATATGCATGTCCTAGGTTGATTTTTTAAACCAGACAAAAGGCATAGTCACCCCCCCTTCCCCGTAGATGGACGCTATCTGTTCATTCATGTTCTCTGCAGATGGTTTCCTCTACGAAGCCGTCAGCTCCGATTAATATATGTGCTGTCAAAGTGATGTCGCGTTTGTTTTCTCTATACTTCTTTCTTAATACTGCAGTACTTTTCACCATCATTGATTACTTTGAGGCTCCAGTTCAAGTGTGCGAATACTTGTTTCTAATTATCTTGTTAGATTGGGGAGATCCCTGCTACATGCCTGAAGAAATATTCCCTTGGAGAATCTCCATGACTTCACTTCTTAGATGCCAGATTAGGTAAAAGCTGTTACTAGGGTAAAAGAAAAATTTCATTTAAGGCGCACTGTGAAGTATGTTATACTTTAGAAACTGTAACTTTGTTATTACGATGCAAGAATTTAAGGACCCTTTGCTATTTGAGAAATCTTTTTATTTGCAGAGTTTGCCGTAATCTTAACAGACTTGATCGTTTTCAGCATTCCACTTCATAAATTCACTCGTACTTAGAGTTTTTGCTGGGAAGTTTAAAGTTTATAGATATATATGGTAGATTACATATTTGACGAAAGGTTTCGCATTGGAAGGTTTAACACATATTTATAGGTTGTTTATTTAGTTAACGGCTTGAGGCGCAAGATGCTGTTTACTAGGATTGAATTGTATTCAGCTCAGTCTACTGGAAGAAAAAAGGGGCGACAATGGGCGAAATGCAGAATATGTTCATATCAGACAAAATTTCTACGCTTCTAAATGCTTTAAAAAATAATTTCTTGGATACGCGTGTTGCACTATAAAAAGAACATTCATGAAGAGCAGGAATTTTTTTATTATATCTGTTCAAAAACGGATAGTTTTGTTTTGCGTCCATGAAATTCAGTCAAGTGTACATATGAGATACACTATTACAGCCGAGCAAAAAAAATGAAATGAATGAAAATTTTTTCCCTTACAAATCTGTTACGCTCTGTGTCCTAAAGAAAAGTAATAAACTGATAAGAGACCAACATTTGTCTGAGTACGCCTAAATTACTGAGCTTATTTGACTGTACATGAACTACCTCGGAAAATCATGAGTTTTTCCAGTAAAACTGTAAAAGAACCTCATCATAATGTTGTCAAAATAAAGAAAAAAATCAATGAATATAAAAACTTAGAACAGAACTGGCAAAATATTATCATGTTTTAAAATTTTGTGGGATATTTTGGGTCACTCTGTTGTGCATATTAAATTAAATAACGGTGCCTTGAAGTTAAAAACACCTATTGTTAACTGCTCCAGTTCAGAAAAAATTTTAACTTTTTCATTTTCAGCAAAGTATTTATGTCTTATTTATAGGGAAGTAAAATACTGGTCAAAATATCTCAATTTAAACGGGGATTGCATCTTCAAGAAAGGTACAGTACGCAGATATTTGGCTTCGAAATATCTAAATAAAGCGCTTTTTTGAAAAAGTGCTTTCTGATGGAAAGTTTTTTAAATTAATCTTTGACCTAGTAATTTTCGCCTGTTTTGTGGATATAAATTTATCTTGGCAGAGTTGACATGCTTGGGTGATTCTTAAGCCATGACCACACAGGAGGAATATTTAAAAATGCATTATTCAGGTAACTGCTTTTAACATACTTCGTATTCATAAGATTTTGGTGACTAGGATGAACAAGGCGAATCAAGGAAATTTGTCATGTGTTATGCACAAATTCAAACAAATCTGCAGCTCATCGCACTCAACCTCTTGCAATAATTGCAAAGAAATGTGACAAACGAAAATTTCTCTCAATATGTACAAGATCGCATGAATTTTAATTTTATGAGTAAACACATAGTCTAAATTCTTAGTCAATAGCCAACATATCTGTGTATGGCCTCCAATCAATTCATATTAATGTCAAGAGCCCGGATCTGATTACCAAGTAAAATCTTCTTGCAATTTTCAAAATAAATTGATACAAAGCACACAAGGATCTCTTTCTACATTAAATACGGAAATTTTATCAAGTATCATCATTGGGAAAAACTTTAGTTGAGGTGACCTTATCTATTTTTGACAGACTTAATGCAATTTCTAAATGTTTCCATAGGAAGAAATGCAGAAAGAAAGAGTATACAGTGTGCGTTTCTCAAAATATTGCTACCGTAATTTGCTTCAGTTTTCTAAATTGATAAAATATATTTTTTCAGTAGGATGCTTGTAAATAAGACTCGAGAAGAAGCCACTTAACGTGATTATTCATAAGTATTCTTTGATATTTGAAGCTAAGATGACCACTTTTGGAAGCTTTTTGCTGATAAATATCTTTATGGCCAAGAAAATTGCTTCAAATCTATAACTGTTTATGGAAATAATCCATTTTACAGTATACTTTAGCTCTTTTTGAAAGAATTATGTTGGCTTTTATGCTAAATATTGTAAATATTTTTCAAAACGTCGAATATGTTACAGTTCTTGGGAAAACCTTGGTTCAACTGAAGAATATTTAATGCAGAGAATGAAGGGCATGTTTGGATTCACGCATTCTTATAAAAAAAATACTGAAAATGTGGAAGGGACGGTCTTTATGGCGATTCCAAAGCCTTGGTTTTTAGTGATTCTAAATTATTTTGCGATCGATGTAACAGCATCACACACGCGAAGCTTTAAAACATCCCTAGTGTTAAACACTTCTCCATTTTATCGTTATAATACAGTCTGATTTCTAGTAATGAACGCTTAACTATACTTATAACGGTAATTCATGTATGCATAAATAGCTTTTCTTGAAAATTGGCTCCATCGGTTCCCTCGAGAATTACTTGCGCTGGTCGGCCCTTCCTCGATGCTTGGCAAAAGAAGGAATTCTCGATTTTGGACTGCTTCAGATTACCTCCGGCAGCCCATTGTTTTTTCAACGCACCTATAGACACCAGCTGACAATGGCCCTTAACTGCTGACAGTTTAATTTATTTTCTGGAAGCGAGTAAATTTTGTTGTGTATATATGCAACCACCCCTTTTCCTTCAATTGTCTTTCATTTAGATAGTCTATAGAACTGTTTCTGACATCACAACATCAGGTCCGTAAAAGTGACCTGAAAATAAGAAAGGGCATTGAAATGTCTTGTGATAAGAACTCTTCCTTTTTATTCGGCCGGCGTGGAGACATCGGCATGTAGAGATACCTGGATAGGAAAAGAATAAAAATTGGGCAAGCTATTTTTATCGGTCACGGTCAAGTACGTGAATTTAAAAAATGCACTGTCACGTGCGCGAATTAAACAATAGTCATTAAGCTGTGATGGCAACATGTGATCGCCATCTGGAATCGGCGTCAACTGGAGAGACTGAACAAAATTATATGAGAATGTTTACAGACGCAAATTGGGAAACGGCGTAACATACCTCAATCTTTAATTTTCCAAACTAAAAAGGCATCGCTCATAGCTTGATGCAGGTTGGTTGCGTATTACGCATAAGTGTTTCACGCACTACGTGATTTTGAGTCATCAAATATTAAATTGGTCGTTAGATCCGTGATCTAATTGGATAGCCTTTTCGTACATATCGGTATTATTTAAGAAATCCTTTTTTTCTTTTAAGATTCTCTTTTACGTTTCATAACTTAAATTAGACTTTTAAAATTGCAACAAAAGCTGTTGAGTATTTGGTGTAATATTACGAATTACCAGAAAATATCACATTGGATTGCAAAATAACGTTTAAATGGCTTTGACCTCCAAAATGCGTCGGACGGTTAGTCAGAATCAGAGGTAAATACTGACGAGCTAAAGCCACACTAAATCTGGTGTATTTTAGAATGCACATGAATAGTCTTTGATTTTTTAAAATTTGCTCGCAAACGGTGTGAACTCACCTTGTTTAACGGGAAAAAATTGCAAAGCTCGGATTCATTCGCACGGAATGAAAAGCAAGCGAAACAACGAATCAATGCAAAGGTTAGCATTCTATGTCTTTGTATATGAGTAAAATCGAAGGCATGTCGAGGAATGAAATCATTCGCTTATGGATATTGAATTAACCTACATGCGATCGAATTGTAGCCTTTTTTGCTATTGCCGCTAGGTTTGTACAAGAACGAAAACTCATGATGTTACAAAAAATCTTCCGCAGTTCAATTAGTCTTCTCCTTTATATATCAAATGAAACAATGTTATGCAGCTTGCCTGCCTTTGCTGTCTCGTAACACAGTTTCGATAGATGTGAAGAAAAGGTGCTGTTCGTAGGACTTCAGCTCAGCTGCTGGGCAAGTCAAAACCATTCAAAAACAGAGCCTTCAGCCTAATATCTCTAATTAGGCTCTGATAGTAAATGCTTGGATGTTTGTCGCAGAGGTGATGCACTGTGATTTCGTGCAAACTGCTTCATCGATTGTGGTAAAATTATAACGCATTAATTGCAAGTGTACGGAAGAATACTCTTTCTCGATCGTCCGATTGACCCTTATCGCATAGCAACGCTAACTCACACATAGAGCAAAAATGAAATTGGCGCAAGTATAGGAGATAAAGTTCAAAATTGTCGATTATCGTCAATACTCACCTTCCTGTGACTACTAAGCGTTCCGAATTTTTTATAAATTTATATCGCGTTTATCGTCTTTCACAAAAGAGGAAGAATAAGCGGGGCGGGTTCATGGACTAAATTATATTTAAAACTAACGTTTCGAAACCCTTTTCGCATCTATCGTCAGATTATTGTAGTCGCTGCGCCTGGTGGTCTCGAGTTATCCAGCCTTATTATCTGCCTCGTATTATATCCGTGGTGGACGCGCAAACTTTGCCTTGCCCTTTCGTTGGC
This sequence comes from Ligula intestinalis, assembly GCA_036362985.1. Classification (NCBI taxonomy): domain Eukaryota; kingdom Metazoa; phylum Platyhelminthes; class Cestoda; order Diphyllobothriidea; family Diphyllobothriidae; genus Ligula; species Ligula intestinalis. The sequence continues at coordinate 58,439,261 of JAYGXS010000003.1, forward strand.
GATTTCACTTTGTCTCGCGTACGTGTCTGTTAGTGGGCTTCGTGACCTTCGTTCCCTCTGTAGTCAGCGTTGTTGTAGGCGAGTCAATGTGCTTGCTGGCCTCACTCAAGTCAACCGGCGGATTGATCACTCGTAGTTGTTTACTCGCGTTGTTGTTCACTTTGCGAGTGCGGTGATGAGACAGTGTTTGATGTTGGCCACATAAACCTTGACCATCACACCTATATTCCGTGAGCGTAGGCTTTCAGTTCTGCGTACTCAGTTGTCCTACTGACCCTGGCTGACATGATCAGAGCCTTGTGCGAAGCGCCTGGTAGGCAAGGTTAAAGTATATAGCTCTGCTGATTGTGCCAGTAGAGGGTCAACTTTCCAGTACTAGCCTGGCCATCTTTTCATTGGCCCTGCAGATCATCCTCGCTTCATCATAGGTGAAGTCGTTCATATATATTTCATCTGTATATGTTATAGTATTGGCCACCTTGGTTTTCTTGGAAAAAATTTCTTTTGCAAAATCCTTTCTCCAGGTGTCTTTTTAACGTGATAAACTTTTAACCAACCAGAATTTTATAAAATTCAGTCAAGTGCTGTTTATAAAAACTTGCATGAACAATAGCAGGAGGAACCCTCTTGGGCGTGTGTACGATTACTAAAATTTTGAGCGTGTATAAAATCAATAATCGTTTGTTTGTGCCGCCGACTTGCCACTGAGGGCTGTGTTTACCTGTGCCAGTTAGAAAGATCGATGGTTGAATGGAAATATTTACAAAAATAGAATGGTGGAAGGGATGGGCAATTAAATATCAAAGGAGAAGGGAAAGTTTATGAGAAGAGAGGGATTGTGTAGGCTTGGGCGCCAAATGGCCACATCAGCTTCGAAAATGGGGTGATTATGGAGGATGTTGGGCCAGTTAATTACGGTGGGCATTTAGATGTGATCTTTTGCAATAGCGTAAGGCCTTGTACGTCGGTGCCAATTCGATACATCTGTTGACCGAATTCTCATCAGTGGACCAGGCTTCGATAAATTCTCTGCTCTTCTTGTTTCCCGCATGGGCGAGTACCTTGACTGCAGTTAAGTTGAACTCATAGCCTGCTTTGTAGGTGTGAGTTGCAACTTGTGATGATTCATCACTATCTCGTACGGCCTGCTTTTGTTCACGTTTATGCGATCCGAGCATGCGTTCAATTTGACCTGACTAATTACAGGGACAGTTCAGGCATAGGATCGATAAAATACTCCAGATTGTTCATTCTGTGTAAGCCGGTCTTTTATTTTTATCACTCTGCTGTGCATTGTAGCTTTGGGTCTTTGTGCAATTCCAAAACCTAGTTCCACAGCGATGCACTCAGTCGCTTCTGAGACGTCTTTTATGTATGGCAGAGCGTGCCATATTCTCGGAGGTTCTTCTGTTTGAGTCCGCTGGAGCGGTTTAAAATTTAAGTTATTGTACACACGCCCCAGTAGCTTCCCTATTTGTTGCTGTTTTCCGCCTGTGACGATGGGCTCTTGTAGGAGCTTGAAAGCTCAATAGTGTTCGAACTCGTTTATTTTTACGATGTGTTTTCGCTTTTGAGAAAGCCAAGGAACTGCACACGCAGAGGCCTCAGTGATGCGGAGAAGTTTCCGTAGAAATACACTGTTTTCCTACAACCTCCAAATAATGCACAGCACCTTCACTATCTCATGAAATGGCACCCCGAATTCTGAAATGAATTTTCGATTGAAACATATTTATTGCGGATGGTTTTAAAAGAGACAATAGTACAGCCTAATCTCAACATATTTTGGACACTTTAGGATGCCGCCTTTCTAGCGAACTTTTTTTACTGCCAGGACAATGTATGTAGTAAATTAGGTGACTAATTGAGTAGTATGCCTTTTTGTCATTTATTTCGACTGCCTTTATAGATTCAAATATATTTAGTGGAAAACATGCACGTAAAAATGTTTATTGTACTCGTTCGGTAAAAAATTATGCCTTCTTCTAATGTAATACTTAAAAATGGTAGCTTTTGGTTTAAAAAAGTTTCTAAATTGCCGAATAGTTTTGAAACCTAGTGACCGCTATACTTGAATTCAAGGGTAACAAACTGCACACTGTATATATCTTGTTAAAAGATAAGTACGTTTTAGCCTACAGCTTGAGGAAGAGCTAACAAAGTTCTCATAAAATCTTGCAGTAGATGTGGAGCAGGCTTTATACAGTTAAGGGAGCATTAACAAATGACGGATGCGGTGTTCTCTGAATGAACATCTGAAGATTATAAAAAATCTCATAGTTATAATTTTTTAAAACCAGAAGATAACATTTCTTGAAGTAAAAAATTTTAAGAAAGCGGAATTTGCTACCAAACGCGTGCAGTAAATAATTTTTTGTGCACGTTTTCCAAAAAATATATTTTAACCTATAAAGGCAGCCGAAATTTGTGACGAAAAGGCATACTACACAAGAAGTCACTTTTATACTACATACTTTGTCCTGGTGGTCAGAAAAAAGCTCGTTAAAAAGCCGGCATCCTTAAGTGACCAAAATATGTTGAGATAATGCTGTAATTTTGTCTCTATTACACCCATTCGCAATTAATTTGTTCCAATCAAAAAACTCATTTTATAATTTGGGGTGCCATTTCATGAGATAGTGAATTTACTGTATACTCTAATCAAAACATGTGATATGAAATTTTGGAGCAAAAGAATGTACCAATTCGAACACCTCCTGAAAGCTTGCCTTGTTTGCATAAATCTGTTCCGTTATTGAACGAGCTTATGTATGCTTTTGTTTGCATTTTTATAGCGGAATGATTGTAACGGTGCTCAAGGTTGGATATGGGTGTTTGAACAACAACCATCATCACAATGTGTGACGTTCGAACATTCCATGTCAGTTGCTAAGAGCCCATTTATACTTTTGAGGCTCCTTCACATAATTCATGTGGTTTTTCTTTTAAGCAAACAAACGAAATGCACACAACGAGGTTACAGTGGTGCGGGAAACTTCCCACAGAATCAAACTCTGCTGCTTATGACCTTCTTAACATTTGCAGTTTGGTGAGTGCTGAATAAAAAATGCCTAAGTTTGTAAAAATTTATCATTGCTCACAAACTGGCAAAAAAGCATTGAGGGAAACTCCAAAATATTAATGAACAACATTAGGCACATTAAAAACTTAAAAAAGTATAAGGGGTACTAAGTGTTTGTTAAGAAAACTAAAATTTCTCGATAATCCATAAGTTCCGCAGGTGTTAAACGTATAATATAAATTAAAACAATAAGTTTTAATCTTTTATTAATTTAAAATATAACGTAACCGCTTTTTTAATATAAAAAGCACTTTTCTTTAGTCAACATGTTTTATACATGTAACCGCTAATAGGTAACTATTAATTTTTTAGCTTTCTTTAAATTTTGGCATACTTTTGATCGTTTTCAGTGTTTTTATGTGTCCGTCCATCAAATGAAATTTCGTTCGACGTTTACATGAAAACCTTTTAAATAAGATAAACATCAAAAGCATTGACCCTTAAAATTAAGAAATGGCTCAAAACAGCAGAACATATTATCGAGCATAAGGAACGCCCGCAACATAACTCTAATTATGTTATTCCTATGATAAATACAACTACTTTCCATTATAGGTGACTTCTTTTAGACGCGCTTCAATTAGTTATCACCTGAAAAATTTCTGTCTACATTAACTTCGTCCAAAGCAACTTCAAAAGGAAAATGGAGATTTTTGACCATTTTAAAAGGTAACTGGAAATTAATAATTCCGTTTGACTAGGAATGGGGAAGGGACTTTTATATTTATATTGAATTTTTTCCACCAAAGTTGATAACCATAAGGGTCTGTTCTATGTTTACGAATGCAAAAGCGAATGGCCAAACCTATTTAAAAAAATTTAAATAATTATTATTCTTCTGTCTGTTCCGTTTTTAAATAATGCACAAGTGAAGCGCGCAGTTTACAAAAATGTATTTATGCATGACTTACACTTAAGGCCTGTAAATGAGTATTTTCACGGGACCATATATGAAGACTTTGGTAATGGTACATTAAGGCAGTGAAGTAATAGAAATGCAACCATAATATTTTCCCTACTGGATATTTTTGAAAGATTACTTCACTGCATTACCTAACCATAATTTTAAATATATAAATCACTCCTATTTTGTGGAAATAAATGCGATTATTCACTTACATCTGAAAATTTTCGGACAAACTTTTTTGGTTCAAAAAAGGAATGCGCTTTGCACCTTTATTCACGTTTTTGGAAATCTGCCATAATACAGTGTCCACAAAGTCTGGGTACATAGGAATTTGAATATTTTATTCATTTATTTATGTAATTTTTTTGAGATGGCAGTCCCATGATTAGCCAACAACACTAAGGCTCTCAGTGCAGCGGCAGCGCAAAGCCCCATGGCGTGGTTTGACAACGCGTCAATAATTATCGATTTTCCGTCCTATCTGATTGGACCGTGAATACTGACGCCTGCTCGTTATGCGCACTGAATAAATAACCTGGAGCCTTTTTCTGTGACTGACTTGCACTCTTGTATGCTGACTTGCAGACTCGCTTTGCTTGCTCTTACGTGCTCCGTGTCTCAATGCACACTGAATACGCTGGTATTCAGTGCGCATACCGAGCAGGCGTCAGTATTCACTATCCAATCAGATAGGACGGAAAATCGATAATTATTGACGCGTTGTCAAGCCACGGCGTGGGGCTTTGCGTTGAGAGCCTAAGCGTTGTTGACTTATCCTAGGACAATGCCGTCCCAAAACAAATAACATAAATAAATAAAATATTAAAATTCCTATGTGCCCAGACTTTGTGTATTTTTCAAAAGTTTGGTTCTGTCTTACTTAATAGCAAAGGACATTCTTTCGATTTGAGATGACTCCCCATTTCGTCAAAATTAATGCCCATTACCCTGAAAACTTAACTATGGGGTCAATTTACCTAACCAAGGGGCTTTCGTTAGATTAAATTCAGTCAGAGGGTCTGAATAGCGTGACCAAATATATGCTTAACTACCAAGTTAATTTTCGTTCTGACAATTTCATGAAGTAGTCGCAATACTGTATACGCTCGTCAAAATTTGTGAGTCAGAATTTCCGGGCTCAAGAATGCACCCAGTCAGAAACAGCCTGCTGGCTTGCCTCGATTGCCTCTGCGCCGGTACCTTACTAGAACCTTTATGCTGTTCTGCGCATTTCACTAGACGGTTGATAGCAAATACGCTCAAGACTGGTGATGGGTGTTTGGACAACAACCATCGTCTCAATGTGCAACGCCCAAACGTTCTTTAATATATATAATGGAAAAAACAAAAACACCATAACTGAGACGGAAGTTATATTTGTCTGAGATTTCGGCTACGTAACCAAGGCTTTCTTCAGATACAATGAGAGTGCAGCACGAATTGACGTCTTTGTATTGCAGGCACGACTTAATACAATTTAGGAGAGAGTAGGGGTAGTGGATAGCATTTGCGATAAATTGAGTGCAATCTACGCTGTTTCATGCTGTCTCCATGTTTTGCATCCACGACTGGGAACTGGGCCGCGTTTCCATGGCCGCGCGAATGAAGAAAGTGATAGCAGAACGGTAAATCAAAGTGTCTGCTGATAGATAAATGCAAGAGTTGTCCTAGTAATTGCAAATTTGTCTTCTTTGCATTAAGACCATGGAGCTTGCATGTACGCTTTCGGTCATTATTTATGTCATCATAAAATCCCTATGAAAGATCTTAAAGGATTCACTCGCATTTATTGAATGCATTTGCCAAAAAAATGAATAAACCCTTGACGCAATATAAGGTTAGTTTATGGTTCATATATATAAACGACAAATCACCATGAGGAAATATGGTTGTGCTTAAACCTGCTATAGTTACTGAGGTATTATATACAGGCATTTAATCATTAGAAGGGGGTAGCAGACTTAAATAATTCAGATATTTATAAAGTCTAGACCAAGAGTTTCTAAAGATACCAGTTGACTTATTTTGCAATTTTTGCCATTTGCTGACTACGCAGTAGTTGTATGCTGTTATAGACATCCGCATAGGAGCTTACTTTCTGGCTATCCGGAGTTTAATGAAAAAACCTATTGCTAACAAATTATGCATTATGCACAAGAGGACTAAAAAAGAAATCCGCATGAGATCCGGTAAAAATATGTCGATTTGAATTGCTTTTTGTAGCGTACTGACGCGGTTTTTTGTCGTGCTGGAGTCACAAAATCGCGTTATACCAACTGATTCACGGGAATGTTTAAGAAACCGTGGCGGCATATCAATCAATCTTAAAAAGTTCGAAAAAGATAAATCAAGACTACCTACTGTTTCAAATGGGGTTTCATATGTGCGGGTTATTAACAAACTTATTCAGCATAACTGGTCTAAATTACATGAATTTACATTGAAACCTGTATCCTACCTAACTGAACGAATATATAATGAATGCAGGAAATATTTCAGGTGTCTCAGTTTATTTTTTACTTTTGTTAACAAATTGACGGATCACTTAAAAAACTTGATCTCCGATATTTTCTTATTCTTTTGGCTTTCAAAGTCTAAACTGTACCGGTCAGTACGGAAAAAGCATCAGTCCATCAGTATTGATTCATTCTAGAATGTTTTTATTTCGGTAAAAAGGGGTGGTGGTGGTAGTGGTGGCCTTGACTTCCAGTATACTCTTGGTAGTAGGAGCGAAGGAGCAGAGGGTTTGCAAATTACGCAGAAGTCGGACATGTGAACACAGCCAGAAGTGCGCCGATGAAAACTGCTGCGTTTTTGATGCCACCAGATTCCAAATAGTGCAGATGAATGCGATCTATCAGCAGAGGACATTCGTCAATATTAGTGGCGTTTTCGATAGGTGATATTTGGATGCTAACAGTCATCTGAGTGAAAAAATACAAAGCAGTGATTTAAACCCTGTACGTGACTGATGCACGTACGCAAAGAAAAAACGATCGAACCTCCAAAAATCAGCGAAAATTTCTAATGAAAAGAAAATGAGTTTTAAGTTGAGCACAATGCAAAAGGAGCCTTTAAAACAGACGTGACTAGCAGGTTTTATTGATTTCAACAACTTTAGTGAGTTCGCACAAACTACAAGCTCTCTTATTATGACAAAGATAACACCTAAGAGCATACAGGAATTTTAATCAACACAGAATATCTATGCATAACAGCAAGGGCCAAAATTCATTGTAAGTATTTATCTCATAAAAGATGCTTCCTTAAAATATCATAGAGGAAAGAAAACTGAAGGAGAAATAACCAATAAATCCTACTGTTCACGCCTGTTTTGAATCCATGACCGGGAAAGATGCTTGAAAAGTAGTATTTAAAATAAGGACTGTCGTGTAGGTGACTGGCTCGAAAAGGTGAAGAAAATTCGATTAAATCTACAAACAAGTTTATATTTGAATCACAAATTAACGAAACAATGAATCAGCAAAGACATAAAATTGAAGAAGAATGAATTTCGATCAAAGTAAATTTTTCGTTAAACGTTTTACAATAAATGCTGGTGTGGATATTCGCGGCAATTGATGAAGCTGAGTTTGCGGACGAACACGATGAATGTCTGTGCAAATTATGATGACTAGGGGGCGTTCATCGACGGGCGAGATTTTGACCCTCAATTTTGAATATCACGTGCTTCACAGATAATTGATGGCTGGTGTAAGGCCTTTCGCTTAACTTCTGTTTGGGGGGAGAAAGTAGAATTAAGGTCGACCTACTATACACTGATACCCTTTCATCTGGGACCGGCCTAATGACCAAGTGAAAAAGACTGGAGAGGTGAGAGGGTGTGAGTAATGGATGTGTTCGAGGCCGCCGCCTAGCAAGCCGCCACAGAGTGGGGGTGCCATAAAGGCCAGAGCAGCCAGCACGCCCGCCACTTTAAACACACTTCCTCCAGGTAGCGCAAGGTAGAGTATGAAGAGTGCTGCAAGCAACATTCCGCAATTTAAAAAGGACCGGTAAGCAATCGCAAAACAACATTTTGTAGGGTTGCAATACCATTTATCATGCAGTCCAATTTCAATTATTTTCAGTGAGGCTAGGGTGCCGACTCTGTGATGAGCTTCTTTTTGACCGCTGTGAAAAAGCTGACTATTTAAAGAATGACTACTAAAATTGTATGCATTTATATCATTGATTCTGACATTCAAATATACGTTTTAGGAAGCATTCACAAAAAAAATTTACTCTTGTACTTATTTGATAGGAAATTACACCTCAAAAGTTCATTCATAAAGGAAGGGTTTCCTTCGGTATGACAAATTTCAATTTTGAGCTTTTTTACGACTTTGCGGCGTTTATTCATAATAGATTGAATGCATGAATTTGTTAATTATGCACCTGAAATACACAGCACTTTCCATGTCTGTTGCGAAACGCTATGAGAACTATGCAACCACTTTCTGAAACCATAGGCAAGACTGTAATATTCCTTTAACAGGATGAACACAGCATTAAGTTTGAAAAACTTAATTTGAGTTCTAGCAGTTGGTATGTTTCAAAATCATTTGGCAATGTAGAAACGTTGTTCAAGCTGAAAAAAAACATTCCTTTAAGAATAAAATTTAAAGAAGGCTTAATTTTTCTATCAAAAAGGTACAAGAGTGGATTTCTTTGTGCATGCTTTCTATAAAATATATTGGAATATATAAAGGCTGTCAAATTCAATTATAAAAGTGCATACTATGCAAGTAGCCATTCTTTACAGAATCACATATTTTACAGCAGTCAAAAAGAAGCTCATCACAGAATCTGCACCCTGGCACGACTGTAAATAATTGAAATTGGACCGCATGATAAACAGTATTGCAACCCTACGCAATGTTGTTTTCCAAATCGCGGAATGTTGCTTGCAGCACTCACCATTCTTTATATATTGTGCGTGCCCGAACAAGTATTCAGAAAGAAGTTTTAAAGGCTACAAAATGACTTGTACCTAGCAAGTTTTCTTTGATGGAAGACCAAGGGGTTCTGTTTGAATAGTCAAATAAGTAACTGCTTCTTGATTGTGGCTGCCAATTGCATTTGTATTTGCCCTATCTACTTGCATCCACAAGTGCATGTTAATTCATAAACATAATAAGAAATGGCGTGTTATGGTAAGGCATCCTTCGCACAGGGAATTTTTAGGGCTAAGGTGGAGTGTAAAATATGATAACGGCAGCGTTTTTTGTATTTTAGATTGCATTTCATAATTTGCTTACTTTATTAACTAGTCTTCATGACCATGACCTGTGAACTTTTTTACCTTTCTGTGCGAATTCAATTTGGATTTTCTCATTTTGTATTCCTATTATGCAATAAGATGTAGCAGATAAGGGGTACTCCCAAAATTTCATGGACCTAACAAATTCTTCTGTTTTTGCCATCTTCAAATTTGACGCTATGTTTGATTTAACTTCCTGTTTTCTGAAAAGCGATTGACTGAAGTGCTGTGGTTTCCGATTGATTTTTCAAATCAATATGCCAGAAGAATAGACGCAACTGAAAGACCTCATCTCAAGATTTCAATTAGCGACTGTGGAATCAAGAAAGACGCAAACGTAAACATGCTCATCCCTGCATTTCTGGAGCAAACATTTTGGATGATTTTTGGCCAAAGGTAGCTTAATGAGTGCTCCTCATAAACCCTTAGTCCCCGGGACTTTGTCCTGCGCAAACAGTAGTTATAGGGTTTTTAGGTGAGAAAATAATAGAGGAAGTAAACGAAATTTTTAGAAGTAAGTTCAAAGTGGAATAATTTTGTTGAATTTGTTTCCCGCGGCCGCTGGGACTAAGTTATTCAACGCGTAAATGAAAGGTGGTAGCGGCGCTTAGAGAATGGTGGGTTTGACTACAGGTAAGTTGCATTAACCGACCTCTTTACCTTCATTTCTGTTTTTTCAGGCATTTTAAGAAGCTTTTTTATATGCAATAAGTTAATAGATAATACAGATTAGGAAAATCAGCAGATACGAATCAACAATATTTCTAAATACGGTAAAATAGGAAGGCATATAGTAGATATTAATGTACATACCACTGTCTATCCAAATTCCTCACCCAGAAAACTCCCATAACTACCGTTTACAAAGGAAAAAATGCTGAAATTAGAGGTTTATGATGGGCACTTCTTTAACTCTTGCTGCCTATTTTCGAATTTTAATTCTTCTTGAACGAAGCCAAATGCCTCACTGCTTCAATGGCTAATTTTTTCCTAGCCTGCTTACACTACCTTTTTGAGGCTGCGACAGTTAGACAATCGATGGTTTATTGTATGCTCCACAACCGGTTGAGGCATCGATAGCGACATTTGCGTGGATTATTTTTAAGTCAAAGTATACATCCGCAGCACCTACCGCACAATCTTCCGCTCTCGTAATTCACCTGTTTGTGCCCAGTGTCAAGACAAGGCGAAGAAATCCATTGGTTGGATCGGGCGTATGTGGCTGGCGCTACTGACGCCACCCCTCCACATGTAATCACGCCCCGAACAGGTTCGGCATTTGTTATCGGTGCACAAGCCGAGCAACGCCTGCTGTACCCTGATCTGGCCTCAGTGTTGGTCCGGTGCATATATCACGAGGTCCATTTACCATGACAAAATCCGCCACAGTAAAGAAGATTTAAAGTAGGCTGGTTAAAAGCCCCTTTAAGCCAAATGAAGAGTTTCGCAGCGAGAGCTTAACCAGGCTGGGGTTAAGCTAAAGCGAACGCTTAGTAACCCATGCATACTTCACATACAACACACAACTTGTACCCTGGGAGAGAACATAAGTTATGGTCTGTACAGCCAAAATTGGCAAGTCAAACCTGCAAAAACTAACTCAAAATTTATTTAAAAGCTTTAAAATAAGGTTCCTTTTCTCAGGTTTAGATTTATTTTTGATAATAACCTCGAAACGTAATGATTAAAGAAAAAACGGTAATTAAATAGAGACGCAAAAATATCAATTGCAGATTTTGCACTGTCTTTCACAACCGCGCTTAAATACTTTTACGGTGAGTTAATATTGAACAACGAACGTTGTAGGAAGATTTATCGAATTCTATCAAAACAAAGCAAATTAGCCTTATAAATATCGACATTATCATTAAACTATTCAATTGTTAAAATGTATTTAAAATTTACAATCAACGAAAACTTAATTTGTCGTCGGTGATTTCACAGCATGAAGGATGTGTGCATCATCGTCACACGTGAGGCGACCTCCAGATGTTTTTTTTCGAAAACTTACCATCCAAACTATTGTTCATTTTTAGGGAATGGTTGCGACTACATGCCGAAAATATTCAGTATCCAAAGCCTAAAAAGAATGTGCTCAAACAGTTATGATAAAAAGGGAGCGAGCAGTTACCATATTCCTCACTTGGGTTAACAGCCGCTCCTTGACCTCCACTACTAAGAGCAGGAAACCTTCAGGGTGCTCTTTATTACTCAAAAAGAATTCACTGTTCTTTTAAAGGCGGAAAATATAATTCAAACGACATTCAGATGTTAACGATTTTCCAGGTCGTATTAATAAGACTTTTGGTTTGCAGTATACAAAGGTATTTCTTTTTGCTGATAATAATTTTTTTTTTCCCCTCAAAGGATTGTCATAATTAGTTGAGTCATAGAACTTGCAAGCGTTGGCTACTGTATCTTGACTGAATCGCCAACGTCCAACAAAACGGGATTTGACGTCTGGTAGCAGCATGCAACAGTCAAATAGTTAAGCTCGGAATTTTTACATGTATGGAAGGCATTTAATCCTATGTAAATTTTAAATTAAATATGTAAAAAGCGAAATATGTTTAAATATTATAGGTGGAAGTAACCTTAGTTATAGACCACGCTCAGTTCTGAAGTTATATTTAAATTTGTTTAAAGGCAACCATAAAAAAGATAAAAATAAGACAGCAGAGGGTAGGAGGACTCGAAACGACAGTCACTTTATTTTGTTATACCGACTGAGGCGCATGCTACGCGATAGCTAGCTGTGTGATAAATCAGTTTTTCATTAGTTCTAACTCGCGGTGCTTGCTACATTCAATGTTGGGTATATTTTTTGTGGGCCTTTCAGGTTTACCTTTAGGATTAAAAGCATAGGAAAATGAACTTAGCCAAATTGGGGTGTTTCATTAATGTGTCGTTCTGTGTATTCCCGTACCCGGGCACCATAGTCAGCAAGGTAAATTTAAGCAAACAAACTGTTGTAAGTAGGACCTTGACAATGTTCTAACACCTCAGGAAACTCTTTAATTTAAAAAACAGCTAAGTCGACCATTTTAGAGGGAACCAATATGTAAGGACAGGTTTTCTCTAGTCAAAAAAACCTTCTTAAGCCTTACCTCACCACGGCTGCAATACGGCTGAGATAAAATGGGGCATTGGCAGTTTAAACGGTGGAACTTAAGGCAGGTTTGTCACTTAGTTTGGAGGATGGGTATAGAAGCATTTAATAAAAACTAAAACGAAATCAGGAAGCGGAGGCAGCACATGTTATACCGAGAAAAAAAAAGCTCTATAAATGCAAAAATATGCAGTGACGCTGCAACAACTACGTTAAAAGTTAATTACACAGTTGCGTAGCATCAGCCATTTCCCCTGCTGAACAATTATATTTCAGAATAATTACCCCAATTCATGCCTGCAGGGTAAAACAGTGCTTAGATTTAGACATAAGTTGTGAATTCTTTTAACCTCCTCTTACCGAGTAACCGGAGTACGCTTTAAGTAATCTAACCTTAGGCACCAAGCGGTTCTCTGAGATTTATCGTGATTCCAAAGCACAAAAAGCAACTATGCAGCATTGTTGTACACAAACTGTCCAAAAGCACTTTTCTCTTGTTAGGATGCCTTTTCTAATAATTGAATCTCAAGGTGGAAATTAGTTAAAAAATATGAATTTTAAAAGCTTGATAACAGCAAGCTAAGTATTAAAAAAGGAAGGGATGGATAGGAGAAAAAATTGGCAGAAGTAAACTAAACTACTCCTGTTCTTGTGTCTGCTTTTGGATCCGCGACGGAATCCAAAGAGACAGTCTAATATTGTTCCTGTTCAAGTGTCTGCATCTGCTTCTCAAATACTAAATTTACATATTTCTTTAATAAAACCCAGAGACTATACGCATTAACAACAACAACAACTTAGTTAATGTTCCTTAAGATTAAACAGATCACAACAGAACTGAAAACACAAACTCAAACTGCAAACGCAACGTTATAAAATCATCTTTTGATTGAAAATTTAGTTTTAGAAGTAGTCATGGTAATCTAAAAAACGTTAGTTGTCTAAACTGAAAAGTAAGTGCACAAATTCAGATCAAGATGTTTTTTATGTTGTTAGTTGCTTGGCACTAAATCAAATACAATTCACAGTCGCACTTGGAAAAACATGCAGGTGCCTCTATCTTAAATCTCTCATTCCGTGAAGAAGTTTATGCTAAATGAGCAGCTGCGATTGCGCACTGAAAATAAACCGCCTTTAGGGCTTATATAGACTTACGCAAAAATTTTCAGTTGCAAAGACCACGCATGTAGTTATCTTATTCATTATCTGCATTCAGAGCGGCTTTTGACACTCAAATCTCTCTCAACATATACAAACTTAAGACTGTTCCATTTTATGTAATTGTTAAAAAATATAGCAATATTTATTTTTAAATTCTCTTAGTTGTCTTAGAACGAATGTAGGCAAGTTACGACCGTGAAACTAGACATTCTGGGGAGTCTGGGTGTACGTATATTCTGGCTTGTAAATAAAAGCCCGTTGTATTAACCTTACCATCTTGTGAAAAGCGCCATCATCAAATAAAACAGGATTGGATTTTGTTTATATAATAAAACAGCCCAAAGTTTAAATATGAGGCATAATCTACGGGAAAATGCATAAAAGTGACAGATAACACTTGTTTAACTTGAGTACACATAAGATAAAATGAAGCTTTCTTGATTTATGCAAAGCAGAACCACAACAGATACGATATTCTCTTAATATAATAAAAGAATAAGGCTAAAATAGCAGGAAATGTGCCAACACGAGGGTCCTGATCGCAGACTGTAAGAATTGCGCCTGTTGGGTTTTATTTGAGGTAGAGAAACCTCGAAATCCAACTGGGCAAAGAAGCAGTAAGTTCTCAGTTTTTACATATGAGGCCGGTGTAATGTTATCTTGATCCCCGCTTCTGAAAGACCTTTAGAACAGATTTTCTAGACACAACTATAAGTAAATTAAAGACCCTTAGTCAATTTTTTTATTGTTTTTCTGTGTTTCTTCTGAAGAAGAGAGAAGAGGACGCCAAAGTCGGATAAGTAAAGGTGCCAATTCCGGGATGTCAATCAAAGCAACTTAAGTGGCTCACTAGCATAGGTTTTACTACTTGTTAATTTTTTGAAGATCTTGACCGACTCTGCATTCTCAGGCCTCTACTGTCACTATTGAGCAGTGCTGAATGACAGGCTTAACTTGTTGGCTTTGGACTGCTCGTTCCTTGTTAACTGACTCGGCTCTGATATGGATGTTTGTGTAGCTTGACAGCCGCTAGCGATGCGCTTCGTCACTTACCCACTTCCAAGAAAAAACTATTTTTTCACAATCTATTCTGACTTTCGATCATACCTACACGTTCAATTGCTGCCTGTGTATCTAATTACACTTTGTGTAAAACATATCTTTTAACTTTCTGTGAATAAATCTTAGCTTCGGATCCTGATACTGGAAAAGGGAGTTTCCAGGTGCATCTGCTTTGCCGAAGACAAAAGATGAGTCCATGGTTCAGTGGTTTCTCATTGGTAAAAGCGTGCGAACCCAGGCGGCATCAATTTGGAAGACCAGTGTACTTCCGATCAGCCGCCAGGATTGGACATTTGCAACGTTCATCTATATTATCACGTAATTCTTCTGTATATGCCAATAATTGCAATTAATATGAATCTGTTTTATAACCGAATGAATGAATTTGCCTTCTTTCACCGGATCAATTTGTTTATTATACTGAGCTTTCGAACTCTTGCAGGAGCCCATCGTCAGAGATAAAAACAAAACAGCAATAAAAAGGGGACTCATTATAAAGTCTTTACAGTAATTTACTTTCAAGGATCATCTGGTCGTTTTTTGTAACCACTGTAAAAATGTTTCCATTTCAACTTTATTCCATACAAGTTTCAAGTCCTGACCTGCTACTGATGGAAAGAGAAACTTTAAGTAAAATCTGTGCTGCATAAAGTGAAGTGACTATTCATGGCACAAATATTTCTTGTTTGTTAAAGCGTAAAATTTAGAATACCAGTATAATTCCGATCAACCGCCAGAATTTAACAATAAAGATCTGTTTTCTACACCCAAATATGAACCATCATTCAGTGGTCATGGCTTGATGGCCGTAATTGGGGCCCATCTTAAATGGATTTGATATTGATAAAATTAAGCTCGATTAAGACATGCTACTGTAGATGTACTCGTTCAATCACAATTGGCAAAACAGACCAGGCACCTCCATTGGTCCCAGGTAAAGATCGGCACACCACGAAAATAATTACCGATGCCAATTGACGTGCAAATGCAGATTCCAGGAAGCTATTCAGAACTGGAAGTGCAATCACTGGGACACGAATTTTATTTGCCAGTTTTTTCGGATTCTTTCGATAATTCTTTATCATAGGTAAGCATGGAATAGTGTGACGCATGCACAGAGTAAGGTATTTCTCTCCGTCTATCGCCTCTGCTTGGCTGAGAATACACACTATTTTAACAAACATGTAGATAGGTCCGGCATTAACTGTGTTGAATAAGGTTTAAGGACATAGCACCTGCGTTTTTTCTTCCAAAACCTCCTTGTATGACAGGTTTTGTACCAGCTTGTCATCCTTGGACTAGGTAGCCTGCAAAACTTAATTCCAAATGCTGGTTTGCCCTTCGCTTAGCATTCGCGGGTTTGTTCGGCCACTCTCTGCTAAAGCAGTTGTGTATTACTCTCGCCCCTGACCTTGAAGCACACTGTCTTCTTTTCGTTGATCCTCTGACGGTAGTTGCGAAGCCTGGCGTGACAGTCTTGGAGGATTAATCTGAATATACCTGTGCCGTGCTGAAATCCTGCACATCTGGCCAAATCTGATTTAACCAGAGGTCTGTATGGAACATATTTCGGTAGCATATTACTGTCGAGACACCTGCGCAGGAATCGAATCTGCGTAAAGTTAAATGACTTCCAAAAGGCGAATTCTTTTAAACCGTCGAGCCGACCCAAGCGCTTAAAGGGAATGCCGATAGAAGCAAATATGCGAATTCCAGGAAGCAGTTCAGAAATAGAAGATGCAATCACTGGGGTACGATTTTTATTTGCCTGACGTTACGGATTTTCAGTCAAATATATTTTTGCTCCAGTGGATGCACCTCCTACTCCGAATAATAACCTTATGTTTTGTGCAACTTCGAAGATGCATTTCACTTTCAATTCTTTCAGAATTGCCATACAGCCAAATGTGATCTCTACTGTCCAAAAATAAGCCCAGGCTACGACAAGCTGAAAGGCAAGTACATGGCATTTGTTCATCGTAAGTGTACTCTGTTCCGCGTAGGCAATACACAACCACAAACGGCAAGACAACGCAGAACTAGTTAAATGAACTGGGTAGGGTTTAGCGGCTTCCTAATCTGACCTACAGCTCTGATATGACATCATGTTACTGTAGCCTTTTCAGGTCAGTCTAGCCCCTACTATCAGGTTGTCGAATAGAGTCACTGGAGGAACTTAACAAAGCATGCAAAGAAGTCTTCAAATCTAAATCTAAAATTAAAAATGGAACTTCAACTAGGTTCGGACATTTCTAGCATAAAACTGTTAAGAATGATAGAGGTTATTTTCAAAAATAGTTGATATTGTCAGAGAGGGTTGGCAGATTTGGGTAATTCATTTGAACCACTTATGAAACAATAACTTGCCTTAATGGAATTCGCATACGTGGCAGCAAGGGGAGGGCTTTTAGTATTGCCAAAACTCTAGCGAACTGACCTGAAGATCCCATAGCTCGCCGGATATGGCATTGGCTGCACTAAAAAATTCCCCTTACTGACGAGGGTTTGAATCGGACTGAGGATGCCGACTTTCTCACAACAAGGTCAAATAGGACGTTTTTTGTTGTTTTTATTGCAAAAAACATTGTATGGCCTTATTTGATAGGTGCGAATATCCCCATCAGACAATTAAAAAGACTATTTGCCAAGCGTCCGTATACTTTCGACAAATTCACGTCAGGTCAATACATTTATATGGGAAGGGGTTTAGGTTAAACAAGCTATCAAGAATGTTCGTATTTTCGTGCAAGCGTGTCATGGGAACCGGGAAAAGGATCGACAAGAGAACAATGGTTGCGTGGGGAGGACTTGTTGGGGCCCCTCTAGGGCAGGGGGAAGGAAGGGGTGGGAACCAAACAGAACGCGGATGAGTGCTGTGCGCCACGCTAACTGCGGAGATTTCACGCAGTTCTTTTGTGCACACAACGCCGGCTTCAGCAATCTGATAGCAGTCGCTTATACTGTTGCTAGCAGGCGCTGATCGAAGTATTTTGGGCAGTAAGGTGGGACCTAATAAATTAACTAAACGGCTGCGTTGGGGTCCAGGCGATGTCCAGAGTCAGCCATGTTAGCAAGAATAACAATATTCTTATACGGAATTCGTTGAAACGGCAGGACTTTTGCACGTTATATAGAAAAATTGCTGAACTTTCAGTGGAAAAAGCCACCTTCCTGGTCGTCCGGTCTGTCTATGGACTCAAAATTGTGGGCAAAAGGTTGTGCTATTATACAGTTCTGCGAGTCCGGCAAAAATATTTCCTAAATTTCTGAACGTCTGATTATTTTCCTATACCAGCGAAAAAGCATTTATAAAAACCTAGGAATAATAATGAGCAGTATACGGCTTATTAAGTACTTAGAAAAACTATAAGAAGTTAAGCAGAAGGAAGGTCGAACACCGGATCAAATTGTTTATTATTCTGAGCTTTTGGGCTCCTGCCGGAGTCCATCGTCAGAGATAAAAGGGTCCACGAAAAGCAAGCGAAAGTTATAGGGGGTATAAACCAATCAAACGTCATAGGGAAGGGGGGGTAGGAAGAAGGGAGAAGGAAGGGACAGGGGGGACAGTCTATCGTTAGGG
>JAYGXS010000003.1:58457824-58472644 GCA_036362985.1 Ligula intestinalis
CCCTAACGATAGACTGTCCCCCCTGTCCCTTCCTTCTCCCTTCTTCCAACCCCCCCCCTTCCCTATGACGTTTGATTGGTTTATGCCCCCTATAACTTTCGCTTGCTTTTCGTGGACCCTTTTATCTCTGACCATGGACTCCGGCAGGAGCCCAAAAGCTCAGAATAATAAACTATTTGATCCGGTGTTCGACCTTCCTACTTTTTCAGTCATGCAAAAACCTGGAAGTCGGACGTTCTCATTCATTCACTATAAGAAATTCTTTGTATTTGTTAAGAAAAACATAATTTTCTCGATTATTCTCAGATTCTGGAGGTGTCAAAAATAGCCATATATAAGAACAATAAATTTAATTAGTTTCTTAAGCATAAAAATTAAAGCAACCACTTTCTTTATACAAAAAGAACTTGCCTTAAGTCGAAATATTTTGTGCATATAGTCATTAGTGGATTTCTAGTTATTGAATGTCGTGGAATAAAGTCTCTTTTAATTTCGCTAGTTCCGTTTTATTCATTGATAATTTGACTAATTTTCCATCTGTTCGACGTTTACATTAAAGCCTTAAAAATAAGATATAACTAAACAGCATTTCCAAAAAAATGAGCATTTCGTATTATTTCCTATGCAGATGGCCATTTTGGTCAAATGTGGAAATACCGCTTATAAGCAAACCACATTTTTGAGCATTCAACATGTACGCTAGATACCACGCATATTGTTATTCCTAAGTTTAGCATAAACCTTCCATAATAGGTTTCCTCTTTAAAGATTGCTTTTATTGGATACTTAGCTGACGAAATTCTGCGTATATTAACTTTTTCCAAGGTAATCTCACAAGGAAATTGGGGACTTTTAACAATTTCTTTTATTTATCAAAAGTTAAATGATTTAATTTGACTGGAGATGAAAGAACATACCTTTCTCTTTATAACGGATAATTTTTTCGATTGAGAAGATTTATTCCAAGATCCATAATAAACGTGCGAATACAAAAAACATGCTTATATGACTATTTTTCTATATACTTTTTATTATTTTGTCTGTTACGTTTCTAAATAACGCTTGAGCGGAACCTATTGTTTACAAATCACTATATTTATACATTACTTACATTCAAAAAGCCTTCTACAGGCTATCTTAATGGCAACATGCAGAAAGTTTGTTTACGCGCACGGCTAGCCGTGCGGTAAAAGAAAATTTTACACCAAGAACTTTGTGTTACTGTATTTTTTGGCAAATAAATTCCCAGAATAGCTAAATATAATTTTTAAAATTCTATTACTGCTTGTTTTTGAAAATAACTGCGATTCCTTAAACTTAGGTTTAGTTTCATTCGATCAAATTTGCAAAAAATTTTCCAGGACTGAACATGATTATTATTCCACCTTTTTTTACTAATTATGGATTTTTTCCACAGCACAATGTATATTAGAAGAAAGTTTCGTTCTGTTTTTTCTTATAGCATAGGGTATTTATTTAATGAAAAACTACTCATAATTTAGCCAAAATGAGAGCCTATTGTCCCCAATAACTTTAAATAAGAGGGCAGTTTTGCAAACCAAAGCCCTTCTTATTATTAAATCCATTCAGTTGATTAAAATAACTTTTCCAGATATACGCTAAACTACCAATTTAAATTTAGTCATAAAATTTGTTTGCATGGCTCGTAGAACTGTACATTCACTTTAGCAAATACCATTTATTTTTGGAAATAATCTGCATTCTTCACACGAAAAGCACATACTGCGCAGTCAGGAAGGCTAGCGAGCTGTAAATAGACTGTTTATATCTGGCTGTTTAAATGCCTAGATGTTGATTTTTAAAATTCAAAGTGCTCCGGGCTGCCACCTTCATGATTTTAATTTACTCAGTCAAGGCTTCTGCTGCTTGACAGGAGAAGGATTGTGCCAGGCTAGCATCGATTCTCCGCCTTCCAGTGAGTGCACTTGGCTAAACCTAGAAAATATGACGCTAATGTTTACGCTTAAGCGCAGAAAGATTATAAGAAAGGCGCAAAGCGTCGCTAGTTTACCGTAAGGCATGTTTTCTAGCCCGTAAGTTTTGGTGTTACCAAGAAGATGAAAGCCGACGGCATGCGCAAATACGGGACACCAGTGAGCCAAGGCTGTTCAAATGCGTCTCACGGAATGGTTTCAGCTAAGGCGATGTTTACAGATAAAAGCAAATACACTAAAGAAAATAATTTTTCTGAAAATTAAATGATCCTTGATAAAAGGACGTTTTTAATGGCATTAACTCAAGTAACTGCAAGTAAATTCAATCAAGTAAAAAATTTACCATTTAAGGATCACTTTAAAAAAACAGACTTATCGATAGTTTCCAAAAATTACATTAATAGATATATTGAGTGCATAGATTTTATTAATTTTTTTCCATTTTCATATTTATCAATCAAGACTGTCGTAAACTCCTTCCGTAAAAACCGTCTTTGAAAAATGAGATGTTTTTGCTAACCGTCCTTTATAGACTTTGTGTTTAAAACGCATGCACAAAGACTGCTAATCTGTTACCTGAAAATATTGCACGATTGTTTTGTTTAACATACCTATAATAAGAGTAATTTTTCGCATCAAATATGATATCAGATAACTAACCCTGATCAATTAGTTCAGAAAATCATGAGTTCCAAATGACGGTCATTATTTTTTTGTAAAATACAAAACCATTTCCACCGTGTGTAACATTTTAACTGTGAACCTGATTATACTCAAGTCGGTGGACAACTGGATTAGAAATCTATTTATGACAAATAATTGTGAAAGTGAGATTATCCTGGTAGATTAGGACAACACATCCCTTTAACTGATCTCCTAATTTTCTGTGGTTTGGATTTTAGATAATCATATCAGCAGAGTAGGCTGGAGTTTGGTCCGAAATTGAAAGTTGCTGATTAAAGAAAAGTCAATCATGTGGTCATTCGGGGCTTCTCATCCTTTCGAGCTTGGCCAGTCTGTCATTTTTCGTGGTATTTGTGCTATGAAGCACCGGTGATATAATAGTCGATACCTAGAAACGAGGAAAAAAGTAGTGCAGCTGATTGACTGGGCTGCGTATGCTAGCTTTTTTATATGCCGCAGCTTTAGCCGCCTTAGTTTGCTAAATATGTTGCCTTTCTGCCATCTAGGTCATTAGAATCCATTAACAATATCAACCTTCTCTTATTTTAAAGATACTATTGTTTATTGTGGTGAAGTGTAAGAACAACCAAGTAAAGACCGTGTCTAGGCACTGCGCCCGTAAGGCGCACATAGGAATGAAACTCATGATGATTTATTCAAGCCCAGGGACGAGTGAAAGGGAATATAAATAATTGAAAAATGTCCCACATTTCAACGGTTGCTCAGAAGGAGAGGTACACATAAAAGTGTGGACAATAGACGTACTGAAGGAAAGAGAACCTGCACACGAAAACATGTGGCCAGCAAAATTACTAATGATGACCAAATGGTCGGTGAAATGAATCCACCTCTTGCTAGTCAATGCCATTTGCGTGTATTTTCCGGGCAAAATCAAAGTTAATTAGGCCAAAGTTACAGAGCCGGAGAGACATGACGAACCAAACTTAACTATACCGTAGAAGAAAACTCAGAACTCGTCAATTTTATTGATTATGTTGAGGTGGTACAAGGAATGTCGTACTATCCAGTGCATAAAGTTAAATCGTCAATGAGGTAGGAATCACAATATTTTACATTTTAAACATATAAATTTCTGCATATGTTGCTGCAATTATACCTAATGGCAAAAACATTGGCGCCATTAAGAGCGTTTCTCAGAGCGGAGGCAAAACGTTAGCGATAACAGATAAAAAAGACCGTTTTTTAACATGAAAGCAAAATATTGGTGGTTACGCTGACATGGTGTACAAAATCTTGAAGCATGACTGTAGTTAAACACCAGACCGAATGGATTCTGAATAGCCGACAAGCACATTGATCTTTACCGCAAGTCTTATTTTTATTTTATGGAAAAACCTACCAATGGATGGAGGCGATCAGGACGGGCAAACTGTGTTGTCTCCGCGTCATAAAACTCTTTCCATGCAAGCCAGCAGATAGTTACCTCACTCGGCAGGAATGTTACCTTGACCGCAGGCACAAAGAAAACGTTGCGGCGCTTCCAGCTTTTTCGAAGTGAGGCCTTAAGGATGTTGAATTTATGATGCAGAAGCAAGCATACAAGCAGTTGTCTCTTACTGAAATGACTGTCAGGGAAAACTTTGCAGAGCCTTAATCATGAAATTTTAACAGAGCATCTGAACTCTATATACAATGCAAAAGAATTTACTTAGGTTAGGTGGTAAAAGTGATCATCGTTCAGTTTAACTTCGGGACATTTCTGTCTCACTGGGTGCAGGCTCTAGAATGAGCGTCTTTTTGACCGCTTGTAAAAGACGCAGTCAATTAAAATGCCTATAAAATTAGTATAATGCTTTTCTCATTTTTTCTATGCCACGAGTCCTAAATGTAATGTCTTAGAAAGCGTAGAGAAAGGGAATATTTTTTCCCATACCAAAGCATGTTACTTGTTGTTTGATAACCCTACCTGCAAGTTAAATGGCAAGTAGCGCTCGAACATTTTTGGAAATTGGCAATGTGTTTGTAAAACATGTTTCATCGAGTGCGAACTTTTAAGAAGAGTAGACTGCTACCAAGTGAGTAAAAGACAGCATATCGTTCTGCATGTTTGTCAAGTGATACCACTGAATTTATCAGGGTATCGACAATAAACTGGACCATTCTTACAACTTCAGTAGTCATTTTTACGGCAGATTGTTTTTTTCAGAGCACAAGTTAAAATACTGCTCCAAATTATTAACAAGATGGTTCTAATTATGGTATCCTTTTTAATGGAAAACATATTTCAGACTTTCTGTTCAAATTGCTTGAGATGCAAAATTTACAATCTTCAAGGACTTCCAAAAAATGCCGCATCATGGAAAACCGAACTTAGAAAGTCCTATCGTTTCACCACCAAAGTTTGCAAACTAAAAAATGCGCCAAAATTCGTGCAACATGCCGACATATGCAAAAGATTAATACGCTTTCGCAAATTGGCATTGACTTAGGTCGTGACACTGAATTTCGTGCAGTCGATTTTGAAGTTATGTCAATAACGATAGGATGTTGGCCTTCTAACAAGCTTATTTCTGACCGCTAAAACAATTTTCTGCTACAAAAGGTTTTCACCTGCATAATATGCGTTTTATCACTGCTTTTATCTATTCATATATATTCTATGAAAAACATAGAAGAAAAAATTATTTTTATACTCGGTTGGCAGCAAATTACGCTTTCTTTAAAGTTTATACTTAAAGAGAGGTATCCTTCAGTTTAAAAAAAATTTCTTATCATGAGCTTTTTACGATTGTGAGGTGTTCATTCATAATAGATCGTACAGGATGTACAAAGTGCGCAGTTTATAAACCTTGAATTCGAGTGTAACAGCCGGTAGTTTTCAAAATAATTCAGCAATTTACAAACAGTTTTTAAACCGAAGAATACCCTTTTTTAGGTATAAAATCTTAAGAAAGCGTAATTTGCTATCAAACTAGTACGTGACATTTCTTTTCTTTTATGCTTTTTATCAATTATTTATTAATTCATAAAGGCAGTCAAAAGCAGTAATTAATACTCATGCCAATTAAGAAGTTACCTTTCAAAGTACATAATTTTTGCTAGTTTTCAGAACGAAGCTCATTAAGAAGTTCGTATCCTATCATGACTGAAATAATTTCAGAAAAGACTACACGATACTCAGTACTACAACATGAGTCAATGCCAACTAATGAAAGGGTATCAATCTGTTGCATATTTCAGCATGTTGCACGAATTCTGGCGCGTACCGTAGATGCTTAAGAACGGTTGTAAATTATCACCTCCCTCTGTCAACCGGACAACCCAGCTAGAACAAGACCTGAGAATTTCTGATGAATGGTATATTTCACAAGCATTCACATCGTCACACGAATATAATGCATAAATTATGTAAATAGCCATCGTTTATGGATTGATTACTTTTTATGATCTATGATAGTTCATGCCTTGACTGTTCCGGTAAGTATACAGGTACATACCTTTAAATATTCAGTAGCGTGGACGTTACGCAACGTTTAACCCAGCTGAAATATCATTGCCCAAACTTTGAGCTGATTCATACCGTCCCTTATAAACATTCCAAAATCACAACCTAAACTAACTCGAAGCCCTAATCTCGGATGAGAGCGCTAGCAGAATTGCCATCCATGTTCGCAGTTCCTATTAATTTCTGGGCACGTTAATAATGTCTGCAAAAACAAGTGCTTGATTGGTCCCTGCGTTTTGTCTGCTGTGTGCAAAATACGTAACGAGCCTGGGTGTTTGAATTAACAAAATTGGGTTTATATGGTCCCAACAATTTTCCGTCTACTCCTTTTAAACAATCAGGATTTCATTTTTGTCGTCACTTCTCATTTAAGTATTCATTAAATAATTTTGCTCAGTAAGATATTAGGAGAACGGAAATTTTTGCCTATGTTTTGCGTTTAAGTCTTCTTGAGAAGCTGTTCTTTAACATGAATCATTTAGTCTTTCCACAAAAAGAGTGTACATGCATTTACCTGAACAATAATACTCACCTATTTTTGTACCTCTTTTACCGATTTGATACCCAGTCTCATGTGCGAAGATTCGGTTGCATTTTGTTTAATAATTACTTTATAAAATTAACCTAAGACGACGGTATCACAATGAAATTAAAGTTTGATTCAAATAAAATATATTTAGTTGCTTAGTTCACGCTTAGAACAAGCTTTATAAGGTTAATGCTCCTGCCCCAACGCTGTGTCATTATCGTTGTTGGATGCTATTCGTAGTGCTTTCGAGAACCGTACTAGCAGATAAAACCTTTAATTATGCGCAGAATTCTCAATTCTACTTTTCCTACGACATTCTGAGTCTCCTAAGCATTTAATCGTCCGTGAATAACCATATGCCTTTGTGATCGCGTTTTCAACCCTAAAACCAACAGTAAGCACCAATATGCTAGTGTAAAACTTAGCATTTGCACCTTCTTGAGGTATCGCGACCTACCCAGCCATCCCACGAACAAGTAACTGGCTGGGATAGTTAGCCAAATGCCGTCGGTCAAATTACTATGGTCAAAAGAAAGGAGTAGGCTGAATAAAATTTTCAAAATATTATGTAGGGTCCTCGTTGGATCCCTGAACGGAGAACATGAAACGGAATTTGTTAATGTATATTCTACTTATACCGCTCACACTTACCTTCTTTTGCAGATTATAAGACAAGTATTGTCAAGATAACCTTAGAACTCGAAGTTATGTTAGAGCTATTGCGGCAGCAAAACTTTACCGCTGTTGTTGCATTTTAGATGTTTTACTTGACGGAGCAGGTGAGCAGAAGTTTTAGCATTTTATGAATTGACAGTTTGCCTAACAGGACAAACTGAGTAATAAATTGCCAAAAAACTGAATTAAGATTAACTTAGCGTTTGCCAAATTGGTGCATTTTCAGTTTTCACTATTCAGCTATCTTTCTTAAATTAAAAAGGATTAGATAGGTTTTCATGCGTTGAAGGTTGGATTTGCATTTTCTCTTCGAGGAAAAAGGCCAAACAAATTTTAATCAAACTAACAAGATGGAAATTTAGGTATCAGTTTTTAAAGAGGGAATGTTACTGTTAAAGTAAAATGGATTCGCTTTCGTTATGCTGAGTGTTGATTTCAAGGGCCAAACCATGGGTGCTAACAAGAAAACCTCTTCACTTTAAAAATAGTATGCCTTGTGCGTAATAGAATTTGCGAAAACCTATCTCTCATAAACCGTTAGAGAAATACCAGTCAATTCTATACTTTGAGGCATACCATTACCGATACAGCTACGTAAGACTCTAATGGTCATTTAACTTCTACTACTGAGGTCGTGGACTCGACTCTGGAAATATACACTACCTGGGATTTGGGTATGATAGGTGTGTGACACCTAATAAAACAATAGTGACCTTTTGAGTCTTCCTGGTCTTTGTCAGTTATGTTCTTTTATCTGTGTAGCTGTTGACAGGCCCTAAAAAGAGCCCCTGATACCATCTGGACGCGCACGTCACGTAAAAATATCGAAAAATCTTAATTTTGGTAAATGCTATGTGGACATCAAGTTTGCACAAGAGCGATGGGCCTCACTCGACAGTAGACCGCCAAAGACACACTGTTCTTAACTGAAACCGCTTCAGTTGTCTACAAAATACGTTGCAATGATGGAGACTGTAATAACGTTGGCAAAACAAGGTGAAAATTGCAGACTTACCCACAAGAACACAAGGCGGCGGAGCGGGGCCTTGCCTCAAACTCGCAGCTTGCAATCCATATCGGAGAGGAGGCTACAGAATGGGGCAGGAGCATGTTCCTGCGGCTAAATAATTCCTTTATGCCTAAGCTTCAAAGTATGCAATGCAAGTCGAAAAAAACATTCCTTTCCACAAATGGCATGGTGGTGTAACCAAACATGCACAAAGCCGCCGTAAAATTGTGCTTGATCAAGAACGCATTTTAAGAGAAAAACTGCACATGTACGAAAAAGTGA
Organism: Ligula intestinalis; assembly: GCA_036362985.1. Taxonomy (NCBI): domain Eukaryota; kingdom Metazoa; phylum Platyhelminthes; class Cestoda; order Diphyllobothriidea; family Diphyllobothriidae; genus Ligula; species Ligula intestinalis. The sequence continues at coordinate 58,466,425 of JAYGXS010000003.1, forward strand.
ATCATTTTAAGTCATGATCTGCTTACTAGGGAGGATTCTGACTAACCCAGCTGCAGTTGAACCTCCTGGACAGCTAGCGTTACGTAAACCAGACCAGCTTCTTCTATGCCGCTGCATTTAAAAGGTTTGCAAGAACTTGCCCCACTCAGCTGACTTCTCGAGGGCAAACAAAGTGTTTGCATATTTTTAATCCATATCTGGTTCATTTTGGAACGGTATATCTTTTCGTTGATCACTCTAGGGACCAGCATGATCACCAAATATCGATCTTTGTTGCATCTATTGTCACTTGAGAACAGTGGCTTTAAGTTTAACCTAGTATCTTCTCAAAATGCTAGTGCCAGCTAGACTCAAATACGGTGACAATCATGTTCATAATAGTGAGACTTGTGAAGAAGAAGAAGACTCGATCGCTGGGACAATATGTTTATTCGCCTGACGTTTCGATATCCGTCGCGGATTCGTCATCAGAGACATGAGTAGCAGAAAGGTTGTGTTGCGTCCCGCGCCTGATACTTATACTTAGCACGAACGGTGATTTAGCCAAACGGTCTCCAAGGTCCGTACGAGAGAAGCAAGTGGGGACGAGAGAGCACGAGACAGCGTGTATTCAGTCAAAGCACGTTAGTGCAAGTCGTTCCCATACAAAGGCTGAATGCATTTAAGGGGGCGCGAGACAGCCATAGTCCAAGACAACTGACCAATCAGAATTAAGAAGAGACGCTGGCCCGGAGCCAGGTAGCTGGTGACGCTTCTGTGTGTGCCTTGACTCATCATCGGAATACTGGCATTTCCAACAACTTCGTTTATAAATATGATTGATTTTAAGGTAACCTTTACCAATTTTATGCAGCCAAAACTACTCCACATTTGACTTAGAAAAATTCTTGATCTGAGTAAACATAATTTCATATATTATACTTCAGTAATTAACTAGGATTCGACGAGCGTATTACTGACAGTTTGCAACTTACAGGCTGAAAAGGATCGCGTAAAACTCATCAGCGGTTAGGTTGAGAAAACCTCTTTCGATCTACGCTTCCCTTTGCACGGCATAGATCTCCATGAAGGAATTTAAAGCTAAACTGTTATGTGCATGTTAAATTTTTGATTTTCGTTTACTTTTTGCCAAACTTGAATACGTACGCTGTAAGGTTATTTTTGAAAACAAATCAAAGTACCGAGCTTAAACATACCTTATTTTCCGCTAAAAATAAATGGTCAGAGACAATGCTCATAGGCGAGCAGAATACACATGAAATCAAAACAAATTAATGTAAAAGTAATGAGTACCAGTGCCGCTGGTTTTAAAAACTTGACTTTAAAAGTGTCATGTGTCATTGGAAAAAATTTTTTCTCAAAGTATGTAGCATTAATTCATTCTATTGTCGTCGTAAAATTTTAACTTAATTGGTGTGCTTTCATTTTGCAAACAAACAGAACCTGTCGAAAAACATAAAGCTTTACATACGCGTTGAAATATGCATACCTTCACTTGCTATTCTGAAATCTCTGTCTGTCTACTTTTATTCTTCTTATTTTGTACAAAAAGATTTAGCCTCAGACAAAAAGCGCAAAACCGAGGGGTTGACATTGAACTCGACACAATGATGTCTAAATTTCCTAGAATAACTCCAAAGTTAAAGTTGTTGCATTTTATTTTCAGTAGATTTTTTGATTCAATAGAATTCAGAAGTAACTACTCGGTTTCATTCACAGTGGACTTTAGATTTTAAATAACACCACACATCCAAACACTGTGAGGGAACATTCTGAGGTAAAGCATCTTAGCCTGTGGTAGAGGACAGTTCAGATCATGAGAGATTTTAGTAAGCGTGACAGCAATGCCAACAGATGTTTCGAGATTGTTGTTATCTTGATTTTGGCCGCCATCAAACGAGACGTGCGCACCCAACCCGAGATTTTTAAGCTATAATGCACGAATAAGAAGCTAGTAAAGCATCGATATATTCGATTCGACATTTTGACTTAGACTAACGTATTTACTACGGCCGACATATACTGTTCACTGGACACGTTTTTGAAGCATTTGTGTTCAGGTTTTGAACAATCAGTAGGAAGACGGCGTTAGCAAAATGAAGCAAGCATTCATGGCCATAGACAGGGTTTTATTGTCAGCTGATTACTTTACACTTTGTGTGTGTTTTTACGCGTTTTCAGGGAAAACTGAACTTCTGCAGCTGGTGCTATCCGAAGAAATATTATTTAATTAAAAAAATTACCGCATCTATGTCTTCGTTCAAGCCACCTGGGTCAATACGAAATGTCTCATCAAAATATTGGGTATTTGACTTTGACCTTCGTTATGTGTTTTTGTTCTACCCGTTGTATGATTTTTATACCTTCACATATTGCTAGATACAAAAGCGACATGGATTTTGTGTTATTTTCTAAACTAGACTATTTTTAACTTACCAGTTTCTAACTTAGAAAATTGGCCGTCAGCTTTCTTACAAATCCATTCTGTTAAGGCCCCGTTGCGGGATTAGGTTCACAAAGATTTGCCGGATCAGCTTCGTGCCCAACTATCGTGCTGGACAGAAGCTGTCATATCAACAGTTTATGGCTAAGGTTTTTTAATGAATGCATAGTCAAGCTGCAGTAGTATCTTTTCGAAGTATTAGGAGAAGCCTTGATACATTTTATTTAGATTTTCTCTAGAGTTCTGCTTTAAAATCATCTAGTCAGATAACTACATCGGAGGTTTTTTAGCCGCGATTGATAGCAGAAGCTCCTAGGAAGGGCTTCTTTTGTATTTGATAAACGATTAGAAACTTTGAAATAAAATTATAAAACTTACATCACAAAGTTTAGTTATATAACCAACAGTTTTCCTAATGACGCCCTTAGCGAAATTAAAATAACAGAGTTGTGACTTCTATGATTGCTCTTTCCTTATTCTGGACAATGTACAAGAAAGGTCATATCATATCCGATTATATATTTATTTTGAAAATGGGGTCTTAGTCCTGAATTTTTGAGCTGGTTACACCAAAACTGTATCTGAGGAAATTGGGAATGAGAGTTGCGATGATCGTTTTAGATAGTTTGGGGACAGAGAGGCTGGGATCCAGGGGTGGGGGTTTAAATAGATACTGCTAGTGAGGGAAAGGGTGATAACGTTTAGATTTCGATTCACTTGTCGAGGGAATACAGAACCAATAATAAACTGTTTTTATTTCGCACTGGGCGCAATTTATTGGACCGCACGTGGAGACCATCGAAATTTGTAACCATCTTTGAAATTTACGAGTGAAACTCTACTTTTCCGACGAGCCTCCTTTCCTCATCTATCAACTCGAAATGCATACTATCTCAGATATCCATTTCCTATAAATGGCTGCATTTCGGTTGTTTTAGACCTGGTTCATCTAGAACCGCAAATTATAACACTTCTGGTCTTGTGATTTTCCTGTTGATAGCGGTTTAGGTGTCAGAAAGCCGCTCGAAACGCAGCTAAAGAATGCTATAAGTACATTCATTTGTGTTGATTATCGTTTTTCGCACGTATTCACCCTCTCTTATGGACCTCCAATCGTAAACATTTCCACCGTGCAACCAGAGCCGTCTTCCATATTGGAACTGAGGTTTGGCCTAAACATTCCTGACAGACAGCCCTAAAGGTCTCTTTCTGCTGAATTTTACACTATTATGCTATAAGGTTAAGTAGAAAATCTAAACGCTGTTCGCTTCCTGATTTTTTTATATATTAAAGCTATGTAGACGAACACGCAAATGAAAAGTTTAAGGAATAAGGGCCTACGCTTCTAAGGTTTACAGTCCATCACGTACTTGGTTATTTGTACATGCATGTATTTTTATGAAATTTGCGCTTCGTTTTCTGGGTGACTTTTGTGTCTTAATTTGAAGTTTTATCTTAAGTTGATTATTTATATTCAAACGAGGAAGCAGGAAGCTAAACAGCCGAAGTGTGGCGGGTGGAATAGTTCCACTGCAGCATTTTCGCTGTGTTGAATTTCTTATTTTATGAAAGCTGATAATAAAAATGCTTTAATTGCCTTCTGAACTGACTAGGTACATGTGCCAGTTATTTCTTCAAGGTTTTACTCTCATCGTAAATTATCTATATACTCGGAGAAGATCAATGTAGCTAAGATCTTTAGGTATACAGTAGTCACCAAAAACCACGGCACATCTCCACACATGTGAAAGATTGATACTGTTTCGGTAATCGGCATTGACTCAGGTTGTGATACTAATAATCGTGTTGTCTATTCTGAAGTCATTTAAGTCAGGATAGGATGCGCGCTTTTAAACGAGCTTCGTTCTGACCACTAGCAAAACGTATCTTTTGACAAAACTAGCTTCTTAATTTATATGCTTTTTTTCCCATTTATTTTGACTGTCTTCATAACTTCAAACATAATTTATGGAAAACATGCACGCAAAAATTATTTCTTGTACTTGTTTGATAACAAATTACGCCTACTTTAAAGTATATGCTTAAAGCAAGTGTATCTTTCCGTTTTAAAAAAGTTCCCACTTATGAGCTTTTTTAAATTGTGAGGTTTTTATTCATAATACATCGTATCCGTCAATTTATTAATGCTGCCTATACTGCATAAAATATGTTTCACATATTTTGCAGTATTTTGTGAATGCTATGTGTCGTCGCTCTAAAAAAATGGCGAAAACGTACTTTTCCTTAAACAGGATGTATACAGTGCGCAGTTTGTAACCCTGAATTCAAGTGTAGCAGTCGGCAGGTTAAAACATTAGTTGACGATTAAGAAAATTTTTAGAAACGCAAAATACCCTTTCTGTGAGTATAAAATGTAAAGAAAGGGTAACTTGCTATCAAACAAGTACAAGAAATAATTTTTTCGTGTATGTTTTACATAAATTATATTTGAATTTATAAAGAGAGTCAAAATAAATGATAAATTGGCATACTACTTAAGTATTCAGATTTTACAATGGATAAATTTTGCTAGCGGTTAGAACGAAGCTCGTTTAAAAGCGCGCATCTTATCCTGACTGAAATTACTTCAGAATAGACTACACGATAATCAGTATTACAAACTGAGTCAATGCCGATGCGCGAAAGCGTATCAATTTTTCGCATGTGTCGGCAGGTCCCGTGATTTTCGGCGACTACTGTATACTCATGCAAAATTGGAAACAGACTTACACACCTTGTCTCATTAATTTCGATCGTACATTTGGCAAGTGAGGTCGACAGCTAAGCGCGCTTTTGTCACAGTAAACAATCTCTGTGCGCTTGAAAGTAGAACCGTGTGCTAAATGCCGTGGCTTGGATAGGCTGTCAACTCGATCTGCGCGGTCAGCCGAGCCTGTGGGTTTGAGTGGATTGGCTAAGTGGCATACTGAGAGTCAGACTGCAGTGCCTCCCCCTCTCTTAATGTGGCATTCCCAGCCCGTGGATACCGTGCCACGTGTAGGGTCATACCTAGGGGTGCCTCTTGCTGAGCTAGCCACCTGCGTCCTATCTCGCTTCCGGTATTTTTGACTCTTTTTTCACCCCGGACCAGAACAGAAAGCGAGGTAGATGCATCGAAATTCTAATCTCACTATAATTCACCGCAAGGGACTCTACCTGATGTGGAGCACACGATGACCCTTGGCAAAAATGGTACTTAAACTGTCAGGTGGGCGTTACAAAAGCCGCTCTCAAGGCAAGTTAGGCGTAAGATTGCCTCAGGTCTCCTTTGCTTAATCTATCAAAAGCATTTATATCTCAGATGCAAGTTAGCCGTGCTTTGTATAAATTAACAAAGCGCTTTCTGACTATCGGACACTTTTTTCTTACTTATTGCATCGCTCTAAACCTCCCAGCGTGACTGTCCAGGAAAAAATCAATTTTATTTCGAACAACAAAGACACGCTGCTCTGAAGAACAATCCTACCGAATGGAGTTAAATTACTTGTTTGATTTTTTTCCGAAATGATTATCCCAGAAGCTTTATACGCCGGTGCATGAAACAACGAAAACGCAAAAAAATGAACCAGATAATTTCACTCAAACACCCAAAACAAATACATGAAGAGTCCTTCCTTATTTAAGGAATTTGCCTGAACTCGTTGAAAGATATTTGCGTAAAAATACCAAATAAAAGTGGTGCACAAACCGATGGCTATTTTACGCACACAGCTAGTTCGCCCTAAGGATAAGGTCAGATACCTCAATAAGAAAGTAGCCATCTACAAAATCCCATGC
>JAYGXS010000003.1:58477644-58488366 GCA_036362985.1 Ligula intestinalis
TATATATATATATATATATATATATATCTGATATACCCCAAGTTTTTTTGTTTGATAATATCGATTTTTCTCTACCTTAGAGGTTTGCTTTGAACTCTCAGGAGAAAGGTGCTCTGAGCTACATAAGGCTGTCATTGCGGGTCAGAAGTAACAAAACACAGATAATTCGCTCTTGTAAAAATAGCTTATTATGTGCCGTAGCCGGAGACATACATTCTGGCTGTGGATGAATTCAATACCCTCTGTGCTCCCCTTTTTGTACAAGCCGGTAACGAAATATTTTCAATGGATCCTCAGGTCTGAGCGCGATAACTCTCGATGTTTCCCACTGTTTAAAGTGCAAGCATCTCAACTGGATTCCTAAACGTTTGGCCTGTAATGTGCATAGCTTCTTACTGGTTTCGGTTCAAGAGAAAACGGTGAAATTGTTTGCTTCACTGTTGCATACTGCCATCAGACGACAAATCCCATCATTTTGGATAGCAGCTGGTAGGATGCTGTGTGCGAGTTTTGCACTTACTGGAATTCAAATAGGATATAGGCAAATATGGTAAAAAAATTGTTTTAACTACAAATCAGAAGATGGATCTTACGTAAAGCAGCTTACATCAGAAGCTACCTAATGCGGAATATATACTCGGTTCGGCGCGAAAATTGTTAGAATACATTGTCAGCACCTAAAATGCACATTATTTTGGCCTTTTAAGTAAAGTAGAGCAGCCTACAGTTTTCTTGTTGATAGCGGTTTGGCTAAGAAAATTACCACCATTTTCAATTAGTTTTCCTACTGCTGACATAAGGTCACCCGTAACATCTAAGTGATTCTATTCAATCATTTGAAAGAGTTTAAACATTTTATTTAACGAAGATTTGTATTATGTCGTTGAGCGCGTCTGTACGGACAGATAAATGCCTAGTTGAATACCTATCTTTAATTTCCCTCATCTTATATTGTTTAGATTTCCGAATTAGTGAATTTTGATTTTTTCTATGAAAATTGGATGCCATGAACTGGATTATGCAGTCTTAGCCATTTACCCTGCACATTTATTTCCCACCGACCTTGCTAGACCATGCTTGATTATAATAAACTGTTGTTTAAAATATTCTGCATTGCTGTTGTTGTTCTTATGACACTTATCTTGCGAAATAGGGCCCCAAGTTGTCATAACAGAGCTATGTTTAAAATTAAATTGGAAACGCTTATGCGAGCAAACCGTCAGTCAAAACTTCCGAATAGGCTGCAGTAATAGGTCATTATACAAATGTGATAAAGATCATTTACGTGCATACTCGAGTGGGTCACGGTAAAAGAGACGCCCAGGATAAGGGTTAGTTCAGGGCTAGCTCTAGGGGTAGAATTAAATTAAGGCAATGCCACTTGCATAACCGAGGAGGGAGTTTTCCTACTCCCGTGTGTAGAACGATTAGACGTATACGTCATCCTCGAGAAAAACGATTCCACTCAAAAGCGGCTGCATTCTAACACAAGATATGTGTTTTGCGCTTGGTGGAGCGCTCAGAATAGCACTATTGATAAAAACAAGGGAGACTGGAACGGCCTTTTCTGGTGCATTAGGCGTTACCAGCCAGTCATAACCATCTCCAAGTGCTGCCTCATCTGAGGCTCAAACCCGCGACCCTCTAAGTTAGAAGTCGAACGCTCTGAACCCTGCGCAACACGTTCGTTTTCTTGTTGGCTGCGATCGATGACTGGCTGATGACGGTCTAGGAGCCCGAAATAGCTTTTTTAATCTCGGTATCCTTGTCGGTAATGTGATTCTGCCCATATTTTAGCCACTGTGTGGCTCCTAGCGAAGCTCCAGAGTGAGATCGAAGACCCAAGGGGACGGATGAGTCCTGTGATTGATCTTTGAGTGTCTCTTTGTCACAATGACTTTTCTGTTGTGCATTTCACACCGGTATTTTCGAGACTTGGTTTGAGTTAACTAGCAACTGTGTGCTGCTACCTATTTAACTGTCCTTAATGAACACTTTATGGAGTCGGCTGGAGACTGTTCGAATAAATGTGGGTTATTTTATATTTAATTTGGTCAATGGGCTCATTCTAGAGTAAAACTTCCTTTAGAATCTTTTTTTGCAGAATAATTGTGAACTGAGAAACAAATCACCATATTCCCGTGGCGTAAACACATTCCATGCAAATTATTTTCAACCGTTTTGTGCAACAACGCTACCAAATTTATTTTCTTTAGTTTATGGGGCAACAGATGTGCATGCATATTTTTGTAGGTTTTAGACTTTTTGTCCCATGGCACTTCTTAGCAGATTGTGTAACTATCTATATTTAGAACCAGGTCTACGGTTACCGATAAATCTCTCCTCAGATAAGTGTTCAAGAGAAACAAGCGTTCGTCGTTATTTTTGCTACTTCACCAGTGCCATTTATTTCATCTCAAAGATTTTGAAGATTTATCTACTTTTCTTTCATTTGTTAAATGAGCATTTTTTTCTTTCAGGTTTTTCTTTGCGTTGTTCGCGTTGCAAAGCAGATTTTGAAATATGCTTTGTTTTTGAAAACCTTTGCTAAAAATATGCATCGATAATTTCTATTTTGAAAATCAAATCTAAATTAGATGCTGAAACATTCTTTTCAAAACGGAAAATTCGCGGATCTTCTAGGGATTCCTTTTGCAAACCGTTTGCACCTGCACTTTTCTTGTGAAACTGTCTGCGATTTAGTGCATGCCGTAACGCTTTCATCGCTACCATCGAAGGATCACTGAATGATTTGATCTTATTGCATACAGTGTGTGGTCCGTTGACGTTTGTGTTAAGGTTTTCGCAACCCCCTGAGACAGCGTGATTTTGGTAAAATTGAGTTCTATTTAGTTGGAAATTTAGCTTAATTACGTAAGCTGTGCATTTATGCCTAGGGTCATTTACCGCCTGACAGTCGCTTTGTTCACTTTTGGCAGTAATGCATCCAAAAACAATAAAACTGACTACGATGCTTTGCCGCAAATGTGCGCAGTTTTCCCAGAGTCGGTTTATTGTAGTCTTTTATGGCCTTTGAGATGCGTTTTAGCGTTGGTAAATAAATTGTCTTTTAGAAGCGCAATTTCTGAGTAAACAGAAATCAGAGTGCACGTTATATGCGGTCATCAAAATTAACTTCACGAATACGTTGAGCAAAACGCTTTCAATCGGAATGCAATTGTACATTTTAACAAAATGTAATTCTTATTTTTTTCCATTGTATCGACCCGAAGATGAATGACCAAAAGTAATTTTTTGCCAATACGGCTTTTTAAGGTGAAGTTGTAAGAGCATTTACTTTTATTTAATGATATTTTATGCGCTAGTAAGGAATTTAAATTTCCGCATCTTAGGAAATCAAAGCTTCCAAAAGGTTTAAAAATTAAAATAAGAAAAACCTGCTAGAGGGCAATGGCATAAATGGGCAAACATTTCAATTAACAATTTCAGAAGATAACTTGATGAACATACGTTTTTTTAATAAATTCTTGTCAGGCCTGTATATTTATATCGTGATTAACTAAATGCCCAATGCGGTGATGTTGAAACAATAATGGGATTTTCGGAGAAGGTGAAGGGGGGTTATCAGAATCAAAATATCTGATCAACGTTGTAACAGACTGATAGCCGAGAAAGGTGATAAACTGCGGGCTGTTGGATTAGCGACTTTCAACCATGGTAACTCTGCGCGGTTACGAAGTTCTTTTTGGGTGCACAGGACTAGTTGGAGGAGCCTGGTGGTGGCCGCTTCTGCCGTAGCCAACAGACGCTGATTAAGAAAGCTTAAGTCCACCTTGTAGATCACTGAAAAGGCTTCTCTGGCATCCACGCGATGGTCTGAGTGTACCAAGTGCGCTAGAATATAACTGTTTTTACTTATACAGGACCAGAGGGTCATCGCTGACGCGACGTATCACGGCACAATCATAGGCAATTATCGATTTTTCTGTACGTTTACATTATGAAGCCAAACCCCCTGCACACACAAACTGTTTCTGCTACTGTTATGTGAGTATGTCTCTGATGATGAATCCACGACGGATTTCGAAACATCAGACGAATAAAAATATTTTCCCAGCGATTGAGTTGTCTTCTTCTTCTTAATTGTTTTACCCTTTATTTGGCCCTTCACTGATCATGCTGGAATGTGTTTGCGTAGACTTTTGGACAAACGCCGACTGGTGCGACCAAAATATTCTGCCCCAGACGAGCCGGTAAGTAAGATGCACATTGATGTGGCCTGGGCTAGCAGTTTATCATTTATCTCTCTGTATACGATGGAAGCAGTCGAGAAGAGTGCATGGGAATTGGCTGCTGGAAAAGTGGTTGTTACAGCTTGACTCAGGCCTTTTCTTAGAAGTTCGCTTGGTCCGTTTCCCAGAACTGGGACCCTGATTAATATTCGCTTCTTCTTTGTTGTTAACATCGAGGACTTTGGCACTCTTTCAGCCATGTTCTAAGCGATAAATCGACTTTGATACACATTTTGTTGAAAAGCGCTTTCAACAATTTTAAGCTCCTCTTCTATGCTATCAGTTAAGCAGATCCTTTTTGCCCTTTGCGTCAAACCTCGTATAAAATTAAGTTTGAAGTTAAAAGATACGAAAATAGCTAAATGGGTGTATTGCTCGGACCACATCTTCTTAAGATAGACCTTGTTTTGAATAATCCCTTCATCCCCTTTGCTCAATAGTATATCGAGGAACGGTAGCGACTTAGACTGTTCGTCTAGTGTATACTTAAATGACGGGTGCACCTGATTTTCGGTATGCATTAGGGCTGAAATTTTGGTTTTTCAGATGCAAACATAAATGTATCATCCTGTAGTACCCTCCATGAATTCGAAGGTATCTCGGAGGCTGTGTGGTGCTAGCTGTCTCTGTATGGGCTTGGGTTTGTTTACTTGCCACTTTGGCATGTTTCTCATACGTATAATGGGATGAACTGGTAAGCCATTTTGTTGTTTTTCAAATAAGACGTATAGTTGAGATATGTGCGTGCAATTGAGATGGAGACGTTTTACGTCATTTTTGCTTATGGCTTCGTCCTTTTGCAGTCTTTTCAAAAGGTCAATTAACTGTGTTTTGACGTCGTCCGTATGACCTTTATCTTTCTCTATCTTTCTAAACTTTTCATTGTCTGCCAGAATAGATCACATTTTCCAAATATAATTTGTTCTGTCCATAAGGACAACACTAGTTTTCCTATCTGATCTCCTTATGAGGATACCTTTATTCTGCCGGAGGTGTTTCAATTTCTACATGTGTGCATTCATTGGCAGACCTCGATATATCTGCCCGCTGTTTACGACAAATTATGGGCTTCATGCTCTCTGTCGAAACTGGCCGAAGATCACGTGTTTAAGTTAAGAGGTTCTCGTTGGCTGGGCTTCTTGCGGGGGAAGCCATCAGGCAACGCCGACCAACCCTGCGCGCCCAAAAGAACTTCAGTTATCATGACCGAATGTCGCTAATCCAACAGCCCGCAGCTTAGCACCTTTCTCAGCTACCAGTTCCCTTGAGTCTGATCAGATTGTTTGATCCAGATTACCCCATCTACCCACCTGCCATGACAACCGTACTATTTTTTCTACGATCCTTCATAGTTTATGCAGTTAATCAGGATGTAAATGTACAGATTTGACAAAAATTTATCACAAACTGTGTAAGATGAGTGAAACACGTCTGTCTGAGCTTTTAGCAAAAAGGCAGTAAGTACCCTGCATGTCTCCTATGTTATATCACAAGGATTCATCACGTTGTTGTGTTCATGAACGTGCTTGATAAAGGAGACTCATAGCAATAACCATCTGTTGTTATTCATATTTGGCTTTACACAATGTACTTTTCGCTAAAACACTGGTCAGTGTACAGTATTCGGCTCCGTATATTTATGCTTTTTCTTGAGTTAACAATATTATTTTAACTTAATGTATACAAATGACTATCTTAAGTTTCGCTCTTTTCGGATGTGTATCGCTGTCCATTGGAATTACTCTCTGACACACAGTTGTTGACACCTCATGATGATTGAAACGTCTCTTGAGATTAACCACGTTCTTTGATCCCTTTAAACTTCACTCCCTTCTTTTCCCCTTGTTACTACTGATTTGTGTGCCTAAAAATTTCGTTAACTCTACCCTTCCTTATATTACTGTATTGTTTGATGATGAATTAATCGAAACCGTTCTTCGCTCTCTCTGAGTTTTGGCAAACTGAACTGTCCTCATAATTGTGTTAGCAGTTCATCGCAGATTACTCGTCCTCTAGCGATAGCAGATGCTCGCAAGGGAGGGGAGGGGAGGGGGTGACTGATTTTTTGCTTCATTCACAATCGGCGCATGTAGTAGAAGTATTATGCCCATGAAACGTCTCATCGGCCGCATTCTATTGCTGCTAATCTGCTTTCTAATCACTTCAAACACAGTGCGCAGTGGTGCGTTGTTTGCCATCAGATAAGAGCTTTTTGTGACTACTACAAACGCATCGGCATAGGTTACTGTTAACTGTCTGCTAACCGGCGATCATCTATCCTTTTGTTAAACGCTTTGCATGGGATGCAAATTCAGGCCTCCGGGAAAGCGCCTGAATAGCCAGTATGTGGGAGAATGAGATTGGTGCAGATAACGTAAGTAGCTAGTGGCATGAATGCCACTTTTATGCAAATACCTCGAGTAGGGCAACCAATTATGTAGGTGTCTCTGAACCGCAGCTAAATGAGGATTAAAGCTCTGCTTATGTATGTAAACTCCTAGTACATGGATGTTCGCTTGTATTGGCAATATAAAGTTATTATTTTATGAACGAAAAATCATTGTTCTGTGGTCAGGGTTGGCAGTTTATTCTTTGTCCCTCTGTATGGGAAGGGGGTAGTCGAGAAGTGCACAGGGGCGTTGGCTGCTGGAAAAGTGGTTGCTACAGCTTGCCTCAGGCGCTCTCTTGAACTTTGCTTGGTTCGGGCCTCAGAATTGAGACCCTGATTCGCTTATTCTCTGCTGTTAACACCGAGGTCTCTTTCAGCCATGCTCTTAGCGATTAGTCGACTGGGAATCGACTCGCGAAAAGCGTCTGAAGTGCCACTAGGTGCCACTAGGATGGGATTGGTGGGGATAATTTTAATAGCTAGTTGCATAAATGCCACTGTTAGGCAAATGCCTCGAGTAACGCAACCATTTACCGCGGATAAACGAGGCTTAAAGCTCTGCTTATGAATGTAAACTTATTATTTTACAAAGGAAGAATCACGGTTTTGTGTATGTGGTTTCGCTTTCATGAGCAGCCAGCTATTTTAAGCAGGTGTAACCTTTGATAACTGATGCCAGACGGTAAACTTATCGCAGAATCCACGTGATATACGTGCGATTGATTTGCTAACAGTTAACAGGGATACTTGTTCCCGGAATTACAGGGATTACCATTGCATCAGAGCGATATCACACCGAGACATCGGTCTTTCAGTGAAACATAAATTTTAATTCACGTAAAATTTATTACCTATTTCCTATCCTAAAGGCATTGAAATGCTATGCAATATGCCTTGTTGTCCTCTAAAATAATTATTTTTTTATTTAATCCAAGTTTTTTTACAACTAACGCAGTTTTTTTTTATTATTTGTTAGTTGCTGAAAGTATTTAACTTTTCGATTGGCAGTTATGGTTAATTTTTCTGCTTCTATCATAGTCTCATTTGGACTACGAAATATTTAGCATGATAGCTCACCAGTAGGTACCATGTCCTTGCTGAACTTTAATCACGCCTGGTGGAGTCGGGCGTGATGATTGTTCGGTCATCTGGTCCTCCGGCACTGGTGTAGAATGACGCACTGGCCTGTCCGTTTCACAAGTGGCGACTTACTTTGGCCAGATTGAGTTTTAGCACCAAATATGGACTGGACAAGTTATTGCGCCTGTTTGTGGATTGAGTGCCATGACTCAAGTAATTCTCAGCTCACTCGATTGTCAGCTCTTGCGAGAATTTTGGCCCCATAAAATTTGAAGATGTAGCCTGATCTCGTCGAATGAGCCGCAACTTGAAAACAAATTCGCACCAACCCCAAAATTTTGGCGAGCGATCCTGTAAGTCAAAAATTTCTCGGAGGCTGTCGGCTGCCTTCTCGCACCAATTAAAGTTTGAGTCATACACAGGCCGGAGGCAATCATATGGCATCAGATAATGAAACCTATAGACCCAATGCCATGGCAAGAGACATCTGGGGTCGTCTACAGGATCTGGTGCAGTTGCGAGCAAAGCAGCTATTTCGAAGAAACTGGCAGACTTCTCAAGACGCGAATTGTCGAACACGCGGCAACAGTGGGAAGAAATGATGCCAATCCTCAAGTTGCGGTGCATTGGATGAGACCCGGCCACAGGTTCAAATTTGATGAGGTCGAAATTCTCGCAAGAGCTGACAGTCGAGTGAGCTGAGAATTACTTGAGTCATGGCACTCAATCCACCAACAGGCGCAATAACTTGTCCAGTCCATATTTGGTGCTAAGACTCAATTTGGCCACAGCAAGTCGCCACTTGTGGAGCGGACAGGCCACTGCGTCATCTTACGCCAACAGATAGCCGAGCAATCATTGTGCTGGAGTCCACGAGGTGTGATGAAAGTTCAGCAGGTCAGAGCCTGCATGCCGTTCAAAAAACTATCAACACGTATGAAAGCAATTTTCGTCAATTGTCATCCCATGTTTGCAGGAATGACTGTACCCTATAAATAATGCAAACTCCTGTGCATAAGCTACCCGAATCTGCTTCTACTCTCTGATTTTATCTCTGATGACGGATCTCGATACATCAGGCAAATAAAAGTATTGTCCCAGTGATCGAGTTGCCTTCTTCTCAAAGAATAAATGCTTCGACATCACATGAGGCAATGATGGCTCTTTTCTTGCCTCTTAGTCCAATCTAAGAAATTCAATGACTACAAGGTACACGGACCGCCGAATGCGTTCAGTCACTTTACATGCCCGACCTAGGATAAATCACCATTCATTCAATGAAGGCACGCTTGTAGGATTTAAATCGAAACAAAGCGCAATTTAGTAAAATTGGTCATACGAAAAATAAATTGATGTAAATCGAAGTAATTATAGGGGGGTTAGGCATTCAGCCTAGTTGTTAATATCTCAGCGTTCTTAATGACTCCATAAGACAGAGAGAGAATGCTTTATTTTGAAGGGAATACCCAAAAAATTTCAGCAAAAAATAGCTCCATTCACAGAGAGCAAAGGATAAGGTAAGTAAGGTGTCGTGGTAAAAGGTCAAATGTAAAAGGTCATAGAATACTCACATTAGTATTTACATGATATCCACATCTACTATAGAGACGGGTTGGCTCTCAACTTCTCAATTTTCGCTTTTTAACACGTGAGATAGCTTGCTAGGAGTGAGAGTACGGAGTCCTGATATGCCGATGTACAGCAAGACATATGACACATAAAACGGGGAGACGTCGCGGCCATTAGTTCAGAGTAGAGAGGGATCGGAAAATCAGAAGAATAGGGCGTAATGATGTCTAAGGCAAATAGTTTTGCAAGTTTCAGTAGTGCGGAAGAGCAAGCGATTGGGAAAAAAGATTTGGGACCAAAAGTAGAAGTTTTTTTCTGGATGAGAATGATTTTCACTGATCGCCAATCACCGGGGATCTTTAAATCCATGAAGGACAAGTTGATGAGGTGTGTTAATGCAGGGGCTACCTGAAAAGAACAAGATTTCAGGAAAAACTATGAGATCCCATCTTGCCCGGCAGCTGTCAAGAATTTTTAAGAAATTTCATTAATGTTGCCACAGACACAGGAGCAAAGACACTTGGTAATAAGAAAATAGCGTTTTTCGGAAGATAGATGCCAGAGGGAATGTTGATGAAGTTTGCATTTAAGCGTTCTAAGTCAAAGTCAGTATCGATATGTGCTAGTGTATGGCGTTGACCAGTGAAACGCTTAGGACTCTATCAAATTTCATCTGTGTATAGAGGAGGCGAAGATGTATAAGAAGTAAAATGCTGACTAATAAAAGGTCGTTCAGCCTGGAAATATCACGTTTTATTAGGATGTTTGCATACTTTAGTCTTCCACTTAGACCTAGTTCGTGGGATAGTTCCTTTTGGCATCCCAAAGTTTTTAGATGGGGAGAATAAATTCTGCGTCAAGAGGAAAGCAGGTAGTAAAATTTTCCTTGAAAAAAATTGTAAGATGGCTGGAGCCTGACTCGGAATTTGAGCGTTCAAGAAGGGTGGGAAGGTTTTCAGATATGACGGTCTGGAGCAAACAAATATCATGTGTGGACATGTCGCGAACCTTAAGTTTCCTCTCGGCTTTTGCTTACAGCCCTTTCTGAAAACTACAGCAGATGGTTGGCAGGCCCAATCACACAGAATGATCTGAGCCTGACAACGGAGCTCTATTTTTGACTTCAAAATCTTGGGATGGTTAGTCAATACGTGAGAAAGAGGGGCGTCAGCACGGGTGTTGAAGGAGACTAAGTCAGTAAAACCTAACAAAGTAAGGGGGCATAAATTCACACAGTTGAAGTCACCGCATAAAATTAATAACATGTTCGCAAGACAGTACGGCAAGTTTAAGGGAAAGAAAATCAAAGTTGTAGAAATGCTGGGCGGGTACCTTGGCTTATAGGTGATTAAACTATCAGTACCCGGTGAAACCTATTGGCTAAGGTGGTTCGAACTTTGACTGTACTGAATCTTTCCCATAGTTGTCCTA
>JAYGXS010000003.1:58498366-58574147 GCA_036362985.1 Ligula intestinalis
CCCATATGCTAGAGTTAACCATCAGACAGCAAATCATGAGGCTCAAAGAGCCGCTTCTGTCGACAGAACAAGCGGTAGTGGTCTACAGCATGCCATGCCACAAATGTGGTGGCGAACGACTCGGCAAGGGGGTGCACCAACTCGCAGTCAACGGCAACGATAAGCTGTCTACAGTCACGCATAGAAGAAGAACCACACGTTTGCCTTGGGTAAAGCAAGGGTAATAGGCCAAACCAATGGCAAGATGGCCAGCCGGATCGTGGACCGGCATCATACACACCAGACCCTACGCACACTGCTTGAGTCAGATCGAGAATGGTCAAGAAAACTTATACGTGAAAGGCAACTGAGTCCAGAGAAAAATAGGAAAGGAGCCGGCCAGAAACCACGTCACCAGCATAGAACACAACCTCACGGCTGCGCGCACGCCATTCACATCAGCTCACGCTGACGAGGAGCAGGTGAGAAAGTACGCTGGCTTGTCAGTGTGGTGCAAGGGCGTTACATGTGATACCGGCGGTTAACTTTAGGAAGGTCAACACTAACCAGCAGCCAACAGGCAGGTCAAAGTTCATGCGCCGAGCACGGCTACAGTACCGGGCAGATGTCAAGGCTGAATCAGTCACTGCCAGCAAAAAAACCACCACATGACTCTGATGATGAAACGGGGAGTGTTTCCGAAACGTCAGTCTTAATACACTGTGTTACATGAACTCGTATCTTCTTCTTCGTATTCTTTGGAGGACGATGAAATTTATTAATTACTGTGTATTAATACAAGACTTGTGCCACATCTGTTGCATTCCTTCCATGCTTATCGACCGGTCCCGCTGTTAAGAGCCAAAGCAACCAGAAATATGGTTAGGCTCGGTGGCTGCCAAGACTAAACAGACTGTGCATGCCTGCAGCAAACGAAACAAACCACTTTTTGGTTTGGACCTCACCTGAGTAGGAGGGATATGGAAGCCCAATTCAGAAGGAGATATTGCGGCCTGACCCCATAGTCCTAACAGTAGCAAGTTTTCCTTTCCGTCAGCAACCTTTCCAGTAAAGCTTTGCAACGTTCTGTGGGAATTAAAAAATACAAAAGGTGCACTGACATGAAATCCTATGATTTTTACGAGTAACTCCCTCTTACCTAAGTGCAACCAAAGCTGCGGCCCCAAAAGTCTTACAACAATAAACTAATGGTCGTTCTTCACAATAGGGCATGTGATTTCTGAAGGAACATAACGTTTAATAAAAATGCAAGCTTTTTAGCAAAGTGGAAAATTCCAAAAAAGTGGAAATTTGGCGTACTAGGTTAATTTAAGTTCTATTGTAGAGAATGCCTGTTTATACAAAACCATCGAGTGAATATAGCAGGAAAAGTAAAATTATGTTGGAAAATAATCCTTTTTAAAGTTTTTGAATATATGTGCTCCCATATTACGTGGAATTAAATCTGTGGATGTTGCCGAACAGCCCAAATTTCGAGTATATATTCCAATACGTTTTCACAAGAATTTCTAGTTTTTCCTTTTGTTTATGCACTGCCTGAGTCGCGTTGGACTAGAGCAACCACAATTACGCTTGACTTGGCCCATTTGGAGATCACAGGAGTAAGATATTTTGTAAGCTTACGTGCGGACATGCCGGTCAGTCAATAATAAATTTTAATTTAATTTTCATCTGCGACTTTAAACGTACGATTTATTGTTCACAAAGAGTAAGTGCCTTCCTCAAATATTTTTGTAATTATTTTGGGATTTCGATTGCGAAGAGTTTCAGATCTTCCTTGAAATTTTAATGATGACTTTACAATTTTCACTGGCTTCACTCAATTGACCATAAATAATGATTATATTATATTTGCTTACCATAACCTCTCAAAAGCTTTTACGTAAATAACCAGCTTCCAAACATTTTTCTTATTCACCCCTCTTTGTTTGTCATAGTTTCAGAACCACCCAATCATGTTGATTCATTGCCGAGAACAATGAACGTCCACTACAAAAGTCGCGAGTGAGTATGTTTAAAATCGATATAGAAAAATTTCATAAAAAGTAAACTCTTGAAAAAGTGTTTTACATATATATATACACTAACCTAAATTTCCTGGAGGCAAAACAAAATTTTCCGTTTTGTGAACAAATATAATTTAAAGTTTTCTGCTCTTTATAAATGTTCTTTTTTAGTGCAACATGCGCACACAAGATGTTTTTTACCGCAGCGTTTAATAGCGAAGGAAATTCCTCGGATATTAAAAAACGCTGGATTTTGCCCATTTTTGCCTCTTTTTTCTCCCAATATTCTGATCGGAATGGAACTAAATTCTAGTATACAAAATTCTGCGCCTCAAGTCAACCCAATGAACTAAAAAAGAACCTTAAGTATGCGTTTAATCCTTAAACCCCAAACCTTTCATCAGATATATAATCTACTGTACATCCGAGTACTTATAATGGGTAATGTGTCGAATACCTTTCGTGACGATGGAGTCCGAACAACCGAAATCACCTTCATCTCAACTCGTTTGTAGAAATATCTGCTACCTTTCACTCAATGACACGGACTAGGAATTTTCACTTAAGCAGTCCTATTTGCCACATCCTTCTAAAAGCAAGAGGGAGCACCTTCCAGTGTGATCAGAAACGACTCAAATAAAAAACTGTACCTAGTCTATTTTTTCAAAGACAAATTCACTGTGCAGATGCCTGTGAATACTTCGGGGTGATTTAATGCGCCCCCTCAAACCATCCCAAATCACTTGGCTAGCGTCTGTTGGCTACCAAATAGACCGCTGCGATCACGCTACGCAAATAAGTTCTTTGTGCGCACAGAGGAATTTCATACAGATGCCGCATTTTCCATGGCCTCAAACAGCCAAGCTAGCCACCTGCATATTATTAACTTTCCCGGTGGCCACCAACCTCGGTGGCCACGAACCCCAGTGATGCTGATACAAAATCGCAGACTGTAATTTTGTTTTCCCCTGCTTTCCCCTCTCCCGACAACGCTATAATTTTCTGTCAACTTCCTCGCATATTTTTAGTTTTCCACAGTACTATAAATGTACACCGAAAGCAGACATATGATTACCAAAATATATTTTGCATTTCTGAGTGCGTATTTTCGCAACACTCAAATACGGTTGCCTGAAAGCGTATTTTACTTCTGGAACTTACCTATAAATGAGCAGTGCGTTCCAAACCCCCCAGGGGAAACATTTTTTCTGCTTCAGTAGGATTTGCAAACGTCTGCCAGAGAACAGACTACATATGAGTGCTATTGTCGCAAATCCTATTGACTACACTATACGATGGTGTGCATGGCTGTATTTTTTTAATGTGTCCCGAACAATGTAGCAATATTTATTGATGTAAGAAACAGCCTCAAAATAGTAAACGTTGCCATCACAAATGTAATAGTTGCCTCAACGGATGCCTTAAATGCCAGTGATAGCTGTTGTCAACAGAAGAAATGATCGGGAGAGTGCATAGTAGCTTGGAAAGTTTACAGACCTTTACGGACTTTAAAAGGAATATTTGCCTGATTGTAATTTGCGGAGTTCTTTTGACTTGACAAGACTGCAATCAAACGGTTGTTGAGAAATTTTAATTTTAGAGGATATTTGTCACATTTCACAGTAAGTTGTGTGTGTGATGTGTTGTGTTGTGTGAATGGGGAGGCAAGGAGTATTTTTTTACAATCGAAATCTTCTCACACTTTGGGTGGTCTAGTAGTGTTTTCAACCTCTCTTTCAATCTTTCGAAAGTAAAAGCCTTTTTAACTCAGAAACACTTGCCCTTTCAGGCAAATACTTGTCTTGTTACAATTTTAGCAGAAACCTGCTTTCAGCCCTAGTTGATTTTCTATAATCTAACGAAGTTTTTCTGACAGCGAAATTGTTACTGCGCGAAGAAAACATGTAGCAGGCAGATTTTTGAATTACTTGAACTGCCACGAGGCAACCAATTGTAAAATATACAGTGGAACCCCGCTTACCAAGTTTAATCCGTTACGGCACCGATCTCTTCATGTGAGACCTTCGTCTTACGAACTTAAGTCAATCGAACTGCATCAGTTCATTGATTGGTTGCAGTCGACCGAGGACTCAGACCCTGGAAGCAGGCCTCAGTGGCGAACCCAAGCGCACACGCACTGACAGATGGTTAACTGAGCGGAAGCTCGATTTTTTAAATGCTTGCGGATGGTGTTGCTCGTCACCCGAGGCTCCACTGTACACCAAATCGGACTGTGGTTGACCACCTTATAGGGGGATAAGTATTTGCTTGCACTCATAATAGACAGCAAAAGGTCAAATTGAGCCATCAATTAAGTGCTAGTTCGATAATAAACATGAAAATCAAACCTGCTCAACTGGAAATACAATGATAAGGAAGAGGACCGCTCCCTATTAAATGAAGTGCACGTTATCGGATCAGGTGAAACATTTTGCGCATAGTACCCAAAAAGGTAATGTAGAGTGCCCATTTAGTTTGGCCTTGGTAGTTAAGGGCATCAAGAAAATTGCATAAATAATAAATGGTTGTCACACTCCAAGCAAAATGGCTCTTTCCCATAATGGAAGTCATCCTCAGTTACTGCGCGTGAATTTGTCTGTACTGTGCGTGTCTGCTGCGGATGATGCTACGTGACAAGCTGTGGAAATGTTTGAAATTCGTTTGACACAACAGCACAGAAATTGGCTTTCAAAAATTTCCAGTTTAAAGAATCCTGCTTCAGCCAGAAAGAAACAGCAGTAAATTTATCGACGGGTCAAAACTTCTGTTACGAAAACTTAACACACTGTTATACCAAAATTGGAGAATCAGGCTCAGCAAAACAACTCGTGAATGAAAGATAGATTTAACTGTCAAACTTAAATAACCTTAACCAACGAATTCTCTCTTTTGGAGCAGGTGATATTAGTTTACTTTAAAATTCAGTTGATTGTAATTTTTGTTAAGTTTAGCTTAGTTTACTATACGGAAGTTCAGCGATGATACCCATGTAAGCATTGAGGAAGTCAAGTTAAGCGAACGAACGTTTTCGATTAATTCATCATCAGGCAATACAGTAATATAAGGGAGGGTAGAGTTAACGAAAATTTTTAGGCAAACCAATTAGTAGTAACAAGGGGGGAGAGGGGGAGAGGTGTCAAAGGATCAAAGGGGGATCAAGGGGCTCAGATTCTAGTCTTAATTGGGGTGGGGGAGAGGGGAAAGGGAAGGTGTCAGACAATTAGTTCATGTCCGACAATTAGTTCATGTCAGACAATTAGTTCATGTCATCCAGTGGTCCTCGTCTCGGGTTTTTTTTTTTTGTTTTGGGTTGTGTGAGGACGCAAGGTGTCAACGTCTTGAGACTGTGTCGGTGGCCTTTGGAGGCTTGATGCCGCTGTCTCATCATTGTTTCGCGGCGTAGTAAGAAGTTGTTTAAGCATTTGCAGTATCTTACTTAACTTTATGCAAATTAAACTAATAAACTTAATATTAAACGAAAATCTAAACTAACGTAAGACGCAAATGAAACCAATAAAAAATTAACCTAACCGCAGAAGTAGAATATCTAAGCTGGGCGACCAACTTAACTTTCATCCACTAGTGAATTAGAAGGGGTGTGGGCAGCTGAAGAGGGCTCTGCTAGTAAATCTGCTTCACGCGAAATCTCATCAGAGCGCTAACACAAATACCATAACAGACTCATGGCGCAGAAAAAATTCGTCGCCAAACGTGAGAAGAAGTCCAATGGGCACGTTAATGACTGTCATCTCATTTTAAATAATGCTTTAAACAGAAGCAAAAAGACTTCGAACTCTCTCTGTATTACTTCCTTGGTTTTCTGACGATCATTGCCCATCTGCAGATCATTTATTCCCAATCTTTTACGACAGTCGATTTTTTGTTAATTTTTCATATATAATTCTGTCTAATCGATCGATCTTCATTGAAAGCTGAATCAGCTCATTTTCCAAAACATTCAGCAAATAGCTTCAGATTAATATGACTAAGAAAATTACCTCCTGTCTTAATACTTTACTTCTTAAAATACTGTATTCCTTGGACGCTACACTCGATTTTGTATTTGATATTTTCGAGATTTTTATGTATTTTTGTGTCTGATCTATTTATTTATTTTCTCTCTGCGACGCTCTATGATATCCACGCCCGTATTTTAATAATCAAATAAGGTATCAGTACTGCTTCTTTGATCGGACATGCTCCTTAAACAAAGCTTCTGCATTATTTTTAATATACTTTAGTGGTCCTTTTTCAGAAAACTTGAATAAGCCACCCTACTTATTGTGATGTGGCCTTTATATTTCTCCAAAGAATGCAAGTTTAGGCTACCTTATCTAACCTTCATCAAATATATGCTCTTTTATTGCATTACAAAAAATATACGATTCGTAGACTTCTAGGTCTGCAAGTGACAAAATTCACAACGAAATAATTTCCTTCCTTAAAACGTGTGTTCGGCATACATACGTGTTCTGCAATTCACCGGCGGGCCGATACGATTGCATAAACAATGAAAATCGTAAAATTGCATATACTTAATAACTACTCTGGGATACGGGGGAGGAGAGGAAATTAGAATAGGATGTGAGCATTGGCCATGGGTCGAGAACGTTTGCCGAATAAACTTTTCTAGTTGAACAAGGAAGCATTTGCAGAATTTCCCTTTTATTTTATTAATTTTCCTTGATCTTTACCCGAAAGACCGTTTTTTAGTTTTTTCTTCATATTGGAAGCGCTGAGTCTGATGCAACTATATAGGATGAAGAACTTCCTATTGTCAATAGGCATCATCAACTGAGATTGGTAGTCGTTAATATACTTTCTGAGCTTTGAGATGACAACAGGTAAATATCGCACGCAATCTCTGAACGCTAAATTGTCCAGTAATCGACACAGATACACGGCAAAACAGAAGTTTCCGTTTCCATCACGGAATCAAGACAGATTTGTATCCAATAGAAGTGAATATCCGAGTTCCTGGAAGCACTTCAGACGAAGGGGATGCGGTCACTGGAGCAAGAATTTATTTTATTGATGTTTTGGATTCTGTCGAGAGTCGTTAATCATAGGTTACCGTAGAATGGTGTGGGGGCATGCGCACATTGGGGGCGTTACGCGCACAGATTGCGTAGTATTTATAGTTTGTAGCGGCCATCCGCATGGGTACGATAATTATCAGCTCCTTTAACCACTACCTGGGGTTGTAATTGGTGCGTTAATGGCTTGGAAGTCCGCTTTATGGATAGCCGCTTCGAGTTTTAAATAGCGCACAATCTGTATATGTATCACCGCGAATTTGCGCATGTCTCCCACTTTTCACGGTTGCCTGTGATTAAGGATCCTCAACAGAATCCAAAACTTCGGGAAACTAAAATATTTATTCCAGTAATCGCATATTTCTTCACATCTGTAACCGCTGGTTTCAAACGCGGCTACCGTTGCACCTAAAGCTACGGTGTGTACTTTTGAGCTTCTTGTATTTTAATGTCTGCAATACTTTTACTATGAAAATTCTATATTTGTGTGAATGCAGCATTCCAAATCTGCATGTAAACGTTTCAAAGTAGTCGAATTTTAATCGACACCAATATTTCTAATGATATTCAAAGTTAAAAAGTCATATCGCGGTCCCTTTCTATACACCGAATCACAGAATATCCTGTTCTATCACTAACTTGCAGAGCTGTAATAAAAGTACTGCCCTTAAGCCTACATCAAAAATGTTTGATTTGCCGTAAACCCCAACATACCTTTGTGCTAAATGGTTATCCCACGTACAAATAATGGGGCATTTATTCTTCCACGTTTACAGCTTGTCAACTCACAGTGTTATATTCAGGTAATATCATGCATTTAATAACTCACTCCTTCTTTGATCTTCATGGCGTTGGATGTTTGCGAAACCAGACGACGGAGCCCCTATGTTGCAAGATGTGAACCATTCTGCACATTCCCGGAAGCTTTTCCATTTGATAACTTTTTACCACGAAAACCTGATATTTTGATATTAAGTTACGTCCAATATCTAAGCCTACTCAAAATATGCCTCTCGCAAAATATTATCCCTTTTATGTTGTCTTTGTATTTTCCGTAAGAAGTTTTGAGATCAAGCGTATTAAACGTAATGTCTGTTATTTCGAAAGGCTGTCTGTGTTTTGCACAAAGCAGTTTTCCACGGGCAGTTTTATTTTTATCTTTTTGGGTTGCTTTTTGACCTCTGAATATTTCCATCATTGTCTAGTTATAGGGCGCTCAAAGTGTAACAGCTCCGTTCTCATACATTTTATGTGCATCAATTCGGAACAGCTTAAATATTTCAAACCTACCTACTGAGTTTCATTACATGTTGGTAAGCATGGCCCGTTTGTCCATCTTAATAGGACAGGGGAACAGGAACCAACCACAGTGCATGCGTATTTGCGCCAAGATCTGGTAAAATAGATTTAAGGTTGCGGTTAAGGGCAGAGTTCGGGTTTAGGGTCATGCGGGCGTTATAGGGTTAAGGTTTGGCTTCGTGCTAACTGTATGGTTTACAGTGAGGGTAGGGTTATGTTTAGTATTAAAGTTACGGTTTACGGTCAGAGTTACCGGTAGAGCTGTGGCGGACGGCTAACAATGCTGTTCCTACCTTGTTCAACACCCACTCCCAAAGCATCATGCATCTTCGCAGGCAACCCTTCTAGATTCGCCGACCTGAAGACACTTGACTGACATCCATGCCCACACACACGCGCGTTCTTATAATAATGCCTGCTTAAAGGCCACTTGAACACGCCACACCTCGGCCGATGCAGCAGGAGCCTCAATACTCGACACCTCATTTGGGTAATAAAACATACTAATCATACGCCAATTGAACTCGCTTCACAATCATGTAAATCCACGGTCATCTCTCTCTCTTACACACATCTTCTTTGTTGACTTTGCCGCTGCGTTCGACTCTGTCCATCGTGACTCTCTATGGCGGATAATGGCATTTTATGGTGTACCACCAAAAATAATCGCCATGATCAAGGCATACTACCGCCCCACCACTGCACGGGTCTTAGTCCGCAACAACCTTTCAAAACCCTTCGCTATTCGGTTGGGCGTTCGGCAAGGCTGTGTCCTGTTGCCTATCCTCTTCAACTACGCCATTGACTGGGTTCTCGGGAACACTTTACAGGAAAATTACGGCATTGAGCTTGCACTCGGGCGCCGGTTGACTAACCTTGACTATGCCGATGATATCGCTTTACTAGCTTCAAGCTTTTGCGACCTACAGTGTAGGGTTTCACGGGTGAAAGAGGTCGCAAAATCGGTCGGTTTGTACATAAACGCTGGGAAGACCAAAGTGTTTTCATGTTGCATCCCTACCCAAGAGAAAGCGCATTTTGAGATCAGTGGCTGTCAACTTGAAGAAGTCGACAGTTTCAAATACCTGGCAGCGATTTTACTGCCGAATGGATAGAGTTAAGGTGACATTGTTTCCCAAATTGACGCAGCACGATGAGTTTTCTACAGCCTTCGGAAGACCTATGGACCCGATGCGAGATCTCTTTTTCCACAAAGATCCGCGTTTAGCGTGCATCTGTGTGATCCGTTCTCCTATACGGATGGGAATGTCGGGCAGTGCGCATGAAAGATAACTGGAAGCTGGAAGAATTTGACCAGTACTGTCTGAGGAACATTCTTCGAGTAAGGTTCACCGACTTCCTCTCAAATGAGACAGTCCGCACTCACTGCGAGAAAACCACAGGAATATCCCATGCCATAAAGGAAAGACGACTGAGGTGGCTTGGACACGTTCTTCATCACCAACCTTAAGAGCTCAAGCCTATTGCTCTCGACTTGAAACCATCATCTTATTGGAAACGTCGAAAAGAGGCTCAAAACCTGGCTCGACTCAGTCCGTCAGGACATAGAAGTGGTTCTTGGACCTTCGGTTTTCGGTCTCCGGCGCTGAAGAAGAGACTGGGTAGAGGTCTCTAGATCCGCTGTCGCCAGTCGTCACGCATGGGGAGGTACCGTCCGCGACATCATCGAGGCCAGCTATATCAGGCATGATCACAGTCATAACAAGTATAAAGTAAGTAAGTACACACTCTCGGACACAACTGGACGCATTCAACATCAGCCTGAGACAGCAATGCAGGGTTCTGTACACAATCAATTCCTGATGTTGGAATTTGGTCTGATATTTGTAGTGACTCGAATAAAATCCCTACTTAGCCACTACAAGCCCAAGGCGTGGGAATATTTGCTGTTGGGATTGCGCCCATTCCCACGACGGGTAAGCACATACAAAGGCGAACAGCAGGTACTCCATTGTCTGACTGCCGATGTGTCCTCATTTCTGAATGGTCTATGTCCGATTGGACAGTGTCTTAACGCGACCCATTAACAAGCGTAGCCTCTGTGTGACAATGACTCTTACTCTGATTTGCTTTGTGTGAAACAAGCTGCTCGTGGTCATTTGTATTCCTCCGCTTCTCCCGTACGGGCCTTGGGCACAGTGGTCGGGCTAGCTCACTGTTCGTGCTAAGTACGAGTATCAGGCCCTCGTCATAACATTCACCTGTCTTTAAATTTATCGCTAGTCCACTTGTTTTAACTGAGGAGCAAGGTATTTCTATTTTCGTCTCTTGTTAAGGGGGCGGCCATACAACCCATGAACACCTAGAGTTTACCTCTGACGCCTAGCACTCATTCACCTGCGCAAAGTCTTGCTTACGAATCAAGACCCTATTGTACTTGAAACGCCTCTTCGCATCACAAGTAAAACAGGTGCCAAAGGATTTCTTGTCAACGCACTTTTTATTTTCTCAGATACAGTAGCAAAAGGCAGCTCTGGGTTAGGGAGGCAGGCAGTTGCATGAAAATAGCGGGGGGAGAGGCTGACCCTTTACCTGCAGGATGCCAGGGTCTTGCTGATGAGGATATTAGGATTTTCCAGTTCAGTGTAACAGCGCAGCTCTCGGATCCAGGTCTCCAGGGCAGTCTGCAGGGAGATCGATTTGGCGTCCACATCCTCCAGCAGGATGACGCTGCACTCCACGCAGGCAATGGGCAACTGTGGCATTGCTTGGGACTGTTGCTGTTGTAGTTGGTGATGCTGGCTGCTGCTTGGAAGACTCTCGCTGAGGCTCCACTGGTCACTCTCATCGCTGACATTGGTGTTTAGCCGACGACGGCGTGTTCGTCGTCGAAGAGGAAGACTGTTGGTGTGGAATGTGGAATCACAACGCTCTGAGCCGGAGAACTCGGAGGTCTGCAGAGTCTGCTCACCGGAGTCGCTGCTCTCGGCATCGGATTCCATACTGAGGGAGTGCTTGGAATCGGAGACATCGTATCCGCCCGTATCCTTGAGGGCTGTTGCTGCTGCTGCTGCTGCTGCTGCTGCTGCAGCGGACATCGTGCTTTCAGAGGTAGGTTTGTTCATGGCTTGAGCGATCATTCAGAGAGAGAGAGGGCGTGAGATGAATCCCTCGTTTTGTGTTTAACCCTGGAGATTGCCGCCGCAAAATGGCCTTCCTAATTAGGCCAGTTCACCGTTCATGCTTCTAACGTGTCTGGGTTTAGCGAGATCCTCTTATACCCGAATTCTTTTTTGCAGTTCTGTAAATTGAGAAGATGATTTGTGTTAGTTGGTCTGCGTAACAAGTAAAGGTAGTTTGTTCGCTTGCTTGCTTGCCTGCTTGTATACTTCCCCTAAATTCAGAACGCAGTATATTCGTAAGTTGAGCACCTTTGTTCAAAACAAAAATAAATATTTACATTGCTATCAATTGCTGATCCATGCCCCCCCCCCAACCTCCCCTGACAACCGCGCTACTTTTTCAACCAACACGCCTAGTTTATTTACTTAGTTACTACATAAATATACAGATCTGACGAGGATTTATCGAAAGCAAACGTACATTTACCAATTTATCTTCAGAAATATTTACACTTAATTTAAATAGGCAAAACTTTGATTGCTTGAAATTCGTATTCAGCAATTACAAATTTATTTCTGCCACAAAGAATGGTCTTGAAGCAAAATGCTCTCAAAATTTACTGTAGAAGAAGATAGTCTAGATACTCATGGCTGTCATATCATTCTGAATAGAAAGAACTTGACTCAACATCCAGATTACCTTTGACAAAACTATCTTTGCCATATGCGATAGGCATTAAATTGTCTAATAATTAAAGGTACCACGATTTGTCATTCAGGGTCGAATAAAAGCATATTCAGATTCCCTTTCGTTTGGAAACGTACATTTATACCCTCTTAATTATGGCGTAAGATCGACTTTAATTAAGGGAATGATGAGCACAGAGGTTCATTAAGCAATTAGGGATGTTCTTAAATATATAAAAAAAATCGCACGTGCATGGCACATTTGTTTTTACGCATAAAAATGTCTTTTCGTTGACGCATAGTTCCCACAAATTGAGTAAGACCACCTGGTTTACCAAGAACTTTGTTAGCAGGGCTATTAAGCGGAGTCAACGGAAGATTACTGAATGTATAAAAAGTGCAAAATCGTATTTATACTGCATGCTTGTCTTAATGAATCAAAAGAGTCTTCTCTTTATGAAAGTAGTTAAGGGGAAGAGAACACTTATCAGCGCCCTAACCTTCTTTAAATAATCCAGTTTTTGTCGATTAGTATCCTGCAAGTACAGGGATTGGAAAGGGGTGTGGCAGGTACACCGACTAATGACGATGGCGTTGGGTCTAAGCGCGCGCGCGAAGAAATGCGCTGGTCCCTCACTTAGTACAAATCCTGCCTAAGAGTCCACATTGCTGCGGGTTGGCATACTGCTAGGCTGAGAAGGAGTCAACCATTGGCCGGCAGACAGCCAAGCTACTACTTTGAGTGCGTTCTGATTGGTTCGACGCACACGTGAACTGCTTGCGGTATGGCGGGGGGGGGGGGCGGGGGAAGTGTGTTTAGCAAAAGACTGGCTTCCCCTCTTAAACTACCTCTAAAGCAGAGTCAATCCGAATGGGGACTTAGCTTCTGTGTAGTCAGGCTGCAGTGGCATCTAGCTGTTGTCGCTTGCCAGTTGTGGCGTACGTTTTGCTCCTTTTTTAAGTTTAACAATGCAACGCGCCTGTTTCGGATAAGACTACGCTCTACGCGCATTTGAGCACTAAACGCATGATAAAGCTTGCTGTCAAGCCAAAGTTTGTACTTAGCTAAAGATATAGTAGGGCTGGGAACTCATGCAAAAAGTCACGAGGATACTGGACTTTGTATTAAGGCATATATTTGGCCACATAATTTCGATTTAGTGAGTTAATTTAATCCCAAAGAGCCCCTTATTGCAGACAACTTGCATATTGGGATTAATGGCCACTAATTTTGGGAAAATGCATAGGTAAGGAACGGAAGAGAGAAGATTTACCTTTTTCGCAAAATCTTAGCATCTATTAGGCCCCTTTTTCTTGCATTCGCAAACGTAGAAAAGAGCCTAAACATGATCAACTGTTGTAAAAAATATTCCAATATAAATTGAACAGCAAGTTCTTTCATCTACAGCCAAAACTCTATGATTTATTTTCCGAAAAATTAAAAATCGCTTGAAATTCGCAATTTTAACTTTGAAATTATCTTGGGAAAAGTAATATGCACAGACATTTGTCAACTGAAAATCTAATCAAATTAATTCTATAGAGGTAACCTATTATAGAACTTTTTTTATTACTGTTATGTAGTACAATATCGGGTTTCTGTTGCGGACGTTTTTTTCGCTCGACAACGTGTGCCGACGTTTCGAGGATTTATGAATATGGCCCGCATGGTCATCTTAATAATAATTAGATCCCAAAAGTCGTTTTTCGGTAAATGCTTTTAATAGATACCTTGTTTTAAAGGTTTTGATATAAACGTTGGACAAAATCTAGATTTATGGACTAAAGCTTAGAAAATCTAAAAACACTCCAAAATCTGTTGGAATTAACAGAATGATCTCAAACTAATCCTTATCCAGTAACTCAAATAAAGAAAAACATTTCTGACTAAAAAAGTTATATTGACATGAAGAAATTGATATGGTTATCCAGTCAAATGGTGATTAGATTTAAATTTATTGGTCTAATTTGTAGCTATCATTTTACGTCCGCGTAACTAGATTATTATTAGAAAACCAGGGAGGCCGCAATGGCCATATCTGGTTTACTAGCTCTCCTCAGGCATTCATGTCCAACCCCAAGTGGCGCACCATCCGAAGGCCCCAACTCGCGCACTTATCAATCAATGTCTACCGTTTTAACCATTAAGCCATGCGTCCGTTGTCGGGAGATATTGACACTCGTTGATGAACGTTCACCGGCCCCGTTAGCGGTCAGTGAACGTTCATTAACGAGTGTTCGAATGAGAATTTTACAGTGACCATAGTACGGAGGAGCCACTGAATCTCAGTTCCAAGGAGGCTGACTTACCCTGACGTTGGAATTGCGTACAGGTCACTGACGCGCGACGTAATTTCTGCGTACTCCTTCCGTATGAGACATTTGGTTATGAGATGCACACCTTCTTTGCAGCCTGGTAAAGGCACGCGAAACAATGCATCATTCCCATCATAGCACACACACACACACGTATGCACTTGTTTATGGGCGCCTAAGCGTAGCAAGGGCACTGACAGGGATTTCTTATGTGTGCGTGGTACGCGTTAAAGGTTCTCGATATGGTGCTTCTGTCTTTTGTAGCATCTGTGTCGTCCCGACTCCAGGAACTTTGATCTAGTGTTGATGAGGATGTGGAAGAGAACCGTATGTGGTCTGTTCAATTCTGTGTTGAAGTACTATGTCTCTTAGATTACCCGTTCAGTTCAAGCGAAAATGTAGGGTCCTTCTCGCAAACTCTGGAGTTCTTCAAGGGTCTATTTTATCCCTTTACGTATCCTACGACCACCAAATGAATGTCTTTGTGTAGAATATGCTGATGATATGGTTGTTGTTCATCCTTGCGAAAGTCACATACATCTTCCGGTACTGAAATATTGCCTGGGTCACGTCTCAGTAGGTACGTGGTCTTCAACTGAATAATCAGACGTCAGACGAATACATTTCCCCATTGTGACCTTCTCCCAGTGCTGAATCCTTAGACATCCTACCCAATAAGATATCCTCTTTTCAGTACCTCGGTGTTACTTTGGCATCTAATCTTTCATTTACTTTTCATATTGAAACCCTTTTGATTAAAATTCGTCAACTTCTACACTATTTCCGTCGGATACGATCATATTACACACACTTCAAGTCCTAATTTGGCGATTTAGGGATGCGTGCATTCTCGCCCTCATTTCCTAATGCTCTCCTGTTATTTTTCAGCCTTGCTTAGAAAAGACCTGTTGAATTTGCAACATCTCCTCCAAATGCTCTTTTCAGCTGCCGGTGTTTCTTATGCTTCTTAGCTGATATTATAATACAGCAACACGGCAACTTATTCCTAGAACTCACCTATTTGCTTCTAATTGACATGTCCTGATTCCAGAATTTTCAACTTCAAATCGCGCATGTACTGCTCGACCGTTTGAATATGCCATTTGAAAACACAGCTGTAAGTTCTCTTTCTCGCACAGAACATTACTTCAGGTCTATGCACTTTGATGTTTTATCAACTACGACAGAGCGGGGGTGACGTTATATGCGTTGTAGGGAAGCAGCTAACATATTCCTACACAAATGTCTACACGATAGTGAGCGGAGAAATGAACAACTTCCGCAATCAAACAGACACTCCTTGATGTGAACTTTGGCTTGCTGCAATAAATTTGCGTCGTTAAGTGTTTGATAAATTAATTTTACTATCGAGAGTCATAAAAGTGCTTTCAAAAGACGATAACGGCTAGTCAGTGTGCACTTTATTTTATATTTACATTATGCAAAATATGAATGGATATTTGGGAATGTAGTTTGCCAAACGCAAAATACTTTTGTTTGATTTCATGATAAATGCTAGGTAGTAATTCACAAGCTCTTCAGATTACTTTTGGGGTTATTGTATTTGCAAAAGCGTTGTAATTACTGGTATCCTTATAATTTTGGTCAGTAAGATACTGAGTTGAGTTATTCTACGTGTTGTAGTTGGTTCACTGTAAAGGTCATCGAAGGCTGAGTCATTACCTCTACCTATGACATGTGCTCTTTATGTAAAAGTTTCGTATAGTTCAAACAAAACATTTTCAGCAAATTTTATTAATCACTATTTTGTTTTTAACTTTTTCATGTGAGGTTTCTAATAAGCAGCATTCTACTTCTTCGAGACGCTTTTTAACGCAAATGGGCAATAGATCATTCCTTGAAAAAATGATGGTGGCAAACGATTTTGCATAAATGGGCCCACTGTTTTCAGTTTCTTGGTTTAAAAAAATGAAATAAATTATCATCCTATTGCTGCGGAATCATATAAGGCTGAAGAAACGCTTTGAAGCCTCTGAAGAATATATTTATTCAGTCATTTGCATAAAGTTGGCAGGTCACGCAATCCAAAAGATCAGAGTTGTCTTGCAATCCATTCTTCTTTTTGCCAAATAAGTAAGAAAAAACGTTTGACTCTAGTCCGTCCTACAATTTCATGTGCTATGTTTTATAGAGAACGAAGATTTCTCCGACCATCCTTCTGTTACCTTTTCAATCGAACAATTAGGCAACCTGAATAAACCTGCACAGTTAAGACAACACAAATGCTACTATGAAGCAAGTGATATCCGCCCATGCAAACGCAAGCTCAACCAACTGACTCGTCGTAGATCCGGACAGAGAAAGTTAGCAAGCACAAGAGAGCTTGCTGCTTTCTACAGACCCCGTACAGATCAGTTCCTTGAGCGTTAGCACTGAGGTTAAGCTTACCAGGTGGTTTTGCCCTAAAGTCCCGGCATCATGAATGGTAGATTCACTAATAGTCTTTCGAGCAGCTCTGAAAAACTTTAATTTGTTCTCGAGAAACACAAAATCTCCTGAAATTCCTTATTAAATTTATAAGCAAATAATCCTTTTGAGTTTCTTGTCGTACGATTTTAGAGAAAATAAATAAATTTGTTGTAAATCGGAGGGGGTATGCAATGCAGTGTTTTCATGCTGAGTTACATGCATAACAATCAAGATGATTCAAATTTGTATTAATCAAAAATAATCTACTTTATTTTCTATTGACAGAATCCTTTCCTACGATGTCCTTATTGAAATTAATTATATCACGTTATTTTCGACGCTGAAAATTATGTTTGAGGAATCAGAGCACAGCCATAAAGTATGCTCGGTATTTCATGCAAATGCCGAAATTTGCGAAAGACAGACAATCACTCGCTATCCAGCAATAAGTAGGGTTTCAACTTGCAACGTAATTTCAAGTAATTTCAGTCTCATCAGGATGTCGTATTTTTAATGAGCTCGTTTCTGACAGCTTGCAAAGGCATATTCTATAAAAATGACTACTTACGTAGTAAAATTCTAATTCATTGAAATTAACTGCCCATATAAATCAAATATACATCATCAAAAATATACCCAAAATTTCATTTTGTGTACATATTTTGTAGTACATTTTGCGGATTGTAAATTATATTCTTCAAGAAAGGCTATATTTTGGTTTTTTATTTGTTAGAATTCAAAGTTTAAAGGTGAGACGAATAAAAGTTGGGTTTTCGTAGCCACATCTTTTTACATTTTACCTGATTCTATGCAGTTCAGTCGTACAGAG
This sequence comes from Ligula intestinalis, assembly GCA_036362985.1. Taxonomy (NCBI): domain Eukaryota; kingdom Metazoa; phylum Platyhelminthes; class Cestoda; order Diphyllobothriidea; family Diphyllobothriidae; genus Ligula; species Ligula intestinalis. Next base: position 58,516,053 of record JAYGXS010000003.1, read on the forward strand.
AACACTTTGACTTTGCAGCTTAGAACGTCCACTTTTTCCGTTGAATGACTCCATATCTGGGTCTTGTGGACTATCACCTAACGAGAGACGATCAGAATATAATCCTCCATTCCAGAATCTTTTAGGTAAGTTGACTTAAAGGCGAAAAAACCATACCATGCTTTGCTCGCAATGCCCTCAGTGGTTTTTAGTATGCGCCTCAAACATATTTTAGATTAAAAACCTAATTCCGCATTGCTGGCGATCAAATCAACGCATTTTGTGACCAGGCAAAAAAACCTACTCGGCACGGGGAGCTCCTTGACGCTCTTCTCCTCCCAACCAAGCGAGAGTTGGGTGAACTGGTGCTTCGTGCTTTTTTGCTTGAGAGGCATATAGCGGCGGCTGGATCATGAGGCGTGGGTTGCCTTCGTGCAAGCCATGCTTACGCGGCCTTCTATCCTCGTGATTTCTCCTTTATTCGGTAAGGACGAGACGCGAAAGGTTTCTTCTGGTTCTGCTCTGACACCAGCTAAAACAGCGCTAGCATCTTACGTGTCATTGTTTTGACATCGAGGCAAAACGTGCGCGCTCTGTATTTCCACTATGGGTTACCGTAGGGCTCACTACGGAAACAAACCCCAGAATTTAGCGGGACTTGGTGGGACTTGGACCCGCATAGTAGGGAAGGTCTTTGCGCGAAGCCAATGTTCTACTAGTTGAGCTAAAAATGCCATGCCACCGCGAGTATTTTCACAATTGGGTTAACTAAATTAAGCAACTCTGCTAAACCTCTTAAATAATGAAGCCAACCTAGTAGTCATTCTGATGGATTTAAGATGATTGCTTAGGAAATATTGCTTGGGCAATCAGCTAGCTGTTCCGAATTGGTGGATTGCATACGAGCGATAGAGCTGGGCGGATAAAATTGGTCCAAGTTTGATTAAACTCACGATGCTAGGCGTGGCATTTACGGCTCAATTGGTAAAGCATTGGCTGCGGAAAGGTCCTTCCTACTATGTTTGTTCACATTCCGCCGAATGCCACGAGTTATTTCACAATTGGGCGAATAAATTAAGCAAATCTGCCAAACCTGAACTACGGGGATTGTAATTTGTTTTATCTTATATTTATTATATTTTTTTATTTTTTTCAAAAATAAAACATTTCCCGTCTTTGTTTTAACTTTTATAATAATTGCATCCACTGTGTCCTGTTTTTTCTTGACATATTTCTTTTATTTCGTATCTGTGCCATAGAAATGCCCATCAGTATAAATTATATATTGCCACCGTACTCTTATTATAAAATTCTGGTGGGTTTGTTTCTGTAGTGGGGCCTTGCAAGCGGTCATAAACCTACAACCACCCTGAAGGTCTGAAACTGCTTTTTCCGCCTTAGCCTCATCCACCTCATCAAGGCCCTTGATCATGATCATGCAACAGTAGCCTTTTTAGATCCGATCAAATCGAAGTGGCCACCTAGTGGCCTACAAGCTGCTTGGGGAAGTTTTACTTCCAGACAGATCGTTGCCGGACAGCGAACGTATACTTAGTGATAAATCGGTCCAATAAATGCTCAAAGCATCAAGAGTTCGGGGATAGAAGTAGTGAATGCTCTGGACTCGTTCCTGCCGTATGGCTCTCGTCATTGTGGCCCATAAAGTAGAAATAGAGAAGTAGTTAACGCCAGCGCTTGGCAAAAACTTTATTCACCTGACTTTTTGGACTCTCTCGTACACATCAGCATAGACAGTATCAGTAGCAGAAATGGGCAACTCCTACGGAGGGAGTTACCGTTTTTGTATGATGAAGTCGCTATGCTACTGCATAAATTTGGCAATCAACGGCTCTCAGTATATCGCGCATATTTGCCCATTCGTGTTAGGCGAATAAACTTCTTCTACCCGTTATCACATATTCTTCTCCTTAGTTAAGACTCGCATTGTTACTTGTATCGGCAAGGGCAAACTAGTCATTGTGGTCTGCGCTGCATTCTTTGAATTTCCCACTGCTGCACTTTGCTTCTGTTTCTGCTATTGTCTCTGATGACGGATCGGTGACAGATTTGAAGACGTCAGTCGAATAAAATTCGTGTCTCACCGATCACATCTACTGAGTTTTTCCGCATAATCTCAAGAAATCACGTCTATCCGTTGACATTGAATTTACCTCTTGTGGTCTGAGTCCCAAAATATGGTTTTAGAATTATTTTCGCAAATGCATCGAACACATTGGCAAATTAGAAAACAAAACAAGTAGGCTGACAAGTGTTGACGAAAAAAGTAACAAAAATTATCAAAAAGAAATCGCGCTTTTGCGTCAAAGACGGTATGAATTGCACTTCTAGCTGCGAACTTGTCCACTGTTTTAGTTTTTACTTAATACTTAAAGTTTTCTTGCGCTTATAGTGATGCAAGAGTTAACGTGCAATTGGCTTAGGCCGATGCGATCTGCCTTTCGTCAAAGGGATCATACAGGGGCGTTAGGCAAGTCCTCCACTAATAACATTAGACAGCACATACAGATCTGACCTAAATAAGTCTTTGGTTGTTAACCAAGTTAATGGTTTTGAGCTTGCTGACCAAGTGCAGTTGCTATGCCGTCGTTTGCTCTCCGCGAACAAAAAACTCCGCTCGCGCTTCGGATAATATTAGTATCAACTTTTTCGTCGCAATTTGGCATTTAAAAGTTGTTTTCCTCTCGCAAACTTCAGTCCAAGGTTGAATTGGAAATTCAGCGACGACAAAGTAGCCAAGATAGGCAGAGGAATGATTTAAAATTAGTTCTTTTTTCTTGAACTTCGTGCATGTAGCGGGTCGCGCTTTCACTCACAAGTGAAATTTTAAGTGAGTTTACAAGACTTTAAAAACTGAGGGCCTCCTAGTCCTGTCCAGTCACTCGTAAGTTTCTTGTGCCCAAACACAGGAAGGGAAATTCAAGTTTGCAAAAGTAAGAATTCCGGGATAAGAATCAGTGATTATGCTGATGCTCACTAAAGGGATTTTATATGCTCGCTGACGTTTCGGAGAGCTGAGCCGAATTTCCTTCGTCAAATCGTAAACTGCTAGTATCGATCAGCAATTTGAAGGTGTGGCTGTAAGCGTTGGCCCTGAGCTGATCAGTTTGTTTGTTCGCTGCCTTGCCTCTCGTGTGGATTTTGGCCTATGTTGACGGCACTTGGTGTTTCGCTTCGTCTCCTTGGTAGAGGATACCGAAAATCCGGCTTCCAAACTTAAAAAAATACAAGCGAAGACGGCTCCGTGACGAACCCACCAAACTCCACACGAGAGGCAAGGCAGCGAACAAAAAAATTGATCAGCTCACGGCCTAAGATCAGAGCCACACCTTAAAATTGCTGATCGAATATAGCAGTTTACGCTTTGAGAAAGGAGAGCCGGCCCAGCTCTGCGAAACGTCAGCGAACCAATAAACCCATTATGGTGAGCAATTAACTGATCTCTGACAGGAAAGGGAGCATTTGGTTAACTCAGATGACGTCTTCGGTTAAAAAGGCCTGTGAGACTTTTCCTGGAAATCAAGTTCAAAACCAAAGGCAATTGTGCCACCAACCTTAAGTGCCGGTCGCTGTCTGACTTGCGCTTGGAACAGTCAGACAGGCAAAAAATATCCAGTATAATAGCTGAGAAAGCAAATTTTATGCCACTTTCAATAAAAAAAAGTGAGGTAGAGTACGCTTCTGTCTCAGTAGATGCGAACAAAAATTCTGAAAAGTGTTTACGATTAAAAAATATAACTTATTTTATTTTCACACATCATGCAGTATAATCCCATACCGGGACGGCCGAAAACTTCCTTCAGGCCACCTACAAAACCTACCTTCTGAAGAAATGGCTATTTATGTACTAAGCCATTTTCCTTTGAATTTTGATGCTATTGTTAAGGAAAAGGTGATTTAGAGAAGATGTTTGTAAAAGTATTTCCGCTAGAAATCATCTGATAGAAAATTACGTTCTCTTCTTATTTTATATCTGTATTTTAGAGGAACCTTCTACTTATTTAGGATAGTTTTCTATTAATTTTTGATATATTTATAATCTGTATACTTAATAAAAGAGATCTTGCATATTTGTGCGGTTCCTATTCCGTCTTTGATTGGCTGGCGTCAAGAGTCACAGGTTTGTTCGCCTGATAGCAAAGTTAGCAAAAGCGCTACTGACGCGTGTCTGTCCGCCGCTGTTGGCAATCGCATTTGCGAGCTGTCTATCAGCTGTTTCAGATAGAATCGATTACTTTAACCAAATTTGCCTACTTCTACGCTGATCCCCATGCAGCCGCGGCCACATGAACCACTATCCTCCTTCCCCCTGCCGCCGACGCAGCAAGGGCTAAATCCACTGCCTCCGGCCATTGAACACTTAAGTGTCCATGACTTGAATTTACAGTGATGGTTTGTTTTGCGGCTTGCGTCAAGAGACCTGACACCAAAAAACTAATTCAAGAGTCAAACAATAGAACAAATTCAACCTTTTCTAAGAATATTTCTATGTAGTTTCTTGAACTCAACCATACTTATCACATCTGTTTTTGCTTTTGGCGAAATTACCACCAAAAGCCGAAAAAAACATTTTCAGAAAGAGCTTCGTGTGGACAATTACATATACCTAAGAGACAATGTCCTTAATGATGGGTGTAATATTGGTCGCGGTCAACTTCTCATCTTACCCTCAAGCCACACTAGGTCACCTCGCTATATGCATGAGAAAACTCAAGATGCTTTGGTTTACGTTAGACGTTTTGAACGCCCAGATCTATTTATTACATTTACCTGCAACCCATCTTGGCCTGAAATTGCTGCTGAACTGTTCCTCGCTCAAATGGCCAAGGATCGCCATGATTTGTCGGCGCGGGTATTTCAGCTTAAGTTGAAAACCATGGTGAAACTCATCACTAAATTTACACTTTTCGGTGAGTTTCGGTGCCATATGTACACTGTCGAGTGGCAAAAGATAGGATTTCCACACGCACAAATTTTGGTCTGGCTGCAGGAAAAATTGAATTCTTTTGAGGTTGACAAATTCGTATGTGCAGAGTTGGCCGACTTGGCGGCTGACCCTGTTCTATTTTAAACAGTCAAAACGCAGATGTTGCATGGTCCATGTGGTGAGCTGAACCCCAACATCTTTTGAAGATCTCAGAACGGTAAATGTTTCTTTGGGTTCAACTTATAGAGAAGCCTGTGTGGTGCGTGGTTTACTTGACAATGACAATCATTGGGAGAATACCATTGCTGAGGCTGTTATTACTAACACTCCACACCAACTACGACGCCTCTTTGCTTTGTTGATTAGGAGTTGTGAGTTGGCCTGCCCTTGTGGCCTGTGGTTAAAGTTCAAAAATGATATGTCTGAAGATTACCAGTTTCAGCTGCAGTTGCAAAAATGGCGATGCTCGCATCAATTTAATTCCGCCAAAGCTTATAAAAGTTTGCAATGTGTAGGATTTGTGTTGCACTTTTCATAAGCAAAATTAATGAACGGACGGATAAACTGCTACTCAAATGGATGTTGACAGTCTTAAAACATTTTATAATAAAAAACTTTAAGATCTTCTTTTTTCCTCCATTTTCAGTACACTGTTTGAGGAGTGCGCGATTCGCTACCAAATGCTACCAAAACACAATAATAATGTTGATGTTTACTATAAATTGATTTGAATTTATGCAGAGATCCAAAATAAGCATTAAAAATTCATACAATATGAGTGATTTTAACTTTTAATGAGTGAGGTGTTTGCAAGTGGTTAAACAGATGAAAATTCAAGAGCCGGTATCTCGGTTTGTTCGAAATATTTTTTTTGATTACGCTGTATTTTAATTGATAGTATAATCCCACTTGAGCAATACTTCCTGCATTACTTCAGATAACACCGTACGAAATCAAGCACTGAATGTTAGCAAGGATACCCTTGCGCCCAATTGAAGAGGTAGAGTAGGATTACAAAAATTAAGTGCCAAGTCTCCCGTGCGAGGGCATGATATGCTTGCCATACTTCTCGTTGGAGACAAAGAACAGAAGGCAACCTCGACTGGACACCCACGCATATGTCTTCCCAAAGCAGCCTTCTGCAGGACTCCTTTGCCAGTGCCCAGGCGCTAGTTATTTACATCCGGTGTTCTTAAAGTCTGTCCTTTTCATCTGCAAGCCTCCACACAATGACTCACAGGCACTGACTCAGGAGCGCTTCATCATCCCGCCTTAACCGACATGTAGGGTTTGGGCACGCTTTTCGTACCGACAGTCTGATAGTTATTACTGATGACTGTTCATCGATCAGTTAGGAAACGCACCCATCCCGGTGTGCCTTGGGGTCCACTCTCGAGTCCCGCCAGTTGCCGCACAGCTCCTGGTAGAGAAACGTTGCCGGCAACGAAAAAGGAGACTGCTAATTGCTTATTAGCTGTCAACAACGTTAGACTTCTGTTCAACAGGCTCGAGCCTCGGGTGGTGCACCATTTGGGGTTGGATATTGTTCGCTGATGACTGCTCATAAGTCCAAAATTGCCATTCCAGTCCCCTTTGTCAGAAATGTGTATGCACTTGTAGCGACCTTGTATCCTAAGCCATGCTTTGCTCGCACTCGTCTGGGGCTGGTCCTGCTTGTCTGGCTCTCGTGTACACCGCCACCACGGATGCGTCTGGACTAACTGACCAATCACTTCCCAAAACCAGGTCACAAAGGTCCTTAAAGTGGTGACTGCTTACGCTCAGACACTTCCAGAACCAGCAACCTAACGTCTGGTTACAGACATCGGGATCCGGCGACTACACCCACCGGAATGTGACTCTGGATTCGGTCCGCTCGTGGCTGGACTGCACTTATCTGGGAGTTACTGACCTGTTACTCAAATTTTACTCCTTTTGCATTTGATTAAATTACCCATAACAGTCTTGCCTTCCACGTCTTATCTTATCTACTATTGTATAACCGTTGGGATATTTTCCATCGTCTGTTATCCGGCCGGACTACTTCGCATCCTACACACCTAGAATCAGCTAGCCGCTGTATGGCTACTGCTGCGACTCGACAGTGAGATCCAGGGCAGAGCACAGCGAGTGAGTTCTGTTAGCGATGAGTGAACGTCCATCAGGGAATGTTAATATTCCAGATCTAACTCGGCAAGACAATGAGGTCGTGGCTCAATAGTTAGAGTGTTAGACTTCTAATGCACAGGTCGCGGTTTCAATTCTCGGGTGGTGCGGTACCTGGGTTTAAGAACGACCGACTGATGACAGATAATAAGCTAGAAATGTTCACTAACGGTTCCTTTCCTTTTTTCAGAATGTCTACCTGTCTATACTTATGAACCTGTTCAAGACGGCAGATTAGACTGTGGGGGTTCTTACTACTTCCATTTCTGAGCGTAGAATTCATCATTCTGAACGAATCTAGCCAGAACAACCAAACAGTATGAGCCAAGCGGAATCTCTTTTCACGTTTCGACATTTCTTTAAAACTGAGGAAAGATAGATCCTGAATACTGCAATTTAAAAAGTTCTGAATAATGTCTACATTTTCTCTGTTAAAATAGGCTCTCTTTGTCGACTAAAACTTTACTCCGAGAGGTTAAAATTGGTTTCTAGAACTGTACAAATCTCACTTTGGTCTTAGACGATGGCAACTTGTCTTTGTAAGGCATTTTAACCTGTTATTAAACTGGGTCATCAAAAGTGTATGCTCTCTGTAGTTGCCGTCAAGGTAACTGCTTAAACGCATTTGGTTGGCTATGTTAGCATGCAAATTACGGCAAATGTTCACTTTACAATTATTTTAATAGCGCCTTTCATAACCCTTTTCTCGTGTGTGCGCTCTTATGAAATTGATCAAAGGCTGTTTTGGACCCTTTGATCAACTGATCACCCAGTGATAATTATTCAAATGAACTCTTTGATGACCCGCCTGACTAGAGGCAATTGCAAAAAATGCGGTTTTGACATCCCACGTCACAAAACAGTATTTATCTACCAGACAAAATTGTAGGGGGGAGGGACTATAGAAATCTGAGTGAATGAGTCCAGGGTGGCAGTCGAGACAGAATTTACTGATTTTTTTTAAACTTTCGTGGAATATTTTCTGTCTTTTTTGAAAATCACCTCGTAAGTATACAGCCATTGTTCGCGGCAAATGGTCAAAAAGTGCTGGAGCAGTGAAGATTAGCCCTCTGACTGGGTGCCATGTTTATGCAGTGGTCAATATAAAAAGCCATTAGTAAAATTTACAAGGAGCAGTTACACTGAAGTTTTGTTGAGGGCATTGTTAGGCAACTTACACGATTTGCTCTTCAACTCCTTGCCATGATTTCAGAGCCATGTAAAACCCACGTCGCTGAAATACTCTCTGAGGGGGTGGGTTTACCTGAGCTATTAAGACTGCACCAAGCATCTTGTTGATTGCCTCGAGCGACGTTTTTGCCTGAGGATTAAACAACTATTTCAGCAAACTACTAATGCCAATATCGTTCATGTTCATTCAAAGGTGAAACTGCTGGCTAATAACACTTCCTCTAGACTACCCATTTGTAAATATGGACTTACTTATCGTGTACTTGCTTTAGTATCTCTCTAGAATAATGGAGGCAGACGCAGATTGAGAGCTGTAGCCTAAAGGTACATGAGGTGTGTTAATTCTCTTGTAGTTATTTCTGTCAATAAACGCTAAAAAGTGGGTATCAGGAAGCATTTAAAAGGAATAAGAATGTTTAACTTTTCGGATTCTTACTGTGACCTATCATCAAAGCAGATCACAGATAAAAAGGTCGAAGGCACGAGTACAATTACGTTTAATAAAACACTGCTCGCCTTGTGTGTCAACTTTTCTCATTGGAGGATGTTTTTGGTGAGCAATTTAAGTAAGGATGCGAAATTTTATGAACAAAAATTTTCTGATCCAGTCGTGGCATCACCTTCTTAACGGTAAACGTTTCCCTAATTTTTTGATTTGAATAGAAACTCTAGAGCGAGATTTTGTTTGGTCGGCCTATAAGGTTAACTATATTTTCGAATTCAACGCACGCCAACACTATTGGAAATTGATGTTTGCATCTTTATGTTATTGATGCACGCATTTTTTTCCTTAAACGTAAGTTAAGAGATCGGAACTTTTGGCTGGAAACTATCTACCGTAATGAATTGTGGCTGAATGCTCAGTGCGACAGGAAGTTTACGCTAGTTTGCTAGTGAGTAGGCTTTTCGACACGGAATAAAAAAATCACGCCCAAAATTGCTGGAAAAAATATATTCAGCATATATGTATGAGGTTTTATATAATCATACCTGCAGACAAACAATAACAACTCAATTTGCGCATATTCATTCAACATTTAAATCGTTATACGATGGACAAAATTTAAGCTCGTTGTTCGTGTCTAGATCTATTGTCTTCAATCTCAGGACTGCCGATTGATCTACTGATAAATTTTCTGCCTGAAATGTCACGCCAAGTAACGCTATCTGACATCAGCCATCTTTCCAACAGAAAGCTGTTTTTACCTATTACTTTTTTTCTATTCTACTGTGGAGTCCGTTATTCGTCTTCGAGAATTCTAGCAAAAGGGTAGGTTCTGCATATATAGTTGATACTTATTTGCCTTTCCATAGAAAATTCTGCCAAATCTTTTGTTTTACAAATATTATCGCTCCTCGACTGATGAGTTTATAAAAATATCCAAGGATTTTGTTGCTTTTTCAGATATTTGAAGATTCATGAGCGAGCCTGATGCTCTTCTGCAGCAATGAAAATATAAGTTTTTGTCAACATGTGGTTTTAGGTCTCGGAAGCCAGGATAGACGCAACCTGACTGCCAAAAACTGCGCCTGACACATTCGGGGAGAAATGACTATTAAGTACAAAAACGGCGAGCAAACATGGAACGTGGGACTGTTAACTGTTTTAGATCGGTACACATTTTTATGACTAAACCAGATAGCCAAAGACCAACACAAGGTTAAAAAAGAACCGGCGTGCCCTGGATCGCTGGAATGTGGACTTTTGGAGCCTGAGATTGGAAATTTACACCCATCAGTGAGTGAATGAAAGAATTTTGCAGAAAGGCATGTAAGCTAAAACCTTTAGGGCAAACACGATACTTAAAGGCAATTAGACGCCCGGGAAAGGCTCCAGTATTTTGGTTGCTGCAATTAACGGTGGCGACTACCTTCCGACAACCGGAAACTAACTTGTAGTGTAAAAAGGAGTGTGGGCTCATTCCAAAAGGAAAGAAATTCAAATGGCCTTCAGTTTAAATTCAACTTTGTCGCTATGGTGCGCTCTTATGACTTATTTTTCTGACTAGCTCTTGGTTTATCTAAAAGGTCATCAGGTTTAGAATCTGATGGTCCTTTTTACTTCATCAACAGCCTGGCATATATGTGCCAACGCATGTGACGCCTCTTAACATTAAGATTACTGGGGAAGGTAACTTTAAACGAAGCTATTTTGTGTAAGAGGCGCAGAGTCTTGGCCCAACCCAGCCTCTGGTTTTCTGGACTCTGTCCTGAGATCGTTCTCCGGTGGAAAGCGGAATGCAGTTGACACTGCACTAGTCTAATGTCACTATAAACTTTTGCATTTGCGGGTCACCGTCTCTGCACTCACCACGCTGTTTTACATACGGTCACCATCGTCGAAATTGTCGGTTGGATTGTCTGTGTCAGTCGTTGGCCGATTATGGTTATTACCGTCAACATTTTACTTCATTATTCGACTAAGCTAGAGCCGGGCTAAGTGGTTGAACTGCTATCATCTAACTAATGTATATGACTGTCACAAGTTATCGCGTCAACCACAGAAGGCTTCCCCAAATTGAGGCAGGTAAGACAGTGTTGGTGAACAGAAATTTACTGCCAAAAAAATCGACAGTACAGAGGCAATTGCCAGCTGCGTGTGCACGCCAGATGTTTCCGCGAAATTGTGCGTTCACTGCAGCCAAGCCTTGCCTGCCGGGCCGTGGAAGAGTAATCAAACATCTGTCGCCAATTAGACGAGGCGCAATTATCGATTGCCGATGAGTGTAGGCGCCAGCGGGACGAAAATACACGGAGTAGATGACTAATCACGGGTGTAAGCTCTGGCGGGGTGAAAGCAGAGTCAGTGTGGCAAGTTCCCACATGACTTCTGTGCACCAGTCAATTGACCGGCTCGGGCGAGCCTGGGGATAGAGAGTAAAGTTGACGGCTCCGTGCATTTTCCTCACTATAAAGAAGCTGACAGGCTTGAAGTGATCACGGTGCGATAAAATCCGTGGCTTGGAAGGTTGCCAACTACCTGGTTAACTCGGACGCTGCAGTCAGCCCCGTGGGTGTTTGTGTGAAGCAGCCGAGAGAGTCAGCCTGCAATGGCTTACTCTTAATATGGCCTCTGGAACACATCCAGCCCGTGGGATCCAAGCCGCGGTGGGTTCAGCCGCGCCAGCTACCTGCACCCTTTTTGTGTAGCTGATCGTCTTGAACTAGTCAGGACACCATGTTCAGGTGGAGGAGGACGAAGAGGTGGCGAAAAAGTAGCGTAAGGGTACCACCACTATAAACTAAATCGCGCGCAAGTCACCCTTATTGTAACATCATGATTTGGAACTTATGGTGGACGTCGCCTACCTCAACGGTTGAATTGTCACATATGATGACGCTACGTGGGATAATATTGAATAGGTTCTTCGCTTATTTAAGTAAGTCTTTACAGTTTTAGCCATCGTACAGTGCATTACTGTATATTTTTTTCCGAAAAATAAAAACCACTTAAGTTACTTTTGGAAGTTTGGGATGTTGCGACCTCTTAACCAACTTACCACTTTCTACTATCCACCTCTGTGTAATTTAAGTAAAACTCTCTATTCAAAATGGATTGAGAAGGAAAATTAATCTAAAAACTGGCAGTAAGCTCGGTAAATTTGGCCTGCCAAAGTGCGTACTCGGAAAAAACCTTCTTTTTGCTCTCACTGACACCTTCAGGGTTAAAAGACTTTCTTCTAGGTTGCTACCCTTTGCAAGACTTTTAGAAATCTCAAAAGTGTCGTTATTTAATGCTGGCTTAAATTTCTTAAAAATTAATAATGCCAACAACTCTTAAAGTTAAATACACGTGACTATTTCTGGAATGCTTCAAAAATTACTATAAACGAGATTTTTCGAAGTTCTAAAATTAGGCTTTTGGCGGGATGTTGCAGCGCAGTTGGTAAATAAGAACTTAATTCCGTTGAAGGCTATTTTAGGTAGCAAATAGTTGACTTGCAATTGCAATGGCAATGAAAAGAAAGTAACATCACCTGGTGCAGGCAAGATATATTTATGGACATGTGAATTCAGTTTGTGTCTCGTCAAAGGGGGCCAGTTTACCCATTGTATTAAAGGTTAGCTTTAAATTGATATTTAATTTCTGTGTTGGTGCCAATGGCCCAGAGCACAGTCTGGAAGCAATGGCATTCAGGCTGGTTATACTGCAGAGAACCAGCTTCAGGAAAGTGGAAAAGAATGGAGCCGGAGGAAAGCTCATTCGTCCAGGGGGGTCTATACTCAGTACTTACGCTACAGCTGGTCGAAATAAATAAGCAGGTCAGAAGCAGTTTATGAAACGCCCTTTGATGTTACCGACAACTCTCAGTTGTTGCACAGAAGGAGCACTTAAAGTGGCCTGAGCTCAAATCGAAGAGCTTACTTAAGTGAGGGTGCAATATCTGTCGTTGTGCAGTATAATGCAAGTTATTTCAGTAATGGTAGAATGCGGGCTTTTGAACGGCCTTTTCTCGCTGCCTGCAAAATCTAAACGCTGGGCAAATGAGTTCGAAGTGATATGAATTTGGCGAGCTGATTTTCAATGTACTTATTAATTCAAGTTTATTTTATTGAAGGCATTTACAAAAACATTCTTGCTGTTAAAGCCTTGGTGGCAAATTACGTCTTCTTTAAAGTTTCTACTTTAAGTACGTGTAGCTTTTCTGATTCCCGAATAACTATAAGCGCAACCTGCATTTATAGTTGAATTCGTGGTTTCAAGACTACATGCTGTATACTTCCTTCTGAAGAAATCTGGTATTTCTCTTCATCGTTAGGAAGGCACTAGATAGTGCTCCATGCCGTATAACCGAAAATAAATAATGAATGGGAGGATACACGGTTTTATGATTTAACATATTACGTCGTTACAAACTGTCGTGCTCAGAAACACTTAAACCGCAAGATACTGTTTTCTCAAGTATAAAATTTGAGGAAAACGTAATTTTCTACCAAAGGTTAACTAAAATTATTCGTTCTGTGCATGTTTTCTGCAGAATTCATTTAAATTTATAGAGACATCGAAAATTTATTGGTAAAATTTGTATTGCTTATGAACTCATTTTTGCTGGATTAAGTTTTTTTGCAGATGGCCGAGCAGAGCTCGTTCAAATGCCGAAATTCTGGCGTGAATCAAATAACTAATTTCCATATTTAACTCATAAAGTCTATTTTTTAAACATATGTTTTAGAAAATTCAAGATCGGGCCAGTGCGATTGCATTGATAGTAAAAAAATAGGTAATTTTAACAGAGTTACTAAATGTCCTATGATTAAAACTCTTCATTTTAACACCACCCGTATGGCGAGATCGGCCTGTAAAGATCACTGGGAGAAAATAGGATGGGCTGTGAGTATTGATCATGGACTAACTATAGGCAATTAAAATGGCTGTCTCGTGCATGGAGTTATAAACTCTCACCAGGGCGTGAGGGCATCATGAAATTGTCACCCGTCGCCGGTATCGGCCGCGGAAGTAAGAGTGCCTGTATTGGCGTCTTCTGTATAATACTTAGTATTACAGCCCTAGTTAAGTAGCCTTTTTTTCGGGGCAAAGGCACATGTGAGACTTTTCCTGAACATTTAAGGAGATAGCATATCTGCTCTATGCGTAAACAAATCCACAATATTTAGCAAACTAGGCCTGATGGCATTGAATTCTCCCTCAAATGAAAAACACTTTTATTAAAAATTGCAATGTCCCACGTTTATTTTCATGACTTGTTTTCATATTCCTCACCCCTCTCTGACTAAAGCTCTGCCTAATGTTCACCTGACAGGGCTTCGAAAAGGTTTGCCGGTCCGTAAAATCCTAATACCTTAGGGGCATTCTATGCTTCGATTTAAATACTTGTATCTCTTAACTTCTGCGGCCAAAACCGAGCGAATTACAGCATCTTAATAAAGCATGATGAACCTTGTGAAAAATACAGGATCATGTGCCTGCTGCATTCGCACTTTCAAAAAACTGGCCTCTCTAGGTAGAATAAAGGCTGCTCTCCCAACCCCAAATCGAGCACAGTGGAATCTTAGTTAACAAGTGTAATCTTTTCCGGCACCAAGATTTTCATTAACAACCTTCCTCCTGCGAACTGCAGCCAATGAAGCTGCGCCAATACACTGATTGGCTGCAGGCGACCGAGAACCCCTGACTCAGGAGCACGACTCAACGGCTAACACAGGCACACCCACACACACGCACTGACAACTCTTTAACTGAGCAGAAGCTTGTTGTGACTAGCTCGCCTCGAAGTAAACTTCACTAGAATCTCACGACTGCGGTTTTCGACGTCTGCGAACAACCAATAACACTTAGCACATTGATGCCTTCTTGGCCGGTGACGAATGGCAAGCCTGCTCGCGTGAATCTTTTTTCTGTCCACTGGCCTGACTGCCGTCAGACTGGCACTTGGGCCCGACTGGCTCTCCTGGCTGGTCGTGTTCTCCCGAGCCAGACTTCTTTTTCTATTTTCCGTTCCTTTGTGTACACAATATACTGTTCCTACTACTCTGGCCTCTACCGACTTCTTCTCTACTAAGAAACCATCGTCTGAAGAACACATTTGCTAGGGTTTAACTTACTTAATCCCCTGTGATAAGCTCGTCAATCGGAATAATATTTCTACTAGTGCTCGCTCGATACCTGAAATGCTCGTAGATAGGCTTGATCGTCACCCGAGGCCCCACTGTATACGTGATCATTTGAACTGTGATATATTGCGGTTCAAATTTCTCATCCTCCGTGAGAAATACTATTTTTGGGATTTTGGATCAGCTAGCACTCTGGTGGACACTCGTTATTAGCTATTGGATTCGTTTTCACAACAACCCCGGCCTCAGAAGCCACGGCAGGCATAGTCAAAACGAGCAACACCTCTGTGACCGCCTTCGTCAACAAGTCTCAGGGATTCCAGCTGTCTACAAACGGCTGAGTCGTTCCAAAGTCCTTTCCATACAGTTAATTGCTTTATGCATATTGCATAGAGCTTTAATATCTTTTAACTTTACTTCTATCTATGATGGGAAGCAAAGCTAAACGTACAGCGCAACGTGTAAAAAGTCTGCCGCGAGTGGGCTTTGAACTTAAAACCCGTGGTTTGCGGGCATCGTTCGTTACCATCAGACCACGAAGGCGCACAGTTTCTGCTGATTTAATTCAGGATATAAGCCCAAATCACAATTTCGAGGGCAGAAACCGCATGGTTGGCACAACAAAATCGCACCCAGTGAAAAGGCCTATAAGTCCTCAGACCTCAATAGACACAAAGTACGAAGTCCGAGATGGCATATCAGACATGGAACTTTCCAAACCATTTTCCGTCATGCAGAAGGATATGGTATGCCTTAAAACGGAATTAGCAGAACTGAAGTCGCTTTTGCATATTCTAACGCATGGCTCGATGTCGGAGACGACTGAAAGCCAAGAAACGGCCAAGACGAAGAAAACAGAGGAGGTTTTCATACTCTATAAGCAAACTACAGCAGAACCAGTAGTGGAACTCGACCTATTCAAAGAGTCGGAAATCCATGAAAATGTACAAGACCCGGGAGTCAAACCCTGTACGTTGGGCCAACAGGCAGATGGTGTCGCCACTAGACTAGCAGACCACGATGAAGGGACTGAACATTTTGCTTACTCAAAGGGTGTCGTGCTTAACACAGTCCCAAAAACCAAGCAGGCGGTGTCTAAGATACCAGTGCGAACTAGTCTGGTTGCGTCTCCCAAAAAGCCCAAGACGCCACCGACTACCAAGCAAAAAGGTGGCCTTGGCACAAACGAGGAGCTGTCAGGTCCTTCCAATTATCAAATGCCGGAGATTAGGGATCTCACAGCCCAAGTCGAGGATACCCACACGTCAGTAGGGCCCACTTATAAACCTCATAGCCCGTTATTTAATCGCAGCCAGTGCATCGTCATACAAGGCATGCCTGAATCTTCTTCGGAGACCCCGAAGAATAGAATTGACCATGATATGTATTTATTCCGCGGATGCATTAAACTTCTCCTTCATGAAAATGAAGAAATGGTTGTCCCCGTACTAAAAGCCTTTAGGATGGGCCTGAAGAAGGGTCCATATGCGGACTCGGGTCAACCCAGACCAATGAAATTTATACTCAAGCACGAAAAACAGACGAAGCTTCTGTTGAACAGAAAATAGCAAATACGGAACAAGCACCCAGTGGTTTTTTTTTCAGCGGGAGTACTCGCCGGCCGAGAGGAAGAAGTGGAGGGCACTGAAAACCGAACTCCACAGGAGATCCAATGCGGGCGAGAGGAACCTGCGAATAATGATCGGGGAAATCATCACCGCCCAGAGGTCATTCCGCTGGAGACAGCCAATAACGCTGAGTTTTACAGACAAAAAGCAGACCAAAACTCAGGCAATAAAGTAGATAATTCGCAGAGACCTTCCGGCTTCCTCGACTCACAAATCGCTCAGAACTCTATGCCGGTGAAGCTGCGCTTTCTTTATACGAACGTACAGAGTTTGCTTCAGAAGATTGACGAGCTCAAAGTTTGTATAGCTGACCTACAGCCGGATGTCATATCCATTACAGAGACCTGGCTACAGGCCGACGTAATGGATGCTAAAATTGTACCCGGAGCGTACCAAGTTTTTCGTCGGGACCGGATACATAGGATGGGAGGAGGAATAACAGTGTTAGTCAAGAAGGGCATCATTGCGTCAGAACGCAAAATTGGTTCCTCTCATGATTGTGAAGCGCTATGGCTTAAACTGAAAACGCGTGGTGCACTCACTTAGCATTTCATGACTGTCTATAGACCGCCAAATCAATCTCCAGAGGGTGGCGAGACCTTGTTTGGACTAATGCGTGAACTGGCTCAAAATAAAAATGCGCTGATCACTGCAGATTTTAACGCCCCATTTGGTTACTGGGATGAACTATCAGTTAAGGGTTCTCATGAGTCTTTTAGCTCCAGATTCTTAAAACTGATTGGGGACCTCTCCTTCGTGCAGAATGTTGGATTCCCAACGAGAATAAAAGAAGCACAAACAGCGAACTGTTTGGACCCCGTATTATCGAAAGACCCGATTGATACAAGCGAAATTAGGCTAATCGCGCCTCTTGGAGTGATCATGACATGATCCTGTGGGAATATGCTTCAAACACCAATCAACCAAGAAATACGGAGGTTCGATGAGACTACTGGCGCGGAAAGTACACCGCAATGAGAAATGAACTAGCAGCAATAAATTGGTATGACCTTCTAACCGGTAGTTTGGATGCCGACTGGAACACTGTCAGGGATCTTATAAGCAAAGTTATGCATCGAAACTGTCCGCTGATAAAAGTACAAAAGACGAGCAGGCCCCTTAGTTAACGCAAGATCTGAAGAACCAAATAAACCGCAAGAATAAACTCTGGAGAAGGTACGCATCAATACGCCAGCCTTCACACTACGAAGAATTCCGACAAAAGCGGAACGAGGTTAGACCGAACATTCGAAAAGCGCGGAAAGACTATGAAGCGAATATTATCGAGCGGGCCGTAACGAAGCAAAAGGTGCTCTACAGTTACATCAACAGCAGGCTAAAAAATAAAGACACAGTTGCAGTACTAAAAGATGAAAATAATGAGGAAATTATAGACAATCTCGAAAAAGTAGAACACCTTAGCAAGTTTTTTGCATCTGTTTTCACTGAGGAACTGCATTTTAATCCGACAGACTTCCATGCAGAGAGTAATGGCAGAATCATGGAGGACCTTCGTTTCAAAGAAGAAGATGTAAGGAATGAATTTCTTGTGCTTAATGAAGCTAAGTCTCCGGGTCCAGACAAAATACCAGCAAAGGTACTGCAAGAGTTGGCTTCGAAACTTTCCAGACCGTTTACGCACATTTTTCAGTTGTCCTTTGATCGAGTCCTCCTCCCATCCGATTAGAAAGTTGCGAACATATACCCTATTGACAAGGGTGGATCCAGAACCAGCGCGAACAACTATCGACCAGTGAGCCTAACTTGCATTTGCTGTAAAGTTATGGAAAGGGTCATCAAAAAGGCCACTATGAAGTTCCTCGAAAAAAGACTACTTTGATGGTGCCCAACACGGGTTTCGAGGAAACCACTCCAGCCTGACCAATGTGCTTTATTCTATGGAGCAGTGGTCCAAGTCATTAGACGATTATACCCCTGTAGATTTTGTTTACATACACTTTAAAAAAGCCTTTGATATTGTCCCTCACCAATGGCTACTCGACAAGGTTGGCGAATCCGGGATAAGGGGCAATTTACTAAATTGGGTGGGAGATTTTCTCATAGGCCGATCGCAGTCCGTGTGCATCGGAAACGCAAAATCCTCTTCAGTGCCAGTTGCGAGTGGAGTGCCACAGGGCTCCGTTCTTGGGCCACTATTGTTCCTAATCTACGTCGACGACTGTAGGCATCGACTGGTCAGTAATGGATTCTTATTTGCAGATGATATTAAGGTGTGGCAACCCATCAGAAACGCTTATGATGAACAAACTCTGCAAGAAGGACTTGACCACCTAGGTGAACGGTCCAAAAATGGTTAATGCGGTTTAAATTTGAGAAGTGTGTCACATTGCGACTCAAGACGAAGAAAGTGAGTGCGACGGATGACTCACACAACAACGCACTCGATGGAAGGTGCCTGTCTAACGTCAATGAACAAAAAGATCTGGGTGTGGCTATTGTGCCATCCCTGAAGCCATCTTTACAGTGTGCTAGGGCTGCCAAGAGGGTAAACAGTATTCTGTTTGCCATTAAGTGAACTTTTCTTGACATAGACCAAAAAGATTATTCGGCAGAATCTATGGAACATTTATTCGCTCACATCTGGAGTATGGCGTTCAGGCCTGGCGACCATGGATGCACAAAGATAACCAGATGCTGGAAAGAATTCAGCGAAGGGCAACGAAAATTTTGAAGGGCCTAAAGTCTTCATCTTACGAATGTAGACTAGAAGCACTTAACGTTTTCCCCCTTGAGTATCGACAAATCCGCGGCGACCTCATACAGGCGTACCGCCTCGTGAGGAATCAGGAATGTGCCCTGAAGTTTGATGACTTCTTCGACTTCACTACTTCAACCAACCTCCGTGGAAATTCCCTCAAACTGCGGGGAACTTTATCCCATCTAGAGGTCCTCAAGCAATCGTTCTCAAAACGAGTCATCTGTGTCTGAAACAGACTGCCCGAGGAGGTCGTAATGGCGAACTCCACAGATGCATTTAAACGGAAACCGGATGAACATCTACTTAACACTTACCGTTCATATGTATAATAAAGCAGGAATATTTTACGCCCCGGCAATACCTATCGATAAAACTTAACATTTTATATGCTACTCACTATTTTACAGTAACATATTTATGTTCGATATATTATGTACACACGAGATTATTCTGACTGCTCACATGCACACGTTAAAGTTTGTACATGTATATATGTTACTCACTGTTTATAGTGACCTATTTTATGTTGGATATTTCATGCATACTGTTTTCAAAGGGTCTTCAAAGACATTGCCTACTACCCTAAATATACTGAACTAATATCGTTGCAATCAGTCACACCGAAAATACGACTTATCAACCCGGGAGGGGGCAGGTGAGGGCAGGTAGCGCATTAATGGGGCTGCGTAGAGCCCTCATATCCTATAAAAAATGCGACACATACGCCGGAGGGTGCAGTGGCATCCCTAGGTACAGGCTCAAGCCACGTTCAGCACCAAATAGCTGGCCGATGTGAGCAGTGGACTAGTAAAAGAGAGTGGGAAGAGGCCACATTCCTCCATCTAAAACATCTGACGCTTGACTTAATTATCACCACGCAGAGGGGTTGAAAGGCTGCCGGATGCCAGGCTAGCTGGATCCTCTCACAATACAGAGTCTGGCTTAGTGGCTTCTTATAAATATTACATTGCTTCCATTTCATGGGATCTACACTTCCCCCTTTCGTGATGTGAAAAAGCTGGTACATTTCTAGGAAATTAGTTTGTGTGTGGCACGCGTAGACAATTTGTTGGGCTAAGTCATTCACTGCGCGCAAGTCACTGTCCTGCGCCAATTATGTTGTGAGGCACATAGCGGGTATCTTTGCACGCGACGGTCAAACTGTCATATTGTGGTATATGCGTCACCTCCTTTTAGTACCATACGTACTGCTCTATTAGGCGAAGCGTCAATGAGGTCTAACACCGATGAAAAGGTAAATAAAAATACAGGCTACCTTACACTGACGAAATATGTACAAATGCTCTGGCTTCTTCTCCAGGTTAGCGATAACTACTGTTTCTCCCCTTGGTCCTACATTTCAGAACAGCATTTGGCGAGTGTACATTTTCGGTAAATTCTCTTCAGGCCATACATTTAAATGGGAAGGTTAAATTTAACCAATCACTCAATCGATCGATCGCTCGCAGTTAGTTGGTGGCATGCACTAATCCGCCCTCTGATTGACTCCCGCTTGTAAGAAAAGACGATCGATCGGTTGTTTGAATTTAACCTTCTGATGTAAATGTATGGCCTAAGGAGAATTTACCGAAAATTTGCACTCGCCAAATGCTGTTCTGAACAGCTGATGGGAATTTTCGCATTTTCCTACAGCTGTTCATGCTAACGCTCAGCTGCATATTTTAAGACGCTACCCGCAAAGAGAATAAACTTTCAAGAGCGGTTTGAAGTACAAAAGATTGACATTTAATTCAACTAAAATCAGTTAGGTAATTTTGTTGGCAAACTCTCAGGCACTTGCAGGGAAAGCAATTGCTCACATGCTTGAATGACCGCTTTTCATTCGAAGACTGTTTACCAAAGGCTAAGCGGTGCAGGGCACTACAACACGTACATACAGGATTTATTGAAATCTTTTTTTCATTTTCTTCACATCCAATTTTGCTTTTTAAAACTCGGTTTCCATCTTTTGTCAAATTCATGAAATGCAGAGAAGAGCTTCGCCATCAGGTTACTAATGATGTGGATATAATTAGAGGGTCTCTCCTAAACTGTGGTTTTGACGAAAAAAGGATGTAAGATTTTTCAATTTTATGGGAGGAAGCTTGTTTTATAGACGCCGAACAGATGTTCTTTCAAAACTTCTAAATGAGAAGTTGATCTTTCCATGGCTCTATGCAGAAATAGCTAAAGAGATTATTTTCCTTCATTTCATGAAACTATATTAGAATTCTTATGTTCTGAGAGCGACACTTTATTTCAAAGAAAATACTGAAGGCTGGGTCTGAACAACTTTTTGCTGGTTTACCTAAAATCTTTTATCAAAGGAAAAGTTCCTATAATCATTTTCTGACTGTTATCCGAAAATAACTTTGATCGCCATTTGTGAGAGCACGCAGCTGTCTTGCGAACAAATTTCCTTACGAGCAGTCAGTTTGAGTTCAGAGAATAAGATTGGATTGAAGCAGTTCTGAGAGAAATCAATTGGTTTTATTTTCAGTTTTTTCGGCTGCTGCAATTTTTCGTTAGCTAGATTTAATCACCCCCACAAGACCATGGCTCAAGTTGCTTGTATGTGCATTAACGTTTCAATAAAATCCACGTACGCCGGAGGTGAACCAAAATGAAGTCGGAGAACCCTACGCCAAAGACTACAGGGTAGCGTTCACCCTTTGGCTTAGGAACATTATATTAAATGATTGAAGGTTCCAAAATTGTCCAGATGGCATTGCTATTCAAACGTTGCCTATTTTTCCTACGTCCATCTACCGCATGATCACCTTGAAAAAAATTTTAAAAAAGAGGTATTTGACGAATGTTGTCAAAACTGTGTATTAGCATGAGATAGGAGTTGATTTAATCACCTTTCTCTTTTTCCTCAAGGCCTAAAGCAAACGGCATTCATTGTTTCATGTGAAAAGATTTAAAAAGCTAGAAGAAAACGTAGAAATTTGAAGGTAGTTTCTCCAGCAGTTCTTTCCTTGGACCTCTACATTTTTTCATCTGTTACTGATTGCAAGGTGACGTCAGTACTGACATTCAAAACTTGTGAATTGTATTCAACTGAAAGATCTCACGCTGACGGTCGTCGGCTTGTTGTCCAGGCACACTAACTGACTTTCCTCATTAAATGTTAAACAAACTTCTGAAATATGCTTCCAATCTGGAAAAAATTATTTCACTGTGGTCTTTAGATTGGTAATAGTGCAGCGTTACCCCAAGGTACCCCAGTCAATTGAGCATTCTGATTTTGGATGAACATTTTTATCGTAAACTGCAAGACGCACACTCACTTTAAAAGGACTACCGCAATGGGATGATTTGGAACACTGATTTTTGATGCCATTTTAAATTCAACTTTATTTCATACAAATTATAACTCAAGTGCTTTGTTATAAAATTGGCAGCACAGGTGCTAGCGAAAAGCCCAGATACGTTTGTTTCGCCAACATTCGGCCACTGCACGGCAGACCTGCGAGAGGATCGCCTCACTTCTGGGTTTCCCTCCGTGTTTTCTGGTGGCTATTTCGGTTCTTAATTTCTCGTGGTTTTAGTTTACTTGAAAAATAACTTGGCAAAAAATCAGTATATTCGATAGTTTATATGCACAGACAGGAATTGCATATGCATATTTTGGCCAAAATTCATCAGGCGCTGCGGGCTAACTGAACAATATTAAAAAGCTGCCCACAGGCAATAAGAAGTATAACCCGTGCAATTATTTACGCCACTGGAAGTGCAGATACAAGTTAAAAGCCCAGATGCGTGTTTCGCTGATATTCCGTCACTTTATGGCAGAGCTCCGATGGGTTCCCCCTGTAAATCGATACTGATAGGTGCTTAAGTAAATTATACTACCGACTGTTTCTTGGCTGTTTGTCAAATCTTATGCGGTTATCACGCAATGAATTCGGTTATTTTTCACCTGAGATTTTGGTTTGCTTCTATAAACCCCCGAATATACTAACTTACTCCAAGTTAGATACTTCATTCTGAGGAAATTAAGTAACTGCAATGCAAAAACCGCACTAGACTTAACTTTACGCCTAAAATATTATTTTTGCTAGAAAATTCCGCCTCTTTTAAAGTACATACTTGATGAAAATTCGTTTTTTGATTTTAAACACGTTTTCATTTACCCGACGTGCATTGTAACTATGCTTAAGGAAAATCATAAATTTCTCTAAGTTACTAAGACGATTTGCTATGTGACTCATAAATGTTGGTAAGGTATATGGATGAGGTTTTTCACTGTGGAGACAGCACTTTTAAAAGAACAGATACAATTTTTTTATGAATGGATACTTTACAGTCCTAAAAGTTCACATAATGCCAACACTGTTTTAAACCCAAAGATATCCTTTCTGCAAATATGAAATTTTAGAAGACGTATTTTAATGAATACCAGTGAAAATGCTTTCTGTATGTTTTTATGTAAAATACGTGTGGATTTATAAGGACGTCAAAAGGAATGGAAAACTATACTACTTGAAAAGTCACTTTCTACCAAGTGTATGTTTTGCCGATGACTGAAAATAAGCTCCTTTAAAAGCCGACATTTTGTTATGACTGAAATAGCTTGTGATTAAGATGCAGGATAATCTGCATTAGAGCCCACCTCAGTAATTCTTTCAAATCCCAAACAAATTCTAGAATTCCAGTTTACATTTACTAGGATAAGCTGGCTACTGTATTTTGTAACAGACCAGTATGGCCGATTAAGCTGTCTTGTTGCTGCAGTGTCACATAAGTGTCCAATTTCCAAGAGCTGTCAGCATAGTCATTTTTATTAGTCAGTTCAAATCAGAATCAAATTGGGTGGTCTTTGCATATTTTTCTGCCAGTCAGTTGGTTGTGATGCGTGTTCTTACTAAAGAACATTTACATCTCATACAAAACGACAAAATTCTCAAATCTGTTTACGATTCGCCAGGATTGCTTTCATAGGGTTGTAATATGCACTATCGTGCGGCCTTATGCTAAGATATTTTAAACCCGTCAGGACGTCCTCTTTTGAGTATGGATGTACGACTGCCTGTAGAAATTGCACTCGGTAAAAATAACTGCTGAAATATTATAAATTTTTATATTGATTTTCAATGTTCCTACAGATTTAAATATATTTTACAGAAGACGTTAGCTGAAGTATTCTTTCTCGTAGCTGTCTCATGACAAAGCATATTTTTTTCATAGTGTTTACTCAAAATTGAGATACTTTTAGGGTTCAAAAAGGTTTCCCAATTTTTAAATAGTTTTGAGCTCATTTTGCCGTAGAAGTTGCGTCTAGTGTCTCTAGTCAACAAGCTGTCTGCATTCCAAATAAGAAATAACATACAGTCCTGTACGCCATTCAAAAGGTAATTTTCGTAAGGATGTGCAATGGATGTCTACATTGTTATACACTACATGAGCGGCATCGTCAAACGGACGGATAGGAGGATATTTGAATGGACATTATCCGTTCATAAACATTTTCATCATTGGGAACTTTTTTTAAACCAAAGTGTTGCTTTTCTTCTATTTTCAGATATAAAGGAGATAACTGGTCATATGGGTACAAAAAAGGCTACCTTGTGCAGGCTGTGTATAAAAAGTTCTTGAATTGATAAGGTCAACAAAAATGAATGGAAAAATGCATGCTACTTAAGCAGTCAATTTTACTGATTGCTGTTTTTCAGGAAGCCAGAGGGAAGTACGTTCGAAAGCAGACATCCTGCTATGCTCGTAATATTGCCGCATGATGAGCGATGTTGCAACTCCGCTTAAGTAACTTCCCGCTTAATCAAAACTGCATTTTAGAACTTCGGTTAACTTTGTAGGAGATTATTCACTCACCGTATGAGTTTATACTGATCATTTTTATTCATCAAACGTTGTTCAAGCATTAAAATTTCGTTTCAATTGAACAGGTGATGTACAGTATTTAATTTTGTGAACAAAACTCTTTCTTGCCATAGAATTGAGACTTGTTTTCTTTGTCAACAGTAGGACCAAAAGACGTGCCCCCAAGCCAAACTGCCATTGCTAATTAGGACTCTACTAGCAATTAAAGTGAAAAAACATTGCATTCATCTCCCCTTTATTTAACTATAAAGAGTGCTACACACATAATTTATCATTTTTATTCACACATACTTGCTGCTAGAAAGAGTTTTGCTTGATATGAGCTTCCCCATCAGTTCTTTTTTCACGAAGATTCAGCAAGCGTAAGTGTTTAAACTACTTCGAGTATAAAGTTGTTTTATTCGTCTGTTTCATTACTCATCTGTCGTTTAAACTCCCAAAGGGCATATGTTATAGCACCTGGACGTAAGGCGTAATGTGTTTGCAATTTATTTCGGCTGAGTTTTGTTTTGAGATGGTTATTTGGCCTTTTTATGGACTCGCTTGTAAAAAAACTTTACTACGAATCAAGTTTTCTGCCAAGCCTACGGCAACGTGTGGAATTCATCAATTCTGATACAATAAGCCGATTATCAAAGTAGAATTTTCTCACCAATTAATCTAGAATCAACTCCTATTGAGTTAGTGCATTTGGAGGTCGTATGTTGGACGTTAGATCGATTATTAAGAAACAGTCATTATGTTCTTATAAAAGTATAAACGCCTTTCTAGTATGATCGGAATTAAAAGTTACTTTTACTTTGACACTAGTCCAGTATGGCATTGCGAAAGCCTTTCTCTGCCAACGTTTTTGGGAAAGAAGTATTCAGTAGAGCCATGTACAAAAAGCTCCCACACTAAGCTTCAAAAACCTAATTCTGAAAAGACGGGACTACTGCAACCGATCAGAAAAGCATGCACTGGGAGAATACTCTTCGAAAATTGCACGGTTTGCCGTGGAATCGTGCGCTTTTTTCTGAATTTACTCTTACGTTTTTGGTATGGGCTTTGTTCTGACAGCATAAAAGCAACTCAAAAAGTTCTTATTTTGCTTTCGATTTCGCTTTTTGCCGCTAAGCTCACTTATTGCTAGGCAACTCGCTTTCCCATAGTATATTAACTTTTAGAGTCAAAAGGGTGGAACCTACCGACTTTTGGGTGACTTCAACTTGGCAAATGGCATCTAAACTTCTTTAATTTGGTCTTCAACAAGTGTAGGAAAATTATTTTGAATACCGTGAATACACCCCTATGGGCCATATTAAAGTTGGAAGACGATTGTTCAAAAAGAACGGCCAATACGACAAATATGCATTAGCAAATGAACGCTCACCGCTCGGTTACGGACTCGCTTGTCCCCTTCTGCCTTGAGACTTACTTTTGAGTCTGAACAGCAGCCGCAGAGTGGCCAATATTGTCACGAATTGAGGCAAATGTTCACATCCCAGGTATGTGTGTAGATAGAGAAGTAGAGGGCGTTTCGCTTACCGGAACGTAAGCTGGCGGTACGATAGGGTGACACATTATCGCAAGTGGCTGCCAATACCTACGAATACATGGTCACGAGTTCAATTTCACAGCTGCGAAGCTAATCGCGCACACAGGCAACAAAATAGGCCACGAATTGATTGAAGCCTGAGCCTCGGATGAGAACGCAGTCAATTGATTTATCGATCTGGCGCCAGCATATATCGCCCTGCGCAGGCATCTCTGGACTGGTGGTTGACTGCCCCTCTCCCCCCCCCTTCCTCTCCCCCTCCGTAACGGTTGATTGGCCCCTGCCTCCTATCACTGTTGCTTTTCTTTCGTTAACGTCTTTTATCTCTGATGGTGGGCTCCAGAAAGAGCCCGAACGCTCAGACAAGTAAAACTATGATTTCGGTGATCGAAACGCCTTCTACTTCTCTATCTACGGCTTATATTGTGGACAGATACGCATTGTGTACAAAGACGAGGGAGGTTGGAAATACCATTTCTGACTTCTTTGCCATCAACTGTCAACCATACGCAACCCCAAGTGGCACACCATCCAAAGTTCGAAACCACGGTCTGCTTATTATAATTCCAACGATCTAACCTACCTAGACTTAATAAATATTAGGTCTTCACGAACTTGCGACATTCTAAAAATTACGTTAGGATTCGCAATAGAACTGGGGCTACCTGATGTTGATTGAGTGAAGCAACTACCTATGATCATTTCAACTATCCTGCAACACTGCGGTCAACGCTACCAGGTTAAATGTGCAGATGAAAGTCGCAATCATCCCCGCATAATATAGCTGTTCCGTAGGAAATTTAGCTTACTACGAAAGACCAACGGAGCAGTACGTTCGTCGGTTTCTCGAAAGGAAACTTATGCGGAAGACCACAAACAGAATGCCCTCAACAGTGTACTTTATCGACTTAGTGAAGCAAAAACTCGATGCACTGACGTGGTCTTAGTAAATTATTTGTGTGGATTATTTTCGCCGCACAGTTCTCTGAGGTCTTTTACTCCGTTTCATGAGAAAGCAAGCGTAAAAGGTAAAGGAATCAGATAGTTCCAATGAAATGCCTCAACCAAGAATACTTGACGCACGCTGCCTTGCGTTAAGAATGCACCTGAACTCGTTGGAAAAGCCTAAAGAAGCACTAAACATAAGGGGCGCACAAACAGATGACTATTTTGCGCACTCATTTTGCAAACCCAAAGGATAGGGTTAAGTATTTGGAAAAGGAAGAATTCAAAAACAAGATCCCATATGATACCGTTTACCGTAGTCAGATAGAAACATCCACCTTTACATGTTTTCGTGAATATCAGTTAGCAATAGAGAAACGAGACCCCCCATCTTAGGTAGCCTAGACACCGGGCACACGTGCACTTATGGCAAAACTTGCATTATCGCTGTCTTTCCTGCCAATAAAGGTCAAGAGCTCCCTGCGATCATGCATGCAGATCAATTATGCATCAATGGGCATATTGAGTTGGATGCGGTGTGCAAAGATTTCAAGAACAAATAGAAGCGGTGAGAGCCAATCTGATAATACTGACCCACACGGTGGCCGCTCATTGGCGCAAAGGCCACGAGCGTATTGATTTTCAATGCACTTAAGATGTGAACTAGTTTAGCCCATTTTCTTTCCGTGTACAACTACCTATAACGTGAGGGACCGGCGGCAAAGTTTACCCAAGTAAGCTCCTTTTTCCACAGAAAACACTTTAACTTTTATTTCTTCGGATGTCTGCCTTACAATTCTGTTTACTTATTTTTGTGAAAAAATTCCCCGAATGAGGGTAAACTTTAAACAGCGTCTTTAAATCACTATGTTGTCTCAGCGTTTGTTAGTGAGGAAGGTGCATTTATAACTGGTGACTGCAAATCATTCGCTGCGCGCTTTTACAAGAGCTTTGGTCAAATTACCACTATTTCTCGCTGGGCCAATAGGCGCGATTATGTGCAGCAACAGAACGCACATTTTTCGGGAGGTTGATGTCTTCACGATGTGTTTGCGAAAGACAGAGGTACAGTAAGTGATCTACCTTGTAAAATGTTAACCAAAATCCCGA
Organism: Ligula intestinalis; assembly: GCA_036362985.1. Classification (NCBI taxonomy): domain Eukaryota; kingdom Metazoa; phylum Platyhelminthes; class Cestoda; order Diphyllobothriidea; family Diphyllobothriidae; genus Ligula; species Ligula intestinalis. Next base: position 58,544,690 of record JAYGXS010000003.1, read on the forward strand.
AATTTGTTCTTTTTATTAGGAAAGATTCCTTCGCTATAACATCGCTTTAGATGCGGCACGAGCTCGTGTTATTTCAGGTACGCACGACTTGGGAACTTTTGACTTCACGTCCTTTGGTCACTTGCAAACACCACACTCGGTAAAAAATAACTACCGACTTCATCTGCATATTTTTTCCCGGTGATTTGTGATGTCTAGATAAATGCCAATATATTTCATAGGCATCTGACTCAAAAATATTCTTTTTTATACTCAATTGATGGCAAATCACTGTTTCTTTGATTTTATACTCCCAAAAGGCCATTACATGGTCTTAAAAATGTTTAAGGTAAATACTGAGTTGTTCATCTACCTAAGATGCTCCTAGCCCCTAGTTCTATGGTTAGTTTTAGTTTTACTAGTTTTAGTTAAGTTTACTTTATTTTTTAGTTCAGTATTTTGTCCATTAGTTCAGATTAAAGTTTTTTTAAGCGTCTTTTATTTAGGAACCGCTTACGTGAAATAATTATAAATCAATAACTACAGGATAATCAAGTAGACCAAATAAACTAAGCTAAAAGAAACTTAGCAAAATTAACTAAAATTAAAATTAAACGAATAAATAAAATAATAAACTAAAAACTAAACTGATACCACTGGCCACTTAAGACAGAATTCTGGGACTAGATCTATCTAAGGTGGGCGACTAACTTACCTGTTTCTAGCTTTTTAATAATTTGAATTTTCTTAGCCTGTGCAAAGTCCGCTTGAATCACGTCCTTCTTGTCCCTCATTTATTACATGGCGTAGTCCACATTCGTAACAAAAGTTTATAAGCACTAGATGTATCTTTTTACTAGCATATAAACTAAACATCCTAATTGAAAATGCAACTGTGGATCGTGCAAAAAACTATTCGGAAATTTAACAAAGTTTCTACAATCTAAATATAAATTTCATTTGAATAAAAATTCGTCGAAAGCGTGAATTACTAGCACGCTAGTACAAAAAAAGAATATTCCCCTTATTTCTTTAGGGCATATTGTTGATACAATAGAAAAATACCTACTAGTTAAGTAATTATTGGTTATCGAGTGTGATATTTGCAGGCGTCCAAAAATAAATGCATGCAAATGTCCGCATCCTGACGTTTCCGAACTTCCTTTGGATTATGCTCCCATATAATAAAAATTACCATCTTTTTTAATCAATCCTTAAAAAGCATTTCACAATTTTGGTAAGCATTTCATTAAGCTCGGTCACTGACTCTTTTTTGTAGTTGACGCAAATTATCAGAATATTTTTCTTATGTTTTCCTGGGAATATTGTTAAATTTATAAAGGCATCAGAAATCAATAGGATAATCTTTACTACTTAATTGTAAGATATTTACAGGCATCCGAAAATAAATGCATGCAAATGTCAACATCCTGGCATGGCTGACGGGATTATGCCCCGAAACAACAAATTTTATAATCCCCCTTAAATAATCCTTAAATAGAAAATGCATTTCAGAATTTTACTAACATTTCATGATATCAGTCATTGACTGTATCTTGTAGTCGATGCAAGTCACTAGAGGATGTTTGGGGAAATAATGCTCGAGCAAAGAATGGTGGCTTTTCCTGGCTTAATTTAATGTCTACCTCAGACGGGTTTGTCCCACTGCGTGTCAACCGAGTCAAGTCACACTTTTGAGACTTGTGCCAAGTTTTCATGAATTCACAATTAAATTTCGGCCAAAATTTATTCGTTGCACACTTGAAACCACTATTGCTAGGTGAGAGTGTATTTGCGCTAACGGATATTTAATGTTTTAGACAGAAGAGAGGTTGTATCGATAGCCCTATTCATCCTCCGGTTTGACTGGCCTGAGATTTGAAAAAAGGAATTAAATAAAATTGTCTGCCATGGAGCCACTAGTCTGTTCTGCTGTCGGTTGTGATCAGGGATTTAAAGTACTCTAAAGGTGCGTTCAGCCACTTACGCCCCGTTGTGCCTTCGCGCTCAATCTAGATCGCTCACAGACAGTCTTAAAATGGCAAATACTTCTACAATGGGTCCTGTAGGTCCCACGGCCCGATCGGTGAATGCCCCTATCCGCGGTATTTTATGTTCCCGATCGCAACCTATAGGGCACTGAGTACGTGAATTGATGATAGGACGTTGGACTTAACCACCAATGACCAAAGAATCCGATTCGAACCCCAGTCGATGCAAACCTGGGATTTGCTATGATTGTCTGCGACGGCCACCAGCGCCTGATCTCTGCCCGATCAGAGTGTAGCGGCTTGTGCCTGGCTGACTAGCTCGCATCGAAGTGCACTTTCCCAACGGCTCGCCGACGCGGTTTTTGACGTCTCGATCAGCCAATCACGGTCTACGCTCAAAAACCAGGCGACGAATGGGGAGCTTGCACGCGTGCCCGACGCAAGTTGCCTCTGCACAAAATCTCCACACCGACCTAGCCAATGAAAGCTATCTCTCTCTCTGTCTTCTGGCCCGACTACTCAAAACCTCACTTGGAAATCGGCTCTGAGCGAGACGGGTTGGAGGCCGCGCGCTCATGCGCCCTCCGGCCGTACAGCCATGCCGGATGGACTGGCAACTTTCCCATAACTTTTCTGTAAACAATACACTGTTCCGTCTACTCTCGCCTTTCTACCGTCTTCTCTGCAATCTCCTAAGGAACCAGGGTCTGGAAGATTGTAGGTGTTAAGGCCATAACCGTCGTAGCCTTAGCTCCTATAAGAGCACGGCAGGTGTTATTCAGGTGGCGTGCCGATAAATAATGCTGAACATCGGGGGAGGGCATGGTGGGCCGCATAGATGCGGCCTCGGCCGCGCCAGCCACCTGCGCTTGATCCCGTTTCTGATCTTCTTGACTCTGTCTTGACACCGGGCACAGGCCGATGAGGGAAAAGAGAGTTCGGAAGATGCAACGCAAATGCACTATCACTTAAACCTAATTCACGCCTAAGGCACCGTCTCTACATTAGCCTGCTGTGGAGTATATGGCGGACATTATCGAAACCGACGGTCGAACTGTCATGTTGCAGGCAACCAATCACGCCTCAGGTCTTCTTCACTCTGTCATGATACCAGCCTCTGGCGGGGGGAGGAGGAGGAGGAGCTAGTGCAGTAGATGCAATCCAAGTCTACTACCACTATAAATTAGATCACGCGCATGTCACCGTCTCTGCGCCACAATGCCGTGGAACGCATGGTGTACCTCACAAATACGATCTGATCAGATCAGATCACTGTTTATTTACTTATCGGCGATCGCCGTTTGGGTGAATTTTATTTGAACACAACCTATAAACTTAACTTGTAATATGTAGCAAATATAAAATCTAAAGTTTTCAACACTAATGAATGGATTTTGCACACATGTTAATGTTACCAGCTTAGACGTCCAAACTGAGTAGCTCCCTAACCCCTTGGGATTTACCGTAGTCCATAATTCAATTTTCGCGCTGGAAGTGGATGGCTGAGTGCAACTAAGCAAAAGTATTTTAGGCTGCTCCAAACCTTATTAACCTTCTTGACTGGATGACTAAAATTTGTCCTTTCATAGTCGTTTTCGGGGGGAAAAATGTTTGCAGCGCACGATTTTCGCACTGGAAAGCAGCAGATACCAACTGACGGAAACCTGCTGTACGGTGACAGTTCTTTTTGGGGCCTTTACGAAAAGGTTTATCACTTTTGACTCTTAAGGGCTTTCTTGTTAGATAGTCTTACTCTGTGAGTGTGAAGCTGTAGTTGTCATCTAAAATCACCTCGCTCTAGGGCACAGTTTTTTTCAGAGCCTGATATCGTCCCTTGTGTCGTTTATAGGAGTGTTGAATGGCAGTTGACCATTTCTGATTTTTAAAACCAGGCAGGAAAATAATTGGAGGCTTTTCTTTAAGCTTTTTATTCGTGGCTTTTCAGACATGCCCTGATTTCACGCAAAAATTTTGATGCACGCTTTTCCCGATTTGTGTTCGGAAGGAGATGATGCAATCGTTGTAACAGGAGGTTCGTTTGTCTGACGTTTCGGACTCACGCTGAAATCCATCATCAAAAACAACCGCAGGTAAGGGCGATATAGACACAAGGTGCCTTGTTAGGGATTTTGGCAGATTCGCTTAATTAAGTTGACCCAATTTGAAAAAAGCGCATGTCTTCGGCGGAAATCGAACCCGAATATTTACCTAGCCAACGCTTTAGTGATTAAGTTACGACGCCACGCCATGCGCTCTGAATTTAATAAGACTTGGTGCCTTGTAGTCTGCAGTAACTACGCTCGCTTGAAGGGACGCGGCCATATTTTCAAGTTTCACGAGGCAAAATCCCGCGTGCCCCACAAACTGTTCGAATCGTGGATCTTAGGCCCGCAGTCAACAATGACCTACCATTCCCATATTCTGCGTTGAGACTTTGTCTGTGCAGGTGAATCGGTCAATTAGGGAGGGTTTGGGCGTGGGTGACCTACATTTCCAATAACAACAAGTCTAATTGCTACATAATAAGAAGGCCAACACGGATGACGAAATTGAGGCAGTCAATGACTCGGACGTGCACTGCCAAACCATTACGACCCACAGCGGTAATTGTAGGAGTTGCTAATTGTAATGCGCATGTTATCTCGTGACCCCTACAAAAACTATGCCTCTTTATGCCTCTTTCCCTTTTATCTATGGTCGCTTCTGATGATGGATTCTACCGGCGCACCGAAACCTCATGCCCATAAACTTCTTGCTCCACTGATCGCATATTATCTTTCGGTGGTGCTGCCTAGCAGTCACTCCTTTACTTTTATCGGTCGACTTTTGTTCGTTTAGGCTACACTAACAAGTCTGATAACTTCAGAAAATACTGCTAACCGGCACATACTCCGAAAAACCTATGTTAGATCGTAGAGGCATAACCTTTTTTGGCCGAACGCTTCAGATTTACACTTTATTCTATCACCGGGGCCAAAGGCATAAATAGGTGGGCAGACGGAGGGTCTGTAGTATGGAAAGTATACGTTTATGATGTGGCCACCTGGTTGTTGATTGGATGGCCTCGTTAAAGCCACCAATTGGCGATCATTTATTGCGTGATTATGTAACTTGCGCGAAAATTGCCCGGTGGTTAGTCTTTGTGTCGGTGCCGCCAAATCCTAGCGACTGGTGTGATGATTGAGGGGAAATTTCACTAGTAAGTTGTATCCCCTTGTACGGATCTGCTACTTCAAACTAGTAGGGCTCTTGATTTAGCAATCAAGTGCCTTTCTTTACTGAGGGAGTCATGTTGGCATCCGCTTATAAAGTGCTTGTGAGGTGTTCTCTCGATCCAAATTCCTGTGTGTCGCTTCAGATTTTTTCTTGCTATCTTCATGAGAATGAACAAATACTCCTATTAATGTACTTACGGTAAAAAAATAGTTTCGTCGCCAGTCGGTTAATAGAAGTCTGGTTCACGGTAGCCATTTATCGCACCCTATTCAGTAAAAAACACAATTTTCCTTTTTTCAAGCTAAAGGAATAATCGGATGGTGCTATAACAATTTCTTCAACACTTTCATATTTGCAATAAATTCGCCTTTCTTATAAAATTTCAACCAAAATTCTGTATCGTCGATTCCAACATATTAACTAAGTACGGTTTGTACTAGTGATCATCTAACAGCCTGATCTCAGGGTATTTCAGGGTTGTCAGGAGGCTGGCCTTTGAACGAGTTGTTTTTGAGCGTTCGAAAAAAATGTTCTGTAAAAAATGGCTACTTACATGGCATGCATTTTTTCTCTCTCATTTGACTGCTCTTATAAAGGCACACAAATATTCTTTCTTGTAATTTTTGACATCAAATTTCACCTTCTTTTATTTGTATACTTTAAAAATAGGGTATTTTTCAGTTGCAAACAAAATTTTCTAATTATGAGATTGTTTACGACCACGAAATGTGCATTCATAAAGCACGTTCATGCGTTAATACTGCTGAGAAATTATACAAATCGGTCCACATCAATGACAAAATTTTATGAGGCCTATGGGACTTCCTCTTCAAGCCAAAGAGAAATATTTGCTTTTCTTAAGACGGAATATATACGGCATACAATTTGCAAACCTTGGATTCAAGTATTATGGCTACTAGGCTTTAGAATCATTCAGTAATTTCTAAACTTTTTAAAACAAAATTATACCTTTTCTCCACGTACAGTATGGTGAGTGCTGCAAGCAACATTCCGCAATTTGAAAAAGACCGGTAATCAGTCGTAAAATAACATTGAGTAGGGTTGCACTACTGTTTATCATGCAGTCCAATTTCAATAATTTTCAGTCACGCTAAGATGCCGACGCTGTGATAAGCTTCTCTCTGACCGCTGCGAAGAAGCTGATTCTGTAAGAATGGCTTACATAAATATTATGCATTTTTATCATTGATTTTGACTGCCTTTATGAAGTCTAATATATTTTATGGAAAGCATGCACGAAAAAATTGTCTCTTGTACTCTATTGATAGAAAATTAAGCCTACTTTCAATTTTATTCTTAAAGGTAGGGTTTCCTTTGATTTTAAACATTTCTAATTTTGAGGTTAAACGACTTTATGATGTTCATTTATTATACATCGTATTACTGGGTATGACTGGCTGATGACGGCTAATAAGCCAGAAATTGTCATTTCGGTCTTCCTTTGCTTTGCGGGATCCACTTCTTCATCATATCACTTTAGTCACTATGTGACGGTCATTGTGGGTTTGCGTTTCGAGCTCCTTGGCAAAGCGGAACTTAATTGTTCCTTGATTAGATCGGTGAAATACCTGCATTCATTCATAATATATCGTATCCGTCAATTTATTGATGCTGGCCCTGATATATACAGCATGATCAATGTCTATTGCGAAATCCTATGAGAGCTATGCAACTACTTTCTCATACCATAGGCAAGAACGTACTTTTCCTTAAACAATATGAACATAGCATTCAGTTTTTAAAACTTGAGTTCAGTTCTAGCAGTTGTTAGGTTTCAAAATCATTCAGCAATTTAGAAAATATGGCAACAGTAGCTCATGCAGCCCCACTCATCAATCCCTACAACCTGCATGTTTTCCTATGAAAACGGTGGTTATCGGGTTTTATGGGTGGGGAATATGAACACGCAGTAGAATATGCTTTAATAAATGCTGAATGCATTTTTATTTTACTGTATTTAGAAGTTTTGTTGATTTATATCTGTAGATTTTCCTAATCTGCATTATCATTTAACTTATTACGGAAAAAACCTGATTATCAAATTGCAGGTCGTCTACTTCAACTTACCTGTGGTCCAACTTACCGTTCTGAAGTTAGATTAGTATAGTCCGCGGCGCAAAGTGCTGCGCACACCTTCAATTTATATGTGGAACAACTTGCTCCCAGTGGCCGCGGGAACCAGCTTTGACTAATTTTTTCCCTTGACACTTACTTCTAAATAGTTCTTTCTCTGCCTATCCTATTTCCCCACGCCACAAATCTCCATAACTGTTTTTGCAAGACAACATATTGGGACTAGGGCTATATGAGTGGGGCTACATAAACGACTTTTGCTGAAAATATTTTAAAACCGAAGGAAACCCTTCCTTTAAGAATAAAATTTAAAGAAGGCGTAATATTCTATCAAATATGTACGAGAGGCGATTTTTTCGTGCATGCTTTCCATAAAATGTATTTTAATTTATAAAGGCAGTCAAAATCAATGATAAAAATGCATAATACAGTAGTTGCCGGCTAGAAAGTTCACCTCGGGCCCAGACCAAATTGGGCTTAATAAGCGGCGGACGCATTAGCGGGAAGTCCTAGTTCTCTATTAGCAAACGCAGGATAGGCACTATACATTACATACGTACTGTATTATGTGAATAGTTTGGTTTTGTACAAGAAAAGAATGGTGTTTGTGCATGTTTTTGAGACCTAGGGAGGCTAGCCAGACGACCTTGGTATGCGTTGGGGTCACGCCTGTCGGCATCATCTATTGTGAGCCTGAACGCGTTGATTCCTTTGTGTGTGTGTGTGTGTGAGTTTGTGTGTGTGTGAGGGGGGTATGGGGTGTTCAGCTGGGGTTTGAATGTGAAGGTCGTGGCAGATCGCATCATCGTCCTCGCGTAGGTGGTGGCTACGCCTAGCGTCCCTGGCTGGCATCCAACTCTCACTTGTGGCTCCCCGGAGCTAGGCTTTGCCTGGCGACCACCCCCCGGCTCCCCACCTCGATCAGCGGGCTAAAACAAGTGAGGGTCTCCGGTGTGTGTGTCCCCACGCCCGGTATGTCCCCGGGTTGCAGCGGTAAGCATCCTAGTAGACGTAGTTGGTGAAAGGACGCTACTTACTGTAAACGGTACCATTGTCTGTTTGTACGTTACTGCGTACTTTCCTCACTTGTTTACACTCTGGTACGCTTGCTATCTCTAATTGCTTTTATCATTATTACCACTGCTGCGATCATTGCTTACCTCACTAGCTTCAGCATTTCAGTACTATCGTAGCGTTGCCTTATCTTTGTAATCCCCTCGATATCCGTTAGTCTTAACAATTGTGTATGTATGCGTGACTTTACATCTAGTTTATCTTATTACTTTTCTGTTTGCATTTGTTATCTGTTACTTTGCCTGATATTTCTAGTGTTGTCTCTACTACCATACCTATACCATTCCATTACCCTGCTGTTAAAGTGACCTTATTCCATCGTAGCGATTTCTTCTCAAATAGTAGTCCCACCGCCATGACTAGCACTCTCAGTCCTCGCAGAGTTTGCCTCCTCAATAGCATCAATAACACCTAACTCGTAGCAGCAATTCTACCAACAGTCAGATGCCGTAGCACTAGAACGCCTATCATTCATACGTAAGACACAGTCCCTTTCACCGCTACTGCTACTAGGATAATTACCGCTGCTCCCACCCCCTACTCCCCAAATTCTCCCCCCCCCCCCCCTCTAAAAGTCCTCAGCTGCGCGACAGCAAAGCTGTAAGCAGGCTCACAGCCAAGTGGTCGTTCGGCACCAAAACACTCGTGGCCCATGGTGCAGTTCGGCAGCAGTTGTGAGTGACCGGCCGTCCCTTTGTGGAACAGCACTGCTGCCCCTCGCGAGAGGGTTGATGGACCTAGAAAAGGTGGATTCCAAACACGCTGGGTCACGACATCTGCCGGTTGACCGTGGCTGACAGATTGCACACACGCGGTCGAAACACTACAAATGCAAATCAAAACTTCTCGCTTCCCCACCCTCCCTCTAACCCGTTTCCTTCCCGCAGGACAGCTCCCAGAGCTCACAGGACGACAGCTCAGGGAGCTCAGGTAAGTCCTATCATCTTCGGCGCTTGGAATGTTCGTTCCCTTTTAGATAACATGAGGAGCATTCGACTGGAACGGAAAACAGCGCTCATCGCCTGGGAGCTGGCGTGCTTCAAGGTGGACATTGCCGCACTCAGTGAAACCCGCTTCTCCGGCGAAGGTTCCATAGAAGAGGTGGGTGCCGGCTACACCTTCTTCTATGTGGGCCATCCGATGGCAGAGCGACGCGAGGCCGGCGTCGCCTTTGCCATCCGGAAGGACATCGTGGGACGACTACCCTGTACGCCGCAGGGTATCAACGAACGCCTGATGAGTCTCCTCCTGCCTCTCTGGGGTGGAAAATTCGCCACCATCGTTAGTGTCTACGCTCCTCCGATGACCAGCTCTGACGAGACAAAGAACAAGTTCTACGAGGATCTGCACGCTCTCCTGGCCTCTGTGCCGAAGGCGGACAAGTTGATAGTCCTTGGTGACTTCAATGCCCGCGTCGGCACAGACCACGCAGCCTGGAGAGGAGTGCTCGGACCCCACGGCCTCCAAGGACTCAACGACAATGGCCTACTCCTCCTTCGCACCTGCGCGGTGCACCGTCTCATACTGACCAACACCTACTTCAGTCAACCGCTGCAGCACAAGGCGACCCGGATTCACCCCAGGTCTCGTCAGTGGCACCGTTTGGATTATGTCCTCGTGCGGCAACGCGACCAGCAGGACTTGCTGGCGACAAAGGCAATGCCGGGTGCCGATGGTGAGACCGATCATCGTCTCATCCTCTCCAAGATGCGGATCCGTCTTCAACCACGCAGGAGACCTCAAGGTAAGTGACCCCCGGGTAATTTGAATACTGCTCTGTTAATCTTGCCTGCCAACCGTTTGGGTTTCAGCAACGAGTTGACCCAACAGCTAAATAACCTCCCAGTCGCAGAATAGAACCCCTCCATGGAGAGTCGATGGTGTCATCTACAGGATGCTGTGCAATCCACTGCCAAACGCATCCTTGGGGCCGCGCCCCGCCCACACCAAGACTGGTTCGACGAAAACTATGCAGATATCAGTACTCTCATCTCTGAGAAGAATCGCCTCTGCAATGAATATGTCGCTCACCCTACCGACACCACGAAAGCAGCCTACTACCAAAGTCGCCGTCTTGTACAGCAGCGGCTGCGGGAAATGCAGGACGCTTGGATGGCTCGTAAGGGTGAGGAAATTCAAGGCTAAGCGGATCGCAATGAATGAAAGAACTTCTTCGCTGCGCTCAAAGCAGTCTTCGGCCCAGTAGTGAGGGGCACAGCCCCGCTTGTCAGCGCGGACGGTACCACCCTCATCACTGAAAAGACCCAACTTCTGAGCCGCTGGGCCGAGCACTTCCAAAGTGTACTCAACCGGCCCTCTACCACCTCTGAGGCTGCCATTGAGCGGTTGCCCCAAGTCAAAATTAATGCTGATCTCGACCTCCCACCAACCCCTGAGGAGACCATCAAGGCTGTACAGCAGCTGTCCAGTGGGAAGGCACCCGGGTCCGACGGGATCCCGGCGGAGATTTACAAATATGGTGGTCACCAACTCATAACTCACCTCACCACCCTGTTCCAAGAGATGTGGCGACGAGGCAAAGTTCCCCAGGATTTAAAGGACGCCACTATCGTCCACCTCTACAAGCGTAAGGGGAATCGCCAGGTATGTGACAACCACCGCGGCATCTAACTGCTGAATATTGCCGGGAAAATCTTCGCACGCATTCTCCTCAATCGTCTGAATAGCCACCTGGAACAAGGGCTTCTGCCTGAAAGTCAGTGTGGTTTTCGACGTCACCGCGGCGCCACTGACATGATATTTGCCGCGCGTCAGCTGCAGGAGAAATGTCAAGAGATGCGGACCCACCTCTACACTACGTTCGTAGATCTGACAAAAGCCTTCGACACCGTGAACCGGCCCGGACTTTGGAAGGTTATTCAGAAGTTTGGCTGTTCGAAACACTTCACCCACATGGTTCGACAACTCCATGATGGGATGATGGCGCGCGTCACGGACTACGGAACGCTGTCTGAAGCCTTCGCAGTGACCAATGGAGTGAAGCAGGGCTGTGTCCTCGCACCCACCCTCTTCAGTCTCATGTTCTCTGCCATGCTGATGGACGCCTACCGTGACGAGCGTCCCGGAATCCCCATCAGCTACAGAATGGACGGTAACCTCCTCAACATTCGTCGGATGCAGGCCCCCATGCGCGTCTCCACAACCACAGTTCATGATCTGCTGTTTTCGGACGACTGCGCTCTCAACACCACCACCGGAGCAGACATGCAAAGGAGCATGGACCTCTTTGCAGCAGGTTGCGCCAACTTTGGCCTCACCATCAACACGGACAAGACGGTGGTTATGCATCAACCGCCGCCAGGTGCTGACCTCAACCCCGCACGCATCAACGTCAACGGAGCCGTACTGCAGAACGTGGACAACTTCAATTACCTCAGCAGTACGCTTTCCCGCAACACTAAAATAGACGCCGAGATTGCCCGCAGAATCTCCAAAGCCAGTCAAGCCTTCGTTGGCTCCAAGTCTCCGTATGGAATCGTCATGGTCTTCAACTGTCAACGAAATTGAAGATGTACAAGGCTGTTGTGCTGTCAACACTCTTGTACGGAGCGGAGACTTGGACTGTCTATGCTAGCCAAGCGCGCAAACTGAACCGCTTTCACATCAGCTGCCTACGCCGCATATTGAAGGTGAAGTGGCAGGAGAGGATTTCGGCCACAGAAATCCTGGAGAGAACGGGAGTTCTCAGCATCCAGGCCATGCTCAGGCAGATACAACTGCGCTGGAGCGGTCACATGGTACGTATGGACGACGAACGACTACCCTAGCGACTGTTCTATGGCGATGTCGCCGTAGGCACTTGTCGCAAAGGAGGACATAAAAGACGTTACAAGGATACCCTGAATAACTCCCTGAAGCGTCTCCAAATCAACACGACGAACTGGGAGGTGCTAGCACGGGACCGATCTGTGTGGTGAAGCGTGGTTAAAACAGGCGCCGCAATCTACGAAGCTAGTCGGATCGCCGCCGCCAAGGCAAAACGGACGGCACCCAAGTCTCACAATCCACGGACGCACGCTGGCACCACCCAAGCCCTTCCAACGTGTCCGCGTTGTCAACGCACCTTCCGTGCACGCATTGGCTTGATCGGTCACCTCCGGAAGCCGTGCAACCCTCCTCCAACAGCATCCACGTCTACTGCACCAAACACTCCACCAGACCCTACTCCAGCCTCCACCTCGACGGCAATCATCGACGGGAGAGATGCCTCGTTGCCCTCATCCACCGACTCCAACTCACCCACAACTTCTTCCATTCCCTCCGACACATTACCGCCCGCAACAACTTCCACACCTGAACCTCCCACCAGCTCTGAGGGCCTGATATGCCCTCACTGCAATCGCAAATTCACCTCACGCATCGGTCTCATCGGTCACTTGCGAATCCATCGCACAGAGACTGGTGAACTTGTGCCTGGAGCTCCAACACACAGACGAGACCGCCGCCTTCACTGCCCACACTGCCCCCGATCATTCGCTCATCGCATGGGCCTACTAGGTCACATGCGCATTTACGACAGCGGCACTGACCGTGATGTCGGCACACCCAGCACCTCACACATCCCCACCACCAGCCTCAGCCACACTCACTAGTCGCCTCGCGTCACGATTGCGTCGTCAAGTTTGTCGGGAACCCAGGTGAGTGCCTCCTCCCTCAGGTAAGTGGAGGTCGTTCTTGCTGAATCTGTCGAATACTGTCTTGTCTTTTGCCGCCCCATAATAGCTCCTGTAGTCATATTACTCGCTCCATTACCGCAATCATACTCATAATGGCGGCACCTACAATTCTGTCTTAAGCACAAACGTCAGCCTCAGTAGTTACTGAAGATTCTCTGGTGCAAGGTAAGTTGAGATTTTGCTCTCATTGTTCTCTTTACTTGATTTTCTCCCCTCTCTCTTGGCCTGTCTGCGTTCGCCCCTCGTCTCCTCTCCCTATCTCCCTCTTTCACTTTCTTCTTCTTCCTATACCTTTTTTCTATCTTTCCCCCTCGTCCTTTCCCCTCCTCCTTCTTCCTCTTCTTCTTCTACTTCATCTTCCTCCTCCTCTTCTTCTTCTTATTTTTATTCTTCTGCATGTCCAAAATGGCAAAGTTCACCAGTTGTCTCTTGCTCTCCTTTCAGCCTCGCCCATGGATGCCGACTGGAAAAGGAGCATGGGTAGTGCCTTTCAGTCATTGACTGACTGGTTACCCCTCTCAGGAGGGTGTTGGCCCAGGCTTCATGCAGGGCTGCTCTCACCCTTCTAAGATATAATGGTCTGTATGCACATGCAATGCCAGTCTTCAGCCAACCACGGACCCTGCGGCCTGGAAGGCGCTGGCACTTTCTATCACTTCTGATTCTCTGTTGGTGACTGCGCTCACGCTCCCACTGGGTTTCAGGCCCCACTGCGGGTGCCCGAAAAGCTAGGTGGTCACTATGCGGTGGGGGAGAGAGTGAGGTCGACCTCGGCACGTTTCTTCCCTCACTTTAATAAATCTGAATGCGTCTGAATCTATCACGGTGCGCTAAAAGCCATGGCTTGGAGGGTCTGCCAACTGACGGGAAAACTCGGGCCCCCACGTAGCTGCTCCTTCTGTACGCGTGTGTCTGTGCGTGCGTACGAGAGGAGAGGGAGGACTGAGAGTCAGGCTACAATGGCTTCCTCTTAATGTGGCTTTTATGGCGCTCCCGCGCAGTCGGGAGCATACCTAGCGAGATGGCTGTGTAAAGTGTGCGCGTGCTGAGTATTTATTGCGCCAGCCATCTACACCCTCCCTCATCCCCGGTCTTATTGACATTGTCTTTACACCGGAAACGGAGGTGGGAGTAGCGAACGAGTGGGTAGATTCTGTGCGAGTCTGCCTAAACTCCTGTTTTCTCTCGCACGAGTTCTCTGCGTTGCTCCTGCTTGCTGTCGGTTTCGTGTTGCTTGCCCAGCTTGCCTCTGTGTATGCTGCGGCTTGCATCAGCATTTGCTGCGGCTTGTTGGAGCGCGTGGTGCCCATCGTCGAAATCGACGGGGAACTGTCGTGTGTGTGTGTGTGTGTGTCTTCAGCACTGCGGTTTGGGTGCGTTGGCCTTTTGCGCCTGCGGCTTTCTCGTGTTAATGATTTTTCTTTTTCACCCCTCATGTCTGCTGCTGTTCGAAAAGGGTGTCAACAAATTGACCTTGAAAAATGAAAGCAAATCACATCCGGCAAATTGGGCTTTGTAGCCGGCGACTGGACTTAGTAGGCGGCGTATTTTGCTATTTTAAATTCCGTGTCAAGCTGATGTGGGCTTAATACGCGGCTGGGCTTACTAGCTGTGGACTTAATAGCCAGCGACTGCTATATTTACGTAGCCATTTTTTACAGAATCAACTTTTTTGCAGCGGTCAGAAAGAAGCTTATCACAGAGTCGGCAGTCTAGCATGACTGAGAATAATTGAAATTGGACTGCAGGATTAACAGTATTGCAACCCTACTCAATGTTCTTTTGCGACTGATTACCGGTCTTTTTCAAATTGTGGAAAGTTGCTTGCAGCACTCGCCATACTTAAGTATGGCTAACGCTCTGCCAACTGGGCTACGGGGCTTACCGGTAGTCGTCAATTTGATCACGCTTTGTTCAATTTCTCCGCACAGCTTACTGTTCATAATAAATAATATTTTCGTGCATTTTCTTTATTAAAGTATGATTGAATTTATAAGGACGGTGAAAATAAATAAGAAAAATGCAAACTAACTAAGCAGTCATTTCTTACAGAATATACTTTTTGCAGGTGGTCAAAAGAATGTTTGTTCAAAAGACGGGAACCTGCTGAGACCAAAATATCTTTAGAGTAGGCGTACAATAATCATTATTAGAACCCTACTTAGGTTCTTTGTTCGAATCGAAAATGCATTTCATAATTTCCGTTGTCATTTCGGGAGATGGAAACGAGGATTTCAACCATGTGCCTGCCCCACAGCATATCGGCAACTAAATCCCGTCGCAAATACTGTGCCTACTGTGGATAAGTATTCACCCAGAGACCTTCAGCAAAATCTATTACTGGGGAAAAATTTCACCCTGCGCTCAAACCATCAAGTAGAAAATGCAGGACACCGAGGGCCAACTGGCACACTTCATTTGGCTCACTCGTAAAAATTTCGGTGGTTTCGCTGGAATTATAAACAGCGCCAATGGGAGGGCTTTAAAACAGACAACGCTCTGGCCACCTGAGCTAAGGGACCGCCACCGACCACCGTGAGCTGAATCTGCCTTGAGTCAATTTACCCGCTCAGCCTGCTGCAACCTAGACCATCCACCAATTCTGGTGTGGGCTTGAATCCCATCGAGGCCATTGTCATTATTTTTACAAGGGAGTCAACTGGATTATTAAAGTCTGTCAAAAGTACACATACCTGGCAAGAAATTCTACAATGGCTTGAGTTCCTTTGACAATGTTGGCAGTTTGATCTTTGAGGTCGTCGTAGGCCAGCAACGAGGTAGGCGCACGGATAAGTAATTTCATGTGAATTAGTCCATAGCTATAGGAGGCTTTTACTTCATCTACCGCACTCTCTCTCTCCCCTCGCTCACTTCGACCCGGTGCTGAGACAGGGTCAAAAAGACTAGACTAGTTTTGTCTGCCTGGATGGCCTGCACAATGTAAAACGGTTATTTCTTTTAGCTCTGAATTTTTATTCAGCATCAAGAGGACTTCAGACAGAAAAGACTGATAAACTATCACCAGACGGAGCACCACTGGCGACCCGCGCGCCCAGCGCCACCCCACTGACTCATTCTGCTTTCGCTCTACCGAGGCTTGCACCCACACGTAATCATCTACTCCGCGCGCGCGCGCTCTATCGCCCTTTCTCACGCTCTCGGTCGATTTGCTGCTTCGTATGCACTCGAAGCCAATCAATACGCTCTCCCTCGTTTGATTGGCTGCAACCGACAGAGCAAGCATTCCGCAGTCAAGGCTTCGAAGCCGCAGCGGACACACACGCTGAGTGAATTGGCTTGAGGACGCAGCGGTTGCGATTGTTTGGTAGCCCTTGTTGTTAAGATTCTTTTGAGCAGTAAAGCTCTTCCTACCAATTCTGTCTTACCTGACTTATGATTTGGGGAACCTTCTTCTAGTCCACATTACAACTTACCACACATCTGCTTGAACTCTGTCTATTATTCCTCAAAGGGTTGAAACAGTTACATAAGTTATTCGGGTAAAGTGCCTTTTATATACTCTTGTTCCAATGACGGACGTTGCATCGTTATTCAGTTTTTAAATTTGGTTACAACTCCTCCTCTAATTAAGTATGCAGTAACTAGGGCGTGGGCAGATAACCATGCAACCTGTTTTAGTCTGTTTTGGCTCTGCTCTTTTTGACACTTTAATTTATTGTAACCTCAGCTTACTTTTAAGCGTAAAAAAATTTTGTCCTTTACAGGCGTTCTCTTCCATCGAGAAATGCCCCGAACTGTCAGAACACATGCCGTGGACGTTTTTTTACTCTGTCGAATCAAGACTCAGTACGTGGACTGGACGTACTCGCAGACCGGAAGCTGTTTTTGAACGAGTGTCAACACTGTGTTCCGCCTATTTTTCTGACTCGCTTGCTAATTGCCAAGCCCCATCTTTTACCCCTCGTGTGCGTGTGTTTAGTTTGACTGAAATACTAGTGCAGTTGGTGTTGGTGGTGCTGTTGTAGGCGTTAGTTAAGGCTTAGTCAGCCGCCGGGTTGCCTGGCCAAATTGGATGATTTATTGTCGGTCTGACTGTGTGAAGTGCTTCCTTACTCGCTTCTCCTTAGTCTTGCCCCCTGTTTTGAAGGCCCGTTTTTGGTAGCTCTTAACCCTCCTCCTTTTGTTGTATTTTCTGAAACCTAACAGCATAACAGTTGATATTTTCGATCTGTTGAGAAGGAAAAATATGACAAACGCGATTGGCTGAATGGGTAAATTGATTGACCAAGTCGTAGAAGACCTGTCTTTCATCGCCGGCAAATTTTGAAATATTTTGCGGTCGGACAAAACATATGGATGCTATGGTGTAAGACCACCTGTAATATGGGGGTCTTGATAGGGGCCTTTGAGAAAAGAGAGGAAATCTACTGGGTTGGGTCAAAATCCTTACAGCACTTGCGATAAACGCTGTTTTTACATGTTTTCTTGAAGTTATTTGCCCAACGTTTAATTTATTTTGATTTTTTCTTACTTATTAACATTTTTACGGAGCTTTTTATTAATTTTTGACGACATCATCACGTATTAACTTAAGTCCTTTATTTCAAATGTCTTCGAATAAAGGTCAGCTTCGAATTCAGATTCGTTTTTGCTAGGAACGAGGACTTTTGACAAGGAAACCTATAAAATAGAGGGCTGTAAAGCCCGGGGCAAAGGGGTTGTATGAGCGTGTTAACTCTGGTGTTATCCATTTGAAAATCAAGTTCTGTTACGGTCCACCATCAGAATTGGACAATGAGGACTTGCTTTCTACACCTAAACATGAAATGTCATCAAACAGTTGGGATTTTAGAGCAGTACTTGGAGTCTATCACAAAGCAGTCTTGAACCGTATGCATCAACTTGAGTTTTGTCATAAGAAACCACATTAATACCTACATGAGCTGACCGAAACACAAGCCAATCGACGCGTTGACAGTTGTTGCAAAGTCCTCTGAATGATAAATTCTAGAAGCTTTTTGCGACAGCTCATGAGAAACTGATTTATTTGGGCAATCGCAATTGGTTTTGGATCGGTTTGGCAAGAAAAAAATGGTACTCTAACCAGTTCCTGGTGCTTGCAGATTTTTGAACCATATGATATATCGTTTTTGTTGCCAAAATCAGGGTTTGGTATTATTTGCTAAATTTTGGCATAAAAATCCAGTGTTTTACAAATGCTGCAGATTTTTGGCTCTGATCATATTTGTTCTTCGTACCTAGTTTAATGCGCTCAAAATGTTCTTTGTTAGACAAGAGTTTAGAATGACAGTATATATTTCCGCCCTTTATTTGTATTCCAACCTCCGACTATGTGTACGTTTCAAAAAATAATTGCTGGTGATGTTACTACCAATTTTTACGGCATGATATAACATAGGCTTAAAAAATCAGACTTTTAAATTCAATAAAACGTGCGACTTTTTTAAGAAAAATCATGCGCTTGTTCACATCCTATTTTAACTTACTTATGCGGAAGAAAAAATATATTTTAAGTGTGGCAGGTTTATGCCTGGCGTAAAAAATTCAAATAAAGACTACTTGAGTTACATAGAAGAGCACTCACAGTCATGTATACTTAGTCTATTTTACCAGTAGCATATGAATTCGTCAAAAAAAATAAGGTAACATGGATTTCCGCTCAAATTTTTAAACATTTTGTCTGATAAAATTATTTAAAAACATATTCACGTGAGACAAATTGCATTTTTTGAAACGGATTAAACGTATAAATAAAACACCCCACATTGTGCGTGTCTCAAAAAATATTTTAACTCTCTTTTGTCCTCAGACTTCGTGAATTAGATCCCATATTTGTGCCCTACCTCTGATGCAACTGCCTACAACTAGTTTAGTGTTATGCTCGTAGTCTATGCGCATGCCATTTATTATTGACCAACTGCGTACGCCAACTCAAGTGCGGGTTCTTGAGAAACTCCATTTGTGAGTCTACTAGCGTGGTTTCGCCAAAGGAACTGCGTTTTTTTCCTCTAAAATCAATGACCTCTGTAAAATTAATGTCTAAGCTTTTTGCTTACCGTGATCTCGGAGATTGCGCTCACGCTTACCATGCCCACGCATAAGGTTCGAACCTGGCCATGGTTAGAAATTAGATAAATGAGCGATTAACGCCTTATATGCATTTGCCTGCCCCTTACGGGAACCAAAAGTGGCCGCATACACTCGAATATTCCCAGTATCAGAATTGTGCTTCCTCTGATGAGTTAAAAACTTCTATCTCTATTAGTGGCCAAAGCCCTGTGACATCTTAAATAGAAGCCCCTTTGAAAAATCCATGGAAGTTTCTGATGGCATATTTGAAGCAAACTAGTTTTGTAGTCATTCGTTTTAAATTACTTTGTTAATGACTCTTTACTGCTTTCCGATGTTTGGAAACTGGTCAAAGGCTTAAGCGTTGTAACTTATATTCCACTGCAGTCTCTTAGATAAGTTAAGTCGGCAACTGGTTACTACTTTGTTTGATGAGTGGGCGATTGGCTCTCCCTCTTACTATGTTAAAGGAACGGCACGTTTTATTTATTGGCTGGGAGATAAATGCCCCACTTAACACATGTGGGCATGACGAGACTATTTGTACTCAAATATTCTCATGTTCACGAAGAAATAACGTCAGATTGCCCGTTTGTATTATGGAGTTAGCTTAACCGCCAGTTTTTATCCCCATAGTCGAACCTTAAAATTCATACTCGGCCGTCTTTTTAACTCATTCCGCTACAAAGCAACTTATTCGGGGTATTTGGCGATGGGGCTTCGTGTAACGGCCAGCCAGATACAACTTAAGCGTGTTTTTTTTCGGGCTGCGTGAAACGTGATATCTAATGTTGATTTTATCTGGAAAAAGGCTACAAAGGCAGATAGTTGTTTAGCTTTAATGTATATTATATACTTTAAACGTAACTGGAAATCAATTTTGAAGCATGCTGTTCCCGGAGAGAACTTGAAAATGGTAATAGCTGTAAGATTTATTGGTACCATAAATTTTGGGAGAGCTCCTCAGTTCTGTATATTTTCAATTTCGTGTTTTTCTCATTCGTGAACCTTAATGCAACGAGGGGTTGTAACTGAGGAGCTCTCCCGAAATTTATGGTACCAATAAATCTTACTGGAAATCAATTGTTAAGGCAACTTTTAGTTTATATTCTGGGATGATATTACGCTCGGATGGCAAACCTTACCATATTTCGGTAGACAGGCTGTCAACTAATAATACACTGCTCGATTATTTATTTGACAGTTACATTTAGTTAGGATGCGCTTTTGTCGTTCGCGGAAGGGCAAATTGTCACTCAACCTTCCGAATCTATGCAAATTTTAATTTTTTCGGCTGAGATGCTACATTGTTTTTATATGGTCTTGCCTTCTTGCTTCTTCTGAAATGAATTTCAATCGAATTTAAAACCTTTGCTGATAACCACTCACAATTTTTTATTTTAAAATTATGTTAAAAATCTTGTTGCAAAGGCCCACATTCCGTTGTGTCCTGTTAGACATCACGACTGACTTTTGTCCGCTACTTTATCAGTCTGACTTTTTTCAGTTGCGGACAGTTATTTTCGCAATATTATTAATGCTTAAAAACCTGAAAAAATCCCTTATATATACATTTGTATAGAATCTAGTGTTTGGTTACATTTGCGCTAATAAAATGCTACTTTTCCTACGCTGGTTTTGCAAATAAGAAAAGAAATCTGCGAATTATTTTCCTACTGACGTTTGTTTTAAAAGTTTGGGTGTAAGTATTATTACTTTTTGTCAGAGTATACAGAAAACTTCGTTCTTTGTGTAGTTTACTTTTTAGTTTATTTTTGTACATTGTAATTGTTTAGGGCATTTATCCTTCATTATCTCTCAAACATGGAGGCCTATGTACTTCATCGAAGATCACCACCATTTTAAATGCTTATTAATCCAGCAAGTGTTGGGACTTTGCAACTTCTGAAAGAATTTGAACCACATGCGGCGTTCATTTACTAGTTTAAAGTGTTATTTTCTAAAATCGTATTCAAGTCATATGTTCCCACATCTACACTATGAAGCTAATGTAAGGGAATTGTTTGCAAATTCTCAGAGTAATACATAAAAAGTAATCAGTTATCATATGGTTACCTGTTGCGTGAAAAAAATGGTTGCCTGGGCATGTTTAAATATTATTGAAGGATTTAATTAACGCTTGAACTATATATAGTTCTCATTTAGAAAAAGCTGGCTGGTCAATAAAAATGATGTTCCCTGAATTCCTGATCTTGGATAGATTTATAACCAAGAATTTCTCATGAAAATTTGTTCAATGCTGTATGGGTATTAAATTTGCTGTCATAAATATAGATTAACCGTCAAAATAACGTGTTTTTATATATGAAAGTTTATCTGTGTAGGCCTTGATAAACTAAACAGTAGAAATGAATATTGGATAATGTGTTGTCTCTCCTGAATCTCCGAATCGAGTTTTATGGTGATCATTTAATTATTTCAGATTTTAACTGAATTTTATATCGTGGTATATTCGTTAATAAGGGAGCTGGCAAGCTATTAAAAACAGTCAGTCACCCTAAATATATTAATTGCATCAATAATTTCATTTGTGAACATCGAATTACTTTGTAATATTACTCACGTCAATCTGCACTATGGACCTTGGTCCATACCGTGGAACGATAAAGCCTTAACGGGCTGTACGAATTTTCGCGTGGTATACGCAGCTAAGAGGTCAAAACGAAGGTCACGTGAACAATAATGATGAATGATCGAGTGAAAGTAAGGTATAATCCATATTCAGTCACATAAAATCTAATGAATGCAGTTTAGTTTTTAGCGTTGATCTTGCACTTATTTCAGAGCTGTTTTGCCTTTGGTCACTTATACTCACTTTGTTTAGCGAAAAAGACTTGTGCCTTTGAATTGCTAGTCATGTCCAAACAAGTAATTGCGTCAATTTCTGCAGCAGTTTCTGGAAAGTGTATATTTATTGTTCTGTGTTAGCTAGGTGCAAATTGCGGCAATTTATACAATATCTTAGCAAATTACTAAGCAATTTGCATTTAAATTATTCAACTGTGTATGAAAGCAACGCCACAATAGACAGGTCCTGTCAGGGTTCAGTGACGCTCTGCGATAAAGCTTTCAGTTGGAGGTCCGGGTGGGCCCATTTTCTCTGAAGGCAAAATGGATGGCCACACAAGCAGTCCGTCTTAGGCAACTTGAAGAAGTCACTCTCGCCGCCTTTAACAATTTCGTAAATCTTAATTATGTCACCATTCAATTGATTAATGGTGACAAGCCAAGGACACTGGGCCTTTACGATATACTCAAAGTGAAACCTAATGAATGCCTCACGTGTCATCTGTATACTGCAGCCGAAATTTGGGGTTAACTAACGGAAAACTTGTAGCCTCGAGTTTCACCATTATGATTTTTGCGAGAAGACTACAGAGCCCTTTGGAGTTCCTTCCAATCGTTTACAGCATTGTTGGTTTAATGAAAAGTTGGTTTCCAGGCATAAGTCTATGATTTCAAAAACGTCAGATGCAATGACGTCCGTATTGGGGAACAATATAAGTTTCTCTTGTATTGGGGCTAAAAAAGCAATGCTTGTACTCAGTTCATGCGGTAAAATGCCACACCTAAAACCTCGGTACCATATCTCAGGAGACAAACCCAGGATGGGTTGACCATTCTTACTGACTACATCTACCTAGTGTCCCAGACCTTGGTGAGCAGTAGGAACAGTGACCTGTGCGTGAGTTAATTTCTGGTGGTAGTACACCGGTGCAGCATCTACCACATTCTCTCTTATCTCACTTCCCCTCCCTATATGTCCGTTTGCATGACGGAGCTAAGGAGGCTGGAAGAGGAGCTGGGCTGAGGTAGATGGCGGGGCTTACCTCTACATGTAGATGTTCCCCAGTGTCCCCCTACGCATGTCCCATATGCCAGATGCACGCGCCAAACAACAAAGAGGACGGTTGGGATCCAAACTGAATTGGAGTGCCATTGGGTCCAGAGTAAGAAGGAACCATTAAAACCGTACCCACCATAGTTATAAGAAAAACAAATTGTGCTGTCAGTTGGCAGACGTCTTTTAGCGCACCGTGGTAAATTCAATTGATCAATATTTTTTATGATAAGGGGTGCACTGACGCGATACCTTTTTCTCTTGACCCCTTTCCGCGAGCCAATTGACTGTCCGAACCGTTCAACCAACTGATGCCGAGATTGGGCGCAGTGGTCAGGAGAGTTGAACAGCCTATATTTGCGTGCCCAAAATACAACTTGGTTCCCTGCACGACAAACCAGGATTTCCCAAAACCACGGTGGACTGCTAAGATCTCACATATTAAAGGCACGGAAAACATCAAAGGCATGATTCTCACCTCAGTTCAGTTTATTTGAGGAAAATGTAAGTGTACACCTTTTTACTCCCTATTAGTTCATAAGCGACGTAATTATGTAAAACTTAGAGAAATGTAACAGTCAAAATGCAAGGAAAGTCCCCAATCTGTGCATATAAACGAAATATCCCTAGGACTCGCGGTACAGTAAAACATATACATAAACTTTCATATGTAATACAGCATTTGATTTGAGCACAGGGATGCACCTGAGGAATGAGAAAGATCTCGGGTATCTGCAGATGCAAAAGTGAATGTTAGCATGCAAAGGTAAGGAATTTGACCTAGCAACTAAGTTCATAAGCGAATGTTGTTGAAACATTGCAAGTAATACTATAACAATAGCAATTTTTTTCGTGCGTAAAGAATACAAAAGTTGGGTGGTGTTATAGTGGGCACTGCTATACCTATCCATATTCCTCTGAAGGGCCTTGGCAGAGGCGGGCATAAAAGCATCCAGAAGCAGAGTATTCCGAACTTCGACCATTCTGTCGCAAAAGAAAGATTTTTGTCTGTCCCATCTGACCCCAATTACACGTACTTGGAAGTTCGTAGTTGTTTTTAATTCGAATAATATACCAGGTAGAAGGCACATGATAGAAATATGTGTACCAGGTCACCTCGTAGATGCCTGTGATTCAAAGAAAATAAATAAAGATTAGACAACCGTGTTCCATAGAGTAATTAGCCCTATCCAGTCACGAAGTTGGTCGCAGGTTTTGAACCTTTTTGAATACGTTGAAGTCTCTTGTAGTCTGGAGTCTCCAAGCTTGGAAAGCGAACTCCAGTTGCAGCCGCGCAACGTTCCTGCAGACTTACGCGGAGCAGTCGTCATCAAAGGCAGAGAACTGGCTCATAGACTTGGCTATATTTGAGCAGTTAAGCAAGGGGTTTAGCGGGATTATCATCTATATTCCCAGGTCTTTATGCACGTCCCCTTCTAGCAGCAGTATGCTATCTGGGCAGTAAACCAAGAGGTTCGGGGAACTGATTTAGTTTACTCTCATAATATTGCACTTTTTCTCATTGAAGGGCAAAATCTAGTCCTTCTACCATTGATAGAATCGCGTGAGGTTCACCTGCAAGTACTGTTCGTCAGATGCATTTCGAATAATGCTCCAAATCTTAATGTAATCGGCAAACATGGCGACATGACAATCTAGTTTACTGGCACAAGCGTCGACGTAAAAATGAGCAAAGCAGGACCAACAACAGAATCTTCAGGTAGACAATTTTCAACCGCAACTTCCACCGACTGCTGGTCACCGAAGTGGACTGTTTGAGAGTGGCCAAATAGGAAGCTTTTGAGTCTCGTCATTAGATTACCCTTGACGCCTGATCGGCTGAGTGTGTGCAGGGGTTGCTGAGATTTAAAAAAAACTGTTGAATGCCTTCTTAAAGTCCGTATAGACTACACGCAGCGGAAATACTCGATTACCTGCCCGAGTTCAACGTACCAAAAGATAGAGCAAGCTCGTTACGCAAGACGTGTCTCCACGGAAGCTGCATTAGGTATTGGATAGTCAACTGAACTGTTCTGCTAAGTAAATTGGCTCACGCTTAATTTGTTACACAATTTTGCAGCAGATCAAAGAAAAGCTGACTCGTCTGTAACGTTTGTCAAGGCCTCTCTGCCACCTTTATATAATTATGCCCTCCGTGCAGATTTCTAATCGGTAGATAAACAGTCGGCTCCAAACGAGGCTTGGAAAAGCGCGTAAAGCGGTTTGGCTAGTCCTACAGGGAGCTTTTTCGGTAATTTTGGTGGTATTTAATCGGGATCGGGCTATTTCGACTCATTTAAACCCAACAACTCCTGTCGAACACTTGCTTCGCCAAAAGCTACATTACCAGTCTTCGGACCGTCATCCAAGCCATAGTTTGAAGGAGTACATTCGCTTTCAATCATAAAGATAGATATGAAAATCCAGTGTGATGGCTCCATTCCATATTTGTTGGCCTTAGAATCTTCGAAAAATTCGATGCTCATTGCTCTTTTATGGTGATTTGAGGTGTTTATATAGAGATTATGCTCAAACACATTTATATAATAATATGTTTATTATGCCAGTTTACAGGCAATCAATAAAGTGAAGCAAGACTGCTTAAAGCTTTTCCTCATCTCCAGTCTCGTGTTCCCTGTCACGCTCATGAACGCGTACCACACTGAATGCCTGTGATCAGCATTGTTCACTAGACCGGTGGCCAGCTTCTGATTACACGACCCCATAGGCTATATCCAAAAAATGTCGATGGTCTACTCTTCGCGGGTGACTGTGCACTGAAGACTGCGACATAAGAGGATATGCAACGAAGAATATGCCCCTTTACTTCCGGCTGGGCAAATGTCGAGTTGATGATAGACACATATAAGAATTTTTTGAATGCACCAGCCGCCGTTCAATCGTCGATTTCGAGGATGTCCACCGTATGCTCCAAACGGAGTAGGCCACGGACGGTGAGTTGCACGTTGATTAGTTTTAAGTGATAGTAGATTTGTGCAGCATCTACCGCACTCTCCTTCCTCACCCACCTGTGTCCCGTATCAAGACATAAGCAAGAAGACCGTGGGCGGTATCGGGCGCAGGTGGCCGGTGCGGCCGAGGCCACCTCTATGCTTGCCACAACGCCCTCCATCTTTGGCATTTGCTGTGGGTGCATAACCCGGATAACGCCTGCCGTACCCTGATATGATGGCCTCGTTAGTCAAACATTTTTATCACGAGGCCCGTTTAGGGAGCAGCAGGCGTCCCAAAATGCCTAAAATGACTACCAAGTCACTGTCAAAGATGAAAATTCCAAGCAACGGAAAAGTTCAACTATTTATGCCATACACTCAGGCAGTACCAAAATCGAAGATTCGTACCGGATCTTCAAAGCCAGCCACGTATTTGGCCGACTGCAGGCCACAGTGTGAGGTCACCATAGTCTCAGTTTTAACATCAAGGAAAAGATGTACAAATCTGTCATCTTGATAACACGGGTCCACGCGACAGAAACGTAGACCGTCTATTCCAGGCAAACTAGAAAACTCACTCACGTCAACTTCAGCTGTCTCCGGAGAACACTGAAGCTGAAATGGTCAGAGAGGATTTCGGACACTAACCTACTGAAATTGATCAGAATCGCAGCATTTACGCCATGCAGGAATAACTACAACTGCGTCGAAGTGGCCACCTCACGAGGATAGGTGACGAACTATTACCCGATCGACTCTCCTAAGGAGTAACTGCTACAGTATTCGCCGATAAGGAAGCCATTAGCGCAATCTGGAACCTTCTGTAAAGATCTAAAAATCAATCTGGTAACCTTAGAGTGCATAGTCAAGGATCGACCGACTTAGAAAAGAGCAGTGAAGATTGGATAGGTAATCTACAAACCAAACTGGCTTGTCGCTGCCGAAATCAAAGAGAGGCTCACGAATCTGAAGAACCTTGACCCACAACACCAAAACCCAACTCCTTCCAATATGCCCTTTCTGCCAAAAAATGTCTCCCGCGTAGCGGATAGCCCCAGAAACAATGTAAAAATAATCAGTGAACTTCACTTGTTGCCTCCATAAACATCGCTACTGATGATCACATTTTTGACGTCCTGCCACCTCGACCGACGTTGTTCATCCTCACCAATACTATAATCCCTGCTAAAATCCCCGTGACGATGGCGACGATGACTACCAACTTTTCCACCCCCACGACCAGTGCGAACAATCCTGACGTCTCGCCAACCTTTACCCTAACCACCATTGCCCCACCATCAACAACGCGGGCTTGACTCTAATCTGTTCCCTTTGCGATTGCAACTTAACCTTACGCATCAGCCGGTTCGGTCACGTGGAACTCCATCACAGAGAGGCGAGCCAATTGTTATCACGAGCCCCAACGCACAATCCCGTCGCCTTCGTTTCGGTTATCTGCACTACCGACATATGTTCTATCATCATATAAGCCTACTAGACAGCATGCGCCTCCACGAAGAACTGCGCTAAAACATCATCAATCAAACCCTATCAACACATATATTCTAATCAGCATATATACCCCATACGAACTCATCGCTTATCACTTACCACAAGCACATAATCGATACCATTCAAAAAATGTTGGTGAAAACTTCCAATTTGGTTTCAAATTGTACACCTCCGGGAATTTTTAATTATTTGTTGCATTTTGATTGGCTGGACGCCGTTGCAGTTCTAAGACGCCGATACTCTGGTATTCAGAAAAATACCGTTGTCATCAGGCGGTTATTCTAAACTCCTCACACGAATATAAAACTTCACTGCCTGCTTCGTTTTCGCCACAAATTCTTCCTGCCCTATGGAATCATCAGAAGCTGAGTCGTATTGAAATTTGATTCATATCTTTAGTCACTTTTGGAGAATGTCCTGTCGGCCGTTGAAGGCGCTATCATGCCACGACAGAGCTGAAGCATAATTTTTATGAATTGCTCGAAGCAGCCGAATTTTTGCATGATTTTTGGAGTTCATCAGGATTTATTGTATCAGGTCCGCGAAGGTACAATACATTTAACTTCTCATTAAATTTCGACCGAAATTCTGAAATTTATTTTCTATTCAAACAAATTACTTAAGCAGAGTTGTAAAATTGATCATCATACAGCTCATTACAAGATATTGCTGTCGCTTCAGGGTAACGGCTTTCCAAAAAACTGCTTTCTGTTTGTCTGCAAGAAACAACTTTAGGTATACAGTGGCTACTTCAGTAATCAGCATTTGTCGTTTATTGTAGAGGCCCGTATGGATTGACATATATTCATTAGAAGACCTAACACAAATATTTTTGCCACTCCTCTTGTAAAAACGTAAGCTTTCGTTATTTTTTTCTATGGAGAAAGGGAATTTCTCACTTTTATGAAACTTTTTATTATGAGTTTTTAAGACCGTCAAATAAGGCATTGGGAATTCTGAATTTATTTTTGTTCGCGCCAGGAAAACACTACTTTTACAAAACCAGTTTCGTAAGAAAACATAAAAGAATTTGACAATGTTCGCAGATAAACGTACAAATTTGTAATAATATCAGCAGAATTGTCCTTTCAGGACAATATTTGGGGATTTTTTGTAGTTAATGGTGAACTGAACAATTTAGGCAGTTAAAAACTCTTCCAGTGAAAATGGAGGCAGAATTTAAAAGGCCTCCGTTTGCAAAAAGCACGTAAGCGAAAAAACTGCTTAGGAAGATAATGCAGAATAGTAGGGTAGAAATGGATGTAGAAAGTCTGATGATGGTTAGTAGCCAAAGAAACAGCAGTAGTTTAGATTGAGTACGTCCACGTGGCTTCGTTGGATTGAGTGGTTGTTTATGGAGACATCTAGGATCCCGGGGAAACCGCCGCAGAGAAAAATAGTTTCAAGAGGATCTCCTTAAATCCCGATGGTCCTTTTTTGGAGTCACGGAGAAAGCTGCTCGGAAAAATTTGGGAGAAAAGAAGGTTAATAGAACCAGTGTTACGGTAAATGTGCAGTCTTCGCTTGAAAGCAGACAGTCTAGCTAACGACTTTATTTCAATTGGCAAGTTATTCCAAAGAAATATATCTGGATGCAAAAAACAAAGAGCATCTAAATGAAAAGGACGCAGGATGTTATATTGACTGATACAAACTATTTCTTACTGGAAATTGAGTATATTATCAAATTTTCAGCTCTAATTTGATATTCATGCAATAGATTACTTGCTTTTTACGTGAATCTTTCAGAATTAGGATGAGGCTATGTCGGCTGTAACAGTATGAAACTGTTTATTTTCACCCAGAGTTAAAAAAATAACCAACGGTATGTGCAGTTGCTTAAGGGTTAGAGATACAAATAATAACCAACAATTAAGCTAATGATATCAGCAGGAAAAGATCGAAAATGATTTATATCTGCGCCGATCGTGTCTGAGGACGCACCTATGGTCCTAGGCTATACGGCCCTGTCACACCCTTTCTCGTATCGACCGACTGCTGACAACGTGGTGGGTTCCTCGGCTCTTG
>JAYGXS010000003.1:58611902-58650038 GCA_036362985.1 Ligula intestinalis
AGTAGAAGTAGAAGAATCTGGATCACTCCCATTCCTTGATGTACTACTGAGTAGAAGGGCTGATGGGAGCATTCAACGTAAGGTATATCGTAAGAAGACGTGGTCCGGGCAATACACCCATTTTGCTAGCTTCGTACCGTTAAACTTCAAACGTAATTTAGTACGATGTTTGACGCAAAGGGCGAAAAGGATCTGCTCGAATGATAGCATAGAAGAGGAGCTGAGGATTGTTGAATGTGTATTTCGACAAAATGGGTACCCCAGTCGATTTATCGCTAAGCACATGGTTGAAAGGCCACCAAAACCTGCAATGCTAACAGCAGAAAAGAAACGAATATTTATCAGGGTCCCATTTCAAGGGGACGGCCCAAGCGAACTTCTAAGGAGGCGCCTGAGTCAAGCTGTAGCAACCACCTTCCCAGCAGCCAACGCCCACGTACTCTTCTCGACTGCTCCCATCCTATACGGAGAGATCAAGGACAAACTGCCAGCCCAGACCACATCCATGTGCATATATTCATTTACCTGTTCCTGTGGGGCGGGATACATTGGTAGCACGAGTCGGCGTTTGTCCAAAAGAGTCCGAGAACACATCCCAGCATGGTTAGGAAAGGGTCAACTAAAGGGTGTTAACAGTTCCATCCTAGCGCATCTGGTAGACTCTGACCATCGCGTGGATGCCAAAGAGGCCTTCCGAGTTATCTACAAGGTACCCTCAAGCTACTCAAAATTTCTTGGACAGCGTCTCCTGGCTACGACAGAAGCGGCCGCAATCAGGCTACGCCAACCCATCCTTTGCGCCCAAAAGAATTTCGTCGCGGCACCACAGTTACCATGGTCAAAAGCTGCTAATCCAACAGCCAGCGGCTTAACCTCTCAACCGACTACCAGCTCCCCCTAACGCGGATCAAATGTTGACCCCGTTTTGACTCCCCCATTCCCCCTCCCCTGACAACCGTCCTTCCTTTTTTCTACTAACCCGCATAGTCAATTTACTTAATTACCCTATAAATGTAAAGGCCTGACGAGAATTATCGAAAACAAACGTATGTTCGCCAATTCATCTTCTGTATTGTTAGTCACTCAGGATGTGTCCAAGCTAATTTTCTAAATTGATGGTGAATTCAGCTTGTTTTCACTTCTACATTTTGTCTTATATAGTTGAACGGGTTGCGATTGGCATCGTTCAACATATTATTACCCCAACATGGTTTTCTTGCTTTCGTCCGATTTTATTTTGAGATGTCGAATGAAGTTAACTCCATATTCCCGTTTCTTTAGCCGACTGCCTGAAGTACTAGCGCATCATATTTTCGCCTTGTCTAACAATACTTTTAGGAAATCTTTGTGGTATACTGCTGCGCGAGTTCGGTCGTTTTCCGATTCCTCATATTTACGCATCACCTATCGTATGCACCTTGAGCGTGCATTCTTTTGTACGAAAACATTTTCTATGCTTCTAGAGTTTCCATGGAATGGACCTTAGCGCACTGCGTAATGCTGCAATCGCAGAGTATTTCAACCAACCTGTGGTCGACACTTTCGATATCGGTCTGTGTCCTGCTGCGCCCTGTGTTCATAAGGTGGACTTCCGAACAGTGAAAGAATCTGAACTGGCAGAAATCACAATCCCCCTCCATTTCCAGATTGATCAATGCTCAACGGTAATTATTTGTTTCCTCAAACCGTGTACAAGCATATTACCGGCTAACCCAATGGCTGAACACTCCAGGGTTGAGCGTTTAACGCTCAATGACCAAATAACCAGAGTTTGAAACTCTGTTCATGGATTTTGCTGGCTCATGAGTTAGAAATAGCCATCCCCTTCTCCATTATCTTGTTTGATGCTCCCGTACTTGGACGCATCAATAACTGTTTCCACCACACTCCTTACATATACTAGGTACAAGCGTAAACACATGTTTCGTTCATGTTTCTACTGTTAAATGATACAACTCTGGCGGGTTCGGCTCTTCAATTCACTTTCTGCTATATGAATGTTCGTCTTTCTGGTTTCATCTATCAGTCAAGATTATGTTCGACTGAATAAAGACAAAATAAGTCTAAATTGGCACGGTATCTGAAAAGAGAATCTTAAGTTATAATTAATTTTATTTAGGATTAGCGTTGCAGGTCGTTGGCATTTGGTTCATAAGTAGTCACATTAGTCACTGTGGATGGATTAATGAGAGGCAATGTAACACTACTGAGTCCCTATTCGCTGCTTGGAGTTACGGTTTGGAATTTCAGGTGAGGTTCCATCGACAGCAAATCGTATTGAATTTTAGAACCTAAATCGCCATCTTAGTTATCATTAACATCGTAGGGTACGTCACACAGCAATGGAAGCCGGTGGAACGTGCCTGAACTTTTAGTTAGTATCGGTGTTTGGAGTGTAAAGAGACAAGATTCTGGCCAGGCGGCACGTTTAAACATCCTGTATTCATGGGTGAAAAGGTAGTATCGTTCACGCACCTCTTCACTAAATCTGCACGTAAATAATCGGTATTGCACCCAAAGACCCGGGGTCACAGAAAAATACTAAAGAAACGTTAGTTTTATTTAAAATGATCAGCCTTTTATCAAATACAACTTTATGCCAGCATTAGCACATTTTACATCGGAACTGTGTCCTTATCGCCAATGTACGTCTACCGTGCGGCTTTCAAATTGAAGACTAAATTTCACACTGGGAAACCACAACCTGACTCGTAATTGACTTACCCTCCCCTATCAGATAGAACAGGAATTTGAACGCGGTAATTTTCGAGAATTGTCTTTTGTGACCTACTCCATCGTGTCTCGAGCTGGCACTTTAAGTCGTCTTAACCCTTTGACGGACCCCTTGATTTCTGTAACCACCTGGCACTTTTGGAGCCCAACACCTTGAATACTTATGAGCCGTTAAAACTACATAGCCAGTGTCTCTACCTCCCCCCCTAAGATTTCCTCGTTTTGCAAGCCCAATCATTTGGCCATTGCATTTGCACCATTTCAGATTCACGGCCTGGCCTTCTGGTTCGATGTTGGCTTCCTCGGTTCACAGAAAGATATTTGGCTTTCGACTGCACCCACCGAACCATTGACCCACTGGTACCAGGTATTTCTGTCGCTTTCCTTTTTTCTTATCCCCCTTGCTGTTGCCTAGTCCCCCATTCACGACGAGGCCCATCGTTGAATTTGTAGATCGTGGCAACGGAGACTTGAATTTGGTTATGCTGGCAGTTATGCGCAGCACCTACTTCACTCCCTCCAAGCCGATTGTGTCCCAGCGGCGTTGCGACCGAAAATGCACGTGGTGGTTAGCCTGTGGTGAAGCCTCCACCCAGAAGGCAAAAAATGCAATTGCTGGAAGAAGAAGTTTATTGGCCTAACGTTTTGAACTCTCGCTCAAAACCATCCTCATCTACGATGACCTCTGATGATGGGTTCGCCTAAAAGTCCAAAAATGCCAGGCCAACAAACTTATTCCAGTGACCGTATCTTCGCCTTTTTAACTGCTTCTTGAAACTCGCCTGCTCGTTTCTATCACGATGCTTCCCTGCTTGACCCTCGCAGGTCTTAATGAGATATCATGGATACTTACTTACTCACTTTGGTGAAGGTTGCAGTGCGGGCGCCTTGAATAAAACTCACTCCGATCTGAATCCTAGTCCGAAAACTAGACTATCCATCCAAGTCATGACTTCCAAGGTCGAATGGCAACTAGGAAGTCTGTTAGGAAAGGTCGCCCCAAACTAGTCTCAATCCTTTTCCTTTTCCAATCGGTTTTAAAACAACACGCCGTCAGATGAGGTCTGCCACCGTAGTTAACGTGCGCAAATCTACCGTGCGTGCTATGTACATTAGTTTGGCGCTCGCTTAAATTAGGCGCAGCATCCTTGCTCGTCATTCGGGCCCACAAATGCCGATCCGTTAAACACGAACGATTTCGTAGTCCCAAGTACCTTGTTTGGATTGACAAAAAAAAAATTTGCACGGTGATCCCTCATCACATTTTCCTCTCGTACAGCATTCTCTTGCTTCGCTTGCCTAGACCACCCCCACTTGCGTGCCCACCGCTTTTGGAGAATTTCGCAAGTCCTTGGCACCACCATCCTCAACATCACCAGTAGTCTTCCTTCTACGCTTTCCACCCGTTTCAACCAGCGTACCGTGTTCATCAGATAGATAATATTTAAATGTATGTTTTCCAGCCCACGTCCGCCCCGTGCCTGTTATCACACGCAGGGTTCTTTTTTGGTGTGCGTGCAACAACCGTGTATTTGCTGCATCGACTACTCCCGTGCACAGGGTGCAGATTGTGTGGTCTTAAATACCAAAAAGCTCTCCACCTGTGCTTCCTTTTAGGTACGCTGTCTTCTTGGCACAACGCTCTTCGTGCAGGAGGGTCAGATACTCACGGGCACGGTGCGAATGAAGGCCAACACTCGGCAGTCCTACGACGTGGATATTGAGCTTGTCATCCCCGGAAGCGATACGAAGGTAAAGTGAATGCCTTCGCCAGATGTTCTGCCGCAGTTATCTTGCTGTTTTAGGGCTGGAGAGGGGAATCAGTCCGTTTTTTGCGATTTCTACCACAATGCTATTAGCTAAGACAGAGATAGGCTGCGACCCTTGTTGTGTTTTCATTCTATTAACAAACCACTGTGCTCCCTAAGTTATCGTGATATATCAAAGATGCTCTGTTGCGTAGATGTTGCCATCCTGCTCTTTGTTTCTTTTCGGGCATCTGACTTTTTTTTCTTCTGGGTCTATCTACGCTTGTACTTAAAACACTTGAAAGTCCTCAGGCTGTATGAATTCTTAATCGGTTTTCAGATCCAACGCTTGTGGAGTCGGTCAAGACCCTCAATTTTAATCGCCATCCATCCTCAAAACGCTTTTACTGTGCAAAGGCTAGCGTCTGGCGTCCCAGGACTACACTACCGACGTACAGTTTTGAACTAGTATCGTACAGCTAAATATGAATTTAAAGAGGATCTCCGGGATGTTATTGTCAAAAGAACGATTAATGCGGAAAATTTTGTCATTATCTGAATGCATGATACGTATTGTGAGCGGTCGAACTGGTTGACATTGATATTACTATTTGCTTATGAAAATAAATATCCAAACTAGAGAGCTGAGTTGAGCATGCTCTTTATCATGCTGAATTGTCCTCGGCCACACTTTATGCGTAGAAAGCATTGGTTGCATGCTGACCCAAATCCACTGATGCTCTGCCAACCGCTGCTATACACCCTCATCTTATTTCGGGCCGATACTAAAAAGAGCAGATAAGCCGATAATGCCTGAGGCATTCACTTGGCCCCCGTTATTTACACCAAAATCTCCAGTCTTTCGACAAAGATGTATCGTCTGCTACTTTTCAGCACTCCAGGTCCGAATATTCTCATGTCCACCGCTCTCCTCTTTGTCACAGTCACCTTAGCTTTCTATTACCCCTGAGCATGATAGCTTTATTTCCGGACGCAATTGGCTAATAATGTTCAATACACTGAAGTGAATACTCCAGTAATTGTAAGTTCCAGTTGGCTCTTTGTGTTGCCAATACCCTGATTTGTCTTCGTTATGACGCGCGCCTGCTACTTGTAAATAACACGAGCTGCGGGCTTGCCCTACTGTTGTGCCCAAGGTCAGCGCGGGAGAAGAAGAGTCGACAATCGGTCACAAGCCAGGTGTATTCTCAAACAGCAACACTCATTCTCACGAAAAGGCTGCCCGTATTTATTGCATCCGCGTGAAAAGAAAGAGCCGAACGAATTATCACAAACATTAACCAATCTGGTCTGACGAGGAATCTGTGGCAACGATCCAGGTACACGCTGTCATGGCAGGCAGCGTGGTGGCTCACCTATGTGCCTTCCTGTGCAATGATTCTTCATGGGAAAGGTGGCATTCCTAACGGTCTTACCACAAACTGCTGACTACTCTGTCTACGAGTAGGTTCCGAACTTTGATGGTGTGGGCGGTAAGGGTAAACAGTAAAAGTATGTCCACTTTCGTCCCGGGCCGAATTCAAGTACAGTGGAAACTTATTTAACTAGCTTAATCCGTTGCGGTACCGCGCTCGTCATGTGAAACGGTCGTCTTGTGAAAAGTAGCCAGTCACTGAATGGCTGCAGGCGACCGAGGACCCACGCCCTGGAAGCAGGACTGAACGGCGGACACATGCACACACGCATTGACAACTCGTTACCCGAGAAAAGCTCATCAATCGAAACTGATTTTCCGCTAGTGGCTTACCCGTTACCCCGGGCTCCGTTGTAGACTTCTCTACCGTATGCCTAACGTCAATCCTTTTTGTCTTCAGATTACAAACAAACTGGACCTCAAAAATCCTCACTTCCGCTACACCGGCTACCAGCCCCCTCCGCCACCCGGATCTCACACGAAATCTCCCACGGAGACCTATTACGCCAACCTACAGGCTGCGGCGGCAGCCACCGTCACTGCTACCGACGGTCTGACGCAGGTTGTTCAACAGCAGCAGCAACAACAACCCCAGCTGTTCAACGGTGCGGTAACAAACGCCTTTATCCAGTCCGCGGGCACTCCGGTGGTCTTTTCTGCTGGCTGCGTGCCGCCCCACAGCGGCACAGCTGCCAGCACTGTCCAGCTGATCCACAATCCTCATCAGCTGGCTGCCTCACTAC
The DNA here is from genome assembly GCA_036362985.1 of Ligula intestinalis. NCBI lineage: Eukaryota > Metazoa > Platyhelminthes > Cestoda > Diphyllobothriidea > Diphyllobothriidae > Ligula > Ligula intestinalis. The sequence continues at coordinate 58,618,562 of JAYGXS010000003.1, forward strand.
AGCAGCAGCCGTTGCAGCCACCCACCGGCATTGATCCGCTCTCCTCCGCAGCGGCTGTCGCCGCGGCTGCGGCGCTGGCCGGCGGTGATGGCCAGGGTCTAACCATGTCCCCGGTCGGCCTACTCTCCGGTGCTAACGCTGACTTGTTCACCAACGGATGGCCCGCAGGTTCGCTGCCCACTGTCCTTCACTTGTAGCCACCACCACCACCTCCTCCACCACGGACTGGCGATTTGGTAGGCTTCACATTTAGCCAGTAGTGCAGGAATTTGAGCTCGTGTCGCTAATTTTGTTAGTCTTGCAGTGCACGTTTCTCGACGTTGCTCCGGAGGGGGGTGGGACCTTAACAATATGACCAATTATAACTGTCGTAACGGCAGAGGGAAGGGACTAGTCGCTACGACAACCACAGCACTTATACCTCCCAGCAGTCGGCTTGGCTGAGCAACTTAGCCGCCAGAAGCAGATGTTGTGTATTAGGTATTTGACGATCAGTACCTAAGCAGCATCTCGCGTACAAAATAATAGGACCACGTAACCAGTACACCTCAGCTTACTTGTTTGCATTTCCGGCATGTCCTTGTGGTCGTTTGCCCAAATATGTCCTGACTGGAAATAAAATTCAGTTTAGTCAGACCATGACATAAATGACTTCATCCTCTGCCATTAAAGCTTAGGAAAGATGCATTTACTGATGCAGCAGGAGACATCTGGCTGGCCGTAGTGATGGTGACATCCACTGGTCTACGGTTGCTGACCTCAGAAGATGCTTGTGTCAAACTTTTTCCCCATTTTCGACTCTTCCCACCTTTAGTATAACGTTAGCTGGGTTTTATTTTTGTTTCTTGCAGGTCAAAAAGTCGTGGCCAACTCAGCGGCAATTCTTCAATCCGGACACTATCCTCTCCAACGGCCCGTGTCCACCCAACCCGGCGGTAACAAAATGAACTGCGTTTCTTATGATCCGGCATAGATCCTCTTTCCCACCTTTATCCATCCCTCTTCCTTTTCCGTCGTATGCCCATCTGTGTGAGTGTGTGTGTGCTTGTACAAAAAGTCGCGTTACGCAGTCTCCTGTCCCTTTTTGTTTATATCTGCGTTTGTGTGGTGACACTTGCCTCCCCAGACGCAGATTTCTGTTGATGCCGGTGCTATTGCCACCCACCCCGCCAACCCCGTCGTACCTCGACCGGCGTACGTTCTCCCAGGCTCCATTCCTCCTCCACATCCATTCTTAGCCTTTTGCGTTTCCGATATGCACATTATTTGTTGTTTAACGGTCATAAATGCACCCTCACGAAGACCCTACCCCTCTCCCCCTTCCAACCTATGTCACAATCTTGGTTCCACTTCTGTAATAATGTTTTCCATCCGGCCTAAACCCGCACCTGGTAATACGAGCTCCCGTCTCATGTATGGAATTTGATGACGCGAATGACTGAGAACTTTTATGTCTTCATTTTGCCTGCACAATGGACAGTTCGGAGAATGCGCGCCGTGAGGCGTACACTGATCTGATCGAATTTTTTAAGCTGGACAGGCGGCGTCGATGTGGTACTTTTGTTAATGCTGTTTCCACTCTAAGAGCAGTGGAACGCTTAACGCATTTACTTCGAGTTCGACTTGTCGACTGACTGAAGTGATCTGCAGTGTATAATGACACTAGGGAACGAGGTTGCTAAATCCGTCGGCTTGTCAGATAAATAAAAGTGCTTTTAAGTTGCACTCTGCCCAGGAAAAGGCACCTCTCCAGAGCAACTTAATCAGGCAGAGTTTCAGTTACTTCTGAGCCAGGCTGCTACCACATGGACGGAGTGAGGATAGCATTGTCTACCGAATCGGCGTTGCTCGCTGGGTTTTCCGAATACTGCTAAAGCGCTAATGTATCCGTCCATGACATCTTTATCGCCACGAAGATAAGCGTTTACCGTTCATCGCTGGAACAATAACTTTATTCGTCCGAACTTTCGGATTCCAGCTCGATCCCATGTTCAGAGAAAGCATCAGATAAGGGTGATTCGTACGCAGGATGCTGCAGTATTTATGGGATACAGTCACTGCATACCTAGGACAATTAACTGCTTCCCCTTCATCGGGGTTTGGTTGGCCTTTGCACGTTAATTGCTTGTGGTTTCTATATCAGTTGGGAGTTGGCGTGATCATTGTTCGGTCATCTGGCTAACTTGTATTGACGTTGGAAAGTGTGTTCCCCGCGCAGGCCCTAAGTGGCAAGTTGCTTTGTTCAAACAGAGTCTAAGCACCGAATATGAGTTGGAGAGGTTGTCGCACTTATTAATAGACAGGGGCCTATAAACTATTAGTCAAGCAACTCACGGCTAACGTAGTTGTAACCTCTGGCACCAATGTTGTCCTCATCAAAAAGGAGCCTGTAGCCGGGTCCTGTCAAATGAACTGCGACTTCAGAATTGGCGTCATTTCTGTGCACTGCTGTCGGCAATACGCGTCCAGCGCAGTCTTCCACTTTCTCCAACGAAGTTGCTTTGCCTACAACTGAACTAGATCGGATATACGACTCCAGGTGTTTCTCAACATGGCTGGGTTTCCTTACCTGACGCCTATTGGTTGCCTGTGTGTGTCTGACCATAGGTTTCGATGATATTAACCAAGTGTACCAACAGGTTGGTATAGGAGGTGACGGCCTCAGGGCTTAGTTTAAAGTGATAGAAGACATAGTTAGCGGCTTCGCACTCTTCACCTTCTCCCATGAGTCTCGAAGACTAGACGGGGTCCGGCGCGCCTGCTGTAGCAAATGCAAGCCAATGCAACCGCCTAACTTAGTCCTTAGTCACAGTAGACTTTGCGCAGGTGCTACTGTGCTATCTATCCTCAGTCACCTATAGTAGGTGTCTAGCCAGGCTTAGGTAAACCAGGACTGACACTGATTTCTTCTAATACTACATACTAGGGTGTAGCTTAGTGATAGTACTTGCTGGCACTGGTACTGACTTGTGCAAGTCAGAAGTGACGCTGATTAAGGTTAGCACTGGGCTCATGTACCCTAAATCTCGGCAAGAAGTCAAGTAGTATTGGTGCTGGCACTGACGCCACCATTTATTAGAGGTGACGCTGATTTAGCCAACGCTAGGGCTCATCCCTTCTTGGTCTCAACAAGGAGTGTGAATCTGGGTTTAACTATTTCGGGTAAGTGCATGCTTGGGGTCGTAAGCAAGGCTGCGTTTTTCACGGTTTCCGCACTTTCATTTCTATCCATGGAACTGTACGCACTAAGAAGATGCCGATATAGTTACATGTCTATGCTAGAAGTGCTGATTCAAGTAAGGCCAGTACTTAGTATGCTATTAGTACTGCCTGTGTATGCTTTTTAAGGAGTCGCACCCAGTATGCACTCCCAATCTGTGGGATGTAATAGTGATTAGCATTTGGACAATAAGATAGCGTTTGTAGAGTAGTGATTAAAGTCAACTTTGGGCTCATATATCCACATGTCAATAATAAGTGTAGTAGAACTTATGCTAGCTCTGGCGCTACTATTTTTCGGACGTCAGACCATCTTCTTTCTAACTAGGTGGACTATAAGTACCGGTAATAAGGGACAACAGGGTTGCTGAGACTGCAATAGGCTTGGGCTAAGCTTTGAGGACTCGACTGCACTATAAAAGCCAAGCAAGTCTAAACTAAGAGACTCGACTGCATGAATTAAGGGGTACGTTTGTGTATGAACTGGGTAATGAAGTTACAGCCAATCAGAGTTTAAGGTAAGGTAGGTTGGAATTATGTGTAGCTAACAAAGCAATTTTACTGCTGCTGTTCGGAAAACTAGGCTATAATCAAAGAATTAAAAGATAAATGAGCTTACACGCGTCCCAAGCTTTCCTTCGGGTTGATTTTAAGACAGCCGGCGAGACTGCACGTCCGCGAGGTAGATATGACTGTCATCAGGAATACTTATACTCGTAACAATGGACCTCAGTGTCAAGACCGTCATCTGGCGATATAAATTGCAATCGGATAAGAGCTGTCCGCGTATGGTGATTGTGATTGTCGTGGCTTGCGCAATCGTAGCTTGGCGATGTCATGTCCCCCCCTCAAGATAGCTGTGTGACACAGCTGGCCCACTTGACTCTCGTACACTCTGATACCAGTTATTCCACTATTTGAGGAAGTATCACATCCGGGTGGCCCATGAACCTAAACCACATTTCGCACCCAATTGGTACATTCTAAGGATAGGGTGAACTATTTAGACAGGAAAAAAAGTTGCCTATGTGGACATGTGATGCCGGAACCGTAAGTGAGAGCTGGAAGTAAAGTTTCAACCTGCAAAGGCGAAGTGAAGCTTTGAGTAGCCTGATTCTTATTGACCTGTTCCCTGTGGATCTCGACGCAGCGGGGGGGGGGGTCGGTAGTCGTTTGACCGCATGTATCCCGCTTGGGGGTAGGCTATGCAACTTTGGCTTCCTGCACTCGCGGAACGACGGCAGTAGACTATGGGCTGTGGCGGAGTGAGGGGAAGGCGCTTATTCCCCCAATCTTGTCCAACTTAGGCCACGGCACGTTCAGGAATTAGCTATTCATGCCAAGATGGTATTTCTTATGCGGCAATAGTATCTGACTGCTAAGAGCGCTAGTAGTACTGAACTATACCTGTCGAGTGTACAGTCAGAGTAGATGCTGATTTGAGTCAGCGCTGAGATTCATGTCAACTGGATTTTCTGCTAGGAGAACTAGGAACTGCTGTTGGATAAAGTATGTGAATGCTTGGGCGGCTATTAATAGTTGTCGTACCTACTTATGGCAACAGAGTAAATTGTAATGCAAGTTCATTCGGGAAGCTCACTAAATGGGAGCCCAGTTTCTACTCAATTATGGTTTTGCTTGATTTTCGTGCGTCTGTGTGGATATAGTACGCAGTGGGCTTCCTGTAGTAGTAATATAGGCCAGATAAAGGTTTGGCCTCGGTCTCACCGCTTGGCTTAGTCAATTCCTGTTTCAGTATTGATAGTTCAGAAGTATGACATGCATCCTATGTTTTCCAATTTACTATAATAGGTGGGGAATATGAGCATATCAGCTGACATGAGGTTTTTTTGAACTAGCTTCAAATTTTTTGTTTCTGCTACGACTCCTGCTTTTTTTCCTGCTAGGTACTGGTAGTGGCAGTGTTATTTCTATTTGACTGACATTAGGAATGATGAATTAAGCAAGGTGAGAGTTCACTAAAATTTCTACCTTAGAGGACAACAGTACGAGCAGGGCGCGCAGAGGCTTATCTTAACCCAGGGGGGTTGCTGCCGTCTGGACCATTTCGATTCCCATGAGCAGAGGGCTCAGTCATGCGAGGCCGGAGGTGAGGGGACCTCTGTCGCATTATCCCACGCCGTTGGTAATACTGGTACTAGCGCTGACGTTATTATTTGTCTGAGGTTACACCACCCCACGCTGTGACCTGCCTATCCGCCGAAGCCGCTTTGGCGTGGGTTGCGGGCGGGGGCTTAAGGATCCTTCGGTATTCGCATGCCTAAGTGTTATCCAGTGAAAATTTCACTGCGTGTCATATGAAAGTATGTGTTCGATTATAGTCATCAATAGATAAATAGCAGGTACTATTTGTGGACATAGGTTTCCTTGGGTTGACTTTTAGGATTTTTAGCGTATCATCTGTCCATTTGGAAACAAACTTCTCCATGATAAAATAGTCATGAAAGCTTATTTATTCCTATAACAGTATTAGAGGTTCAGTAATGAGACATGCATCCTACATGCGCTACAAGTATGGTAATAGGGGACAACAGTGCTGCTGAGACTGCAATAGGCTAAAAGCTTAGACTGAACCTCTACAATATAAAAGCTAAGCAAATCTAATTACGAGACTGGGCTGCGTAAACTAAGAGGTACATTTAAGAGCTAAACGGAGTTATGTAGTTGCAGCCAGCTTGATCCTAGAGTAAGCTAGATTAGAATTGTGTGCCGCGGCTAGGAGGACTATGCTATAATAAAAGAATTAAAAATAAAAGAGCTACCGGACGTCCTAGGACTAGACTACCTTACCGCAGCAAATCGAATCTAAACTAGGAGATCCAACCGCGTCAATTAAGAGGTATGTACAATTGTGTCTAGTCTGAGTAATAAGGTTATAGCCAGCTAGACTTTAAGGTAAGCTAGATTTGAATTTGATGTAACTAATAAAGCAATTTAACTGCTGTGGTCACATTTAAGGAAGTTTGTGCCAGGATACTTCCGTAAGAAGTGCTGTGCCTATGGTAAAAGGGCTAGTTATAGTAATCATACTTGCTTAAGTCAGTAAGTGGCAAGTTGCAGCGAGGCCTGTACGTGCGTTTAGAGAAGTTTAACCTAGTTAGTAGTCATAGCCTTAATGGGAATTTTAGTAAGCTGAAGGTTTAAAGAAACATGCATTTGATAATAGCTAAAGATCTGCCATGCAATTTGGTCATAACACAGTGGCATTTGCTAAACAAATCTAGCTAAGCGACTAGACTGCGTAAACGTAGAGGTACATTTGTGTCAAAACTGATTAATGAAGTTACAGTCAGCTAGATTATAATTAGGTGTAGTTAATAAAGCAAATTTCACTGCCGTGGTTAGGAGAATAAGGCTATGATAAAGGAATTCAGAATAACAAGCTCATGTGAGTCCTAGGCCTCATCCGGGCTGATATGTAGGATACCCGGACGACCGTTCACTTCCACTAGTGGTAGCCTAAGGTGTTTGCGTGACCCCAACTCCAAGTGGTCTGTGTGTGTAGGCCACTGGCGGTCTCCGAAACGTCAATGACGTAGGAGATCGCTCACCCAAATTTGGAGTTGGTGCGGTTTTGTCGCTCGACTCGTTTGTGCATGTATCTGCTGATGAAGTTGCCCTCTTCTCTGCACAACCATCGAAGGTATTGCAGATCGATAATCCTGTCTTTTGGGCCACCGCAGTGAGTCTCAACAGGCTGGTATAGCGTCCTTACGCAACTGTGTTTGTGAGTGATTGGATGGGTGCTGTTGACGTTCTGTACTTGCATTTGGTTTTAAAGCCATCAAAATCTATGCAAAAGTGGGGACATCGAGGAAGGTCATTTAATTGTTTCCTTCTTCTTCTTCTTCTTCTTCTTCTTCTTCTTCTTCTTCTTCTTCTTTTTCTTCTTCTTCTTCTTCTTTTTCTTCTTCTTCTGCTTCTTCTTCTTCCTCCTTCTATGGCTCTTCTAGGATAGCGCTCCCCGCCGACCCCTTTTTATCACTCTAAGGCACGCTAACGTACGGACAGGCAAAGTTGCTGTTTCGACATCTCAAATATCTAAATGCTACCAATATCCCTGACACAATGACCATCTGCGCCAGGCAATGCAGAAATAAGTAGGCTATTTGCGTAGCGGCCTTATATTTTGAGCAGGCGTCGGCTTTACGGTCAACGCATAGGTTGCGTCGATCGCAACGGCAGAACTATCGAACTATCTGTTTGAATCATACTTTTGGGAATATGGTTTCAAATACAGTGTGCGATTTGCCATTGATGTGTGATGCTCGCTTAGATACACTTATATGCAGAATGACATTACAGACAAGGCCAAGGAAGGCTGGAATGGTTTATCAGCCTTCATGAGCCACCTACACCCAACGCCAAGTGGTGCCCCATTCCAGGCGACCGCGACCAGGCGAAACCGCGACCTTGGTAATTAGAAGTACAGCGCTCTAGTCACTGCGCCACGGCTTCTTTGCATTGCTGGTTTTCGATCAGGAATACACACGCTGGCAAATAGGCACACACTGATCGGTTACAGGATTCATTCGACCCTTTTTGTGCCTTCCGGGCTCAATCTCGAGCCGCGCCACAAGCTGGCTAACGATGTAGACAGAATGAAATAACTGAAAAAGACACGGGAGAATAGGACTCCACCTGCTTCCTTGACGTTGTAGGGAATCACGATATCTCTTTTTGGCGGTTTGATACATTTATTATTTTTCGGGCATTGGGCATCCGAGCATGATATAATTTTGGATACCTGATCCTTAATCATACCTTTGGCTGTATGAGAACTTCACGTAGTAAAAGCAACAAAAACGGAGCTGATGGTATTTCCGGAAAAGAGAAGGGAGACCGGAATAGCCATTTCCGGCTTATTAGCCGTCGTCAGACAGTCATACCAAAGCCCAAGCCTTTTCCAATCTGAGTCAAACGCACTAACCATCGAACAACGAGCTGATTATCTTGCCAGTTTAAGTCGAGCGATATTGACAGACGTTTATGAAAGCTCACCGACCGCTAACGGAACTCACATGCCCCGTTCTGTCTCGCATCTGATCGAAAAGATCGCGAGTTCGAGCCTCGGGCGGGGTATCGTTTAGGGTTGGGTATGACTGGCTGACTATGGCTACTTAGCCAGAAATGGCCATTCCAGTTTCCCTTTTCTTCACTGTTATTACTAGCTGCCAATTTTGTTCTGAGATCCGGGCTGTTGGCAGGAATAAAAATGGCTTGCAGGCCACACGCAAAAAAGATGACTGCTGTTTAAAAAGTTAGATAACAGTTGTTCATGCTGTCATGTTCGTACCATCTTGTGTATATTGAGAGAAATTCCTTTCCGTCACATTTCCTTGTAATTATTTTGAGAGTTTTATTAGAAGGAGGTTCAGACCGCTCTTTAAATTTTGGTTAACAACCCGGCTTTCAATGTTTTCAGCCGATTGTTCATGAATGCGAACTCTGCTCTATGTATTTGCCAAGAACTAAATGATATGATATTTCTCCAAAGCATTTCGCTAAACAATACAGCTGCCCATTTGGGTCATGGTTTTAGAATTTCCCAAACATTGCCATGAAAAATAAACTTTTGCAACAAAAGACATCAATTACTGTGCCGAAGATTAATTAAAATACTTTCTATAACAATCACTTAAAAATCGCTTTCATCAGATACTTTCCCGAGGAATATCTGCATACTTTATCATTTTAAAACTACAACTGCACACATTTATTACTAAATTTGATGGCGCAAAACCTACCAGTCTAAAAATTTTCGTTAAACTTAATCTGTTTTTCTTTCTTCGAAACTAATGCATTTTCGTATACTTGCATTTGTCTGCATTGCATAAAGGCGAAACGATGTTTTCCCTTCGCTGAAAAATAGTCAAAATTGCTGTAGTTTATACTTTCTTTTACAGTGCAGCACACATAAACAAGAAATTTTGTTCCACATAGTTTTTTAGGGTAGGAAATTCCTTGTGTGTCAAGAAACGTTGTATCTTGTCCACCTTGGCCCTCTATTTCCTTCAGTATATTGAGTTAAACTGAACTCTTTTCTAGCAAAGAGTAATTTGCGCCTCAAATCGATTTATTGAACAAAATACACAACCACAAGTGAAGATATCCACAGTTTATCAGATAGACAATCTCTAGTGGTCCGTCAGCACCACTCGGGAACCCATGGTCAGTGGCACTGCGCTGACTCACCTTTTCTGTGACTGCCAAGATGTCAACCCGCACGTGAATGTCCGCCACACGCCTCGACCAGCGAAGGCATACGCGCCAACGCTCTCGTTTCTCGGTCCGGCCGCATCCTCACTTGTCTTGATATACCCTCGTAAGAACTTGACCCAATCAGTGCGACCCATTTCCTCATTGGCTGCAGGAACGAAAGCAGCTCTGGGATTCCGGAAATCCTCCACGCTCTCGTCACTTCAGACACAGCCCGCCAGCCTATTGAAGAGCTCTAGTATGACAGTCAAATCTCTTCCTACCTATACTCCATTCCTTCTGTACAGAATAAACTGTCCTACCACTCTGGCCTTCTACCTCTTCTTCTACTACGGAACCGGGATTTGAAGATCGTAGTGAAAAGGGTTAATCTTACTAACCTTAATTCATCGATATATCTTCTCAACAAAGCCCGGTGCAAGCGGAGTTAGGGGCTAGGTTATCCGTCTGGCACATGTATGCGCCTGTTTTAATCGTAATAACACTTATCTGCGACTGTCTCTGATGATGGCTTCAAGCCAGAATCCGAAATGTCAGGCAAATAAAATTCTTGTGTCAGCGTCGATCTTAATAGGGGAAGTGCATACAATTTAAACAGTAATTTTTTGCGGAGTTATTTTTTGCAACCGGCCAGAAAAATTTATGTTAACGTCAATATACTCTCTTGATTGAAATATCTTGGAATTGCATAGTAATCAATATTACAATCCCACCTCAATAATACTCTTTGATGCAAAACACACTTCCAAGTTCCAGTCCAAATTTCATTAAATAGATCATGCATTTTATGTATGTTCACCCAAAGCTGAAACCTTATCTCTTATAAAGTGTCCTTCTTCAAAAATATCATGGAATTGTCTCATTTATTGTTGCCTACTACTAGACCCACTTGTAACAATCAGCGCATTTGCATTGCTAGAAGTAGATTTGGGACTAAGCAAAAATAAAGGCAATGATAGCTGACGCTCACCGAGGCTTGAGGCTCACTAGCAAGCCCTGACAGCAGCCGATCTGTGGCTAGCATATATTATGGGCAGGAAGATATTACAAAGAAGGCCAAGGGAGACTGGAATGACCATTTCTGGCTTATTAGCTGTCATCAGGGGTAACAACACCCAAGGCTCAAATCCGCGAACTTGCTAGTTAGAATTCCTACGTTCTACCTTCTGCGCCACGGGGCGAGTGAGTCCTGTAACCAATCGGAGATCGCCAGCTAGCATTACTTATAATCCCGATCGAAACCGGCAAGACAACGAGCCCGTGGGTAGTCGCATAGTGATCATTAACATAAGAAGATAACCTGGAACCGACAATAGAAGGGAGACCAGAATAGTAATTTCTGGCTGGTTAGCCAGTCATACTCGACCTCTGGAATTTGCACCCGAGGTCTTTGATCATAGCTGACAGGGAACTGAACCCGAGGCACAATGGCCGAAGATTATGGATTCAAATTTCAGATGGTCGACATCTGGGGTTTGGTTATGATCGGCTAGTTATTGCTAATAAATCACAAATGGCGATTTCATTCTACCTTATGCTTACCGCTAATGCCTACTTCTTTCTACTTCATTAACCGCTGTACGGCTGGTAGCGGAGTTCCAGAGAGAGCCCAAAGGCACAGCAGGACAGTGAGTCCTGCAACCGATCGGTAAGTGCCTATCTAGCAATGTGTATATTTCCAATGGAAACTGGCAAGGCAACGATCCCGTTGTGCAGTGGTTAGAGCGTTTGACTCCTAAGCAACAAGATCGCGGCTCCAAACCTCGGGGGTCGTCACGCTGGGGATTTCGTACAACTAGCTGATGACGGCTAACAAGCCAGAACTGACCACTTCGTTCTCTCTATTCTTATTCTGTTGCACATTATCGATCTTTTTATAGTAGTTCAGCCCGCTGGCGGAGAGCCAGCAACCGTCCTCATTACTCAATTCAGCTGGTACTCTCCCTGGTAATCAGTCTGGTAGTCTGGTAAATGCACTCTGAACCAACCAAGTTGATGGGCAGACATAGCCCTCTTGTGAAACAAGGGCTGGACTAGGCTGGATGTGATGGTCCACTTTCCTAAGATCAGATAACTGTAATGGTCCGCTAGCACCACTCGGGATCCCATGATCAGCAGCACTGGGCTGACTCGCCTTTTCTGTGGCTGCCAAGATGCCGACCCGCACGTGACTGTCCACCACACGCCTTGACCAGCAAAGACATACACGCGAACGCTCTCGCCTCTCGGTCCGGCCGTAGCCTCGCTTGTCTTGATCCACATGCGTGAGAACTCGTACCAGTGTGACCCATCTTTTGATCGGCTGCAGGCACAAAGCATGCTCTGGGTTTCCAGCACTGCCCTTCGCTCTCGTCAGTTAAGACACTGCCGGTCTATGGACGTGCGCTTGTCTGACAGTCACATATCCTCCTACCTTTTCTCCATTCCTTCTGTACAGAATAAACGGTTCCTACCTCTCTGACCTTCCCGTGATTTGTCTTCTCCTAAGGAACCAGGCTTAATGATCGTAGTTACAAGGGTTAACCTTAACTTCACACGATAAATATATTGTACATGTTGCACCTCCCAATCTCAGCCACTGCGAGCCATATCATAGCCAGCTGATTTACGTGCGCGGACAGTCGACCAATGCATGAGGGTGAGACGAGAACTTGAGGCCGACACCGGGGCACTTCCCCTTCTCTAAGGCACATCCATTCATTCCTCATTATAATGATTTCGATGTGCGTGAATTTCTTACAACGCACTAACAGATGTGACTTGGAAGACAACCAGCTGACGGGGTAACTCAGGCTGCAATAATTACGCATCTAATGTGGCCTTTAAGGCACTCCCATGCCCTTGGGAGATCCCGGTACTTGTTGTGGGAACCAGGTGGCGTGAGGCACGCGTGCGGAAGGTCCCCTATCTCACTAAATGTTGACCGAACTTCTGAACCTTGTTTTTTGGATAGGACCAAATTACATAAGTTGGATTGTAAGATTTGGGCATCGACCAGCCTAAACACGAGATATTTCAGGCACGCCAGGCTGCTGACTTCTGACTGAGCTTCTTTCTGACCATTTATAAAAGGATCCTCTGTAGAAAATGGCTATTTAAGTGGCATGCGTTCTTATCATTGATTTTCAATATCCCCTTAAATTCAAAAATATTTTATAGGATCCCTGCCAGCACTATTCCCTCCAAAACCCTTCTTGTTCCACGGGGTAGGAGGGGCATTTGGCGTGGATAAAGGGGGTAAATTTTGGGGCTAATTCACCCACGTGTCCGCCTCTTATACCTGCAGTGGGAAAAATGCGCAGGTTACTTCCATTTTCGCGATATTGACAACCCCAAACGCCAAACCCCCTACCTCCCTCTCCACTGTAGCTGGTAGCTCGGCTGTACGGATCCTTCACTGTACCCACTGTCGTTCGACATAGAACACAAAGCGTAAATTAATTGTGGTTGATAATTAAGTGATCGAAAAATTAATTGGAAAATGTGTACAGTGAATAATACCGTTCATCCTCCTATGCCACGGCACATAGGAAGCGTCGAATTTTCCTTCCAAAGCTGACTCCTAGAATATCAGAAATCGGTCGGTGAGTAAAGTAAGCAGGTGTTCGAAAAAGATCGGCAATAAAAAGCGCCACATCAGTAAGGTAAGAAGTGTTCAAACGTTTATGCTCAAGTCGATATATAAAAATAGATGAGCACTTTTCACTACTTCAATAGTCACATTTCCTTTGTGGTGTGTCTCCTGGCTCCTCGAGCATAAGAACCTGAAGCATCACTTTCATCATCGGCAGCTGGTTTCTAGAAAAGGAAAAAAACGAACCCGTGGTGCAATGGTAGAGTGGGTGAATTAAATGACCAAGTGTCCCAAGTTCGTATCTCGGGGACTCCGGTCCTTGAGATTGGTTATGACTGGCTGATGACGGCTAACAAGCCAGAAATGGCCATTTCGGTCTCTCTTTGCTCTCTTGGATCTGTTTCATCCTATTATACTAGGCGCTATGCGGCTGTCTGTGCGGGCTCTAATGTGAGCTCCAGGGCGAAACGGACATTAATCATTCCACTACCAGATCGGTGATACCCATCTATTAATCATATTCCCTATCTCAACCGACGAAACAACGAGCCCGTAGTGCAATGGCACAGTGGTAAACTTAATGAGTAGAAGACCCGGTTTTGAATCTCGGGTTTTGAACACTAGAGATTGGGTATGACTGGCTGATGACAGCTAACCTGCCAGAAATGGCCATTCCGGTCTCCCTTTTCTAGGTCGGATCCACTTCAAGAAGAAGAATACCTATTTATAAGCGTGTTTGTGTCTAATGTAGACCTAGTCACATGCCGAAAGCACGAACATAGAAATGATTGAATTAAAGAGTTACATTGGGAAAATTCTTTGACGATTTCTTGCGACATGTCAAAGTATCGGCCTAACGATGAATGACCGAAAACAAATTTAAACTCTGAATTCCAGCACAACGGCTGGCAGCGCTCAAAATTATTCGGCAATTAGGAACCCTTTTTAAAGACAAAAGCTACTCTCTTCTTAAAGTATAAAATTTGAGGAATACGTAATCTGTTATAAAGGAGGTTGAGGAAGAATATTTTTGCACATTTATTCTACAAAAATATTTGCAGTTATAAGAGTAAGGGAAACAAATGAGAGGACTCCATAATACTTACATAGCTATTTTTTACAGTTGGGAAAAAGAACCTGGTTAAATGCTGACATAACTGAAGTATCCTGCAGTTAGTCTGTACGATAATAAATCGTACGACGATACTTAAAAAGTTCTTTTTCGAATAGAAAACGCATTCCAGAGCTTCCTTGGACATTTACTGAGATAGGAAATCTACTATTGATAGGCTGCTTAAGTTTTTCAGCCACTGGGCTCGTAATAACACTGTCTTACCACTGGAGGCAGGCGGATGAGGGCCACACATACTGCTCAAGTCGGTCTCACTATAGACAGACTCACGCGCAGGCCACAGTTACTTGACCTATAACTTGGAACGATGCCAGCAGTCAGGATAACTCGGTGCCTCCCAGGATGGAGAGTCAGGAACTACAATAGCTCCTTCTGGCTATACAGCGCCACTTCCTTCTCCCGCGTCACATAAGATCATGCGATGACAGTAACGGTCACCTGTGGGACAGCCAATTACACTTGTCGCGTACCGCGTCAACGCTCAACCACTTGCGGCTGCCAGGAAGTGCGCATTCACCAGCCTGGCCAATCATCTCCATTTGGCCGGGCCACAGAGGAACTCATGGACTTTGGATGCACCCTTTGGAGCTGCGGATGCGCGTTTGTCCGACAGTCAGCTTCCTCCTACCTATTCTCCACTTCTTCTCGATAGAATAAACTAGTCCCTCCACCTGGCGTCTCCCTTTATCGTTCGCCACAAGGAAGTGGACCCGAAGGTCTCACTGACTAGGCTTCTACTTATTAACTTACCCCCAGTGATAGAGGTCACCATCCTGACACTCTTGCGCCTGTGAGATCTGAGCGGTCCCTTCAGGTGCCTGGTACATTTCCAGTGGGAACCGCGTCATGTGCGTGGCACGCAGCCAATGTCAGCCACTGTTCGCTCCTTGAACTCCGATAGCTTTGTCATCGAAGGAAATTGAGCGGAGAGGCTGAGTGCAGTGGACGCTGCGCACGTCTGCTTCACTAGAAATGAATTTACACCCGTGTCGCCACTCCACGACACGCCAGGTGGATCTGGCTGCTTACACGGGAGATGTCTAATGCACCTTAAGAAAAGCCTTCGACGAGAGCATCATCGAAGAAGGCGGGGGGGGGGGGGGGGGGGCAAGGCCCAATCATTGACAGTTTACTCATCACGGCCAATCAACCATATCCGATCGCCATAAGAACTACGATCACGCGTGGGGTCTATTTTGTGACCAGAATTGACAGTTTACTCATCACGGCCAATCAGCCATATCCGATCGCCATAAGAACTACGATCACGCGTGGGGTCTATTTTGTCACCAGAATTAGTGCTCCGACAGTTGAGTAGTGAACTCACACCTCGGCAGCAATCAAGGACGTTCAGCCGCATAAAACTGGCGTTCACGGATTTGGAGTGATTTTAGTCTAGCCTGTAGTCTCAAGAGTCAGCGCATAGCAACCAGACACAGATGTAGACTGTCGCCAAGAGCAAACGGAAGTCCGGATGGCTGTTCATTATGAAGGGGCTATAGGTAATGCTGGCCGATTTTCGATCGCTCCTTGTTGTCGGGATGCACCCTTCTCGGACGGCCGTCCACAACAACAGTAACTTTCGCATTCCATCCTGTATGGCAGTGGAAACGTCTGTCAGAAATGACGGCCGCCGTTTTCCGAGTCTTTGCAGATAGCCGTTGTGTCTTGGGGCTCACTTTCGAGCCCCGCTAGCGGCTGCACAGCGACTAGTTATATGGAAAGAATGACATTGCCGATCGCTGGGCGCCTAAAACCGATCAGGGCAACGAGCCCGTGGCTCAGCGGGTTAGAACACTGGACCACCGTCCAGGAGGTCGCGCGTTCGAGCCTCAGGTGCTGCAACACCTCGGGTTGGGTGTGACTGACTGACTAACGATAGCAAACAGGCCAGAAATAGCCCCCCTCCCCCCAGTCTCCCTTGTAGCTTTCAGTCATGTCATTCTGCCTATGCTTGACAATGCTTCTTTAGCTCAAATTGCACCATCACAGCGTCATCCAGGACGATTTAACGCACTGCGTAGTTTTGACCCAAGAAACAAAAAAACTCAGGGAGAGATTCTGAGATATGGGTGCATTTGGCACACCAAATAAAGAAATAATGATTTCAAAAGGCATCTGTACAAAGGAGGCTGGTATTTTCTCTCGGTGTGGGTAAAACAAGCTGATGTTGCTCTAATTCAATCAGCACTTGTCCTTCCGCTCTCGACGTTCAATTTCGTCGCTGTCAACACCTTCGGATTCGTCACTGTTATCCTTCTCCTCCTCCTCGTCATCATCGTCCTCCTCCTCCTCCTCCTCGTCATCATCATCCTCGTCGTCAGAGGAGGAGGAAGGAGCGTTGGAATCTTTGGCCTCTGCAGCGCTTTTAGCCTTCTCCGCCGCCTTCGCCTTCTTCTCATCATCGCCAGACTGCATAATCCGTAAGATGGTCCCTAAAGAAGGAGTGGCGAATAAGTAACATATCTGATGACAAGAGGCAGTAATTGTACCTATCAAACTCGGAGACTACAATTCAGGATAGTTTATTTGAGGGAAAAATAGCACAGACCACGATTACGCAGGAAACTTACTTAGCCGCCACCACAGTACTCAGTAATACTATAACCGATGTTAGTTAAATTTAAGGCAATCAAAATGCTATACTTCGAAAAAGACAGTTTTACGCAACCGGGAGTAGAAGAGATCGGTCAAACTAGGTTCCCAGAGAGAGGTCAGAGACTACACGTCATGCTGGAAGGTCGTTGACCAATGAGGTTGCCCGACGTGCTCGTCCCGTTGCGTGTCTAGGCCCAAGCTAAGTCCTCACAGGCAGTGGCACAGTTATAGCAGCAGAGACGGGAATATCGATAAGGGAGGCTGGAATGACTATTTCTGACTTATTATTCATCGTCAACCAGCCATACCCAATTCAAAAGGTGGAGTACCTAGCATTGAAAACTGAGAACAATCACCATCGGGTCGAACGCTCTAACAAGGAACAATGGGCTTGCTGTCATGCCAGTTGCAATCAGCACTAATTATGATGATTGTTTTCCCGTCGAAGAGGGTTCAACTTAAAACCTGGCTCGACTTAGTCCGTCGGGTATTCGGCCTCCGGCGCTGGCGAAGAGAAAGGCTCGAACTGTCCAGGTTTACTGCCAGGGATCGTCGCGCGTGAAGAAGTACCACCCGGGACATCATCGAGGCCGGCTAGGTCAGTCATGATCACAGCCGTAACAAGTATAACTACAACACCCTATTTGTCTTCATACGACAGGGGTTGACGGTTTACTCCACAATTAAACGCAATGACAAACAGAGACGTACGGCGATTGAATTGCTACGTCCTTGAGTTAAGCTTACCGAAAGTTCGGAAAACACTAAGATGGCCAATTCAAGATAATGTCAACGGATATTTCGATATCACTTCCTTTACACCAGGCGGAATTTGACAACCTCAGACGATCCTAACCGAAAATGTGGATCCACTATTTTGTCAGAAGCTTTGTTGTCATGACGAGGAAACAGGCTGAATAATCCCACTAAGTTCCAGGAAGTTTTCCTTGTCAACTTGCCCGCGAAGTGACAAACCATCCTGAACTACAGCAGCGACTACCACGCCAATCAGGAAGAAGAGGTGTAACACCACTTGGGTCTGGGTATGACTGGCTGACGACGGCTAATGAGGCAGAAATGGCCATTTCAGTCTCCCTTGTCTTTACCTAAAAAGAGCCGTCGGAAGCAGGTCCCGAGAGAGCTCGCAGACTATAGGTTATTGGTGAAAGGTCGTTCACCAAACTGGTCAGCCCTCGAGGCCCAACATGGAGCATTCGCAGGCAGTCCCGCAGTGACATGCAGAGAAGCGGGTACCGACAAAGACAGAGCGACTGAGATGGCCGTTTCTGACCAGATCCGTAGTTGGGTATGACTGGCTGATGACGGCTGGCGAGCCAGAAGTGGTAGTGCTAGTCTCTGTTAACGTTTTTGCTATCGCGTATTTATAAAAGGCTACGTAATTATTATCAAGAGGTCTGATGGATGAAATGAGGCAAAAATGTGTGGGTATCCACGTACGTCTTTCCCTTTCTCGCATTGCACGAAGGTTTTCGTCGAAGAACTTCTCTTCCTCCAATTTTTGAGGATCTGGTCTGCATAGCAGAAAGGAGAAGAATGGAAGCACACGTAAGCTAAGAGGATGTGATCTGCTTTTTTCCAAGATAAAAACAGTGTGCAAAAGAAACTAAAATCTCCACAGGACAGTTTGTTTAGAAGGCAGAAGAGCGTTCTCTGGGACCAATATCTTATTTGCCCGACTTTTCGGACTCTCACTCGAGGCCATTGTCAAGGAATGAAAAGCGTGCAAATCACCGCATGATTAAGTCAGCTCTGCTGGGAGTGACCTTGAGTTCCCATTGCTCACTCCGTCGCGAGTGAGCTTGAGCCGTGCCAGTGCTCGCGCAACGTGATATAGGCATCTGGGAGATCAATATGCCTATTAATAGAGTCCGCGTGCGAATGCCATGCTTCTTGCAGTAGGCGTGAGACTCGGTCGTTCGACTGGCCCAGTATTCGCACGTGTTCGAAGTCAAAGTCATGCCCTGGTGAGGATGCGTGAGCGGCGACCAAGGATAGCTTGTCATTCCTTTCGACGGCGCGTTCATGCTCGTGCAGTCTCATGAACACCCGTCTGCCGGTTTCGCCAACATAATTGGCATGACCGCAAAGACAGTCGATTCGGTAAATAACACCCGATTTCTGGTTAACGGGTAATGGGTCATTAGGCTGCATGAGTTGCCTGCGGATTGTCGCTTCCGGTCGGTGAGCGACGCCAATCCCAAATTCGCTGACCAGTCGAGCGAATTCTTCGGATCACCTAGCAATATAGGGTATTGCTCGCCAGCGTGTTGGTTCTGGTGCCCCATTGGTTTTCATCTTTTTGCTCCTCGCCTGCATTTTTCGATGAAGCTGCCAGGATACCCATTAATTGTGAAGAGTTTCCGCAGATACTTGACCTCGGCCTTTTTGTCGGCTGGTTCTCTGCAGTGGGTTTCTGCGCGGCGATATAGCGTCCGTACGCAGCTGCGTTTGTGCGTGACGGGATGGTTGCTGAGGTAACACAGAATACGCGAGGTATTCGTCGCCTTTCTGTAAACTGCTATTTTGAGTTCCCTATCGTCTTTTCTGCACACCAGCACGTCGAGGAACGGCAACTGGCAGTTTGTTTCTTCCTTCATCGTGAACTGGGTGTCGAGAAAGATGGAGTTCAGATTCTCTGTAAAATCCCCAATCCTGTCTCGACTGATGATGACAAACAGGTCATCAACATACCGGATCCACAATCGTGGTCGACAGTGTTCAAAAGCCAGTGCCTCTAGTCGTTGTAATACTGCCTCGGCAATCAGGCCAGACAACGGAGACCCCATTAGCGTACCTTTTACTTGCTCGTACACCGTTCCATTGAAGGTGAAAAAGTGCTTAAGCAGTGTTTCATGAGTCCAATAAGATGACTTATTTTGAGCTTCGTATCCGCCTCGTTGTACTGTTCTGCTAACAGGGTTTGAATTATTTCCACTGCAATATTTTGCGGTATCGAGGTGAAAAGTGAGGTCACATTGAAGGATACCATCACTTCGTCCTGTGTTAGTCGAATACCCTGCAGCGTTTGTATGAATTGTTCAGATGACTTGATAGTTGTTGCAGAGCCCTCTGTTAGAAATTTGAGATGTTGAAACAACCATTTGGCCAGGCCAAAGGTTGGGGTGCCTCTGAAGGAAACGATTGGTCGCAGGGGGGTTCCTGGTTTGTGGACCTTGGGCAGGCCATAGAATCTTGCGAGTGCCGAATCCTTTGGTTTTATCTTTTGCCAGTCCATCTGTGTAAGTGCTTTTGACTTCCGAAGACTTGTTGATGGTCTTTACTAGTGTCTTCATGGGGTCATTCTCCCGAGGGATGTAGGAGCTTCTATCGTCCAAAAGTGCCTTGAATTTGTTGACGTAGTCCTCTTTGTTTAGAATAACTGTCGACCGTCCTTTGTCGGCTGGAAGAATGACAATGGTTTTGTCGGCCTTCAGTGTTCGTAATGCTTCGCCTTCTGTTTTCGAGAGCACTTTGCATTTTTTGTGGGACATCAGTCTAGACGATATTCGCTGTCGTAGCAGATTTCGGCGTTCTTCGGGAATTGTAGCTTCGCAAATGATAGATTCCGCAGCCGCGATGAAGTCAACTGGGTCGGCATCCATAGTATTGAAGCAGACGTCATAGCCCAGGACTCTTGTCTGCTCTGCTGTCAGTTGTTCGGAGGATAGATTATGGACGATATTGGCGTGACAGAGGTTGGCATTCTTTTCGCTCAATCCGGTCAATGTCTGCGTCAGTTTGGCGTCGCGCGTACCAAGAATGCGTCTGGCATTGAAAGCTATGGTGCGGTGAAGATCCTTTATCAGCACTTCTCCGAGGATTGTTGTGCATGTAGCTTTTTCCTCCTCGATTGTTGCCTTATACTTGCGCAAACGTAAATGACAATCCTGGATTAGGACTCGAAGCATTCTGCGTCCGTTTTGCAGGGCCAGAGAACGCTCTACCGCCTTCTATTCAATTACCTGGGCCTCGCATATTTTCGACTATTGAGAACAGTTTGTTTAGCCTCCAAGAGTGAGTAAGTGGAAAGTATGTGAAAATGAAAACTACCCGTTAGCAGATACTTAAACTAAACTGTGTGTGCAATTTTATTTTTTAAAATTTCTTCAGTGCCACTCAGGAACTCAAGAGCCTCTTCTTTTTGGGTGTTGGAACGGGCGCTAAGCGGCTGCCTGGGGCAAACAAAAAGACAGCGCGAGTCGGTGAACGTGGGGCTATTTGTTGAGTTCCCGGGATGCAGTTGATATCAGTATCAGTATATTTAAGGGATATATAGGCAGATTGCCTTTGTGCTGTGTGACCACACACGTTTTTTACTCATTCTCACGACCGAACTAGGGAGAACTCAAAGAAGACGAAGGCGCAATCACCAGAACAGCAGGTTTCTTTGTCTAAGCTTTCGGACTCCTACAGGAGTCCATCATCAGAGAGGTAACTCGCTGTCCCAATCAGGAAGCGGGATTAGGCGCAGGCGGCCAGAGCCGACATGTCTTCCACAGGCATCGGCGAGCGGGAGTACCATAAAGACTACAGAGGGTCGTTTTCGAAGTAAAACTAAGCTACCATCCCACAGACCCTTTGAGTGGTTATCCACCTCTGATTGCGGCCTCGGAACAGCAACTCCTTAGGGTCACTCGCTGTACCTTGGCTACTCAATGCTCCTTCACCATTATCGACACCGGCTCGACCCGTCAACATCCAACAGTTGTCCCGAAGACGGCGTCTCTCCGCATGACTGTCAGCATGTTTTCGCCTGCAGTTCCCGGCCAGACATCCAACTCAAACCCGCGGACCTTTGGCTCAAGCCGGTGGAGGTCTCGGCTTTTCTCCGTCTTCCAAATACAACCAGCTTGGACTCCGGCGGGGATTCCTGGTCCAACAAGAGCTACGACAAACACACGATAAAGATCACGGATGGCTGGCGCCTGGGTCTGCACCTACTCGTGCCAGCAACGCTCCCATCTCCGTGTTGGGAATTTGTTATGGGAGCACAACCCGAATAACCGTTGCCATACCCAGATCTAGCCCCCGTGTTTGTGCAGCGCGACCACTACGCGACCCGTTTTGAAAGCACTGTGATAATCCACGATTCTCACACAAGGTAAAAAAGATGCTACAGTGGACAGACCTAAGATGTGTGTAATATCTGCCGTTGAAAGCTATCCATACCACAGCCACGAACTGTGAAAATCCGAGACGCGAATGTAGTCTGTGATAGTTCGACGGATCTCATCGTGGGTGACATGCGCGGCATCTATCACACCGTAAATAATTTGTTATCCACCTCGCTCCGATGACTAGGGTATATCAAGATAACTGGAGGAGGGTCATGCAGGTGCAGTGGCTGGCAAATATGAACAGCCCGTTTACGCGCGTCAAAACAGCTGTTTTGCACAGCTCAGCTGCATTTTTATTTGACATTCCTGGTTTTTCTTCTCAAGCCCACGTCAGCAACAGGACAGGCCGAGAACTGATTGAAACCTGGGCCTCGGATAACAACTCAGTCAACCGATGTATCGAGCTGGCGCCCGCATACGTCGCCCTGCGCAAACATTTCTGGACTGACGGCACTGGTGATTAATTGATCCCCTATAACGGTTGATTGGCCCCCTGCCCACTATAGATGTTACTTGCTTTTCGTTGGCGCTTTCATCTCTGACGATGGACTCCCGCCAGAGTTCGACAGCTCAGACGAATAAAACTATGATTACGGTGATCGACACGGCTTCTTCTCGAGTTTTATGTGTCCGACTGCATAACATTAGGAATCGGAGTGCGTTGTCCTGCAGGGTACTATCTTCCATATAATTTGGGTACTTGAAAGACGGATACATAAGTCTTTTTAAATACTTTTTGTGCATCCTAATAGGGCCACGCGGTAGATGCACTGGACAAGAATTGAATCAGAGCACGACAGGCGGTACTAGGGTTGCGCTCCCATGACAAATGCCAAACATGGGGCGGACGTGTTGGCACGTGTAGATGCAGGCTCACGCCATTTGACCTTCGTCCGGTCAGGGCACGGGACGCCATAATACGCTGTGCATGTCGAGCCGCGTGGCAGATGCGCTGGACCAGCATGGGGGGCAGATCAGGTTACGACGGGCGTTATTCAGGTTGCGAGCCGAACATGCTGGGGGGAGGGGGGGGGGAAATGGTCGCATGCGTAGGGGGCGACTTCGGCCGTGCCAGCCACCTACGCCTAATCCTGCCTGAGATCTTCTTGACTCTGTCTTGACACCGAGCACGGTTGGGTGAGGGAAGATAGAGAGTGCGGTAGATACCGCACAAGTCTACTATCACTTAAAATTTTTGCACGCGCAAATCACTGACCCTGCACTACCGTGATGTCGAAACTGCTGGCCCAACTGCTGTGCGTCACCTGCGCCTGAACCCGCCTCCGGTCCTCTTGACTGTGTCTTGACACACACGGCACATGCGCGTGAGGGAAGAGTTAGTGCGGCGGATGCTACGCAAGTCACCATCCCTGCACCACCATGCTGCGGAGCACACGGTGGACCTAGTCGGATGCGACAGTCGAACTGTTGACGTACGATACTTTGTAACTGCGCGAACGCGGGATTCTCATGGTTCAATATCTACAGGTACAGTAATAGTATGTACACTTCATAAATCATGATCCAGGCTTGCAGTACAGTAGTCACCGGTTATTAAGCTCATGGTTAATAGGCCCAGCCACGTATTAAGCCCAAATCAGCTTGGGACGGAATTTTAAGTAGCAAAATCCGCCGGCTAATAAGCCCAGTCGCCGGCTACAAAGCCCAGTTTGCCAACAGGTTAGAGTGAGATTCTCATCTCTCTGGGTGAGCCTGCTATTTGGGTGGTCGTCTGGCTTTCTTGGCTCATGGCACATACGTAGGCGTGGGCGTCTGGCATAACGGCCTTACGTACTCCGGGCGGCCCTTTTCTTTGACCGCCGTCAGTGCACGGGGGTTCCACGTGTGCTCGGGGAGTGCGCGGCCGGCCTGCGGCCATGACTCAAATGGCGTGCACTTTTCGTCTCCACAACACCTCCCGCTTTTAAAACGTGCAGCTCATATTTTCTCCTTGTCGGGTCCAGGATTACTTTTTGTGGCGTTGGTGTTTTTCTATGCCTTTTTCGGACGCCTGGGTCCCACATCTTCCTGCTTCCTGCTTCTGAGCTACTGAGCTATAACAATTTTACAGAATTATTGATAACTGATTTTTTCCGTGATATGCCCCGATCCTCCTATCCCTTAAAATCAGGTGCCCGTAAGGCCGAGGGGCGCACTTCACGCCGCACTAAGGCGGCCCCACGACATACTTCTGCCAATAAATTTAACAAAAGTAACTAAACCTAAATATCCACTAAAACTGAATAAACTGAATTAATACTCTGGAGCAAGGGGTATCTAAGGTGGTCAATCAACTTTATTCTTATCCCGATCTGAATGCTCCTGATGGCTAACCAAACACAAAATAAACTACAGTAGTCGCCGGTTATTAAGCCCACGGTTAATAGGCCCAGCCGCGTATTGAGCCCAAATCAGCTTGGGACGGAATTTTACATAGCAAAATCCGCCGGCTAATAAGCCCAGTCGCCGGCTACAAAGCCCAGTTTGCCAACAGGATAGAGTGAGATTCTCATCTCTCTGCGTGCGCAACGCGGTCTACACGTATCAGATTTCACAAAATTCGACGATTTCTGGTGCCTGGAGAAGGACATCAAAGAGCACTTGCGAGTGAAGTTTCCTCCAAAATAACTGACACTACACCGCTTTTTTATACGTCGCAAATCATTTTTTTGCTTTTGTTATTACGTAAAATACAGACAAACAGCATTCTTTTCTTGGATATAACCAAGCTCTACACATAATACAGTACGTATTTAATGCATAGTGCCTATCCTGCGTTTGCTAATCAAGAACTAGGACTCTCCGGTTATTGCGCCCGCCGCTTATTAAGCCCGATTTGCTCTGGGCCCGGGGTAGGCTTAATAGCCAGCGACTACTGTATGTTGCGTTTGCTGCTATTTTCAAACAGTTCACACACCACAAAGTTTGGAAGCCCTAGCAATCAGAGAAATGGAAATTTTGGTTTCAGGCTGTATAAATTTAATTACTGATTTTATTCTAATTCTCAACTACTTGGCGCATTCCGATAACCTGTCAAGCGCCAATTAGAATGGCACCGACATTTTAGCAGCATAAACTACTTGGAGAAGCATGCAGACACAGAAATCAAATTATCCATAAATTTCGACCGCTATGCGAGAAGCTTGGTAAAAGTGTAGATAGACAGAACTCACGGCGGAATCACAAGCTCTTTGGCTTCCCCGCATTTTGCACAGACTTTGAGACCCTCTGCACAGGGGTCGCAAATTGTGTAGTAGGCCCTCTTTACGGTGCGCTGGCCACACTTTATGCTAAAAACCGAAGAAAAAACAACACACACTGTCCAGATTACCGACTGTGCAAGTTCATTGTTTCCAGACTGATGAAAATACAAAATTTTCTGCATTGCAGCGGGACGCCAAGAAATGAAAACCGCTAGAAGATTAGCATCTCGTGCCGCTGGTTGGCAACCCACCAACTAGATACACTCATCCTAGGCCGACCGGAGGATCATTAGAGAGTCATGACAACTTTAAAGCCGGGCTGGCCCAAGTTTATGGATTCCATGAGGGGTTCAATGAAGTTCCATTAAAAGAGACTGTTTGGGAGAGGGGAGTTCTAATAGTACGAATACTTTCATCATATCATTGTGCCGGCTTTTGAATGTGTGGTCCTCCGGCCGCCTGTCAAAATCGCAACTGCTACAACTGACTAATTAAATAGTATGACTTCTAATAGTTAATTTTAGATGCTGTAATATATTTAAAGATACTTCAAGAAAACCATACAAAGACATAGGTCTTTATGTATGCCTGTAGTTAGGTAAGTTAAAAAAAGGTATACCGTTCAGTATACAAGTAGGTTGAGAACATATGATTTCTATGACCAATTTATTTTTATCCAAATTGCGTAGTAGTTTTAGGTTTATTAATGTTATTTGCGAAGCCCTATAGGATATCTTGTCAATAATATAAAAGGACTGTGTTTTGTCCTTAAATTGAAAGTGTACAGCTTGCACTTTGCAAACTTTAAATGTGTGCACAGCAGCAGCAGGTTGAAATAACAAGTATTCGGGAATTAAAAATCTTTTTTTTTCAACTCGAAGATATCGTTTCCTCGACTACAAAATCCAAAAGAATGTAAGTTGCTGAAAAAATAGCATATAAAATTGCATACTTGCGCGTGTTTTTCACGATATATATAAGTCTAGAAGAGTCTCGAAAATTAATGAAACATCATGCTAGCTACGTAGTCCCTTCAGGGCGCGCGTGATTTTTCCATGATAGAAGCCGTACCAAAAGTACACATCACAAAGAAAGGTTCTAGAGGGAAGATTCACCGTCAGTGCGGGCATAGCTTCAGTGCCGAAAGAAAGACAAATATGAGGGTGCAAGGCGTAGGGCCCACCCGGAAGTTATTAAACAACGAGCTTGTTTAGGAAGCAAACTTTTCTGGAAAAAAAAACTGGCATGCCCTCCCAGGTGGTTTCCTTTCCTCTTTTTTTCGGGTACTTTACTTAAAACACATTTAAGTGTGCACCCCATCCGTCGAAAATCGTAGGAGTAAAAGGATGAAGTTCAGTGCTAAAATGTAGTAGCTCAGGGATGGAGCACCTGCTGTGGATTGAAAGCTCGGCGATCCAAGCACGTCTAACGAGAAACGTTTCTTCCTATCATAAACCTGCCCCCAAGCTACATGAGATACCCTCGCAGAACAAGAAGTCGTAATGCAAAATGGCCCCACTGGTCGTCCATTTGATGTATCTATCCTGCAAATTTGCGGTTCACAAACACACTGCCAACAGCTACATAGCAACGAAAGTCCTACTTAGAGTTTCATGGTTCCCGAGTAAACAGTACTGTCTGAATGATTCGCAAAGGTGTGGGTAGAGTATGGTGCAATGAATTACCTCACAGTCTTCATCACTAGGCGCCTTTGAATTGCACCATGCTGGCCCAATGCGCTGTAATACGCCTTTGCTAGAAAGAAAAACATTCACGGGGACAAGTCAACCACCAGTAATTGCCGTTTTTAGGCCCCATGGGAGAAAACGCATGTGTAGTAATTTAACCTTCAAAAACATGCTCCCGTTAATTTCCGCCAACTTACGCGGGTCTCGCTACATGTTAAACTGCTGAACGAAGTGCAGGACCAAGTTTCGTTAGCAGATATTCTAGTCAAAATGAAGCGACAGTTTGACCGTCGATTTAGATTATGTCCACTGTATGCTCCACAGCGTGATGGTTCAGGAACGAGTACTCACGCATAGATTAGTTTTAAATGATAGTAGACTTGCATTGCATCTGCCACACATTATCTCTTCCGTGCCCTACCCACCTGTACCTGTTATAAACACAGAGCCAATAAAACTAGAGGCGGGATCGGTCGCTGGCGACCGGAGCAGTCAAGCCGGACTCAGAGTGCCGCGAAGGCCGAGGGTGGCTGGTGCCTGAGCCTACACAGATCAGATGATGAGAGCGCTTGACTAGGGTTCAACGAGACAAAGCTGACTGAGATTAAAGCATTGCACGCGTCAGCAATGTCCTTCCCAGTCTCCCTGGACTTTTTAGGTATGCCTTGTCTGCATATATAATGATCGCTTCGCGACTACCTTCACTGGCACTAGATTGGGCTCCGAGACGAACGGAACGGTAAAGAAAAGGACGACTGGCGACAGATCACGCTACCAGAAATATTGGCGTGCAGATGCACAGCATTTGCAGAGGGTAAAATGACAGTTGCTATGTTCAGAGCCCACGGGATGATACGGGGGAAATGCATAGCAGTGAAAGGAATCAGACATAACAGATACTCAAAATAGGTTTAACGTCGTTAATTAAGGCACGCAGGTCAGATTACTAACTATAACTTTTAAAGAAAACTTACCATGATTTTGGATGCGTAAGCGGCTTGTACTTCTTATACTTGACTTTCCAATCAATAATGTCTTTGCAACGGGCGCAAAGGCCTATCATTTCGACTTGTCTGATAGCAGCTGTCCGTTTAGAGGTGTCATGGAGGTTGTTTTTGAAGGCATTTGCGTTTTTGTGTTTTTGGGGACGCGTTCGCGCAGCATTTCCTCTTTGTGAACTCATTTTGAGGGGGAGCTAAAATAGTTCAGAAGATGATAACGACAGACTTGGACTTGCATCGCATTAAAAACTAGTCACAAATAGCTACTGTTATCAACATCAAACCAACTGTTTAGTCGGTGCAGTTTATCCTTGGGATACACTACTTAATATGCAGACAGTCAAATGCAGTATAATAAACCCGATAAAATCTTAAAAAGACAGTCCCTCATCGACACGAAGGGGGTAGCTAGAATGATAGTATGGGATAAAACTAGATTGTACAACAATGACTCGAATCAGATGCTCAAGTATTTTCCGAAATGAAAATTGCCGGTGTGGCTACTGTGACGCAGACTTTCATGAGCTAAGCACCAATTCTCGAGAATACGGTCGATTGGCATAACGAGGACGCATTACCAGTAAACATGAATAATTGTCTATAAACTATAGAAAACCCGCACGCCTAGCAGTACGACAAAACTATACTCGCCTAGCGATGTCTCAGGCGATTAATTCATAAGGGACACTTATCGAGAAAACCATCGGTAGGCTACTGGGACGCAGAAACGTGAAAGTCTGAGGTGATTGTATAAGTAGGCCTACGTCTATGATGACTTGTATGATTCGTATCTCGATCAATGTGATGAACGTCAGCCTCGAGAACCAGACACAATTTAGCCAAGCGAAAGTAGGTGGACTAACTAGGGAGGTCAAGGCAAGTCCTTAAAGGGATTCTGACATTAGAAAGCACTAATGAGTAGAGCTGAAAGAGATAGAGGCTAGAGACGGGGAAGACTTCTTCAGACTGCTCAGAACACGCAGTTCCAAAGTGTAGACTCAGAGGTGTGTGGAAGAAATGAATAGGAGTTATGCTGAACCGCTACCAGTGTCGATATGCGGCACATTTTACAATCAGAATTTTAATAATGAATGAAGAGTGTTTCATTAGAAATGAGTTTAATAATCGTCCAAGTGACCAACTGGTGTGTCCTATAAGTTTAATAAACATTTTATGCACACTTAAGAATGTAGATTTCCTAACATAAGACCCGAGTGACTCACTTACATAAAATCCTTCCGAAATAATCATCAGTACTTATTGTGTAAACGAATATGGATGGAGGCAGCCGAGTTGAAAAAAGGTAGGTGAACCAAGCCTCTGCGTCATTTAAAAGCTGGAAAATTGCATGCCAAACTGGGACACATGAGGTTACGTACAGAATAAGCCATAGATGACCACCCTAGTCCCTTTGAATTGGTCCATAATTATTCAACATTTTACTGGAAGCTATGCAACTGTCAAATATACAAACAAGCCTTCCACACAATTCATTATACATAGACCTCCACTGTGTTAAGCACTCGTGAGGCAAGGGTAAACGTTCGAAATTATGCACCTTATCGGTGCGCTCGAGCATTCGGTATCCCATTATATTTGCAATCTAAAAGCTAACTGGCTATTTATTTATTCTGGCGGAATTAATCAGTGTGAGTTCCATTTACGTTTTAGGTCGCTTTAATCACAGGGTTTGCGGCAGCAGCGCGTCTGGAAAACCTGGCGTCGTTCAAATAAGCAGATTGACCACTGAGCGGTTTTAATATATTCCTTAAAAATTATTACAATGACTTACTCTGTGCTCTATGGCGCTAATAATTGTGAACGTACACAGCTAATTACGTTAAATAGAGGGATCAAGCCTGTTCTAAAACCTCTATCGTTTAGTTGTAAGACGAGGTGTTTCCTGGACACGGCACATTGATGCATATAATGTTATAGTTCATGAAAATACTGCCCTTAAAAAAGTGTCAAAGTAGATCCTGAGCAAAATATTTTAACGCTGAAGATGGCGTTTTTTAAGTAGCCTTATAATGATATCGTTTTAGGGTGTAAAATCATGTTGGCTTTGGAAACACGTATTTACCCTGAGCTGTTATGACGGAAGATTTTAGTGGAGTTAAAGTCGCCAATGTATTTGAAAAACTAGAAAGTGAAGCAAGTGTGATCGCAATCAAATCAAATGGACAAGCAATCAGGAAAATTATACACAGGCGTAGGCATATCTCTAGACCCAAACTAATTGCAGTTGATCAGTCCTATTGAGTTATTGACCTCATAAAATCTTATATCTAACATCTTACATGGAATAAGCAGCTCAGATTTTCGGTCTCGTCAGTTGTTTGGCTAAGAAAGCACATCCTGCATAAATTACGACCGGATACTGTTGGATTTATTGCGCCTTCAGGTTCTACCGGCAAGCTTAAGCCAGCCAACAGACTAGCCTAAGGATGTGTTGGGTGGGTTTTATCTTATATAAAAGGATTATGGTCATTGATGAATGTCAGCCAAAGACACGTGTCATTTAAAAGTAAACGAACATTCAATTATACACGTGAATACAAACAGGTTTTGCAGCAAGCAGTACGACCTACATGACCGTACTAGCAACTGCCGATTGGAATTTGGGGAGCGGCCGAAGGGATATAACTGAGATCAGCGGCCGATCAAATGTAAACCGGACACCGACTGATATATTTCAAGAAACGTGCGAGCCACGATATTCCGAAATGTTAGCAGGCTCAAAACAACCTCGAAAGTCCACCAATCATTGTTCTGTAAGTAGATTAGTTTAAACATCACTATTAGTGTTTAATAATATTGTGCAACGTGTGGCAATTATCTCTGTTTTATAACGGCTACCCTTTTTTTATCGTCTATTTGGCCTCTGAAAACCACTCTAGACTGAAGTTGCTGCCGTAAACTACCAAGGTTGCATAGTAGTCGTACCTAATTCACCGATGAACCCCGGTACTATTAGAATTAGCATACATATTTAAGGTTTAATCTGATCTGCAAACAGTGTTTTCTATAAAGCTGCTGACTATTAAATTCATAAAAGGGTGAACATTTTAAGCCACAAACGGTAAGGAATGGCCACATGGCATAATTTTGCGGTACAAGAATCTCGAATCATGCAGACTTACATGAGCACTACGGCGTCCATGGCAGAGATCGCTCCAAATCCACCCAAAAGACAGACACCGGAATCACCACAAAATGCTTTGCCAGTGCCTTCTTGGCGCTAAAATAGGAAATTCCTTTTGAGCTGGTTATTTCAGCCAAGTAATATATGACTGGGTCCACCCACTCATCATTTATTCGGGAGAAATCGCTGCCGAGAAATGGCTTTGCGGACTCCTGGAACACATTTTATGCCAAAAGTCACATCAGATTCTGGGTGCCGAGCTGACTAGCGGCACACGATTTGTCTGCCTCTCCGATTATCTTCGATGCTCTTTTCACTCCAAATATCACTTGCATCCAAAATAGCAATGTTCCGGTACCAAAGGATATAATGGTTCCAGTTGTACCAAAGGATAAATTAAAAAAGGCCCCTGTAGCCTTTGGTACTAGTGCGCCGTCATTGCGTATATGTGCAGTATTCCGTTCGTTGATTGGGGAGGTTACAAGCCGTCATCGAAATCGTCGGTCGAACACGCACACAAGCCCCTCCCCCTCACCTAA